>CM055403.1:180288472-180425750 GCA_029228625.1 Pseudolycoriella hygida | reverse complement strand
GGCTTGATTTTAAAACCATCAAAAATTTTCAAAAAAAATTTCAAAAAAAATTTTCAAAAATTTTTTTTCCGGAATAAATGTTTTCAAAAAAATTCTTTTCACATCATCCCACACACTTCCCAGATCATCCCACACACTTCTCACATCATCCTACACACTTCACACATCATCCCACACACTTCCTACATCATCCCACACACTTCCCACATCATCCCACTCACTTCCCACATCATCACACACACTTCCCACATCATCCCACACACTTTCCGAATAATCAGACACACTTCCTACAACGGGTATGATCTGCGGAAGATCTGAAAATACCGGTAATGTAGAGTCATAGTGCTGAAACTGTTGCCGCCTTTACCGACATTTCACAATTATCCAACTTGAGCGCGTTCAGCTATTTTTCTTTAAGTTGTACTGGTGAGAACTTTGACACTTCTTTCATATAAAATCTGTCAAAATCTTCACAAGTGAACTTCACCAGCAATTGCTGTACGCACTCCTTCATTCAAATGTCGATAATGTCAATGAAGTTTTTTCACTTTTTAGTCATGTTTAGAAACTTTGCTAACTTCGCTCCAAGTGCAAATAGGGCACTACTTTGCCGACAATGCAAATTTATTGATCTTAGTAGATCACACCCGTTGACTTCCTACTTCATTCTACACATTTACCGTTTCATTCCACACACTTTCCACTACATTCCACATACTTCCCACACATTTCCCACATCATTCTACTCCAAAGTTTGCCTATACATCGTGTCTTGTCCCAAAGGTTTTTGTATGGAGTTTCTTAGGTTTGTGGACGTTTTTTTTGGGGGGTTTGGGGACTGCGTCACGTTCTCCGCTACCGCTACGAGCATGATAAGGTGGTAAGCCACATCCATTTGCTATCTCAGTTTTAAGTGCTAATACAATGTAATGTGTTCGCTACTTCCTTAATTTTGGCATTTTCAAATTTTCGGCACCAGGACTGAAAGTGCAGACCTTTCTTCTAGCAAAAAGTTTGTTAAAAAAAACTAAGTAATTTCAAAAAAGTAGCACAACTACTAAATGAAAAAACAATGATTTTATATAGCTACTTAGGCACTTTTTCGAAATTGACAATTTTTTTTTAAACAAAAGTTACTCTGGAAAAGCATCGTTTTTATCGGACGCATTGGTTCATGAAACAAGTTGACGTTATTTTTGAACGAGTCCTCCAATTTGGAAGGCTACGTTCCAGCACCTATGACATTACTGTCGAGTATAATTTTTGTTTTATCAGAAAGACGAAGGAATTTTTACACAAAATATTATCTGTTCTACATTGAAATAAATCAACATATCTTCCGTACTTCTTCTTTTTTCCCCTTTTTAGAACATTATTAAGAGCTCCTCTATCATGCCATTATTTGCTGGTTCTGAATGTGTGGTAAAATAGATAAATTATAGCGAACATTTTAAGATGGGAAAAATATGGTGAATGCTATTTCTGGTGATTGTTGCGAATAAATCTTTTAAAATTTTCGCAAGAAAATAACGATTTAACATTATACATTGACATTTCATTTGAAATTAAATGGAAGCATAACCATTTTGGATTACATTGTGGTAATATTTTATAGTCCATCAAGCGCATAAATCATCATAAATATTGGCAGAGGATACATGACAATATCAAAGAAAATATCCGGAATTCATAAACACGAGGAAATAGAGGTAAGGCCTTGAAGTCAAAGTCGTAAAAACTCATTTTTCAGAGTATTCACGCTGGTCGTTAAACAATTCGCGTATTCTGGGCTCACAACAGCATAGCCTTCCCTTAGTGAAAAATCTGTAAGACTTTCTGAGATCTATTCTCTCCTTTTGTATGACTCATATAATAATCTTGGGAGTAAGTGATGCGAATGTGGAACACTTTTTTACTTTGTTTTCGTTTATTCATGTTCCACATTTGCATCCCTTACTCTAGTTTCTTGCGGGCCTATTGTCTAGCCTATGTCGTCGGGCCTATTGTGCTAGCTATTCGATGTTTTCTTTAAGTTTGCTACCGTATGAAACCTTCCTGTGCTAGAAATACAGCTTAAATATGTCTCGAGGGTGCAGGCTGTTGATCAGGTTGAACCTGATGATTTTATTGCCCAAATAACATCCGCAGAAATTATCCAAAGTAATGTCAGAAGCCCTACCGAAGTATGCCTAATTACATTTCTGAGATCATAAATTTTGTTGGCCGAAATGTTCTCCCCTGCACCATATCACAAATAGTACCAACGTAGCTTCTCTAAAAAATCGTGAAAGTACTTTCTCTAGTCATGTCCGCAGCGGTAACGGAGGGCGTGACGCAGTCCTCACACCCCAAAAAAGAAGTCCACAAACTCGAAAAAGGCCATACAAAAACCTTTGGGACAAGGAGCTATATATACGCGAAGTTTCTGGCTGAATCCAAAAGCTCAAAATTAAAAAAATTTCTTCCATAAACTGTCAGGCATGCCCCCAGGCCTTTCAAAAAAAAGTTTATGAAAATCGGAAACGATTTGCTCTAGTTATGTACAGAAGACCAAAAACTACTTAAACGGCCCTAGCTCATTGGCCTTTGGGCCGACAGTGCCCAGATTCAATTTCAAAAAAGATTTTTCAGTTAACTTTCAGGGAAAAAAAAGTTTTTGAAAATCGGTTGAGTTTCACTTAAGTTATCGCGGTGACGGACGGACATTTTTTTTATTGCTGATTCGTGATCTAAGGACCATGATCGATATCGAAGTTTGAAAATGAAATTTTTGTATGGAGAGGTGTCCAAAATACAAAAGTGTCGAAAAGTTTAGGGCACCAACCGAAAAACAAAAAGTTTTTGATCCCTGATCAAGATTGTATATGGGCGTAACTTACTCCGAGACGATTTAAGGGTAGCTCAAAAGCGTTAAAGTCAAAAATTGAACGACTTTCACAGGCACATATTCACTCAAGTAATGAGAGAATCCATCGGTTGTGGTGGTGCAGTCGAAATGTCTTAGGACACCCTTTAAATCGACATAAAGAAAGTTCACCAGAGAGTGTTTTCGTCCATATGTCCCACATGATTAAAGTGGTGCAATTTTCTTATGTATTTCAATCATGTGGGACATATGGACGAAAACACTGCCTGTTGTAATTTTTCATGTCAATTTTAAGGGTGTCCTAAGACCTTCCAAATACACCACAACAACCGATAGATTCACTCATTACTTGAGTGAATATGTGCCTTTGAAAGTCGTTCGATTTTTGGCTTTAACGCTTTTGAGCTTCCCCTAAATCGTCTCGAATCAAGCCCATATACAACCTTGATCAGGGATAAAAACCTTTTGTTTTCGGTTGGTGCCCCAAACTTTTCGGTACTTTTATTTCCCCATACATTTTTGGACCTCCCTAATGGAGAGTCTCATCATTTCTAAAACTATTTTTTCTGATCTGTCGGTTTCATCTATTAATATTCGATCTCGGGAACTAAACAGCTGATCTACCTGAAATTTTCAGGGAACGTCAGTCTCGGCCCCAAAATCATAGAGTTTCGTCAGGCGAAGGGGTTTTTTTCTCGAAAGTTATAGAGATTGGTGAGTAGAATATTTTTGTGATCCTAAGAAAATGGCTGCCAGGTGTCAAAGTGACGCCATCTTGGATTTTTTGCTATCTTCTGAATTAGAACAGCTAGACAGTTGGTTTATTCGGGAAAGCTATAGAGATTGGTGAAAGGAATTTTTAGCCTGAAGCCTGAAATTTTTTTTCGCCGAAAATTTTTTTTTCGCCTAAAATTTTTTACGCCGGAAAATTTTTTTCGCCGGAATTTTTTTTCGACGAAAATCGTTTCGTGGGAAAATTTTTTTCGTCAGAATTTTTTTCGGCAGAAATTTTTTTCGCCGGAAATTATTTTTCGCGAGAAATTTTTTCGCCGGAATTATTATTTTCGCCAGAAATTTTTTTTCGACGGATTATTTTTCGCCAAATGTTTTTTCGCCGGAAATTTTTTCAATTATTTTCGCCAGAAATTTTTTTCGCCGGAAATTTTTTCCCGAATTTTTTTCGCCGGAATTTTTTTTTCGCCGAAAATTTCTTTCGTGGGAAAATTTCTTTCGTCAGAAATTTTTTTTCGACAGAAATTTTTTTTCGCCGGAAAATTTTTTTCGCCGGAATTTTTTTTCGCCAGAAATTTGTTTCGTCGGAAAATTTCTTCCAAAATGGACACTAATTGATTTTATCTTATCTTATTCTGCAATCTGCAATTTTTTTCAAATAATAAAACTTTGACCACAAACTGACATTTAATTTAAACAAATTTCTGCGTATTACCAGCGATAGCGTCACTTCAAACGATATCACTAATTTTTTTTAAGAGGCTTTTGTTGTGATGTTAGAATCTTCCACTGGTGGTGGATTGTTCATCCGATTTTTCAAAATCAGTCAAGTTATCGTGTTGACGATCGAACAATTTTTTTCAAAGATTTCTGTCATTTCGATTCCAAAACGAAAAAACCACCATCTGCGAGGTTCAAATTCGACTGGTTAAAACCCATAAGCCCCGTACGGATCTGAAAATGTGGGTCCTTCTTCTTCATTGCTCAATATTTTCACACCATAACGTTAAAATGCTTTATGTAATACGTTGAAAACTAAAAATTAATCAGTTTGAATTGCATATCGACAGAATCTTAAAAATTTGAAATCCTTATTCACCGAACTGATCGTAAAAGAAAATAGATGAATCGATTCTCGGAAAGTATTCTTTATTCTGCATTAAAACATCCACGACCGAAAACAAAATGAACTTTCAATGGTTATAAATAAAATATGTGCAAGGATTTGGATATAAAAGGAAAGCAAACTACAGCTTTCTGTTATCGTCTTTCATTGACTATAAAAAATATTGAAAGAGATTGATTCAATAAGTTTTCAATCTTGCATGTTATAAAATATGAGAAAAATTTTTATCTTCAAAATAAAAAATAAGACAAAAAAAAAAAACAAAGACAGAGCAAAGCAAAGACTTTTATCTCTTGCTATTAAATGAGATAACAAAATCATTGAATGCAACTTTGATTTATGAATACAAAAAACCGGTATTTCTGACTTCACCTACCGTAGTTACAGAATACAAAAATCGTATGTCTAGGGACTAACTCATAGATTCTACAAGAAGCAAGATAAATATCGTAAATGCAACTTGAGTGGTCGCTCAACTCCCTACGATATGTTTGTAATAAGCCAAGTGTTCAGGCAAGCGTAATTTTGAGGTCAATTAAGGTGCCTGGAGATTTATCAGTATTTCATCGATTACTAATTTAGTGATTTAAAGATGAAACAGACTATTGGCACCGGGTGCCAATAGCCTCTACATATATATGTAGAGACTATTGGCACCGCGTGAAATAAAGGAATCGTAAGTACGTAAAATAAGGGAAAAATAATTAATTAATATTATGATAAATATGCTAACAACAATTGTTGTTCATCATAGATACACTAATTTCTTTTTACTCACTGCAACACTGTCTCAATCACTCTCATACGAAGCCATCAGTGTTACAGAAAGTTTTCTACGTAGTTCTGAGCGTATTAATCAAGTTTCTACGCTGTATCAAAGCGATGTTCCGATTTCAAAAGCAACGCGTCGCCGCTAGCAAAATATTATTAAATCGCGACGATGTTAAACGTTTTGAGACGTTGATGCTTTCTTTGGGTCTTGCACGTGCAAAAATAGATTGACAGCAACAACTTTTCGTTACCTCAATGTGATCAGTATGGATCAGCTAATGCAACTATGCAAGTGGAATGACATCAAGAATATCGAAAAGGAAAAGATGAACCAGCTCTACATTTTAGAAAAGGACGAACTTCCCAGGCTTGTTAGCCACCTAGTGTGTGGCATTTCGTTAAAGCGCAAATATGCTAGGTCTGTTAGCCACCCAGGTTTTGTTACATTTTGTAAAAGAACGAACTTCCTAGGCTTGTTAGCCACCTATAGTGTGTGGCATTTCGTTAAAGCGAAAATTTGCTAGCTTTGTTAGCCACCTAGGTCTTGTGACATTTTGTAAAAGAACGAACTTCCTAGGCTTGTTAGCCACCTAGTGTGTGGCATTTCGTTAAAGCGCAAATTTCCTAAGTTTGTTAGCCACCTAGGCCTTGTGATATTTTGTAAAAGGACGAACTTCGTAGGCTTGTTAGCCACCTAGTGTGTGGCATTTCGTTAAAGCGCAAATTTCCTTGGTTTGTTAGCCACCTAGGTCTAGTCTAGTGACATTTTGTAAAAGGACGAACTTCCTAGGTCTGTTAGTCATCTAGTCTGTGGCATTTCGTTAAAGCGCAAATTTCCTAGGCTTGGTAGCCTCCTAGCAAATTTCCTAAATTTCCGGGGTGCCATTAGCCACAGTATAATAAAGAGACTATTGTTACCGCGAGAAATGTAGAAACTGTGAGACTCGCACCAGAATGAGGAAGAAACACTTAAAATAGATCTGTCGATCTGTAGATCTGTAATTTTTTTCGTTACTGACGGCGTTACTCTCATACTAACTTGATCAGTTTGAACTGATTAGTGTTGCAGATATTGTATTATTCCAAACCTGTAAATTGAGCGCTGATTTTTTTTATAAATCCATGTCTAGTAGAAGTAGAGTAAATTTCCAGAAAAATCTTATTGAAAACAAAAAGAATTATGTGAAATAAATTTTCATTTTTCCTATAGTTGCTACTTTTTTATATTGAGTGCCGATAGTGTTTTCCACATACAGTTACTAAAGGCACCGGGTGTCTGCTTACTATACTGTGGCCAATGGCTTTAATATAAAAAAGTGACTATTGGCACCCAGTGCCATTTTTTGTGACATTTCTTAAAACGAAAATCTTCTTAATTTTGTTAGCCACAAAGTTTTTTGTGAAATTTTGTAAAAGGAAAATCTACCTAGTTTTGTGAGCCACCTAGTCTTTTGTGACATTTGGTAAAAGGAAAAGCTCCCTAGTTTTGTTAGCCACCTAGTTTTTTGCGACATTTCGTAAAAGGAAAATCTTCTTAATTTTGTTAGCCACAAAGTTTTTTGTGAAATTTTGTAAAAGGAAAATCTTCCTAGTTTTGTTAGCCACCTAGTTTTTTGTGACATTTCGTAAAAGGAAATCTTCTTAATTTTGTTAGCCACCAAGTTTTTTATGACATTTTGTAAAAGGAAAATCTTACTAGTTTTGTCAGCCACCTAGTTTTTGTTACGTTTCGTAAAAGGAAAAGGTACCTAGGATTGTTAGCCGCCTAGTCTGTGACAGTTTGTTAAAGCGCAAATTTCCTAGGTTTGGTGGCCAACTAGTTTTTGTGACATTTCGTAAAAAGAAAAGTTCCGTAGTTTCGTTAACCACCAAGTTTTCTGAAATTTTGTAAAAGCAAAAGGTCTTTGGTTTTGTTAGCCACATAGTTTTTGTGACATTTCGTTAAAGCGCTAAATTCTACGGTGCTATTAGCCACACTATATATGTAGAGACTATTGGCACCCGGTGCCATTAGCCGCAGTATATACGTAGAGACTATTGGCACCCGGTGCCATTAGCCGCAGTATATATGTAGAGGCTATTGGCACCCGGTGCCATTAGCCGCAGTATATATGTAAAGACTATTGGCACCCGGTGCCATTAGCCGCAGTATATATGTAGAGACTATTGGCACCCGGTGCCATTAGCCGCAGTATATATGTAGAGACATAAGTGCCAAAAGCATTTTCGTTTAAAGATTTTATGTGCCATCGCATCGATTTGATAAAGCTCAAACGAATTTGCTCCAATAAGGTCCACGTTTTTTTAAAATTTTCTACCCCCTTCCCCCTCCCTCGCTTTTCATAGAACCCTTCACCAATGAAAAAAAAAAATTTTTAAATTGTATTTATATCCAAGGGTTTCTTAGGAGGTCCTGCATAGAAATGACTGTAAACAAAGTATTTTTCATTCCTAGGACGGAAAACTGCTGTTTTCCGTCCTATTTTAAAACAGCAAAGCAGTTTGCTGAACCCTCGAAATGAAAAATATTGTACGAAACTCGGAAAAATATATGTTTTTGACTAGTGTGATTGCAGTCGTTCTCTTCGCCGCGGGCTGCAAACCTCACACTCATTAAAAACATTACGTAAATAACTATTCTCTCTGTCGTTTTTCTTTTGGTAGTGACAAATCATTTGTATGATACTGTATTCCAGTAAGGTTGATTTTTGATTATTGATTGTATTGCTGGTGCTGTCATTTTTATAATTACAATTTTTTTGCGTATTTGCTTTGTGCCAATTTCCGAAATTTGCTAGCCCGTCCAATTTTTTTGATAGACCCCCTTCCCCATCGCTTTTCGTCCAACTTCGCCAAACCCCCTTCCCCCCTCTGATGGACATTCTTCATCAACAGCCCCTATGGAGTGAATGCACCACATCCAGAAAAGCTAATCTTGCTAAAAGCGACGCTAAGATTCAAAACTACGCCCAAAAGCGATTATCGCTTGCTAGTTAAGGAAATGAATGAAACTTCGGTAATTCTTTCCCAATCAATTGACGTACACACTACCTGTCCGTCACAATTATGACGTGAGAAAAATGACATCACAGAAATGACATCACAGAAATGACATCACAGAAATGACATCACAGAAATGACGTCACAAAAATAACGTCACAAAAATAACTTCACAAAGATGACGTCAAAAAAATGACATCACAAGAATGACTTTACAAATACGGCGTCACAAAAATGACTTCACAAAATGACGTCAAAGAGGGCCTAACATTTGAGAAAGAATTCCATAATTTCCCTAATTTCCCTAAATTTTCTCAAATTTCCTTAAATTTTCACAAATTTCCACAAATTTTTTATAATTTCCACAAATTTTTTATAAATTTCCACAAGTTTCCATAAATTTCTTTAAATTTCTACATTTTTTCCAAGAATCGACAAAGTCTTTAAAAAATAATTATTATTACTTAGGACAGCAATTCCTTATTTAATTCTCCAAGTTTTATGGAAGAAAATTTTTTGAGTTTGAGTGCCTGGACCTAGCTGGAGCTCTAGAAATGGTAGTCGACTGGGGCCCTACGTGTTTTTTGTAATTAAATCGAGTAAATTACATCCGATTTTCGTAAACTTCTTTTTATTGGATAGGTCAATGAATGCCCAACATTGTATGGAAGAACATAGTTTTTGAATCCGGGCCATCGGACCTAGCTAGGGGGCGACTAGGACTCAATTGTTTTTTGGAGTTACCTGTGGAGTTCTGTGAAAAATGTTGGGCAGTTGGAAAAGTGATCAATTTTCAGGGTATTAGAATTATGTGGGAAGCTTTGGGAGTTAGAGCATTGGTTTCTTCGGGTAAGTCTCAGAGTTTTGTGAGTAGAAGAGACCGGTATAAGCGGAAAACATCGAGTAACAAAGAATTGTCCTTATGCCTGTAGATACGACAACTCGTGTAAATTTTGTTTGACCGAGAAAAGTAGTACGGTCGGTCTTAAGGCTAGCTTTTGCTATGTTTTAGAGAAAGTTGGGAACAACATTTTTGCTCATGGAAGTAAGGGTCCAAGGCTCTCCTTAGAGCGATGCCTCATTTCGGCACGGTTTTTGGAACTACATGTATGTAAATTTCAACATGGGTACTTTGCAGCGAAATAGACGACCGAAATTGAGCGAAACGAGTACAGCGCAGGAGTGGTTCTTCGGCGTATTCGACGATGCGAAAAATGGGCCAAACAGATCGGGAGAGAGTAAAATTCAATTATAGACATGATCATTTACAATATCGAAATAATTTTTTCTATAAAAAAGCCATAATTTTTCAGTTTCTCAAGATTTCGCATTGATCAAATTTCCCAAAATTTCCCTAATTTCCTTAAATTTCCATAAATTTTCACACATTTCCACAAATTGCCATAAATTTCCACAAATTACCCAAAATTTCTCAAAACTTTTCGCAAATGTTAGGCCCTGCGTCAAAGAAATTACGTCACACAAATTACTTCGTACACATGACGTCAAACATATGAAGTTATAAAAACGACGTAACAAAAATAATTTTTTTTTTTATTCACAAAAATGACCTCACAAAATTATGTAGCAAAAATGACGTCACAAATACGGCGTCACAAAAAAGACGTTACAAATACTGCGTCACAGAAATGACGTTTAACAAATAACGTCGCACATGTGACGTCACAAATATAACCAAAATTTATGACGTTTCGTTTGATTCTTCTACTACTTTTCTGTACCAATGTCAATGGTTTATTTGAAATTTTGCATGGAATTGTGGATCAAGGGTAACGTTCTTGCTTGTAGAAATTGTTGCTTTGACGAGTGGGACCATAGTCACAAACTCGTCAAACTACAAATTAGACTTTGCGTCGACATTTCCAAGAAAATAATGTTCATGAGAGCCGCAACTTTGTATACTCTGCAATTGGCCGCGAAAATTGTAGTAAATGCCATCGATTTCATATGAGTTGCAAGTAAGATTCAAACTATTTACCTCGAACCCCGTTGCAAACAGCCTGCAATGCCGTAAAAAAGGTTGTACCAAGCAGTTTTTATAAGAGTTGTAGTAGGGAAATTAATTAGCGTACAGTGGCTTTCATCTGAAATTAATTCCATCAAAAAAGCAGAACTGATTCAGAAAATTGAATTCAAAATTTGTAATGTGTGTAATAAAATGAAAAGACATGTTCTAACAATGCTGAAAAAGGGAAAAAAGCGGCATTTCAAAAGTACTTGCGTTTATTTAAATATTCCGAACATGTTCACAAACCTAAAAAAAAGTGAAATTGAACCAAAGAAATTTCCAAGTATGGTTTGGATGAAAGCACAATAATTTTCTTTGATTTATGCTATTTAAGCGAAAGGTTGAATAACATAGAAAAGTTTTTGTGCCATTTTGAGTCTTAGTCAAATATAACCGAAAGCTATATACTTATTGGTTAAGGGATTTGTTCAGAATAAATGTGAAAAATCATATGGTAAATTGAAAATATGAAAATGTTGTATGTAATATACAAATTTTACAGCAGGTGTATCAGACGACATATAGCATTTGCAAGTAAAACTGACGGGGTTACTGCATATTACATACTACATTCGCCCTTAGTCAGGATCGTCAAGGGTTATCTCATCGTTGTTGCTTAACCGAATGAACTTTTCCAACTGACGTAAGGCGACAAGAAAAAGTTACATTACGTAGACGTCCAATCTAGGACAAAAGATAGAAAAACAGATTGGAAGAGGACGAAACTAGAAAAAGTTACAATTTAAAAATGAAAAGAAAAATCTTAAACGAACAGCAAATACTCGTGTGCGGTGTGGTGTATAAAAATTTTCCATACTCCAGAGATTTGTCAGATTGCCGCGGCCTATTTCTAGGCCACGACATACAGATGTATTGATTCTCTGTCCACTCTTAACGGTGTTCCGCAGTAATTGAGTGTTTTCATTGTGGTAACAACGCCAACGGTCTTAGCTTGCTTCGACCCGTTGGTTCACTGGTGAGTAACGCCACCATGGTTTCCTGAGTTGGCCCAGCGGTGCCTACCGAAGTAGTCTGGTTAAGAGCCTTACCGCGAAAGCCCCCACCGAGGGTAAATACAGTACCGCGGGGCTGGGAGTAGTGTGTCATGCGAGATGGCCGCATCCGGCCCCAGCACTTGGTTGAGGTGCCTAGTGGCGCCGCAACGCGGGGGCTGTGGGACATAGTGGACTGCGTCAAAACAGTCTGCGCTTTGAAATGGGTGACTGTACCCCTAGTCCTTCCTGGGCAACCAGGTTGGCGAGAATTCAGTAGAGACATGATAGTACTTCGGGGCTCATCTAGGTCGCGGAGGGTTACGCAAACCTACTGCAAATAGATAGAGTCACTTCGGCGACTCGCGCTTATTGGGCGTATCCCAATCCCGCGCCCATGGGGGCCGTGCGGTTAGGGCTAGGGCTTCTACCATTCCTATGCTACAACGACCGGTCCATGTTTAACAATTCCTTGAGTTACATAGCAACTTCGGTTTATTTATTTATTCAAATGACTTTAAGAAATATACAATTCGAACGCAATTACCATCTATCATTATACAAGTTATCAAGTTATCACATTGCACTAACTACTCCACTTAGATTCTTTACACATTTAGATCCAATCCGTTGATCCAAGCTATTGCTTCATTCGTGGCATTGTGAATGTCATTTAGACTTCCGTGGAAGCGACATACGGATGTGTTCCATAGTTTGGACATGTCCACATTCGCATAGTGGGGAGTCGGCAAAATGCCATCTGTGCATTAGGAATGCACAGCAGCCTTGGCCAGTTCTAAACTTGTTCATTTTCAGCCAACTTTTCCTAGGTAACTCAAGACCTTTGACTTCGTCAACTGGATCTACGATCAGTTCCTTGTTCGCCACGGTTGCATATTGCCACCACTCCCTCCATCTGGTCTGAAGGTCATTGAGGTTGTCTCTCTCTTGATAGAAACGCCAAAATGGCTTTCTGAATTTGAGACGTAGCCTGGTTGGTGCTGATTCCACATCTTGGTACGGCCAACCCCCTTAAACTACCCCCCTAAATGGGGGGGGGGGGGGGGTCGGCAATACATTTGACGTCTTAAAAGTGAATATTTTTCAAATTATTGTTGATTTAAATCTGCTGACAGCACTGAAAAAAGCGTACCTAATTTATGGAGGGTCCCTTATCACTAAATCTTTCGATGACCTATCTCAAAATTCTTTGTCGCTAGCTTATCTGTTGTAGCGAAGGCTCTTGCTTTAATGACTTTGTAATCTATGGATTCAACCTTAAGCGCTTGAAAGTTCTGTTATCTTCGATGCTCCGCTAATTGCATCTGCATACCAGCCTGTGAATTTCATTACAATGCTTTTTTGGCATTTCCTATTTCACGCATAGATGTAGATGATTTAATATGGTCGAAGGAATTTCAGCTTTTCGCGATTGAAGTACGTGCAGAGCAGACCCATGCAATTATAAAAGCTCACATTGGGAATAGCCGTAACACCAAGCTGTAAGGTATGTCCATCTGCTATACAAGCAAATCCAATAAATATTTTCGCAGTTACATTTTGGGCTCACACAACTATTGCGTTTATTATTTCAGCAGAAGTTGTTTTTTGAAAATATTTACTGGTTGGGAGGGTGTTTCGTATTATTTTTGTATTATTTCCAGGGGTTTCTACGTATATTTTTGTTCAATAATAATAACATTCAAATGAAATATTTACTATTCCAAATATACAAAATGCCTCCATTTTGAATGGATTAATAATTGAATTCTGCTTTGCTACAAATTGATGAAATCGTTTTATTTTATGCTTTCCAATAATAACGTTTGAATGATTTTAATTGGCATGCCAAGCATTGATGCATTTAACGTACAGTTGTGGTTTCAAGAGGTACGTTATCCGGAATTGAAGACATTTCTCAAATTATTTAAATTATTGAACATTAAATTGGAATAGGCTGGAAAACTTCGTACCTAAAATAGGCTGGTCAAGTTTGCTTTCAACCTCGCAAATATTAGGACAAAAGTAAATAAAACGAAATTCGATAGGGCTGAGGGGTGTATACCATAGCCCGAAAGTCCCAAAAATCCCACTGCAGGGTTTTGAGAAAATCGCGAAAAACCCAAAAAATTGAGGTTTTGTGCAAACTTTCTGTTACTGTTAAAGGAAAAGCGAAGTTTTCAAAAAACTTTTCCGATGACTATTTTTCCCAAATTTTAAATAGTTCAAAGTTTCTAAAACACTTTACCTCACCAATTTTGGTCATTTTTTGGCTGAGATACGATTTTTCAAATTCAAAATTTCATCGAAAAAATGACCTCCGCGAAAACTTTTTTCGACTTTATTTATAATTATAAAATTCAAAAGTTTGTCTGTTTGTCTGTCTGTTTGTCTGTCTGTCGGTTTGTCGGTCACAAATTTCCAGCGTGAACCAACATAGGTCCGACCTGCTTGAAGAGTTCAAAGGAACTGAAGCAAAGTGTCGTTTTGCATTGCCTTATATGACTCAAAAAAAGGCAATGCAAAGGAAGATTCCCATGTGAACCAACATACGTCCGACCTGCTTGACGAGTCCAAAGGGACTGAATTAAAATGCGGTTTTGCATTGCCTTTTATAGCAAAAAAAACCATTATGCTACCTAGATTTCAATTGAAATTTTTTCTTGATGTAATTTAAAAATTTTTTTTTGTTTTTTTGGACAGCTGGTTTCTTCGGGAAAGTTGTTGATATTGATGAGTAGAATCTTTATGAATCCTAGGAAAATGGCTGCCAGCTGTCAAAGTGACGCCATCTTGGATTTTTTGCTTTTGAAAGTATTTGGGAAGGTATGAGAGACAGACCATTGGTTTCTTTGGCAAAGTCTCAGAGTTTTGTGAGTGGAAGTCACCAGTATTGGTGAAAATGTCGGGCAGTTGGGCATTGGGTCAATTTTTATGCTTTTGAAAGTATCTGGAAAGGTATGAGAGCCAGAACATTGGTTTCTTCGGCAAAGTCTTAGAGTTTTATTAGTAAAAGTTATCAGTATTGGTGAAAATGTCGGGCAGTTGGGCATTGGGTCAATTTTTATGCTTTTGAAAGTATCTGGAAAGGTATGAGAGCCAGAGCATTGGTTTCTTTTGCAAAGTCTTAGAGTTTGTTAGTAAAAGTCACCAGTGTTGGTGAAAATGTCGGGCATTTGGGCATTGGGTCAATTTTTATGCTTTCGAAAGTATCTGGAAAGGTATGAGAGACAGACCATTGGTTTCTTTGGCAAAGTCTCAGAGTTTTGTGAGTAGAAGTCACCAGTATTGGTGAAAATGTCGGGCAGTTGGACATGGGGTCAATTTTTATGCTTTTAAAATTATTTTCGAATGTATGGGAGTTAGACGATAGGTTTCTTTTGCAAAGTTTCAGAGTTTTGTGAGTAGAAGTCACCAGTATTGGTGAAACTGATGGGCAGCTCGGGGGAAAAAGCAGTACGGGGGTAACCGGTTGTATGGGGAAATGGTAGTACGGGGAAAACAGTAGTGAGAAGAAAATGGTAGTACGGGAGAAACGGTTGTGCGGGAATCAGTAGTACGGTGTAAACGATTTACGGGGGAAACGGTTGTGCGGGGAAATAGTAGCACGGTGATAACGTTTGTGCGGGGAAATGGTAGTAGGGGAATATGTTAGTATGGTGAAATGGAGTACGGGGAAAACAGAAGTGAGGAGAAAATTGTAGGACGGGAGAAACGGTTGTACGGGAAATAGTAGAACTAACTAATACTATATCCATTTCTTATTCATCTAAATCTAACTTTGCACACCCTTGCATACATTTTAGTATTAATGTCGCAAATCTCCGACCTAGCGGACAAGAATGCTTAATGTCCGCGTAGCCCCTAGAGGCGGGGGTATTTACTAGTACCTGTATATCGAGGAAACCTTGCTCCGAATTTGGAATCCAAAAGTCTCAAAAACATCTTTAGAGTATTCCAAACATTTCATATTAACATAATTTTCCTTTTTGAACTCGACGAAAAATTTCCCTCTAATGTCGAAAATTTCATTACACTCTGAAAAACTTCTACGAGAACCAAATCAGTATGAAAAATAATCAATTTTTTTGTTCGAAAAAATCGTTTTAAGTCAATTATTTGATTAACAAAATTGTTTCTTGTGCTCTTGTGGGTGATGGGGCGACCGAAAAAAATTGCCAAGTAGGCCATGGTGGCGCCACCAGCGCGTTTTTACCAGGATACAAAGAGTTCCCACACCATTGCTGTACTCGACACTAATGTTGTTTGCAGGGTCTATTTTCGGGAACTTTGTTCTTAAGTTGAATTTCGGGAATTTTCAGAAATTTTCTATAATGCTATGGGATTTTCACAAATTATAATTCCCGAAAATTGGCCCTGGTTGCTCGAGTGCCAATTTCGATGGAGGTAGAGTTTCCAAGTCCATAACTTTGTTAGGCGCTCTGCTAGGAAGCTAAAGGCTGTCCACAGGATGAGATTTTCGGATGATCTGAATATTCCAATCAAGACTGATCTAGTGTTATTCAGTAGAAGGAGATTGGGATCGGATTTGGTAGGATCAGGGTCTTCAACAATGCCATGGAACTAGCTCCACAGGTGAAACACCTGGGAGAGACGCTTGACGGCAAACTTAACTGAATTACTCACGTCAATGATTAAACTTAGACCCCTTAGCGGCTTCCGGGCTATGAAGGATTTTTTTCGTGAGGTTGTATGAGGATGTAGGAGGTCATTCTGAGGTTGTATGAGGCTGTGATAAGACAATAAGGCTCTTTGACGCAGTCTTCGGGTAGACCAGCAGGCTAGCCATCTCGCCACTTTTGCAGCACAGCGTTCTTACACAGAGTGGTCTGTTTAAGCCGTCTTCAACTCGTCCGTTAGCATGCCAAAGATCGGGTCGAGGATCATCATGTCAAAATTTGTGAACGGGCAACACCAGCTGACGCACTCATACAAAGAAAAGTAAATACATTAGTAATTTTAATTAAAAAATTTGACAACAATGCGCACTATTAGATTTTGTGTGTTTTCAATGTTGCCAAATTTGTTGATTTACAATTACCAGCTGGTCAAACTATGAGTAAATTATAATTTTGGCAATTGTACATAGCTAACGGAACGCAAAAGTATGGTGTAAGGCTTGATTCGCATTAAAAAAAAGTACTCCGTGGAGAGCGCAGTTTAGAAATTTGATCGGTTGACATTTTTCATCAAAATTCTAAACGGTGTTCTCAACGGAGTACTTATTTGACCCGTACGAGCATATAAAGTTCGTTCAAAAGGAATTTATTGTGTTTGCCACGACGCGACGTTTGTAACCAGCCGGATCGGGACTCTGGAGTTGGTGGGCTTTGGATCTATATGCAAGAGATATGCAAACATAATTTTGTCAGTCCGTCCGTTTATAGCTCGAATAAACCTCAATCGATTTTCAAAATCTTTTTGAGTCAAAGGCCGCCGAGCTAGGGCCGTTTAAATGGTTTTTGGTCTTTTGTACATAACTCGAATAAATCTTTTCCGATTTTCAAAAAAAAAATTTTGTTTGAAAGGGTAGGCATGACCGACAATTCAAGGAAGAAAAATTTTTGATCATAAGATCTTGGACTTAGCCAAGGCCCTAAAACTAAGTCCATATACTATAGCCCAACGTGTTTTTTTCTACATAAATCGGGTAAGTCTTATCCGATTTTCCAAATTTTTTTTTCCTGAAAGATAATTGAAAAATTTATTACGGAATTAAATTTGGGCAAAATCCGATGAAATCCTTCGAAGTTACGGTCGAAAAAGTGGTCAAAAACGTGGTTTTTCGAAGGTCGGTGAAACGTTTTGACTTATATCTCCGCGAAATTGCTCTTCAAGGTTTTGAATTAAAGATTTAAACATCAGAAAATCACGAAAATTTTATTAGTAAAAATTGGTTTAGTTGTTTGTTGATACTACAGGGTTCTCAGTGTGGGTCCAACTCCTTTAAGAGCACATCGCAAAAATTTGAACTGTCAAATTGGCGATGTTTTTTTTGAACAGAATCCTGTGTAAATAACAAATTTTAGCTCATCCACTGACACTGTGAGAGATGATAACACGAATAATAGATGAATCAGAATTTAAAAAGTTTAAAAGTGACGGTACAAATTTATTCTGAAATAACATCGCAAACCAACTTGGAATGCGACGATTTTTCAAAGCATTTTTCGACCTTCACACTGAAACTTTGAATTCTGATTCATCCATTATTCGTGTAAAAGTCATCCTCTCATAGTATGTGAGCTATAATTTTGAGTAGTTTTTAATTTACGCAGGATTCTGTTTTAGAAAATTCATCGCAAAGACAGTTCATATGTATCTAATGTAATGTGCTCTTAAACTTTTTGAATCCTGTTTCATCTATTATTCGCGTGAGAGTCACAGTACATGAACTTTAATTTTAAATAATTTGTTACTTACGCTGGATTCTGTTCTAAAAAAACGTCGCAAATTTGACAGCTCAAAACTTAAAGGAAATTTCTGAGTTTGATGCAAACTTCATTAAAATTATGCCTTTTTCTTATTTGTCTACTGCAGTTTCGAGCACAAAGTTGCTCATCATCAGGGGACTTGTACTAAGAACATTAAAGGACAAAGAAAAACCATCTTTCCCGCTGATATTATCAATATAGATAACAATAAGAGACAGTAAACATTTAACAGCTGATAATTTTCATTTACGCTCACAACGCCAAAAATTATTTTTCAACTCTCATGTGTTGAGAGTTTGTCAATACAGGGTGTTCGTCGTCAGATGTATCGCTGTCTGTCTCTTTTGTTAAATCAAAAATGTTTTTGTCAATACCTTTTTCCAGCGTGAACAAAGTAAGAGCGACGTTACTTCACACTAATTCGCGTTCAGCAGATTTTGATGTCTGTTTTTGTGTTTGTGTATGGCCTCATAAAATTCAATTTTCTTACTATTTTCACGAGTTTTAGGTCACAGATGTGAATTTTATGTTTTGAGCTGCAAATGTATTTACCTGCAGTCGTCTTTCTTTTCCAGTGCACTGAATTTACGTGTTCGTTAAATCTAACAAATAGTTTCCGTATTGTCATTCCAAAATATATCCTGCCGCAACAGCTGCACTGGGTCCGGTAAATTCCAGACTTATGCAAATCTAACTGGGCATCTTTAATTGAAGCTATCAATTGTCTCAAAGTTCCTGTATTTCCATGAACCAACTCTATTTCATATGCTTTGTATAAAGGTTTCAGTTTTCTAGTCACTCTGGGGTAGTGCCTAATGCCCACTCTCTTTTTTGTTTCATTTTTATTCTCAAAAACAAGAGTGGTGATTTTTCGTTGCGCTTCTTTTCCTTCATGCTTTTTAATTATGCTCCTTATCGCTGTTTCACTAAAACCGTTTGCTGCACCTATGCTAATGATCTTTTGTCTGTTCTTTTCTCTTCTCATCTGCTAGTGGGAGGTTTGTCATGGTATGTGCCATTGAGGCACGAGGTTTTTTGTGCAGTTTTGTAGAGAAAAAGGAGTCAAACTTTTTTTTCTATGCAAGTATGGGTTCGAGGCCTCTCCTAGTGCTATGACAAATGTCCCAACCGTAATTCGTACACTTTTTTGTACACTGTATTTTCGTACACCTTAATTTCGTACACTTCAATTTCGTACACTTCAATTTCGTACTTCCTATTTTGTACACTTTAATTTCGTACACTCCAATTTCGTACAATGCGATTTCGCACACTTCCTATTTCGTACACTTCCTATTTTGTACACTTTGATTTCGTACACCTCAGTTACGTACACTTCGATTTCGTACACTTTCCTATTTTGTACTCTTTAATTTCGTACATTCCAATTTCGTACACTTTTCTATTTTGTACACTTTCATTTCGTACACTCCAATTTCGTACATTTTAATTTTGTACATTTACTTTTCCTTAGCTTCGTTAGCAGCCTAGTTTTTGTATCACTTCGTTTCATTAAAGCGCTAATTCTCAGCTCATTTTTTTTATACACAAAAATAGAGATGCGCCGCCGTTTCGTTGGCTGGGTCTTCAAGACAGTCTCTTGCCTTTGGACTACTTCCGAGACTTGTTTAATGTTCAGCAAAAATGTTGAGGAGAGTTGTACCTAATCGGCTCTCAAACACAATTTTTCTCGTAAATATCACTGGAACAAATTATTTGAGTTGGGCCGACTTACAATCGATTGTAGTCGAATGCGACCGAATGTTCGAGTTTAAGTCGGCGCAACTCAAATAACTTGTTACAGTGACATTTACGAGCAAAATTGTCGTTGAGAGCCGATGAGATACAACTCTCCTCTACATTTTTGCTCAACATTGGACAAGTGTAAGATGCAGTCCTAAAGCTAGAGACCGTCTTGAAGATCTAGCCGACGAAACGCCGGCGCACGGCTCTACACAAAAAGTACCACCAGTACACAAAATATTCATTTTGTACATAAAAACGTCTTATATTTTACATTTTATATTTTGTATAAATTTTGTATGAAATTAGAAAATGTGGTCCTCAGAATATTCCACAGCCTGTACTAGCTTATTGTTATTACTTTTCTTTAAATTTATTTTGTATTAACACGTGTTTTATTAATTACAATGATTCAAACAAAACAACTCTGTAGAGTTCAACTTGTTTCCCACAAACTGGTCACGTCGGGGTCACCAGTTTGTGGGAAACAAGTTGAACTCTACAGAGTTGTTTTGTTTGAATCCACAAAGTTGAATGTTTATTTCACAATAATTTTCTGGTTTATATACAAATCCTAACCGTAACTAAAACAGTAAACACAAAACGTAAACAAATAAATTGACGTCAAATGAACGCCGAACGATGACTGCGAGTTATGACTTTTCGATGTCGACTTTCGAATGGAATGTGCGGTTGCCGCCAGGTGACGTCACAACGTCTCCGGCTGGCTAGATTACGACTGCGGCATGCTAGATTACGCCTGCGGCGGGCTAGATTACGTCTGCGACGGGCTAGATTACGCCCTGCAGGCGACCTTGCGTGCATGGGGCTCTGCCTCAAGCCCCGCTAGGGGCTCTGCCCCTTAGACCCCGCAAGGGGGATATTCCCCCCTTGACCCCCCTTGACCCCCCTTGTGGGGGCTGCCGCCCCTCGATCCCGCTTTTTTATTTTTTCATTATGTTCACGGCCTGCGGCGCTACTTTTCCAACTATTTTAAATGACCAATGAACTTGCAAAATTGAAACAACGTTTATTTTGTACATTGTACATTTTGAAATTGAACTGAAAGGTGTACAAAATAGGACTCACTAGGAAAACAAGTTGGGAGATTTGTCGCCTCTCCTTAGGGCCATAGGTCGGCCCCACAACGAAAAAAATGTTGAGCGATTTTTATTGTCCATGAAAGTATGAGTTAGAGGCCTCTCCTGAGTGCTCTAGGTCGGTTTTAAGATCGGCCTAGTACAAAAAATTTCTTTTTTGAAAATTTTGTTTTTTTTCAATTTTGGGTATTTCGTGGATATTTGGAGAGATTTTTACACCGTTCGTTCCTTCGGACGGGTTTTTCAATATTGCCCTTTCGGAAATTTCCAATCCAACTTAATGAGGGCGTATAATTACAAGGGTCAAGACAAATTAACTTTAATACGTTCGACTCTTTTTGCAATAGCTATTCTGTTTGCATATGTTTTATGTGGAGAGCAAGGGTAAATCATATCGGGTGCTGAGATAGTACATTTTGAGTGCCATGACGCTGGACATTCGCTTTTACCTCGCCTGCTCCGTTCCCATCCATACGAAACCTCCACCACTATCAGCTTTCATCATAACCGTACTATACGACTATCAAACCGACTTTGCTTTGAAAATCCTTTCATTCATTTTCATAAAGGAGCTGTGGGGATTTTAATCGAATAATTGATTTCATTAGTGTGTATAACCTTTTTCCCCCAAATAATTATATCCGCAACTAAAAAATAGGACCGTTTGAGATTTAATTCAAATTAAATTCGTTTATAAGCACATTCAATAGATTGAAAAGAGTAAACATTTAATCCAACTGAAAATAAAAAATTTTTTGATATCGAATTAAAAAAAACAGTGTCAAACACATCCTCAAAAATAAATATTTATTTTGATTTATTATTAAAACATTTTCAGGCAAACAACTTCTACAATCCATTATAATAGCAAAAGCAAGGTGATTCATTACCCACCATGTCATTTCCGTCTCTTTTTTTCCTCTTCTTTCCAGTTTTCCATACAAATAGAAAATAATCCGTTAACAATAGAATTAAAGAGAATCGTCTTTTTGAATTGTACCGCTTTATCTAAAGACGCTTCACAGGTACAAATCTAAGGACTATTTTTCTTCTGTTAATGTTTTGTATGAATGCATTTCGCTCATGCATTTTATACACATAACTTTCCGTATTCCGTGTTTTAAATAAATAAAAAAAAAAAATTGTCGACAAGCGAAGGTTTTAAATTACCTTTATAGATTCATAGATTCAACATTACGCTTGAACTCCCCTTACGATTTCATTTTTTTTTCATTCTCCTTTACTCAGAGCCTAATTCCTTCTCTGTACAAATATTTGTTTACTGTAGCACATTTGTGCTGTTCTGGCATATTGTCGGATTATACGATCTTTTTTTTTTGCGTTCCGTACGAATTAAAGGAGTAATACATCATAAAATTTCCATTTTTATTTTATTTAAAACTGGAAAGAATCTATTATTTATGTCAGCAGACAATGCTCTAATACTGTTGATGATTAAGCAGGTTAGAGTTTTGTGTTATAGAAAAATGTCATACATAGACTTTGCTTAGTCCCGTACGAAGTAATAAGGTTTGATTGTAACGTTTGTTGGTTCATTTCATTACCAACGTGTTTTTACTGTGCCAGAGTGGTAACATGTGCGACAAACCATCTTCATCTATTACTAGGAGCGAAACTAGTTGGAGTCGAATACGTACGTGCTGCAGTAGCCAAGTTCGGCAGGTGTCAAAATATGATGTTTGACAAATCATCGGCTCGCGACATTATGCTGAACACGCACGAGACATTGAAAACGTATTTTGATAAAAATTCTCTTTGTTCAAATGTCAATTTTGACATGAGAGCAATGGAATTTTTTTATCAAAACACGTTTCAGTGTCTCGTGTGTGTTCAGCTTTAATGCGCCTGTGACACAAATCCTCACACGAACAAAAAATTTGGGTTTTTTTTCGTAGACTGCGGAACCATATATGGCTAATTCCATCGGTACCCATACCCCATACATTGTTGCTACTAGAGATGAGCGATCCTCCCGAAAATCCTAAAAAACCCGATCCGAACCCGGCCCGAATTAATTTCACGGATCGGGTCGGGTGTTGCTGTGATCTTGTTGGGTCACGGATCACACCCGAGTAAAGTTTGGTTAAAAAAACGACTTCGATTCCTATTTGTTGAATGTCTTTGTTTTGGAGTTTTTTTTTCGCCGCAAATTTGTTTCGCCGCCAATTTTTTTTGCCGGAATTTTTATTTCGCCTAAAATTTATTTCGCCGGAAATTTTTTTACGCCGAAATTTATTTTCGCCGAAAATTTTTTCGCCGGAAATTTTTTTTTCGCCGCGAATTTTTTTCTTTCGAAATTTTTTTCGCAGAATTTTTTTCGCCGCGACTTTTTTTCTTCTAAAATTTTCTTCGCCGCAAATTTTTTTTCGCCCGAAAATTTTTTTCGCCGAAATTTTTTTTTCTCGCCGGAATTTTTATTTCGCCTAAAATTTATTTCGCTGGAAATTTTTTTTCGCCGGAAATTTTTTTTCGCCGAAATTTTTTTTTCGCCGAAAATTTTTTTCGCCGGAATTTTTTTTTCTCTGGAAATTTTCTTCGCCGAAAATTTTTTTCGCCAAAATTTTTTTTTGCCGGAAATTTTTTCTCCAAAATTTGTCTCCTCTTTTCTTCCAAGACTACTGATATCACAACAAAAATTATTTTTAAAAAGGAAATGTGACGCAAGTCCTCGTCACTTCTTCCAAAAAAACTGATATCAATTGGGATGACGCGAAGCTTAAAGTTTTGAAACGCAAAAATTTGGCTCTCCGTACTCCAGACATCATGCGAAGTGAAATTTTTGCGAAAGAACAGAAAAACTATAACATTTGGTCGGTTCGGGCTTTCATAAAACAAGAAAATCGGATTTCGAATTTTATTCTAAATTTCAGATCGGGTTCGGGTATATATTTTTTCGGGTTGCGGGTCCCAGCCCGAAATTTTAGTTTGGGTTCGGGTCGGGTTTCTATTATATATTTTTCGGGCTCCGGGTCCCGGTGTCTTTTACTCATTGAAATCGGTTCAGTGGATCCGTAAAAATGACCTTTATAAAATGATCATTTTGAACACACAAGTGCATTTGCATAGAAGCCAAAGTTAATGGAAACATCCTACTCAGTTAGTTAGTTACTGGCTTCCATTTGCATTTGTATGAAAAACGCCATTTTTTTTTGGCTCGCGCTTGAAAACGGCTCTATAAATTTCCTTGAAATTTTGCAGGGAGCTTCAGCTGGGGATTCTACGACCTCTGCGATTTAAAAAAATTGAGTTAGCGGTCTCGTTTGGGAGCAGCATTTTTGTACGTGTTTGTGTGTGTATATGCACATTTTGTATGGGATTGTTCGTTCTTACGAGTTCGAGACAAAGGTTGGGTTGTCAAAGGGAAAGTTGTTGTATTATGTGTGTAGTGTATTGTGTTGACCGCCAAAATGTCGGAAAATGGCGAAGGCTAAAAAAAAATTGATATGTTGTAGAGGAAGTTATGGGGTCATTTAGCTTTGCGCAATGTATGGAGTACAGGTAACCAAATTTTTGTATACGAAATTTGAAATAGCAGAAAAACTATAGCATTGGGATGCATTTTTTTAATCAAATATGAAAATATTTCAAAAGAGTTTTTTGCGTTCCGAAGCTTGTGATTTGAATAAAGTGGCCAGTACTCTAACGCGCAATACTTTTCAATTAGACACAAGGCTTCCTCTATGGGCACTTGAACTAAGAAAAAGAAGGCAGTCTGCTGTCATAAATTGGTGTATATAAATTTTATGGCATTGACGAATGCTTTACAACGCACTAAATTTCAACTTGCCACCATTATTATTATTATGATAGCTTTATTGATCAAAATTTATTACAATACAGTTGTGTGTTAAAAAATCTATTGTAAGTGGTCAGCCATGCTTGCCACCATGCTGCCGCTGCCATTTACATATAAATGAACATAGCTCAAGAACGCAGCCAGATGTTAAGATGAAAACTGGTGCCTTGTGAAGCATTCATCAGTGTCGTCGTAGTGATGTGCTTCGATTTTTGACATCAGGCTGTGTTCTTTAGTGCCGTCGATCCACGACAAAGTACGCAGCCTGGTGTCAAATTGACAATTGACACTCGTTCCACTTCTTGCAGATTCAACATTCAGTAGGTTCATGCACAAGAGGATGGGTCAATATAGTGCATGAAAGAAGCAGAGACTTGATATGGCGTGTGGGTTACCCATATATAGACTTCAAATGTGGGCAAATGGCATCATCACTTGACATTTCGTCACCATATAAAATGTAAAGAAAAATTTCTCCATTTGACAATTTGTTTCGACAGATTTATAGTCTATATCGTCTATATGGGGAACCCAGCCGCCATATCATGTCTCTGGAAAGAAGTATAATTGCTGGATGTTTCGGAGATTCTCAGAAAAACTGTAAAAAAGTACGCCATCAATATGTAAAACACCACCTTGTGAATTCCGAACAACGCCTTATACTACATATAGGATGGTAGATGCTTAAAATTGGAACATTTTTCGGAAATAACTCTGAAACAGGTAAAACAAGCCTTTGGAAGTCACATTCTGTAATTTTATGCCTCACATAGTTGAAATTTCGATCATTAATATCAACTTAAAATTACTGTCTTTTTGTATCTTAACGTTGCTATACGTACACCGGTTGTGATATGAAAACTTCCATTCAACCTCTCCATTCAAAATTAATAACGATAAAAAATTTCATTCCAAAATACAAAGGAAGTATTATGGTGAAAAATGGAAGTAGCCAACACACAATTTCATGATGAAACATGTAGGTACGAAATAAAAAAAACACCTTCGAGCAATTTTAATTCATTGTCTGATCTTTTCATAAATTCATTATGCAAAAATGGGTGCGTCCTCAAAGAATGCAATAAAGTGCATACGTTTTGCATATAACGTAAAGTTTTCGCAATGTAGGCGGCAAACAAGCAAGAGATTCTGATATAGAATTCAAATGAGATTTTATCAGAGACGTTTTTCTTCATAAAATCCCTGCATAAGGTGAAGGATGCGATTGAAATGAAAACGAAAAGAATTACTTGCAGCAGAAAAATATTCAATCCACAAAAAAATGTAGTTTTTAATGAATGAATCAATCGTAAATTTATTATGGCATTCCTATTTAAATTCAACGGAATAAATTGCTCCAAATGAGCTCCAGACTTTTTTTATACACAAAATTTAGGTCGAAAGGTACGTACGTAGGATAGTCTAAGTAGCTAAATTCATTTGTAAGTTTTTGTTAGAAAATTGTAAAAATATAACTTTTTTGTCGCAACAGCGATGTTGTCTATGCAAATATTCGCAGGGTGTCATTTACTACAAAAGTTTACATCGTTTTTACACAGACATGACAGGCTTTAGAGCCGCCGATTTTCAGCGGCTGGCGGCTAAACGTGTCGCCGCCGACGCCGAGTTATATTGACGGCTGAACAACGGCTGCGGATGTTAGCCGCCGCCGAGGATTTCAGTCAGCTGACATGGCGGCTGGAGTATTTTCGTTATAATATAAGGTAAGTGATCGTGAGTTGACCTATTTTGACAAATTGCAACTTTCGAAGCCATTTGTTCCGTCATTTGGGCGCAGAGTACACGAATCTTTTTTTAACTTTGAAGATTTGTCTTTTCTCTGCTTAACCAATGCGAACTTAATTAATTACTTGTATTTTCATTTGATAAAATTAATGAATTAAGAAAAATCGAGAGTCAACCTAGGGGTACCATGAGTTGACTCAATCGTACTGGCACACTTGATCGTGAGTTGACCTATCATACAATTGTCGTAGGACAACTCACGGTTTTTGTGACTGTGAGTTAACCTATGTTTTTACTTTCATACAAATTTACACGGTCAACTTAACATTCATTTTTGGCTAGGCCAACTCACGATCATTTACCTTAGTGAAATAAATCTGCGACTTTTTCTTCTAAATGAATACATTTTCAACATCTCCATTGGTGATTTCAATGCTCATTTTTTGCTTCAAACATCTAAAATTTGATTCCTAAAAATGTTCACAGAAATTCTCACTCTTCTATAATTGTAGCCTACATTTTTGCGTTCCACAAGTGAAACACAAGTGAAGATTTTGAACATTCTGAGAAAAACATTCAGTTTACAGAAACAGTCGACCAATTCAATAAACTGGTCGTTTTTCTCAGAATGTTTAGTATAATCATTATAATAGTTGTCCTACTTTTTCCAATTGTTCTATCGAAAAATAAATGAAAAATGTTTATGTAACGCCAAAATGTAAGTTTCAATTTTAGCCAAATTGCTCTTAAGTTGAACGAGTTTCTTTCAACTTTTGTTCAAGAAAATTTAACGATTTAATTTCTTTTGATGCTTAAAAAATTGTTTATACAATCGGCAAAATTGAATTTTACTAGCTGTCAAATTTCAAATGTTTTCCCCATATGAAATACATTGGAATAACAGCTGATATTTGACAGCAAGTAAAATAAAATTTTGCTCATTGTACATGAGAACTACAAAGTCTTCCGAGATTTTTAGAATCCTCACCTTCAGTGCTGAAATCAGCTTGCGTCAAAATTTGAGTTTTTTAGTTCTTTGCTGAACTTTCAGGCAGCGAATTCGCCAATTTTATCTCGAAATGGGATTTGTGAAAATCTCTGTCATTTTTATCGCTTCAACTCGTTATAGATGTTTGTCTCACAGCACGACATATGCCATTCGACAATGTCCCGTTTAATAAGCATACTTTCAGTGAGTTGGAATGAAAGTGATTTAGATGACAGGGAAAATCACATTTTTAGTTTTTCTCCACATAAAACTTAGGAAATACATTGCTTGATAGTTCAGCAAAGACACTAACCGGCTTTAATTTACCTTTTCATTCGGCTTTTTTGACTTTTCTTTAAATTCATATTTTTTTGAAACAAGAATTTGTCATTTAGCCGCCACCAGCCGATTTGTCGACAGCCACATTATTTTGAACGGCTTAGCCTATCTAGCCGCCAGTCTTTTTTCGACAACTCGCCGCCGCCGTCAACAATTTTTCGGCTCTCCAGTCTGTTCCATGAGAGAGAATTACGAACAAAATTGGGGTGGTTCTCTCCCATACAGTCAAGCTGTCTTTCACATAAGCGTTCTACCTCGGCACAGGTGTACCAACTTATCATTTCTTTGTTTTTACACCGATATTTTGGTGATTTTCGATTTGGTCGACATTTTACGTCAAATTTCAAATCAATTTTTTCTTCTTCGGCAATAATGAATTGAATGAATATTGGGGCAATTCCATGCAAGGAATTTTGTATATGACCTGGGAACCATGTCAATCTCCTGAAACGTATACAAAGGTGCGGGAGTTGTGATGTATAAAACATTTTTCAGGAAAAACCTTATCTCTAAGTCTCTCATACGAAAAAACATAGTCAGAAGAACGGTTTAACTGGAAAATGTGGTTCCCAGGTCATCCACTTTTTTATCTTAAACTTTTGAGTGGAATTGCCCATTGACACCTCGTGAGTGAAGCTCATGTACTATCTTCTTCTCCTAAAAGATCATTAAGAGCGAGGGGGGCCGCACTCAGAGATTTAATGGATTGTCTTTAAATCCCATATGATACCATCGTATCTCATTATATCTCGGAGTGCGGGACCACTCGATTAAGAGCACGTCGGAAAAATCTGAACTGTCAAATTTGCGATGTTTTTTTTTAAGAACACAATCCAGCGTAAATAACAAATTACTCAAAATTATAGCTCACGTACTGTGAGAGGATGAGTTTTATACGAATAATAGATGAATCAGAGTTCAAAAAGTCTGAGTATGAAGGTCGAAAGTTGCTCTGAAAAGTCATCGCATTCGATGTTCGTTTACGATGTTATTTCAGAGCAAATTTGTACACCTCATATTTAAACTTTTTGAATCCTGATTCATCTATTATTCGTGTAGGAGTCATCCTCGCGCAGTACTTTGAATAATTTGTTCTTTACGCAGGATTCTATTGTAAAAAAAACATCGCAAATTTGACAGTTCAAATTTTTTCGACGTGCTCTTAGGTCGTAGACGACGTGACGCACTCCATTATCAATTACTAGAACTGCAATTCACAAAACTGTTATTTATTCACACGTCTCTAAGGGTTGAGTGGGGTTTAGACAAAAGCTTGTGCTGCGTACATTATAAAAACACTACGTCAATAAAAACATTATTAGCAATTAGTTGATGTCGAAAGTGAACAACAAGGAATAAAGTAGCGACAGCGTTTTTTATAGTTTTTCGATGTAAAGAAGGCTTGTAACATGAGGTGAAGGATGACCATCTCTTTGGATAGCGATAAGAGAATTAGGGCTCATTGCTATATAAACTATTCCATTCAATATTTTTTTCTATCGTTGATGTTGACGTGGAGATTCATCGCACCGACACAAAGACCTTACACCAAAAATTACAAAGTAGTATGATGAGGACGACCAATAACTGTTCCCAGTTTGAGGGACCGGACGGTTTGAAAAAATTATTGCCACATCACGTTACAATTAAGCTTTTTAATTAAATGCAAAATTTGTGATGGCATTCTAGTTGCTAATTTAGAACTCTCTATGCGCTTCAAGAACAAGCATGGGATAATTTTTATATAATTGGCAAAACCTCCAGACAAAAATTTTTTATTTGTTTTGTTCTGTTTTCACATCCTCCCATATAAAAGTACGTATACCGAACTAATGAAGTGAAGGATCAAGTTTTAATTTATTATCCAACAATGTGCTTTTTGCAGGCGTCTCGTTGAATTTATTTAAAATCAACTTTAATTACCATCGTACCATAATATTATGCACAGCAAGTTATGCATATAGCTGTGTAGTATGGTGCGAGCACTTTGCATACATTTGTGTAGATGATACGATGAAGTACACAACCACGAACCGCTTTTTCCGATAGCATGAGAGTAGCTCTTTTTTGTCGGGATCTGAACAGCACACTGAACACGCAAATAAATTTATCAAATGAGAGAGAGAATAAAACAAAAATTTCCCTTCTTCGTTGTACGAAATGGCAATCGTAATCTAATGTTCATTCAATCTGCATTTCGACTGACACGAAGCGACATTGGTTTAATTTCTAAGTTGTTAGATTGGGAAACTTACTATTTTAATGTACATTTTTGATGTATAAAGAATTTGTTGGTAGATTGTTCGATGGCTGTCACTCCCAATGTTTGAGAATGAGAAACAATAAATGTTTGTAATGAGAAGGAGGGCGAAAGCAAGAGGTTGGTTTGCTATACCCGTTGTTAGAGGCCATTTACAAAGTGAACACGCTACTAAGGAGATAGGGGGATTTGACAAAAGCGTGCTGCCACACATTCTGATGTATGAAAATAGGCAAGCGAAGGCAGAATGACTGGGGCGGTGGGGGCAAAAAAACTACGTTTTTTGCTGAAGTATTGTTGTTTTGCTTTTTTGGTACATTTTTAGCGTGTGCACGAAAGGTTCGAGCGATTATTTGATCTCTTTCACTCTTACTACATGATTCATAACAAATTGAGAAAGGTGCCCTTCATAAAGGATGTCTCGCTGAAGGGGGAGGGGGGAAGTAAGAAACATGCGTGACAAGGGTAGCAGAGTTGGAGACCTCGGTGACGTCACACGAGCTACAATAACACTAATTGCATCCAGTTGAGAAATTTCAAAAAGTTTGTGAAAGTTGAGAAATTATTTTTGAGAAACTATGAGAAATATTTGAGAAATCGATTTTTCAAAATAGTCCCTGGCTGCACCCGTTCGGCAGAAGCCCCTATCGACCTATTCGAAATGAGCAAAGGTGTCGCCTAATTATACAATCATGTCTCTGACGGGTGCAGCACAAGAGCCCAAGTGTGTTAAGAACACGTCGCAAAAATGTGAACTATCAAGCTTGCGATGTTTTTTAGAGCAGAATCCTGCGTAAATAACATTGACTTCAGATTAAGTTTGGTGCCATTAAACACTTAACGTAAGTCAAAAATGGGAAAATGCGTGGGATCTAATTGTAATTGTGTGGGATGTGTTTTCACTTCATCCCACCTACGTCCACTTCATTCCACACACTTCCACACACTATGTCTTGAGTCTTAATCTGATTTCAAATTATTGAAAATTATAGCTCATGTATTGTGAGAGGATGAATCTCACGCAAAAAATAGATGAATCAGAATTCAAAAAGTTTTGAAAGTATGAAGATACAAATTTGCTCTGAAATAACATCGCAAATGAACTTGGAATGCGATGATCTATTATTCGTGTAAGAGTTGTCTTCTCACAGTACATGAGCTATAATTTTGAATAATTTTATATTTACGCAGGATTCTGTTCTAAAAAACATCGTAGATTTGCCAGCTCACGTTTTTGCGACGTGCTTTTACACAATTTTCTTCGCATGAATGCGACAGCTCACTTTTTTGCGACGTGCTTTACACAATTTTCTTCGCATGAATGCGACCCTCTAAGCAGGGCCTATTTTTGGAAAATTAAATTTCCAAATAATTTCCAAATTTTCCAAATAATTTCCAAAAATTTTCCAAATAATAATTTGCAAATTATTCGGAAAATTTGGAAATTATTTGTAAAATTTGGAAATACGTCAGGGGCTCTATAGTACGACGAATTTTCGAAAATTATTCTTTTCTGTTAGGGGCCGTTCATAAAAGATGTCACGCAAAAATCTGTTTTTCAGATCCCTTCCACTCTGTCACGCTAAAAGGGTCAATTTTAATAAATACAATTTTGTTAGAGCTGTCACGATTACCCCATACCCCCCTCTCCCCTCTTGCGTGATATTCTTTATGAACGGTTCGTTGTCCTTTGTTCTTCTGTCATGGCTCCCGTCTAAAATATCGAAAATTAAAATCCTGAATGCAAAAATCCGGAAAATCCAAAATCCCGATTAAAAAAATTTCCGAACATCAATAATCGCGAAAAACCATAATCCCGAATGAAAACAAAAATTGTGAAATATTAAAAATCCTGATTGATATGAGTGAATTTGAATTTGGGGGGCTCTGCCTCCTCACCCCCGCGCCTGTGGCGGGCTTATCTTTGACTTTTTTACGCCTTGCAGGCGGCCTAACGTGCATGGGGCTCTGCCCCAAACCCCGCTAGGGGCTCTGCCCCAAACCCCGCTAGGGGCTCTGCCCTAAACATCGCTAGGGGCTCTGCCCCTTAGACCCCGCCAGGGGGGCTACACCCCCCTTGACCCCGTTTTTTTTCACCTTCGCTGAGACGCAGCTCAAATAACTTCTTTCTTCTTAAACCCAGTCAATAATAACTGGACTACATGAACGCCATTAAGTAATTGTAAATGAAACTGTCGCAACCAAACTGACTACAACCACACTCGAGTTTTGATTGTTGTTTTCTGAATTGCAGATTTTCTGGATTTTTGTTATTCGGGATTACAGTTAAACGTTTTTATTTTGTTACACACTTGATTCTGTCTGACAAACCTAAATTTTAGACCCCAAAAGTTTTATTTTGTATAGTAAAATTTCGAATTTTAACGCGTGGTTCGGAACTTTTGTATGCAGAATAAAACTTGTGGGACCTGAAAATTGGATTTGTCTGAAGGAATGAAATTGTGTAACAAAATAAAAATGTTTAATTGTATTGATTGATGACAAGAAATTGTGACAGATTATTACGGGCTTTAGGGGAGGGGGGGGGGGGGGTTGTAACAACGTACGTAACAAACACTTTATTTTTAATTAAATTTGTTCGAAATCGCATACGAGAAACGTTTTTGGGATCATCTCTTATATGCTTTTCACTTGTTTCTAGTTATCTGTCTCTCAAAACTAAATCATAAGATATCACGTTGAACGTCATAACATTTACTTGTTTTTGTTAAAAAAAATTCCTCACTTTTGTTACGTAACAGGGGGTGGGGTTTGAAGTGATTGTTACAGTGTGTGACAACGACGGGGGGGGGGACTAAAAATGTGTTACGTAATTTAAGGACAGCCCCTTTGTGCATTCGGGATTTTAATTTTCGGGATTTTTGACGGTCACCGTCTGTCATGCAACCTACTGTAACATAGTTTAGGCTGCATTAATGTTTAGTGCTGGGGGGGGGGGGGAGTTTACGAGAATAGCCTATTTTGGCGTGACATTCTTTATGAACGCCACCTAAAAACCTGATCATGAGCACATCTGTATTGGTTGGTAAAAGGTTTACACTTCGAACGGAGATAAAAATTATTAAATTCCTTCAAAAAACAATTTCTTGATCCTCTGTCTGTGTGTTCCAAAAACAAACCCATAAGCAAAAAAAAAACTTTCGTAAACTGCATTTGAATGTAAGAAATTGTTTGAACAAATATTCCAGATTATATGTATAAATACAACAAAGTAATTTCTACAAAATTGAGTGGGGTTTTTACCAAAAATAAACAACACAAACTCATACACACAATCAACGAGTGGCCTGTAAAATAAACGAAAAATGCAATATCGGCGTGAGAATAGAAATAAAATAAATAAATTTTGGGTTTCCTTTAGTCTATTGTGCAAATTTGACAGGCTGGGATTATTTGTGAAGTTGTTTCCGGTATTTGATTTAAAATGGGAAAAAAGACATGTATTTACAAAACGATTATACGCTTATATGATTGCCTTTGGTGAATGACAAAATGCAATTATCACAAATTTTGGTTCCGAAGGGTATTAGGACCGTTGAAAATAATTGGAAAACGTATCATGGGAAATTTAGAAATAAGTAGATTTTAAGCCTTGCCGGTTTTTATAAGATTACCATCCGCTCAAGCGTTCGCTGAAGTTCATATAAGTTTAAGACGAATTTCCCAGAATATTGCTTCAAATTAATCCTTCGGCTATACACCACCTACACCATTTGTGTGTTATGTGAAATGTAATTTAATTTTAATTAAAGTGAACACAAACACCTCCCCAATTACTTGACCGAAATGAGACAAGTCTGTCTTTCGTGGGTAACAGAAATCAACTAATTGGAATAACTTCACCATTATTCCAACTATGAACAACTAACGAATTTTCATGAAAAGTTAGGAATGCATATAAGGCTAGTGTAACTGTAGGGTGTACTACGTACGTAACCAGTAACAAATTTGCGATTATTACGAGGCTTCACTTGCTCAAGGATGACATTTCCCGTACTGGTAAATACGATATATGGCTACTTCAATCGGTACCGTCACCTATATAACGAATTTTATCTCTTTCACTCTTTTAATGGGATTTGATTAATATAAGACATTCGTTCCCCACGTTACATGGAAGCGACAATGTGTGGCTTACCGACGGAACTAGACATATACTGCGACGTTAACAAAAGCAATGGTAATATGTGACAGCGCATGATTTGGGCTAATTCCATCGATAACCCATACTGCCGTGCAACGCATAAAAAACCTTGCGATGAAAGAGCAAAATGATTTCGTATGAAAAAATTCATACAAAATATTTTTTCTCTTTCGTTCTCTCTCAATCATTAATGTTAGTGTGAAAGTGACAAACATGGTAGCTTGTCCAGTTTCATTGAAAGAGAGAAAGAGATAAAATTCCTGTCATGAGTTTGGGAAACGCCAGCCTCCTCTGTCTTTCAAATTTATATTCGACCTTTGCTGATCACTGCTACCGGTACCTTTACCTTAGAGGTTTTATTTCGACGAAGTGCTCAGCCACGACGTCTGCAGACTTTAACAAAAACTAGCACAAACTGAAGCAAGAATGAAATGCGAAGTGTTAAGTAGTGTTAGTGCGTCCTAGGTGGATAACGTATTTTTAGCAGTAGAAACCAGCGTGAATTTAGCATCATACAATTCTTGTAAAATTGCTGACGGTGAAAAAATCTGGGACGGCAGATTTCAGATATCGCTTCCGAAGTTTAAATGTAGGAAATAGCGTCGCGGGCCAAAAATTACATCATTTAAAATGTGGGGTCAAGGGGAGGCTGGCACCACGAAGTGAGGAAATCCAGCATAGCCCTCAGCATGGGGCCTCGGGGGTAGAGTCTCCAGTAAAGTTTGAGGCGGAGCTCACAAAATATGAAATATATTTGAGCACGAAGCAGACGATGCCCATCTAGTCGCCGGCGCAGGGGTTACGAAGCCACAACATACGATTTATCATGCCCGCAGCGGTAGCGGAGGGCGTGACGCAGTCCCCCCACCGCAAAAAAGAAGTCCACAAATCCAAAAAAACCCGTACAAAACCTCTGGGGGACCAGGAACTATATATAGGCGAACTTTTGAAATTTTTCCACCTGTCCCTTATCCAAACTTTAAAAATCCTTCAACTTACTCTGTATAAGATAATAATCATCATCACCATAATCTATTCACGGATCACGATCTCGAGAACTAGACAGCCAATTTTGATGAAATTTTCGGGTAACGTCAATCTCGGCCCCAAATGAAAAATTTCATAGGCCGCCTTTCTGGGAAATTCTGGAAAAGTGGAAAAGTGGTCAATTTTGTGTGTTTTTCAGGTAATGTTCGGAGTTTTCGAATTTTAGCTCCGCAGTGACAAAATGCTAGAGAGTTGGTTTCTTCGGGAAAGTTATAGAGTTTGGTGAGTAGAATATTTTGGGATGACGCCATCTTGGATTTTCGTTAGAAATAAATTTTGTTTCTTTGGCTTTTTGAATTTTAGCTCCGGAATGAGAACACTTGAAAGAGAGTTGGTTATAGAGTTTGACCAGGAGAATTTTTTGGGACCTTAAGAAAATGTCTGCCAGCTGTCTAAGCGGCGCCATCTTGGATTTTGTGAATACTCGAAAATGTTATCTTCTGAGTTAGAATAGCTAGACAGTTGGTTTCTTCGGGAAAAGTATTTTTCAGATACAAACTAACTTTTATGAAAAAATTTCCCTGTTTTTAGAAAAAAAATTTCTTCGAAAAAAATTCACTTCGAAAAAAAATTTTCTCAGGAAAAAATTTTCCAAAAAAATTTTTCTCAGAAATAATTTTTTTTTAAAAATTTTCCGAAAAAAAAGCCCAAAAAAAATTTTTTTTCGCTCCAACTTGAGAAATTTTTGAGAAATTGTTTTTTTCGGAGAAAATATTTTGCAGATAAAATTTTGCGGAGACAACTGAGAAAAATTTGGGCGGAGAAAACTTGTTTTCAGAAAAGGTGTTTAAAGAAAAATCTTTTGCTGAGAAAAATTTTTTCTGAGAAATGTTTTTGGAAGAGATGTGGGCCGGGGAAAATTTTTCTCAGAAAAAAAGTTTTTTTAAAAAAAATGTTTCAGAAAAAAATTTTTCTTTTTAAAAAAAATTTCTCACAAAAAAAATTTTCTTAAAAAAATTTTTATCAGAAAAATTTTTCTCCAAAAAAAATGTATCTAAAAAACATTTCTCCGAAAAAAATTTTTCGCATCATTCTTTATGAATTTCTTGAGAAATTTTTTTATGAACAAAATTCTCTGTTCTTTGAAAAAATATTTCTTCGAAAAAAAATTGTCTCAGAAATTTTTTTTTTCGGAGAAAAATATTTCTGATAAAAATTTTTTCAGAGACATTTTTTTGGAAAATTTTTTTCTGAGAAAATTTCTTTCTGAGAAACGATTTTCTGAGAAAAATTTTTTTGTAGAAAAAAAATTTTTTTCTTTTTAAAAAAATTCTCCGACAAAAATTTTCCAAACACAAATTTTCCCGACAAATTTTTTATCATAAAAATTTTTCTCCGAACAAAAATATTTCTCAAAAAAGATTTTCTCCGAAAAAAAAATCTAGCAAAAACTCTTTTCGCCTCAATCTTATCAATTTTTTGAGAAAATTTTTTTGGAGAAAAATATTTTTCTGGATAAAAATGTTTCTCAAAAAAAAAAATTTTTCTCAGAAATTAGATTTTTCTTTAAAAAAAATTTGCCAAAAAAACATTCTCTGAAAAAATTTTTATCAGAACATTTTTCTCCGAAAAAAAAATTTCTGAGAAAATTTTTTTTCGAAGTAAATTTTTTTCTAAGAAATATTTTTTCAAAAAACAGAGAATTTTTTTCGTAAAAGTTTAGTTTTACCAACTGCAAATTTCCAAAACGGCTGATATCGCATACAAGAAGCTCTTAAAATGTAGAGTGTGACGCTGTCCGTAAGGTGGTGACGCCATCGCTGAAAATACGTAAAAGTTTCTTTGAATGGAATCTTGTGTACAAAGTTTTAATTTTCTGAAAAAATTACGGCGCTTTCTTTAATAGTACATTACGTATGTGCTTCCAAATTATTGTTTTGACTCGTGGGAAGGATGCTGCATGAGCTGAAGGCAAATGCTGTAATCCTACGAGTCAAAACAACAATTTGGAAGCACTTACGTACAATATTTTACATGTTGATGCTCGGTAAATGCGTTTTCCGAGTCGCTTGCTACCTCGTCGCATTTACCGAGCAGAAACATGTAAAACAAAATTACGTTGTGTTCAAAAAATTGCGTCACAAATGCCGGGCGATAATATTTTGATAAGACTTTGAATGATTGTAAACATATTTTCCCTCGGGGGTTTCATTCTTTATTCGATTTTTACAGTCAATCTTTGCATGAATCCGCAGAAATCGATTTCGTCTGACCTTATTGATCACAATTGTACACATGAATAAAAAAACCTAATTTTTGGAAATCTTTTAAATTAAAAATATGTCTGTATCACGTTATCACAGGGAAAAATATTATTTTCTTTTGAATTCGATGATATTATGACTGTTGCTGACAGATGTCTAAACCCGTTTCAATATTTTAAAGCAAACGTTGTTATTATTTCCATGCAACATTTTGTACATGGGAGCGTACTCAACTTATGCTCCCCTACTACCGAGAATATCGTTTCATTTAGATGATAACGACTGTTACTGCTTTATATGGAGACAATGTGTACCCTTCTCTAGGCCATTGATTTAACAGCTAAATGGATTTCAATCAATTCAAAATAAATATTAGATATGATTTAATGTCACAATATTTGATGAATCGCTTATATTCAAATTGAGAAAATATCAACAAAAGTTAGAGCTGATGATAGTGTGGAAAATAACAGACGGCATGGTCTAAAATCTAAAATGACAAACTGAAATTAAATTGAAATGTCGTATGTATTTATTTGCTATTGTTCATCCTACACAACTATTTTTCGCATCCGTACGAATGGACGGGACCAATGGCTTTTTTAAGTTTGCACCGTTGAAAATTAAAACCACAACAGATAGATGTAGAAGACGTCAGCTAAATTAAAGAAACTATTTTTATCGATACGAATGCTTGTTTGAGACCACAACGAAAATGTAAAATTCACAGATTGTTTAGTTCGAAAGAGGACTCAGTTTATTAAATCACTAGTAGATCACAGTAAATCAAAACTTTGTTTAACACGCGTCAACTCTGATGCAACTCATACACATTCACTGATTAGAGCTAGAACAGTTGCGTTATGGAGATGGAGAACATTAGAAGAGATCATCATTTGGGCGTACAGTGCCCATCTTTAGCCAAATCATGCAACTTGATATGTTGATGGGAAGGTGAAAGAAAAAAACACTGAAATTTCAATCGAATCAAAAGTATGGGCTTCAATCCCTCGTCGATTTCATCGGCAAAAAATCTCGAGTTTAACACGAGTCGTTGAGGCGGATATTTTGGTCTGTTCTGTTACTCGACTCGTACGGGTCCTGTTAACTTGTCTTGCGTAGTGTTCTGGTTTTCTGATGGGTAACAAAATAACATCCGTGTATGTTATTTGGCATGTCGCAAAACGTTGAAGGAAGTTTACTTTACATTTGATAAATAAATATTTTTGTTTCGTTGATATAGAATACGCTTTCGTATCCGTTTTCAGACGATGCCTATGATTGGAAAAAAATATTAACGAATAAATATTTAGGGAAATATTTTATGCTGAAATGGACTTTATTCAATAAACAATAAGGTAGTTGCATGAGAATCAAATTGAAAAAAAAAAATCCAGAGGAACTGTTATGCAATTTAACGCAGGAGCTCTATTCTATACCATTCTACTAACAGTAATTTTCAATTTATTTTTTTGAAAAATAGTCTCGTCCCGCCACAGTGGATTTTTTGTAAGGTTTTACGGCGCAAGGCCTCATGAATGTAAAATATTTTTTATTTTAAAAACATTTTCGATTCGGTTCTCACAATTAAATCCCCAACAATAATTAATCCTTTTTTTCTTCATTTATTTTTTAACTTAAACATGAAAAATCGCTGAAATTAAAAAATAAAATTTAAGTTAAAGTTAAAAAATAAAAAATTCCCTAAAAAATCCTTGAAGTTTTGTGATCATGAAAATATATTTATAAAAAATTGTGAGATAGCGGTTCCAAAATTAAAAATATTTGTTTGAAGCAAGACATGGGTATTTTTCACGTATAAAATATTGTTTTTTGGAAAACTGGTTAAAATTTGCCATGCCTTGCTTCAAACAAATATTTTTAATTTTGGAACCGCTATCTCACAATTTTTTATAAATATATTTCCATGATCACAAAACTTCAAGGATTTTTTAGGACATTTTTTTATTTTTAACTTTAACTTAAATTTTATTTTTTAATTTTAGCGATTTTTCAAGTTTAAGTTAAAAAATAAATAAAGATAAAAAGGTTTAATTATTGTTGCGGATTTAGTTGTGAGCACAGATTCGAAAATGTTTTTAAAATAAAAAAATTTTTACAGTCATGAGGCCTTGCGCCGTGAAACCTTACAAAAAATCCAGCCGATAGAAACGACACCGACAGCCAGATCGGGTAAACCGTAAAAAAAGGCTAGTGATGTCCAGGACTAGCCACCGGTGAAATAGTCGGCTGCCGGCGGCTAGATCTTTATTTTAAAAATTTCTTTGGTAGAATACTCTGCTCTGCTGACCTCTGCTTTTAGGGAACAGACGAAATGTGACAGAGGAGGAGGGGTCTGTTTTCAAAAAAATACATCACACAGACGTACATCATCACCAAAGTTTTTAGATTATTCTCTGTATCTTTTCGTATGGCGTCCTCATGCCACCACCCAAGGATGCAAAAATGATTCCTAAGTATTTAAACTCAGCAACAAGTTACAGTTACCGACATGCATAACCTTAGTCTCTCCCGCAGTTATCTTCATACCGTACTCCTTACATGCGACGTTCACTTTAAATCACTTTACATCCCAGACAATCCCAATAACCTCAGTTCTGAAACAAAATTCTCTCAATTTGAAATTACAACCTTTTTTATACCTCGATACTTTCACCTATTTCTCCGTCATGTCATCTACCTTATAAATTAAAGCATCTATTATGCATCTATTATCGTCGGTGGCAGGACATTTCTCCGCCGCAAATAACGCCCGGGGCGTTAATAATACCCGGGGCGTTATTAACGCCCGCCCGGGCATTATTAACGCCCGCACTCCGGGCGCTAATAACGCCTGGGGTGTTATTAACGCCCGCACTCCGGGCGCTAATAACGCCCGGGGTGTTATTAACTCCCGCACTCCGGGCGCTAATAACGCCCGGGGTGTTATTAACGCCCGCTCTCAAGGTGCTAATAATGCCCGGGGCGTTATTAACACCCGCACTCAAGGCGCTAATAACGCCCAGCTGAATAATTGGATAAACACTACAAAATGGCACTTTAATAATAGTAGATTATGCACCGCTGTCCAGGATGCTCTATTTTGACGATTTGGAGGTTATTTCCAAATCGTCAAAATAAACCATCCTGGACAGCGGTGCATATATAGTTTTATCTATCGAGAGCAATATATCGAGTTAAACAGTTTTGCCCTAGGGAATTAAGTACGAGATTATTGCTCTAGATAGATAAATAACTTTACTTATAGAGCATGTAACTAGAAGAAGTTGACTAAGGGGAAAATTTTCTTTATACAGAACGTCAATAGAAGGAGTTGAATAGAGGAAAATTTTAAAATGCAGTGAAGGTTTATTTTCCCACTTTTTGTGTAACAGCCTTATCCTTTTAGAGGTGTACAACGTGAAATATATAGATGACATTTGTATGTACAATGATTTCTAACAGCTTTAAAAAAAATATGATGCAGTTTCGAAGGCCGAAAATTTCAACTAGAAAATGGTGACTGTTGGTGTGCTTCCAAAAAGTGGAAAATAAACCTTGGCCGCACTTTACATATACTGAATGTCACTAGAAAGAGTTGACTAAGGGGAAAATTTTCCTTATACAGAATGTAACTAGAAGGAGTTGACTACAGGAAAATCTTCCTTATACAGAATGTCACTAGAAGGAGTTGACTAGAGGAAAATCTTCCTTATACAGAATGTCACTAGAAGAAATTTAGTAAGAGGAACATTTTCCTTATACAGAATGTCACTAGAAAGAGTTGACGGAGGGGAAAGTACAGAACGTCCCTGTAAGGGATTGATTAAGAGAATCATACAGAATGCCACTAGATGAAAGAATTTCTTTCTCTGCTCTTTTATTTTTAAAAAGGTTGTCAATAAGAAATCAAAAAATTACATGAAAACTTTATGAAAGTCATCGAGCACTACGATTTTGAAATTTAAAAATTTGAGTAAAAGGGATGAATAAATTTAAATAACTTCCAATTTATTCTTGAAGCTCAATAGTGACCGTGTACCGAATTATATAGCTGGGCGTTATTAACACTCGGCGCCCGGAGTGCGGGCGTTAATAACACCCCGGGCGTTATTAGCGCCTTGAGTGCGGGCGTTAATAACACCCCGGGCGTTATAAGCGCCCGGAGTGCGGGCGTTATTAACGACCGGGCGGGCGTTATTAGCGCCCCGGGCGTTAATAACGCTCCGGGCGTTATTTGCGGCGGAGAAATGTCACGTCACCATTATCGTCTAGAGATGACTAATCAGCAATAAAACAAATGTCCGTCTGTCTGTCCACCCGTCTCAATTTTTTTCCAAACGGCTCAACCGATCAGCCTAAACTGTTCCTTCCCTGAAAGGTACATGCCTCCCATGATTCAAGTTCGAAGATGACCAAAATCGGCCAAGTAGTTCCGGAGATATGGTCGAAGAAGTGGAGGTCGGACATGAAATTTTCGAGGGTCGATGAAACTTTTCCGCAAATATCTCAGCAAGTAAATTCCTCATTTTGGTGTCAAATGAAAGCATTTGATGTCAAAAAACTGGGAAAAAATTTTTGTGGGAATCGGGTCAGGGATCTGGGCACTGGGACCAATGGAATGGACGAAATTGAGTTTCTTGGCCATATACGAAAACAGTTTTGCGTCTATATTTCCTTAACTATGTAGTATGGAGATTTACTGGCAAAGGCAAAGCTGTAGAAAATTAAATTTAAGCGAACGCGTGTCTCAGTTTTTTGGGTAAAAATGCCTCAATCCTGGGATATGACCACTTCTAGAATTGGGAGGGATGATCCATATCTGTAGAACTATAATAGGTAGAAAGTTGCTTCCAAAGGCAAAGTTGTAGAGAATAAAACTTTAGAGAACACGTGTTTAAGGGTTTAAGGGAAAAATGGCCCAGTCCTTGGATATAAGCTTTTGTAGATTGGAATGGTCTGAGACGTACTTCGGTAGGGCCTTTGACATTATATTGGGTGATTTCTATGGATGAAAAGAACAGAAAACGTTGGATTGTTTGCTTATTTGTATATTTAGATACGTTCGAGTCTCTTTGCCACATCTATTCTGTTTGTCACATCTATTCTGATACATACGGGTCTTTGGTGATGTTTTTTATACAATTTCTGATGATCAAAATATGACGTCTGTTTTGAAGGGTTACGGAACGACAGACAAATTTAACAATGGGGGAGAGAGTCTAAACATTCGAAATAAAGCAGACGTCATTTATTGACGGTACGTAGAACAGTTAACAAATGTCGGACTAACGTAAAACATAGTCTAGATTAAGCAATAGGTCGAATATCTCAATGCATTTGAAAAAGTGAAGTGACGAAATTGCAATTATTCATATTTCTATGAGATAATAGTACATTACATTACACCATGCGAAAGTATTTCATTACATGAGTAGACAATTACTAATAAGCCTCTAATGTCTGTCTGTTTGTCTATTCTTTTTTATTTATTTGTCTATTTATGTGTCTATTCGTCTGTCTGTAACGATCCCGTTATTTTTGCGTTTAATTGGGTTTAAACTGAGGAGGAAAAAAATACTTAAAAATACGAGAAAACATATTCCGGGGTGGGATATTGTTGTGAAATAAGGGAGTTATGGGTAAAAAACGGGTCAAAATTGAAAATCGACCATAAGTCTGTCAAAATGTCATCTTAGAGATTTGGTCGGCGAAGAAAAGTCTTAGAGCTTTTGATGACCTACAACTTTGTAGAAGAAAACTTTTTGAATCGACTTCATGCGTAGGAGCTAGGAAGCGAAAACTGTTCAAATTTCGAGGTTTCCTCACATTATTGTTAGGGAACTTTTGTTGTTGGACAAAGTAAAGATAATTTTTGAGTGCTAATCGATAGTGGAGGCTTGGGGCAACGAAATTACTGAACAATGTTGGATGGAAAAGTTTCCCACTTCCGAGATATAGACCATTTTTCAGCGACTTTGTCCGGAACGGGAGCACTTATTAACCTATATCTCGTCCGGAAGTTGCCGGAATGGGGCCAGTGAGGTGTCAAATAAAAGGTTTCGACAGAGTTGAAGGTAGCGGAACCGAAGAAAATCGGTTGAGCGGTTCGGTGTCCAGGGTCGTTCAAAGGAGGCAAAAATGGACAAAAATTTGCTCCGCTGCCCGAAAATTACTGAAAAATAATTTTTTATATGTTGTCGGGTGTGCAAAACGTCGAGAAAACATGTTCTGGGGTGGGAAATTGTTCTGAAATAAGGGAGTTATGGGTAAAAAACGAGTCAAAATTGAAAATCGGCCAAAATATAGTCAAGATGTCGTCTTAGAGATTTGGTCGGGGAAGTGTCAGAGTAGAATACGTAGCAAGTGCAACGCTGTATACGAGGAACTTGACATACGGGGAACTTGGAATACGGGGAACTTGGAATACGGGGAACTTGGAATACGGTGAACGTGGAATACGGGGGAAGTGGAATACGGGGAAGTGGAATACGGGGGAAGTGGTATGCGGGGGAAGTGAAGTAATTTTGCGGCAAAAAAGTATTTTGATTTCTAGTGCCTTTCTCGCCCACTTCGATTTTAGTATTATTAGCGGTAATATCAACGAAGTGATATAATGACATGAAACATTACGCATAATTATTTAAAACGAAAAAATATTTGCTTTGGCTCTCTGAATAGACAACAAGCGAAAATGATAAAGCTTGCGTAGCCCCTAGGGGCGGGGGTTTCGACTAGTTTTGTTAGAAGAGCCAAGCTCAAAGGTTTTTTCAAGCAACGGGCGAATTGAACAAAGCAAACGAGTGAGTTTGCGACTTCACAGAACTGTTTCCGAAGTAATTAATTACGTAGCAGGGTCCAACGTATTATGCTTCGTTGCCTACCTTTTATTTGGCAAAGTTGAATTTTACATAAAAATTTAGCAAAAAATGTGCGTTTTTCGACGGCTTTCGACTCTTCTCGTCCCACTACTCGCTGCGAACAATGATTTCCCAAGCATTGTGCGACATAAAATAATAAATGACGAACAATGTGAATGTGAAGCAAAACATGTTAATAGCTTGATTTCCTTCAATAAAATTCACTTAAAACGGAGCCATAACAGGTGCATACCGACGCATCAGAGAGACGAACAATTTGTTTTTGTTTATATTGCAATCCAATTATCCGTAAGCTTACCAGATTGTGAGTACAATTGAAATGTTGCTTGAAGTACCTTGTACTGAAGCACATAAACATTTTTTACGGTCAAAGTCATCATCATTTACCATTCCGCACCAAAGTGAGGCTTCAACATCAATTTATAAGCTTTGCCATCCACCCAATAATGTTCTACTTAAAGAGCATCTAGATAAAAAACTCAAGTTCTCAATAATTAACCACTTCGAAAGTACACACGATACACATCTTATCGATCGTTTGATAGTAGAAACTTCCATGAATGACTGTCAGTCTGTATAAACGACTGTATCTAATCATCATGAATAATAAACGAAACATTCTCAACTATAAATGCTGAAAATGGTTATATTTTCACAGAAAAGTTAATTTTTGTAAATAAGTTGTTATGACTGACTGACTATGTTGACTATATACATTTGTTGTAAAGTATATGAATATGAACAGAACATGCGGTGCAATACATAGTCTAATTAACACAACATTAACAATGCCATATTTTTGATTATAAACAAAGTTATGATTACAATAACAAATAATTATACTAATTCAATTAACTGTTGATATGGTTATAATGGTAAATGAATGCTTTGAGCCGTTCTTGCACATTTAACACAGGTTATGATTATCCACCGATCCACCGCAATATTGACAACAAGCTTGTTATGTAAAATATTTTTCAAACGCTGCACCTCCGGTGGTAGTGTTGCAATTAATTCCGGAACTAATGAAATGAATTCCAAATTTGAATACGAGTAGAGTTGTGTGCCTCCCGACAACGTTGTAATTTGTTTGAGGAAAATTCCTTCTCTATTTATATCTCGCGTGTGGAAATTATGTTTTTTTCCCGGTATCCAGATTCGATTTCGCGACTTTTCCCTAGCTAAATTACTCGTTTTTGAAAGAAATTTTCCCGATTTTCGTAACCAAAATTCCCGATTTCGAACAATTTCTCCGAATAAAACCTGAAGAAGAACCTTAAAAATCGGTCCCCACCCAAAAAAATTCCGGAACATGCTCCTCCGTCCCTCTCTATATTCGGTCGTTACCCCATTTCGCAATTTGTAGTTATTCTTTGATTTTTAACCGTTTCTAGCTTTTTAGCTATTTCCCGTTTTTTAGTAATTTCCCGATTTTTAGTTATTTCCCAATTTTCAGTCATTTCCCGATTTTTAGTTATTTCCCTATTTTTATTCATTTGCCGATTTTTAGTTATTTGCCGATTTTTAGTCATTTTTGTCATATTTTTAGTCATTTCCCGATTTTTAGTCATTTCCCGATTTTTAGTCATTTCCCGATTTTTAGTTATTTCCCTATTTTCAGTCCTTTCCAGATTTTTAGTTATTTCCCGATTTTTAGTCCTTTCCCGATTTTTAGTTATTTCCCTATTTTCAGTCATTTGCCGATTTTTCGTTATTTTCCTCTTTTATTTTTAGTTATTTCCCGATTTTTAGTCATTTCCTTATTTTTAGTCATTTCCCGATTTTTAGTTATTTCCCGATTTTTAGTCATTTCCCGATTTTTAGTTATTTCCCGATTTTTAGTCATTTCCCGATTTTTAGTCATTTCCCTATTTTTAGTAATTTCCCTATTTTTAGTCCTTTCCCGATTTTTACCCCTTTCCCGATTTTTAGTTATTTCCCTATTTTCAGTCCTTTCCCGATTTTTAGTTATTTCCCTATTTTTAGTCATTTCCCGAATTTTAGTCATTTCCCGATTTTTAGTTATTTCCCGATTTTTAGTTATTTCCCTATTTTTAGTCATTTCCCTATTTTTAGTCATTTCCCTATTTTCAGTCATTTGCCGATTTTTCGTTATTTTCCTCTTTCATTTTTAGTTATTTCTCGATTTTTAGTCATTTCCTTAAATTTTAGTCATTTCCCGGTTTTTAGTTATTTCCCGATTTTGAGTCATTTCCCGATTTTTAGTCATTTCCCTATTTTTAGTCATTTCCCTATTTTTAGTCATTTCCCGATTTTTAGTCCTTTCCCGATTTTTAGTTATTTCCCTATTTGCAGTCCATTCCCGATTTTTCGTTGTTTCCCTATTTTCAGTCCTTTCCCGATTTTTAGTTATTTCCCTAGTTTTGGTCATTTCCCGATTTTTAGTCATTTCCCGATGTTAAGTCATTTCCCGATTTTCAGTCATTTCCCGATTTTTAGTTATTTCCCCAGTTTTGGTCATTTCCCGATTTTTAGTCATTTCCCGATGTTAAGTCATTTCCCGATTTTCAGTCATTTCCCGACTTTTGGTTATTTCCCTATTTTTAGTCGTTTTCCGATTTTTAGTTATTTCCCAATTTTTAGTTATCTCCCCATTTTATGTTATTTCCATACTTTTTCTGTTCTAATTTCCCGGTATCCAGTTTTTCGGTTCCTAAAGTTCCACACGCGTTTACAGTGCTTATAGTTTCACTATTCATTGAATTAAAAAAAAAATACACCAATCACGATTCGAGGCCAAATATCTTAAACACTTCTTTCTATAGGCAAAAATAATTCTTTTGCGCTACATCGCACGCATAATCGCTGCACTTTCATCCATATCACACATTAATGACTACTCAAATAAAAAGTGTTATGTGGCCTAGGAATCTTCATTGCTGTTTTGTATAAGATGAACTTAATTTAAAGAAAACTTCATTAAGACGCTTCTCCCTAGTATTTTTTTCTTGATTGTAATTTTCGGTTAACAACTTCTTATTAGGCGATAATTCCTCGGGGGAAAAATTCTGTCCAGTGATTATATTTCGCAATCATAGGTTTGAGAAGCATTCAAAGTGTAAAGTGCCACAAATGATGGAAGAATGATGTATAAATATTATAAGAATGATGTAAAATAAACCATCGTAATGGTATAAGAAAGTGGCGGTCAAATTTTAAACAAATTTGCAAAGTTTATGTTGGTAATTGCTAGAGAGTTACACACTCAAATTTTGTCAGATTTGTCCTTGATTTAATTAGTTTGACATATGTTTTAGTAACTCGTCCTGATTGGAAATTAAAATCAGGCTTGTCCAAATTTGGCTCAGGTTTGGTCAAACGTAGCTCAGGTTTGGCCAAATTTGACTCATTTGCCAAATTCAACATTGATTTCACCTAATTTTACTCAGATTTAACTTCAATTTGGACTAATTTGACTCAGATTTGGCCTAATTTGATTAAGATTTGGCCTAATGTGACTCTGATTTGGCCTAATTTGACTCAGATTTGGCCTAATTTGACTCAGATTTGGCCTAATTTGACTCAGATTTGGCCTAATTTGACTCAGATTTGGCCTAATTTGACTCAGATTTGGCCTAATTTGACTCAGATTTGGCCTAATTTGACTCAGATTTGGTCATAGTTGGCCTAAGTTGAAAACATGCATAGACAGACAAACAGACAGACTGCCCGGGCATTCCCTTAAAGTAGCTACGGCTACTTAATAAGAATCGGAGTGGGTCGACCCACACCTGACTCACAGTTGCAGAAGTCACAAAAATCGTTCTTCTGTGCGTTCTAAAACTGTGGGTCAGGTGTGGCTCGACACGGTTCGGTAAAAAAGGTGAATATTATGTATGAATATTGTAAATTTAGTGATTAGTGTAAAGATTATGGAGATGATGGATAAATTATGCACAACTCCACATTGTTTTGAAAATCTTTGAAAATAGATAAAGTATGGATTAATCTCGATCATTTCTAAACTCTTCCAACGTCATTTCTACAATTTTACATCGTTTCTACATTGTTTTGACATCAATTGCACATAGTGTCTACACCATGAACGCCTTTGCCTTAAAAGTTATTTAAAACTGATCGTTAGTTTGGGTATGTTTAAGTATGTATACATCATTCTAAACCTTTCCAACATCATTTCTACATCATTTATACACCGTTTATACACTATTTCTACATTGTTTATTAACCGTTTTACATAGTTACTATACATCGTTTTCACATCATCACTACATTGCTTTGACTTAAATGTCACCAAAACGATGAGAAAAAAAACTTGCTCAGCACTTGATTAGGTTCAATTAATCATTGTAATCTCATATGAACTTTAACATCATCGCAAGACAGCGATAGTTTCTTTGCACCACTTCGCCGGTATTACAAATAGAAAATAATATTCAACGTTTGACTGCGTGACAATTCACTAAGGTAAATGTGGGCATAGAGAACTGCCGAATTCCATTTTTGAAACTATGAGTTTTCTTGATTTGTAAATGTTAAGCGTAAATGGTCCACTACAACTGTCTTTACCTTAAGTAGAAAATCATAAGTGCAAATAGTGAATGTGTAATACCAACATATCGACCAGTTTTAACACCTAACATGGAGCAGAACAATATTATAAGCTTGCGATGATGATAGAAAACATTTACTGATTCACTTATGAACATAACAATTTGTTCTCAGAGAGAGGTTCTCGATTTTTTATATGTTTTTTAATCTTCATTTTTCAACGAGGCTGGGTATCGAAATAAAGTTTTGCAAGTGTATCCAAAAACTTTTCGATTATTTTCCTCTCTTATTTCCCGGAGGTGTTTTGGTATCTAAAACAGATGAATCGAGGTATAATGATATAAAGGAACATCTCAACATTTAAAGGGAGTTACATTTTGCTACTGCGTGGGTAAGCTTTTCCGATTACATTCACTGAATTGTTAAGAGTTCAGTTTCTGCTTCAACTGAACTTACGAGTTGGTTTAGAAACACACATGATGTGGATATAGAAAACAAAATTAACAAAAAAGTATCCCAAGATCAAGATCACCTTCGGGGTCACTTATATGCGCACATAACGCCTGTAAAGTCGTCTTTGCACTGATTTGTTTATTGTATTATACTAAAGTTGCAGAAATCGTGAGATTTGTTATGTTTAAAAGAGAAGCTATAAAACTGCTTAAAGTACTCATAACTGACAGGAAGTGAAGCTTGCTACCAGGGTAAAAATTTCCCACGATAGAGGAGAAACGAAAATGGATGTGCCTTCGTCTAGTGCGTTAAGGTCCCTACACACTTAACTCATAGAAAAGCTTCAGTTACATTATTATATGTTACAAATTTGGTTTAATTGTAAAAAAAAATTTATTTGAAGGTAATATTCGACTAAAAGCTTTTATTAGCATTTTCAGTTAAAATTTTTTAATTCTGATAACAAGCTGAAATGTTTGGTTCGGTCATTCGATCCATTGAGGTAGCTTTCAAAAATGCACAAATACATCAAATTGAAATTAAATTTGCTTTCAAATGAAATTTATTTAAATCTCCTATATGTAAGTTTAGCGAACAAATACGAGATATTTATTCAAACATAAACTTTTAACCAGTTTTGTTAGCTTAAACAAAACGAGCATCCATTTGTAATGTGCATTTGGAACACAAACACTCTTTTACCGAACCATAATGATTAATGCCCTAATGACTATTCGAAATTAAGCAAACATAAGTCCTATTCGAATCAACTGAACCAAATTATTTAACCCGAGAAAGATAAATTATTATTCCGGAATTATATCATGGCTGCAGTGTAACGAACACTAGGTTCACTCCACAATGTAGATCTTGAGTGTCTTGTTTAATTCAAAAACAATTTCACATTTTCATTATTTCATTAGATTAACAAGGTGGTACAGTTACATACATGAGCCATACATCAACCATTTCTGATTACTGTTTATAGTTATAAAATTCAAAAGTTTGTCTGTTTGTCTGTCTGTTTGTAAATTGTCGGTCACAAATTTCCAGCGTGAACCAACATACGTCCGACCTGCTATAAGAGTTCCAAGGAACTAAAGCAAAAAGTCGTTTTGCATTGCCTTTTATAAGCCGAAAGCCAAAGAAAAGGCAATGCAATAGCAGATTCTTTTGCATTGCCTTCCATTATTCAAAAAAAAGCAATGCAAAAGAAGATTCGCATGCGAATCTATCTACGACCGACCTGCTTGAAGAGTTCCGAGGAACTAAACCCTTTTGCATTGCTTTTTTTAACCCAAAGAGAAAACCACAAGGGAAACCTAGAGACAGAGAACGAAATATGTTCCTTTTGACCGCAATGAAACAGTCCAACAAAAATAAAGCGCTCTTATTATGGGTACGGTCTCCCATAATAAGAACAGTATCGCCATCCGCACCTAGCATCGTTTTGCAACGACGCTGGACATCACGAACCGGCGATACTTTCAAGCGAATTAAAAAGTGGTATTTCTACATTTAAAACTGCGTACTTTCTGTAAAGTATAAAATTTATACAACGAAAAATGATTAGAAACTTTGTATGAGAAATTTGTTCAAGTAATTTCAGGGAGAATATATTGTTATGAGTGTGTGTGTGTAAATGTAATAAATGTAAAAAGGAAGAAACGAAAAAACTATTTTATGCACGTGGCTTCATTCAGTAATATTCTCAATGTATTTACGTTTGTTTATTAAGTGGCGTATTCAAATATTTTTTTTTATTTGTATGAAATGAAGTCATGTGGCGTATTCAAATATTTTCTTTGTAAGGAATTATTTGTATGGAACGAAATGATGCATTGATTTTCTTTATACATTTTTTTGGTTGGTTTCTTCGGCAAAGTCTTAGAGTTTTATTAGTAAAAGTCACCAGCATTGGTGAAAATGTCGGGCAGTTGGACATTGGGTCAATTTCTATGTTTTTAAAAATATCTTGGAATGTATGGGGGTTGGGCGATAGGTTTCTTTGGCAAAGTCTTAGAGTTTAGTGAGTAGAAATCACCAGCATTGGTTGGTCACAGCACCTGTGAAAGTGACGCCATCTTGGATTTTTGCTATCTTCTGAATTAGAATAGTTACGCGTTTGGTTTCTTCGGGAAAGTTGTTGATGTTGATGAGTAGCATCTTTATGAATTCTAAGAAAATGGCTGCCACCTGTGAAAGTGACGCCATCTTGGATTTTTATGCTTTTGAAAGTATTTGGAAAGGTATGAGAGACAGAACATTGGTTTCTTGGGCAAAGTCTCAGAGTTTTGTGAGTGGAAGTCACCAGTATTGGTGGGGCAGCTCGGGGGAAGAAGCAGTACGGGGGTAACCGGTTGTATGGAGAAATGGTAGTACGGGGAAAACAGTAGTGAGGAGGAAATTGTAGGACGGGAGAAAAGGTTGTACGGGGAAATAGTAGCACGATGATAACGTTTGTACGGGGAAAACAGTAGTACGGGAGAAACGGTTGTACGCGAAACAGTAGTACGGTTGCAACGGTTGTACGGGGAAAACAGCATTGCGGGGGAAACGGTTGTGCGGGGAAAACAATAGTAAGGAGGAAATTGTAGGACTCGAGAAACGGTTGTACGGAGAAAAAGTAGCACGGTGATAACGTTTGTACGGGAAAAGGTAGTACGGAGAAAATCGTGGTAGGGGGAAACGGTTGTGCGGGGGAAATGGTAGAACGGTGAAATGGTAGTACGGGTAAAACAGTAGTGAGAAGGAAATTGTAGGACGGAAGAAACGGTTGTACGGGGAAATAGTAGCACGATGATAACGTTTGTACGGGGAAATGGTAGTCCGGGGAAATGTTAGTACGGGGAAATGGCAGTACGGGGAAATTGTAGGACGGGAGAAACGGTTGTACGTAGAAAAAGTAGCACGGTGGTAACGTTTGTACGTGGAAACGGTAGTACGGAGAAAATTACACACTCTTACATACATTTTAGTATTAATGTCCCAAATCTCCGACCTAGCGGACAAGAATGCTTAATGTCCGTGTAGCCCCTAGGGGCGGGGGTATTTACTAGTTATGATATAAAGTAGCAAATAAAGAAAACAGATGCGAGGGATTCATACGCATCAGAGTAGACGTGGCAAACAGAATAGAAGACTCAAACGTATCTAAATACGTTTCCAATCGGTTGTGGCTGCCCTCCTCTCATTTATCGTTTTCTATTTAGATAACGGAACAATTGCTGGTGAATATGACAGCGTAATTATCGATTTCAAAACCTTCATTGAAGAGTGTGGAAATATGGGACCACGAATAAATCCAGATAAGTGTGAGATATTTTTCTGTTCAGATGTAGACCACGACACAGTGCAGTGGTTTGAAGAGTTATTACCTGGATAACGCGTCAAGTAAAGTCTTCAGGAAAAAGCTCAAAGAACTGAAATTGCTTTTCCAAAGACTGGGTGAATTGGACAACTTTAACATTGCCTTCTACATTCTGAAAAATTGCTTTTTCCTGCCGAAATTAATATTCCTGATGAGAACAACACCACCACAAAGATTTTGTTGTGGAATTCGATGACGAGATTAAATCCACAATGGAATCTTAAACCAACAACAAGTTTAACAACAACAGTTAGATATTATCATCATTGCCCATCAGCTGTGGGGGCTTGGGAGTTCGAAGAATACAGGATACAGGCCTGCCCGCATTTTTATCATCAGTAAGCTCGGTGTCGTCCTTGGTTAGCTTTATGTTAAACTCACCCGCTTCAAACCAAGAAGATGTAGCCGATTAGGGACTGTCCCTAAATTACGTAACACATTTTTGGCCACTTACCCCCCCCCCCCCCCGTCGTTGTCACACACTGTAACAATCACTCGAACGACCATGTTCACAAAAACAGTGGAGCTCCATCACAGTTGAGAGGTTATTGGGCGAACAAAATTTCGAAGAAAGGGAAGAAAAGGCGAGATTTTTGGCAATTCAGCGTCCAGAATCAGGAGCTTGGCTACAAGCATTGCCGTCAAGGTCAATTGGAACGCTACTGAACAATAACGCTTTCCGCGTGGTGATTGGTCTGCGACTAGGTTTGGATATCTGTACACCGCACAAATGCGAGTGCGGCTCCCTGGTAGATAGAAAAGGAAGACACGGACTAAAATGTAAGAAGAGCGCGGGTCGACATGCGAGACACGCTGAACTAAACACCTAGAAAGCTCAATGATTTGGGATGCAACCTGCACCGGAAAAGCCAAACCGAAAAATTTCAAAATACTTGTCTCTCATTAATAGAAACTATTATATTCGTCCCGTTCACAGTGGAGACCATGGGTTCGTGGAGCACGGAAGTTGTGAGACCAGATCGAAAACATTTTTAAAACAAAGACTGAGTTTAGCTATGCAAAGAGGTAATGCAGCCGCAGTAATGGGGACATTTGCGTCGGGGGTGAAATGGAAGAGATATTTTATTTATTGTGAAGATAATCTAATTGTTGACAAATCTGCAAATTTTGTACGAATGCAGACTCAATAAAAATTATAATAAATATAGAAACGAGCAAACAATCCAATGTTGCATGTTCTTTTATAACTATAAGAATTTCAAAAATCTATAGAAATTGCCCAAGGTAATGTCAAAGGCCCTACCGAAGTACGTCTCAGATCATTCAAATCTAGAAAAGCTTATATCCTCCTTGGATTTCCCTAAAACCCTGAAACACGCGTTCTCTAAAGTTTTATTCTCTAAAAATTTGCCTTTGGAAGCAACTTTCTTACTCTCGTAGTTCTAGAGATATGGGTCATTCCTCCCAAGAAGAGATCATATTCCAGGATTGGGCCATTTTTCTCTAAAGCCCTGAAACACGTGTTCACTAAAACTTAATTCTCCACAACTTTTTCTTTGGAATCTTCTCTTCTCCATATTTCATTCTTAACGAAATATTCACGAAAAATTACCTCTTACCTTATACGGCCGAGAAAAAGAATTTTGTCCATCCCATGGATCCCAGTGCCCGAACCACTCAACCGATTTCAAAACAATTTTTTTTTTACATTTCTGAGATCAAGCGCATTCATTTGATACCAAAATGAACAGTTTCCATACTGTATTTTCCGAGATATTTGAGAGAAGTCTCCGTGACCCTCGAAAAACCACTTTTTGGACACTTCTTCGACCACATCTTCGGAATTATTCAATGTTTTTAGCTCACTTTTCGTACTTGAACTAACGTTTTTGACTGAAAGGTGTCAGAGAAAAAAGTTTTTGAAAGTCCGTGATGATTCACTCAAGTTATAGTGTCCACGTACAAACAGACTGCAAAAAAAAACAGTTTTCCCTTACTTACGGTTTCAGATTCGCAACGTAAGAAACGTGTAGTAAGCGTAAGTAGTAAGTAAGTAAGTGTAGTAAGTAAGCTTTAACCCCATGTTTTTCGTTTCATCCAAAAATGTGAATCGATAATCTTGTATCCTGATCCTAAGTCCTTGCAATTTTTAGACCCATACGAAAAACGTAGTGCTTCGAAAAGGGGTCTATTGCGTTTACCACGACGAGTCGAATTTCGACCCGGGAGTAGGGTGGAGCATCGATCATGGTCCTTAGATGACGAATCAGCAATAAAAAAAATGTCCGTCCGTCCGTCAACACGATAACTCAACCGATTTTCCCAAATGTTTTTTTTCCCGGAAAGGTAATCGAAAAATCTTTTATGAGATTGAATCTAGGCACTGTCGGCCCAAGGGCCGCTGAGCAACGACTGTTTAAGTGGTTTTTGGTTTTTGTGCTCGAGTAAATCTTTTCCGATTTTCATAATTTTTTTTTGTTTGACAGACCTGGGCATAGCCGACAATTTATGGAAGAAACTTTTTTTAATTTGAGTCCTTGGACTAAGCTAGGGCACTAAAAACGAGTCTCTGCTAGGACTCTATGTGTTTTTTGTACATTACTTGATATTTATAATTTTTTTTTGTTTGAAAGTTCTGGGCATTACCGACAATTTGTGAAAGAATTTTTTTTTGGATTCGAGTCCTTGGAATTAGCTAGGGCACTACAAACGAGTCTCTGTTAGGGCCCTACGTGTTTTTTGCACATAACTCGAGTAAATCTTTTCCGATTTTCATTTTTTTTTGTTTGAAAGATCAAGGCATGACCAACAATTTATAAAAGAAACTTTTGCCTGTCCTTAGGGCTCAAGAGGGCCTCATGTCGGTCCTTAGGTCGGGCCTAACCAAAAAAAATTTTTTTTGCTAAGTTGCAGAGCAAATTGAGAGAAACATTTTTGTCTATGAAAGTATGTGACTGAGGCCTCTACTTCTAAGTAAGCCCTAAAGGGCCCTAGGTCAGCCCAAAAAATGGTTTTTTGCTATGTTGTAGAGAAAATTGAGGACATCTTTTCGAGTAGAGGAATCAATCTGATGAACAAATTAAAATTCCGGTTCGCGAAACTCGGCACAATTATTTAAATAACTTAAAGGATTTTGTTAAGTCTAATCCAAACTTCATTTAAATTGTACCAATTTTTGTTTATTTTTCATACTGCAGTTTAGAGCAATATGCTGCTCATCATCAGGGCACTTGAATCATATTAAAACATTAACAGAAAACATGAAAACATTCTTCCCGCTGATATATTGATAACACTTGAAAAACAGCTGATAATTATTTACATTTCAAGCTCCCAACACCAAAAACTAATTTTTCAACTCTCATCTTTAGAGGGTTCATTCGCAATCAAAGAATTCTCCTTCAGATGTGTCGCTGTCTGTCTCTCTCGTTAAATCAATTATATTTTTGTCAACACTTCTTTCCAGAGTGAACAAAGTCAGTAAGCGTGACGTTATTTCACCATGGTTAGCGTTCAATAGGTTTGTATGTTTGTTCTTTTGTATGTAAAATTCAATTTTCCAATGGTCCTCCACTTATTGCACAAGTTTCAGGACACTATTGTGTACTTCGTGTTTCGAGGAGAAGATGTGTTTACCTACAACCTACAGCCGTCTTTCTCTTTCAGTGCGCTGAATTTACGTGTTCTTTAAATCTAATAAACAGCTTCCGTATTGTCATTCCAAGGTAAATTCTGCCGCAACCCGTAGATTCCCGACTTATGCAGATCTAGCTGTGGGTCTTTTATTGAACCTAAATTGAGGAGAAAATTTTTCTCTATTTGGAGGTCAATTTTGCACTTTCGGAAAAAATTTTTACTACGTTTCTTCGGACGGGTTTTTCAATATTGCCCTATCGGTAATTTCCAATACCAATTTCCAATTAATGCGGACGCAATTTCCTGCACTTAAGAGTTAAGGCAACATTTACTTAAATACGTTCGAGTCTTTTCGTAACATCAACTCTGTTTGCTGCATCTGTTCTGATCCGTACAGGTCCCTTTATATGTTTTTTTAGAAAAAATAAACAAATTGAGACTGCTGAGTATGTATTGCGAAGTGAAATTTTCTCTCTAATTAGAAATTTTTCTCATTTTTAGACACGTACGAAGTACCCCTCGCTCCAACCTCCCTCCCCCTTAAGGGCGTGCGTACTTTATGGATGGACCTTTACTAAGTTAAGTCACAACTTAAAAATTATGCAAATTCCGGTTTCGATTATCGCATAACGCTACCACCCTCTTCAGCGTTTAATTCTTACTCCCCACATTACTAACATTATTTATACGTAAACATTTCATTTCATTTTTTTGTAAAAACTAAACAATTATTTAGGTTTTTTGTTTCGTTCATATCTACAGATTCAAACCTTTCTTTGCGTATCACATCGCATAAATGAGGAATCATCTGCTGAGAAATATCACATCGCACATAATGCCATTTTATTTGTTCTTTTAAGTTAAATGTTCCAAGAAAAAAAGTAAGTTGCAAGTCATATTTTTTGTGCAGAGCAAAAAAAAGCAGCAGCGTTCCTGATAACGACAGGAAACTTTTTTTTGAATTATGGCAAGTGAGAAAAATTGTCTCTACAACTCACGTGCAGAAGGCATAAAACATTATATAAGAGTATAAGAATAAGTTTCAGTGTAATAGCATATGTGTTATGGGGTCAGAGTCGGAGATGGAGAGCTTATCATGCTATTATGTAATGTGGAAAACCATAATTCTTTTTCTGTTGGGGATGATAAATACATACCACTTTGTACATAAAAAGTAATGTTATGTTAATGAACACACAAACAAGACACCGTCTCTGTAATGTTGATGCTAAGAGAATTTGCTCGCAACACCTCTTTGTAGAAAGCGTTAAATATAAAACAGATGCAATGGCACCCCCGCACAATTTCAATATTTAAAGGGAAAACTCTCAAAATGTAGATGGTGTTTGAAAAATTATTTCGTCCTCAGGCTGCCCATTTTCGATATAAGCGCTTCCGATGATGTGGTCATTTTTTCTATTGGATTTTTGGATTTTAAGCCCTTGTAGTGAGCTACGTCATCATCATGCGTGCTCTCAGTGTTGCTGTATGGTTGCGAAATCTACTTGGTCACAGAAGCGATTAAGAGCAAGATCCAAGTGTTTGTTAATCGCTGTCTTCGACGTATACTGCGAATTTTTTTGACTAAACACTATGGCAGAAAAATAACCAACGCGACATCAACATGGAAATTCGCGAAAGAAAATTTAGATGAATTGGGCACACCTTAAGGGAGGACTCAAATAAAATTTGTAATCGTGCACTGGTATACAACTTATAAGGACATAATAGGAGGGGACGTCCGAAAAATACATGGCGGCGTTCGACTCTGAACGAAGTAAGTTCAAATGACGGCAGCCAGTACACAAACATTTGGGAACTTAAGGACATGGCCGCCCGACGCACGAGATACAATTCATAGATAGCCTATGCTCATTCTAGAGGTAGCTAGGAATCAGTAGACATCGAGAAAGAAGTAAGTAAGCAGTGGGCTACGTATTTTTTTTTTGTAAAAATTCCGTAAATTCTATCTGATTTTGTTGATTTTTTTAATATTCGATAGATAATCAAATACCTAACAGCATTGAAAAATGTTTTTCCTGTGTTGTAGAGAAATATGAGTCCGACGCCCGTCCTTGTGGTCCAGGTGTTAAGTTCACAACATTTGCACTATTTCCTTGGATTGAAATAGCACAAAAGTTGTGAACTTAACATGGTCCTTCGAGCCGGATTTAGGTTTTGCCTGGCGTACACAGGACTTTGCTTTGTCTGGAATACAGGACTTCTGTTTTGCCTGGAATACAGGACTTATGTCTGGCCTGGCGTAAACAGGACTTTTGTTTTGAATTCATATTCAAATAAAATACCGTGCATCCTGCCATTTTTGCAAGACTGCCTCCCGTATTATTCTGAATGAAAGCGTTAATTTAGTGCAATAACATTGAGCTGAATGACTATAATTCAGTTATTATTACTTACAATGAATATGAACTTCAGAGGTTCACGTCATTTTTTGGATGTCAGCAATTTTTACCCGCCGCATTATTTTGTCACTTGTACTTGTTTATTTGTTTGTAATTTCGATAAAATGAATTTGTAATGACATATCAAGTTTCCACGCTACGGCTTGTGGTAAAAATTGTTTTTGTTTATAACTATATTTACAAATGAATTGAATTCATACTAATTATCTATGTTTACTTTTTACCTGCTGATGAGGATTTCTCTGTGCTTGTTCCGTTTACTTCCAAAATGTGGGGAGTGGTCGTTGACCTGACGATACCTTTGTGTAATGCCGTTGAATATGTTGAAACTGTTTTGTTGGACTATCCCAATGACCACTGTCTGATGTAGGAGTTTTGTTGAACCAACTTGAACACGTTTAGTCAACCTTGAATAGGGGTTCCTGTTGAATCTTAGGCTGCTTCCGTTTGTACCAGACGCTCTTGTTGAAGGTCTGCGTTCCCACCTTGGATGGAAATTGTTGTTTGATGAAGCTGTCACCCGTGAAAGTTCTAACCCTTTTGCCAAGACTTTTGTAGTTTTGCCGTTGTATCTGTTTCCAAATTGACTGTACGTCAACCTGGTGTCTCCAAATTTTGTACCCAGAGGCCGCAGGAGGAGACGATTTCCTTGCCCTGCTGGAGCCGGTATATTTGCCAAGAGTCCGGATGCGTTTTCGTGATAAAAGGACTGTTAACCAGGCAAAATGTGAGGACGAGGAGCTGATGTCCGTGCTTGTTGGACCATTAGCAGTGGCTTATTTATATGCAGAGTAATTGTGAACTGTTGGTGATGACGGGACGGGTTGGCACAGTGGTTAGCGTACTGGCCTTCCACCAAAACAATCCGGGTTCAAATCCCGTGTCGGAAAAATTCTACATGGAATTTTTCTAGCAAGTGTAGCGCATTAATAACGTCCTAAAGTTCACTCAAGCTTCAAAAAGTTGGGTAGTTGTGGTGTGTTTGGCGCCCATAACGACGTACACACTGAATAAATCGTATGACGTAACCCATATACGACGAATTTGTGCACGAAATATCTAAGCCTACATTTAGGCGAGATAATAATAAAGCGCCTAACAATTCTTGGAGTAATTGCATAATAACAAAGACGCTACATTCGCATTACTCTGAGACGTGGTTCGGAAGTCACGTTAAGCCGGTGGTCCAGACAACACTTGTTATTGGCTGTAAAAAGCTGTTAGTGGAGTCTCTAAAATACAAAAATACAAAAAATACAAAAATACAAAATAATTAATTCCTCCAGGAATTTGTTGAAACAAATTATTTGATGTGTTTTGATACCAAACTTCGTGAATTCGTTATGAGTTGATAGTGTTGTGGACCTTGTGGACCTCCAGAAATTATACTCGTGAACTCTGTCTGAGTTGTCAGTGTGTGGAGCCAGTGCTCCCTCGGAATTGTAGAGCCACTATTTGTAGTGTGCATTTGGCTCATTGACTGTCTTCCCAAACAAACGCTGTGCTTCAGGAAGGCTCGAAGGACCATGTTAAGCAAAACAGAAGTCCTGTATTCCAGACAAGGCAAAGTCCTGTGCACGCCGGGCAAAACCTAAATCAATCGATTTTATTCGTTTTATTCGAGTTCTTTGTTTTAAATCAACATTTGATTTTGAAGGCAACATGCAAAGTTTTTTTATTTGCTCACTTTATCCATTATCTTTCTGCTGATTTTTTACGGTGTTTGAACAACTAACACAAGTGACTAATTAATGAAAAGTCTATGCATTTATTCACCAAATTCCGCACATTTCGATGAATTTTCAGCGAGGTTTGTGAGTCTGTTAGCAAAACCAAAATTAATTTAATTTAAGTTTCGTTAGGAATAGTAATAGGTCAGCGAACGGTGAATGACTTTCTTAAATTTTTAATCGTGCTTCTAATATATTTTAATGTCTCGCGTTTTGTTTTTTATAAACTCATATGGAGCCGTCCATAAAGGACGTCCGCATTTTTAGCGACTTTTTCGATCCCCCCCCCCTGTCCCGCTTTGTCCGTTTAGCCATACCCTCCCCCATCCCCCCCAAAGGACGTCCGAACTTTGCGAAAAATCCACGATAATTCTTCTGAATTCTTCGTGGGATTGGTGAAATTTTTTCACAAAATAGGCTTTGCCACTCACAGTGCAGACTAGTCTGAACGGATATTACAACATTGCACATAGCAAAAGTTTCATCTGGGATCTCTACACTTTCCAAGTTTATATCATCCTGAAGATTCCATTCAGCGCCTTCCGTTTCGTTAATGTTTACATCAGTCTCTAGATAACAAATAAATCCGACTGGCTCCAAACGGGCTGGGACATCAGCCAGAACTAGTGCTCGTTTGATAATGACATTTAATTCGGCGTGCCTAGCATGTCGACCAGCACTCTTCTTACATTTGAGGCCATGATATCCTTTCCTGTCCTCTTGTGACCCACACTTGCAGATGTGAGGAGCACAGATGTCAATGCCTAACCGAAGCCCGATGATTATTCGAAATACGTTGTTGTCCAGAAGGGTGCCTATTGACTTTGACGGCAAAGCATATAACCAGGCACCTGACTCTGGTTTTCGAATTGCGAGATCTCTTGCCATATCGTGACTGTGCTCAAATTTCAAATTGTCCACCAGGTTCTTCACTGCTAACGAGTCTCAATGTTTTTGAAGTAATGGCTCGGTTGGGTGAGCTAATCCTGGATGCTGCTGAACCCATACATGCAAACTGTCTTGATAATCGGCAACGTCTTTCGGTTGCAGCGTTGATTGATGTTTCATGATACTGTCAAGTGAATAAGTTGCGTTTACCGATGACAGGAACGCTGGTAAAGCTGTATCCTGAATCCTTCTGACTCCAATGCCTCCTTGGTTGATTGGCAGCGATGACAAGATCCATGCGTCATTATCCAAATTGGAATTTGTCAAGTTCTCTAGTGTCGATTTTATTCGAACGTCTACCTCTTCCAGTCGTTCTTTTAGATTCCAAGTTGGAGTCGTTCTTAGCAGGAAGAATAGTTTTGGGATGGCGAAACAGTTTTTGAGAATGTAGAATGCTATGTGATAGTTGTCGAGCTGCAGCAGACATTCAAATAAAAGTTCCAACTCGTCGATTTTTTTGTTGAAAACATTGTCGAACGCATTCTACTTGTAATTGGTGCTCCGAGAAGCGTAAATTCGTTGATTATGCAAATTCCGGGCGACAATCGGTCAAATGCGTTAGCTACGTCACGATCCACTTCTGATAAATAAATTGATACTCATGTGCTCATCTACACGGTGTTAGCAAAACAATAGAACAATAGTTATTTGGATTACAAGGCTGCAATCGCACAGGTTGAATTTTCATACTTCATCCCTTGTAATTCGCGTAATTTTTCATCACTTCCCAAACACAAATTTTCAACAACAACCAAATTGCTGACGCAATTATCATTTTGTTTACATCAGTTACTTTCGGCTCCCTTTAGAGAACCGAAAATATTTTCGCATCTCTTGGCTTACTGAGGTCCCCATTTTTTCATTTTCGGCTCCCATTTGGGAAGTGAAATAGTTATTTACGGCACAAGGACAAGGACCGAAAGTACTTTGCCGTGTGACGTATTAGAGCCGAAAGTAAAAAAATGTCAATTTTGACATTTTTACTTTCGGCTCTGATATGAAGCATGTAAAGTACGATTTTCGTTGCTCCAGTGATGGAAAACATATTTTCATCACTCGAGCAACGAAAATCGTAATTTTCACTTCCCAAATGGGAGTCGAAAATGAAAAAATGCAGACTTCAGTACGCCAAGAGATGCGAAAATATTTTCGGTTCTCTAAACAGAGCCGAAAGTAACTGACGTAAACAAAATGATGATTGCGTCAGCAATTTCGTTGCTGTTGAAAATTTGTGTTTGGGAAGTGAAAATTACGATTTCCGTTGCTCTCGGTTTGAAAAATTACGTGAATTACAAGGGATGAAGTATAAAAATTCAACCTGTGCGATTGCAGCACTTGCCTTCGGCGCGGGCAGCAATTTTCGCACAGGGTTGAATTTTTATACATTAATCCCTTGTAATCCAAATAACTATTGACGGTCCGTTTACATTTGCCGACTACTCTTGTAATTACGAAATATTTTGAAAATAACGAAATTGCTATTTTATTATAAATTTTCAACGAGTTTTTTCTTCAGTGCATTAAAGTAATAAACCAAAAAAGTGGACGCCCAAAATGCATTTCAACCCCCCCCCCCCCTGTCCCATTTTGTTCGCTTTTATGGAATCCCCCCCCCCTAGAGCGGACGTCCTTTATAGACGGCCCCTATCCTACTGCACGCCAAGCGGACGATCACAGTGAGAAATACATTTTTCGTGAATAGTTTGTGAAAATAATTGAATTTGTGGAATCAGAATCTCCAGGTATTATAATTTTCCCTCCACTCTTTTTCAACCTGGCTTGGGACAGGCTTTGGCGGTGTTAAAAACTACACGGAACAAAAGACTGTGCTATGTCCCAGGCCCCATAGTGGACTGTCCGCTGGCTAAATAGCCTTGATCTACCCAACTGCGCTAACACCAGCCCGTTTCTGAGGGTCGCTACTTTTGAGCTGGTTCTTACGTTACACCTCAGATTTCCCAAGCTGGTTCTTATGTCACACCTTAGGTTCCCACCAACTTAACCTAATTACCCTAGAAGTGTAATGGACTGTTAGCAACATCACCTTTCGACGATACTTTTGCATGAATCGTATGGAGGTATATCAATTCGCACCTGTTTACTTTTAACGAAGTATACAATTTATGTAACTTTTTGTTACATCAGAAATTTCTATATCGAATTCAAAGCAATAGGGTGGATCAGCAATAAGGTTATTCATTTTCTTTGAAAAATTTTTTTGTATGAAATTTTTTTGGTAAGAGATATCTGTTTGGTGTCAAAGGGAAAGTTGTTGGGTTGGGTATATGATGTATCAGGGTGCCCAACAAAGTAAGGAATATGCATCAGGGAAGGACTTGGAGGTAAAATCAGGTTTTTTAAAACGTATTTTTTGGTAAGAGACACCTGTTTGAAGAGAGGCATGTTGAAGAAGGTCAAGATCCATAATGGGTTGTAGTGTAGATAAAGTAAGTAAGCCCCTACCCGGGCGTCCAGAGCCTTCCAAAAAAATTGTTTTTATAGGAATTGGTCCTTTATGTTACTTTTAGGGTCTTTGTGTGTTCTTCTGTGTTTTTTTAAAAGATTTTTCTAAACAATTTACAAAATTAGGAAAATATTGGCATATGTATTCTGATACGTACGGGTCTTTAGTTATGTTTGAAACATTGAAAGAAAAAACTGAATCATAGTGTTGACTTAGGATTTCGTACGGGACACACGAAACTATTTGCTTTTAAAATGAAAATTAACAAAAAAAAATGAAATTGTTTCCATTGTTTGCTATGTATATCTGGTACGACATCGGTAAACATAGGAAACGTTTTAATAACAAAATTACCGACTCTGAAAGCGCGAATAAATGGAAATACTTTATTACGACAATAAAAAATTGAATCTAATAACAATTCAATGTATGCAATTTATTCAATCATTTATTGTCGATTCCTTTTTCCCATTCAATAGTTTTCATACAAATATCAGGAAATTTAATGTGAAATGGCAGGCGAGTCTACTATAGTCCTGACAAAATTAGAAATTGAAGGTGAGATAGAGTTAAATAAAAAATAAAATGACGAAGAACTGACGATGCTTCCATTTTATAGAAATACAGCAATAATATTTTCTGAGAAGTGTAGCAATGTAGCATCTCAACCTTTCAACTTTAACGTTGTTTGAGAAGCTATATTTTGTGACATAAATAGAAACCCATTCACTTATTATTATGTGCATTGAGCGTAAAAGGAACAGAAACAAAGAATTCATACGAATAAATTAATAACGTTCCAAAAAAGTCGAAAATTGGCAAGTCGGAACGAAAAATGTAAATCCAATTTCAACAAGCAAGTATAGATAGAGATAACGAAGATTCGATCAGTTTTGATTGGCCCGGTCATGAGAACCGCTTTCATGTTGAACTAATTTGTTTCAATTTCATCTCAATATTCAAAAAATTGCAACGTTTTCCTATTTCACTTCATTGAATTTTCAAACTGGGCGGTAATATCGTTTCCAGGGCAATATTATCCCCCGATGACAAGGATATTATCTTTTCTGTAAAGTTACTTTCCTACGATTCCGGCTCGAAGGACCATGAATAAAATCCAATGTTGGTTTTGTGATTTTACCTTTATTACAAGGTCCTCACCCGAAGGCGATGTGAGGACAACAACGCTTACTAACATGATAATTGCGTTAAAAAAATCATAACATGATTCATCATTTTTCCGATAGGTGCAAAGGTCAACTGGTATAAAGAGCCAGTTGACTTTCGACTATTTGCTAAGGGGGGAGAATACCAAACATGGTGTAAGCGCAGTTGGGTAGCTCAAGGCGGACAGTCCTTTATGGGGCTTGGAACATGCCACAGTCTTTTCTTCCGTGTAGTTTTTAACACCGCCAAAGCCTGTCTCAAGCCAGGTTGAAAAAGAGTGGAGGGAAAATTATAATACCTGGAGATTCTGATTCCACAAATTCCCTGGTGAATAATTGGTGGTCCAAAGCTTACTTTTTTACACTCAATCGTAACTTTCCTATACCCATGACAATGGTTTATTCTAACATAACTAGAGTAGAGCACCAGCCTGGCAAGGTGAAGGTTCTGGGTCTGGGTTCAAGTCCCAGTCGTGGCAAATTTTTCTTTCAGATATTTGTAAAATGTAATTTCTCACATACACCTTTTCACCTCAATTTATGTTCTAAAATTCATTCAGTGACCGTTAACTGAACAAAATTAGTCAATTGGTTTTAAATGGCTCAAACAAATGCATTAGCCATTCGTTTTTCGTACTGCCCTAAATACAAATCCTGTCTCTATTTTATATAAATATTTTGTCAATATTCGCATTGATATAGCGATGTCTACGATTAAATAATGGGAAATGTATTCCTGGTCAGTGAAATTATTATTGGTTCAGTAAATAATGGAATTAAAAAACATTCAACGCACACCCAACTTTAACTGCTGGAGTAGAAATCGATGATTAAACAACTCCAAAAAATCGCTTGAGAAAATTTTGTAAAAATCAATTAAATTTTTCTTTCGATATGGGGACGGGTGGTAAAGTGGTCAACGCACTGGATTTCCACCAAGAAGGCCCGGGTTCGAGCCCCGGAACAGATAATTTTTCTCCTAGAAATTATAGACTGTACAACGTCCCTAAGTAGACCCAGGATTCATAAATTGGGTAGGTTACGGTGTTCGATGTGCGTAACGAAAATATTGTACTCATCACATATGACGTCACTCATATATGTTGCCAACCGCTGGTACACGCAAAAAGAACGAAGGACAGAGAAACATTCTTTCTTCACTTCTGATGCTACCATAGATGGAGCCAATGGAAGAATAAGAACTGTGAAATATGATAGCCTAGCAAGCAAACACTGTGGTTCACAACGCCAAGTCATCACCTGGTGGCCGAACTGTTGGTATCATAACCTTCCTCCCGGGCGATTACGTGGAAACTGCACGACAACATGTGCCTAGAATAAGAACTAAGACAAGACTACAAGATGTAATGTTCAAATAGGATAAAAATGTTAAGTGTAATGAATTGTAGTATGAAATGTAAAACTGAAATCTAGACCATACGAAATAATAATAATAAAAATCTTGCGATATTCTTTGAAAACTTTTTTAAAGATTTAAAGAGATTTTTCTTAGCTTGTGACCCCTCGGTATTAATGCACATTTTACTTAAGAGCTTGTCAGATATTTTGACAGTTCTATGTTTTGCGATGTTTTTTCATTGCATATTTCTAAGGCAGTGATCGTCAGTTTTAAATTCCGAAACATCTACTGTTTGCATAACACATCCCTTTATAGATTCTCTGAATCGGAATATAGAATTATTGAGTCTCAGTGTCAAAATTTGATCTGAAAAAACATCGCAAAGTACTCGGCTGCATATACAATGCGATGTTTTTTTCAGATCAAATTTTGACACTAAGACTCAATAATTATATATTCTTTAATTTAAAAATTAATTTAAATTTAATGATCATTGCCGTAGAAATATGCAATGAAAAAACATCGCAAAATATAGAACTGTCAAAATATCTGACACGTTCTTAAGATTGAATCGAAAACTAGCTGAAAGAATGGGCTGCACTGAAAGAGACTAATGATTTCGATTCAAATACAAAAGTCAACGAATAACTTTGTTGTGATAAAATGAAAAGAAAAAGATTCTAATTGTTCGGATATTTTGCCACCTGCTGAAAAAATGCATAATTTGGACGCTTACGTAATCGCAAATTCCTTGTTCGAAAACGAATTCCATTTTTAATTAGTTGGTCTTTCTCTTTCGTCCAACATTCCATTCCCTGCTTTTTTTTCGCTATACATCCGCAAACAATTTACGTGATATCAATAATTTGCACGTTCGGATGAACCTCACATCATCTATAAATATTTATTTCGTGTTGCAGAATTTTTACTTGATTCAATTTTTGTATGTTCATTTAAAATAAATGAGTTATTTTTCGGGAATTTATGAATATTTATTAAAGCGAATTATTTTACGAATGTCGAGTGGAGCTCAACATGAAATTATGCATGGACCGGACCACACAACAGAAAAATTTCATGGAATATTAAAACTTAATATTCGTTATTGCACGATGCATGGGGAATGCTATCTGACATTATGAACGATGTTGCAATAAAGGTTCCAATACCTTCTAATAACAAATGTACGAACTTTATTTCATGTTCATATTTTAAATCATTGCCAATATCTACGATCGATTTGGCATGAAGGATGAAGAGTGTAGGTGCTACTGATATACTAGATTTAATCAGATCAGGGCGCCACCTCTGATCAGAATAAAAACTTCGTTAAAAGCGTTGGATGTTATGCAAGTCCTTCTTTCAATAAAACTGGTGTCAGTTAGCGTGAAGCTTTATGCATTGATACGCGAGCAAATCTTTCGAAATAAATTTACATGAGATTAAAAAAGGGCGAATTCTTTTTTCTACATTTTCAGATTTCATACGCAAAAATTTGATTCCCGTGCAAAAATGCCCTATCTACAATATAAAACCCAAACACACTGCGCTTCAGCTCACTGTGCCTTGATGCACCTCACTACACCTTGGTGCACCTCACTGCACCTGACTGCACTTTGGTGCATCTGACTGCGCTTTGGTACATCTGACGGCACTTTGGTGCACCTGACGGCACTTTGGTGCACCTGACGGCACTTTGGTGAACCTGGCCGCACTCTGGTGCACCTGACCGCACATTGGTGCACCTGACCGCACTTTGATACACCTGTCTGCACTTTGGTGCACCTGACTGCACTTTGGTGCACTTTAGTGCACCTGACTGCACTTTGGTGCACTTTAGTGCACCTGACTGCACTTTGGTGCACTTTAGTGCACCTGACTGCACTTTGGTGCACTTTAGTGCACCTGACTGCACTTTGGTGCACTTTAGTGCACCTGACTGCACTACTGACCTGCACTATGGTGCTGACTGCACTATGGTGCATCTGACTGCACTTTGGTGCATCTGACTGCACTTTGGTTCATCTGACTGCACTTTGGTGCATCTGACTGCACTTTGGTGCATCTGACTGCACTTTGGTGCATCTGACTGCACTTTGGTGCACCTAACTGCATCTTGATGCACCTGGTCGCGTTTCGCCCTTAAAGGATTTGATACAGTTATACGGTGCACTGCGACCCTACGTATTATTCTGACTATAATCAACGTAAATATGCGTATATGTGAGTTAAGCATTCAATATAAGCCAAACAGTAATCAATTCACTCACTTCAAACCAAATAATTCTTTTAATTAAATGAAGTCGTCTGACGGTCTTGCCTTGGACAGTAAACTGTAGTAAGGAAACACAATGGCCGTACTTTCAAAAAAATTTTTGTCTGCACAAAATTATTTCAATACAATGAGGTGACTCAATTGTCGTAGTGCGGCCACCCAGCAGCAAGAAGATATTTTTTTAGGGAGAACACTCAACGGTTTCACCCAGATAGATATTCATGGAAAATTTTAGAAAATGTTTTTTTCCTTAAGTAACATGTAGAAGATCGGGCCAAGAGTGTCTGGAATGCTTTTCAGTGCAAAAAACTTTGCCTATCTGAACAGTCTGTAGAAGCGATACATTGGTCGATCAAGTCATAATTTTGATGGAATTATTTTGCTTGATTTTTCAAAGATGAACAAATCGGTCCGCAAAGAGGTTTTATGTGGGTCGGAACTGCACCACGCAAATTGTTAGGCAGGGTGTGAACTTTCGGAAATCGTTTGACTGGTTCGGGATGGAGTGGTTGTAGTGGACGTAGCTCTAGCGATATACATGCATTGGATATTTCGTTAAGGGCGTGGTGTAGATATAAATTTTAAACTAATTTGTGAATGTGAATCAGGGTTAGAACTCAAAATAGGATTCTAGATATTTCGCGGAAAGTTTTACAAACATGTGACGCCTTTAAGCTATAAGACAATTTTGACAAATTTCCAGCAAATTTCAATTTCAGAGATTAGCTTCTGATCAATTCTTGAAATTTGTTCAAAAACGAATCACAAGAAAACCTCTTAAAATGTAAAGTGTGACGCAGTCCCTAATGTCCACTTCCAATATTAGTAATATCGTTTGAAGTGACGCTATCGCTGATAATACGCAGAAATTTGTTTGAATTAAATGTTAGTTTGTGGTCAAAGTTTTATTCTTTGAAAAAAATTGCATCACTTTATTCTAAAACATAATTACGTTGTGTTCAAAAAATTACGTCACAAATGCCGGACTCACCAGCGTAATCATTTTTCAAAACTTTCAGTTTTCACACGCAAAAATTGAAAAAACAAAGCAATCTTGGCATAACGAAACTAAAGTTAAATTTTTGGGCTGCGACCCCGACTTTCGCGGTAGGATAAATCCAATTGGTGTCAGTCCATTTTGGAAGAAGAAGGAAAAAATTTCTGGCGAAAAAAAATTTCCGAAGAAATGAAGAAAGGCGGAAAAAAATGTTCGGCGAAAAAAAAATTCTGTCAAAAAAAATATTTCCGACGAAAAAAAAAAAAAATTTCCGTCGAAAAAAATTCTGGTGACAAAAAATTTCAGCGAAAAAAAATTTCCGGCGAAAAAAATACGGCGACAAAAAATTTTCAGCGAAAAAAAATACGGCGGCAAAAAATTTTCAGCGAAAAAAAATTTCCGGCGAAAAGTAAGTAAATAATTTTAATAATTTGGCAGTAAAATTTTAATCCAAAAGCAATAAATTTATTAGAGTGGCAGAAAAAATAATTATGGGCAGTAGGTTATTGTAATTAATATTTTGGCAATAAATTTTATATTTCGACAATTTTATGTTTTGACAGTAAGTTTAATATTCTGGCAGTAAATTGTTGTTATCATTTAATTAATTGTATTATAGGATTGTATGTACTGTCAATAAAAATAATTACTTTACCAGTAAAATTAATCGCCACAACAACGTGGCTATGGACTTACCTAACATTTTCTAAAGCGCAACATAATTCGCATTCGTAGTATTTTGTAAAAGGGATCATTAGTCTCTTACGTAACATTTCGTAAAAGGGATCATCAGTCGCTTACCTAACATTTTTTAAAACGCAACATAATTCGCATCAGTCAGTTAACATCAATTTTTTGTGATTTGATTCTAGCTATATACTTCACTAGAATGAGTAAGCATCAGTAACATTTTGTGAAAGGGAGCGGACTTGCTTATTAAATATTACTGCAATATAAAATTTACTGCCGAAGTATTAAATTTACTGCCAAAATATTAAAGTTATTGCCAAAAATATTAAATTTATTGCCAAAATATTAATTGCAAAAACCTACTGCCCATAATTATTTCTACTGCCGAAAATTATTTTTATTGTCACTTTATTAAATTTACTGCTTTTGAATTAAAATTTTACTGCCATAAAATTAAATTTATTGCGTTTTTAATTTGTAGTCAAAAAAATTTGCGGCGAAAAAAATTTCAGGGGAAAAAAATTTCCGGCGAAAAAAAAATTTCCGACGAAACAAAAGTTAAATTAGAAGAAAAAGGAAAAATTTCTGGGAAAAAAACTTTCGACGAAAAAAATTTCTGACGAAAAAAAATTTTCGGCGAAAAAAAATTTCTGACCAAAAGAAATTTCCGGCGAAAAAACATTTCCAGCGAAAGAACTTTTCAGGCTTCAGGCTAAAAATTCCTTTCACCAATCTCTATCTCTACTAGGTTCCACCTTTTGGGTGGGTCAGATCCCTTGACTGATTTTTTTACTTTTTCATTATAATGAAGAGAAGCATACCCTACTACAAGAACGCTGTTCAATTTATTTTTTCAAACTATATTTCATTCAAGTAAATACCAAGTAAAACAAATGAAATTGAATATTTTCATTTCATTGTTGTCTTGGCATGGTGGCAGTGACAGTAGCCATATAATAAGATTTAAAATTCAAATGGAGGCATTCTCCATGCATTTTCCAATTAAATCGATTCTTACTCGGAAATATGTATTTCGAATAATTTTTCGTTCATAGGAGAGGGTTTGGGAAGTCCAGTTGAAGATTATGCAATTATTTAGTGAAAATAGTTTTTATCAGCTGAAGAAAAACGAAAATAACAAACTTCATACCACGGGGTGAAAGCGAAAATATGAAACCATAACTTCGAGGGAAGGGAATAAGTATGAACGTTGACATTTGTTGGAAATGACCATACGGTCACAAAACTTCTTTGTTCATTCGAAGAATGATTACATGAATTTAGACTATTTAGATTTTTAAAATTCTGTTCATTTATATTAACAGCAATATTTTTCAATTTATATTAATTATTGTAAATTCACTGCATTCTGTTGAAACGCGGATTCACTGTTTTATTTTTATTTTTTTCATATAAAAACTGTTCACTTTGACAGTTCATCGTCCATTTATTAAATGAATATCTGCAATATTTTCTATTTATGAACAAATAACTAAACTCGTGCGATTACGGACCTCGCTTCGCTCGGACCGCACTCTTCACACTTCACTTCACACTTCACACTCGTATAGCTAAGGACAAATAGAAATAAGCCAATGTAAGAAATATAAACTTGTCAATGTTATTGACGTTCTCAGCATTTAAATTGTAATATTTCACTGTAAAAGATTTTTCTTGCTTTTTCAAACGACACTTCTACAATGCTTTCTTTAAAATTTTTATCTACAAAACAATTGTTTTTGTGTCCTGTCCAACTTTAATAACTGACTTAATGGTTGACCATCCACTTTGATAGTTACTCATCGATTATGAACATTTACTATCCGAATTTATAGTTATTTTCCATTCGTGAACAAATAATTAAACTCGTGCGATTACGGACCTCGCTTTGCTCGTCCCGCAAACTTCGCACTCGTAAAAGTTTTTAATTAGTTTTTCCAGCGATACTTCCTCAATGCTTTATTTAAAATGTTTGTTTGCAAAACCATTATTTTTGTGTGCTATCCAACTTGATCGTCGACCATCCGCTTTGATAGTTATTTTCTACTTGAGGACATATAATTAAACTGGGCAAGTGCAAACGTCGTACTGGAAAGACTATCGACAGTTTATCAACTTTTTATGGATAACTTGATACAATGTTAACTACAATTAGACAGTCAATCTATTAAGTTCTATCAAGTTCATAGTCAACAATCAAGTTGATAGTCAACAATCAAGTCGACAGTAAGTCAACTATGCAATGCAAAATACAAACAAGACGATAAAATACAATCTATCACGTTTTTAGTTAGTCGACTTGACAACTATGAAGTTGCTAGTTAGTCAGAGATGTAGTAGTTGTAATTGTAGTTGTCTAACTATCAACTTGATAGTTGTCCAACTATCAACATGATAGTTGTCCAACTATCAACTTGATAGTTGTCTAACTATCAACTTGATAGTTGTCTAACTATCAACTTGATAGTTGTCTAACTATCAACTTGATAGTTGTCTAACTATCAACTTGATAGTTGTCTAACTATCAACTTGATAGTTGTCCAACTATCAGCTTGATAGTTGTCCAACTATCAACTTGATAGTTGTCCAAGTATCAACTTGATAGTTGTCCGACTATCAACTTGATAGTTGTCTAACTATCAACTTGATAGTTGTCTGACTATCAACTTGATAGTTGTCTAACTATCAACTTGATAGTTGTCTGACTATCAACTTGATAGTTGTCTAACTATCAACTTGATAGTTGTCCGTTATTGCGACGTGACTGTGTAACTAGCTATAAACTTCATACATTTACATCCATAAGAGACTGTTACTGATGGATTGAGCACACCATCTCCCATTTTCTCTATATATCATTCTACTACATTTCGATGTATCATTCTAATACTTTTCAAGTACTCCAGAAAAAAACAAAAAAAAAATCGGTTTTTCTGGAATAACTTCCAGATCTGTAGTCCCACATAGCCCATCTTCGAACTTAACCTCGGGAATTTAATTCTGCAGCGATTAAAAAAAAGATTTGGAAAATTGGTTAGGAATTACTCAAGTTATCGTGCTAACAAGGAAAATTTTTTGCAGGTATTTAAGGTTTTTCATTGAGATATCTTACATTTTTCTCATAGGTATTTATTTTCATAAGACCCTTTGACTTTCAGTCAAGGGAATAACTTTCCCGAAGAAACCAACTCTCTAAGTGTTCCGGAGCTAAAATTCGAAAACTCCGAGCATTACCTGAAGAGTTTTCATTTTTCATTTGGGGCCGTGACTGACATTCCCTGATAATTTCATCAAAATTGGCTGTCTAGTTCTCGAGATCGAAAATTATTATTAGATAGAACATAGATAGATAGATAGAATCCGACAGATCAGAAAAACAATTTTCGTAATAATGAGAACAATAGAAAAATTGATTCTCCATAGAAAAATGTAATTTTCAAACCTCAATATCTCAGCCAATTTCAAACCGATTTTGATGAGTTGGTTCGTTTGAAAGCTGCTGCGACGAAGTTTTCTTTTAAATAATTTGGAGGGGGAGATGGGGTAAAGGTCCCAAAGGTTTTGGTATGGCGTTTTTTGAGTTTGTGGACTTTTATTTGGGGTGTGGGGACTGCCTCACGCCTCCCGCTACCGCTGCGGGCACGATCCGATCATAGAGGTAACCAAATGAAATTTCAAACATGGTATAAGCAACCGAATTTTTATTAATTATTAAAACCATATCCCCAGCGAACACAGTAAGAATTCGATTTTACATTAATTTTGTTTTTGATGCCAAAAATCACCATTCTTCATTTAAGTGACTCCAAAGAAATTATAACAGGTGGTATTGCGCTTAGAGGTCACGGGACGTTGTGAGTGGGTAATAAAAAGATATGTAGCATCCAATCAGCTCGAAGTAGTTTTTGGTGCCGACGATAGAAAGTAGAATCGTTTTTGAAGTAAGAAAAACTCCCCGGAAGCCACAAACCGTCGATCGTTAAAACCACCACTATCACTAAAAAAAAGGATGAAAAGATTTTGTACGCTTCCCCCCAAATGTATAAATCACTTCGTTAATAACAGCAAATACTCAATTGCGAATTTTCTGCTCAAATTTACTCGAAGGCAATTTACGACCCTTTAAAATCTTACACGACCAGAATTTACAACAGTTCGATTCACTGTCGACATCAGATGCATACCTTACGGACGTAACAACATCATTTTCTCTACTCCGAAAACCGATTGTTCATCTTCATTCATAAAATATTATGTTTACGAAAGCATGCCTAACAAAATACACAAAAGAGCCAACAACAACGGAGATACCCTAAATGATATTTCTGACAGAGTTACAGTCTAATTCAATAAAAATGCAAGCAGAATAATTTCGTAAAACCCACACACCGACACATATACGCTTCTCCGTTCATGAATGTAAATCCAAGTCATTTCGATTACACTTAGAACCACACAGAGCATGTCTGGCCCCTTTCCGTTATTGTAGGAGAAAATTAAGTGACGCACTCAATCATTGCGCATTCATAATCCTCCGACGAAAAATATCCATTGAAAGAAACGAAAGCAGAAAATAATAAATGAATAAAAAAAACAGAGAAGTCAACGAATTTTTCCGTTCCAACACCAACAGAAATATACCGAAATCGTTGTTACATACATTAATCGAGGCTGAAAGGCACAGAGTAATTTCATTTGAGAATATTTTAACAGTGTAATACGAATGGAAAATGGTTCGTCTTTACGCAAGACGAGCAGACGGTTCAGTCAACGATAGTGATCCGTACGGTGTGGACGTGAATACGTTTTCGGTGATTTGCTCACAAGTTAAAAATTCGGTTCTAATGTCGATTTGTGGTTTCAATCAAAGTAATTTTTGAATCTATGTGTCGCTAGTAACGTAGAAATTAAAAAAAAAAGTTCAACAAATCAATTTAACATTTTTAAATCAAAAGTTTAGTAAAATTAAAAAAAAAAAACAATTTCATTATACAATGTCGATGGATTGCGTGTAGTAAAGTATAAAAAATAAAGGGATTACAGTTTTAAACCACTTATAACAGAGGATATAACCATACAACGTTTACATAATTTTGTGAAAAGTTCTATTTGAAATATACTCGTTAGAAGGGTTTATTGGACTGGACATTCCAATAATATTAATCGTGTTTTAATTGGATGGCTATTCGTAACTAGAGCAACAAACTCAATGCCCGTAGATTGGATCTAAATGCCGGAATTCGTACAAGCAAATCTCTTTAATCTGGATTATCAGTGATTTAACTACCCTAATTATTATTAAACGTATACGCTAGATAGATGATGTGCGGCAAGCACCACTGCATGTAGACAATTTCATTGCCTGTATAACATTGGTATATAGTGTGTGTACAATAGTAACACCATAAATGCATCTCAGTGAATAATGTAAACTGTTAAAGGTGGCTTTATAGTTTCCAGAGGTGTTGAAAACGTTTATCGTACAAATATTTAGTGTGCAATTGTTTACCGGAAGGGATTTTATTACAAAATCCTTTTTTTGCGTTTGAGTAACAAATTGTCACCAGTGAGGATAAAACGTGCGACTTTGTTAATGAAAAAGAGGAAAAACATTTGCTAAATATCAAAAGTTTTTTTTATTTTAAATGGACCAACACCGGTAGTTGTGTGGTTTTTTTTAATTTTTTTGTTATTTCGTACAAATTGTCGTGGGCAATAATGGGACGCGATTTTAATTTTCCATGTCTGTTGAGACTAGCGATATGGATATTATTGCTGTTGCGATTAGCTGAGGGCCGTGGTGGTGGTGTTGGTGCTAGTGGTGTAAATTCATGTCAAACGGTATGTGCCTGTAAATGGAAGGGTGGAAAACAAACGGCTGAATGTATAGATCGCTCTCTAATCAGCATTCCCGATAATATTGACTCGAACACACAGGTGTTGGATATGTCGGGAAATAATTTACAAATATTGCCGCGGGACACATTCATCCGAACAGGTTTGGTCAATTTACAAAAGGTTTATCTGCGAAATTGTCGCTTGGGACAAATTGATGACGATGCATTCAATGGACTAACGAATCTAATCGAACTGGATTTGAGTCATAATTTATTGACCAGCATACCGACTGCCACACTGACCCACATTGAATCATTACGTGATTTAACAATGGCTAGCAATCCCATACAAAAGATCGAAAGTCATGCATTTCGTGCAACAGACAGCCTAACCAAATTGGATTTGTCACATTGTGTCATACAAACGATAGCACCTGAAGCATTTAAGGGACTTCATTCATTGCATTCCTTAAAATTGAATGGCAATAAACTGTCCGAATTACGGCCACGTACAATTGAAACATTGAGTAAATTGCATGGCGTTGAATTGCATGATAATCCATGGCTTTGTGATTGTCGGCTGAGAGCAGCTAAAATATGGTTAACAGAAAACAATATTCCTTATCCGGTTGCACCGCAGTGTTCTGGTGGCCCCGAGAGAGTCATTGACCGTACATTTGCTGAATTGAATGTAGACGATTTTGCTTGTCGACCGGAAATCATGCCAGTTAACCGATTTATTGAGGCGACATCTGGTGAAAATGCGACTATCTTGTGTCGAACATCGGCTGTCCCATCTGCCAACGTTAATTGGTATTGGAACGGGCGATTGCTGATGAATAATTCAGCTTTCAGTTCATACCAGAAGGTGTTCGTATTTGAAGATGGGGAATTCGAGAAACGTAGTCGATTAGTACTTACAAATGCTCAAGAGACTGATTCCAGTGAATTTTATTGTGTTGCTGATAATCGAGCTGGTAGTGCTGAAGCTAATTTCACGTTGCATGTTATTATGAGAACCGCTGGTATGGCATCGTTGGGAAGTGGTCAAATTGTTGGTTTAAGTGCGGCTTTAGTCATTTTGATTTTGTTTATTTTGTTGATCATTTTGTTCCTGCTGGTTCGACTGCGACGGATACCATTCTCGGAAAGCAAAACACCCGGCCATGTTGAAGTGATTACAACAGTAAGTCCACCTAGTGTCAATGGTAAATTGTCATCGACCGTTTCGACTAACGATAGCAACAATTTAACAGATCGAAAGGCCCCAAACGACTTGAAATTAACGAATCCGGTGCAGAAGCCTCCAAGACTGACAGATATAAGTTATTCCACTAGTCATTACGATGGAAATGGTAGCATAATATCGTCGTCTGGACCATTGTTCGTTTCACCAACAGCATCAGCGGGTAACAATCCAGATTTGATAAATGACACAAAAAGACTGGGCAGCGGTGATCTGGCTGCTTTGGGTACAGACACACTGCTCGCCGCAATGCTGGAGCCTATCGAAAGGCCGGGAAGTGGTGAATACAGCAGAGCTGGTTGTGATTCCCTGTATCCGTCTGGATTGTGGGAACAAGCGTCTTCAACGCAAATGCAAAACCATTTAGCGTCGGCCGCTCAAGATCTCTATCTTAAACGAGCAGCTAGCACAACGATACCAGCGTACAGTTATACAGAGAAAACACCTATTATCGATAGCACCACACACATGACAAATTTGGATGACGATGTTACATCAACGGCTGATTTTTTGAATCGCACATTTCCACGTACAGCTATTGCTCATCAATTAGTTACAACAAGTAGCGGTTATCCAGCCGATTATGGATTACCCATCGTTCCCGGTGCTGAACATCATAAATCTAGAGAATCATTACCCCCAGCCGGTATGCCAAACAATGCCAAAACATTACGAGTTTGGCAACGCGGTGGTGTTCCAGTATTGCCACCTGTAACGGCTTTAAAACGAGCTTTAACTAGCAGTAGAAATTCACCGGACGAAGGTTATCAAGAGGGTTGTGGAACAGACGTTTAGTGTTACTTTGAATGAAAATTGTAAAAAATTTATGGAAAAATAATTATTAAAACAAAGAATAGGTGTACAGTGATTTATTTAAATGAAACGGCAACAGAAAAAGACTTCGTAGATAAAATGCATACAGAGAGGGAGAGAGAAAACAAAAATTATTTATAGAAGAAAAATTGCATGCGTAAAATTTGATTGAAAAATGTGTTTGAAAAGGAAATTTGATCTTGTCAGTGGGATTAAGTCTAAAACGCTTTTGTTTTAAGAACCGCATTTAAACATTTGATACGGAATTACATGGAATAGGATACACCATGGAAATGGCTTTCAATATGTAAGTAAACAAAGGGCTGGTCTCTTTTTATTGTGATATTTCTTAATTAACTTTTATGGGTTTGCACACACATATTTTGTTAGTTGATATAATAAACACACTGAGAAAATGATGAGTCACTTGACAATGCATTAGAGGTGTCCAGAAAATTACGGAGTCATAAAATGTTAACAGAACAGATGTGTATTTTGAGTCAAAAATTCATAAAATAATTCAATTTTTACGTGGCGTTAGAACACAACACATCAGTAATGCCAACCACTGCCTGCCAAAATATTCTTGAATTTTCGTCAAATATTTTTTATTATTCGAGAAAATGCCAAAAATCTTGTTGAAAAACTCACAAATGTTTTGTAAAAAAATTGCGCGAAAATTTTAAGAAAATAACGATAATCTCGCAAAAATTTTCTAAAAGGCAGGCAGTGATGCCAACGTAACTGCAGCAAATTTAACGAATAAAAGATTTTTTTACGTTATTGTTGGCAGCGCTGAAACCGTCACCTGAATCTAAAAACGCTGCATTTCTCTAATATTTACTAAAAATTTCAGCTTTTCAGCAGTGTAGTAAGTTAAGAATCCGAAAATGTAAGCTACCGTTAATATTGAGGGTTAGGGTTGGTTAGGATTGATAACAGATCTCTTATAATAAGTTCATATGAAACAGATGAGATCCAAAGTAGTATATAGCGTGCGCTCAATGGCGAATTAGAGGAAAAATGGCCGGAATTCATGCATCAATATCTCCGACAGCAAGAATTCTTCGACCATGGGCAAGTTTTGTTGGTTTCTTCTCCCTAGAAAAATGCTTTTTAGAAGCAGGACTTGATTACAAGTAACGGGTGTTCATAAAGTAAAGCGACAAAATTCAAATGCCAATTGAAAATTCAATTGTTAATCGGTGCCTTTTGTTTTTTGCACTTCTTGAGGTTAACTTTGCGCAAATTGTGCTTCGTGAGACACCAAATTTACGGGCCAACTGTCGTTATGACATTCCAATACAATTTTTGACCAATTTTTTCAGTTGGGTCACTTGCCGTTTACTTAGCTTCGTTGACCGTCCACTTTTTTGGGCTCTTTCAGGTGGTAGACCATCCTAGTATCGTTTGATTATCTTATATACAAGTTGTCGTTGAATCTCTTCTTGACAGAAGTGACGGCGTCTCCCTTTTTAAATGATTTTTGATGTATGAATACACCCGTTTCCGAAGTGCCTCCTGTTCAGCAACTTTCATCGTAAATCAAGCCATAAAATTTTGTAAATCAATAATTTGTGTTTCGAACTCGAATTTAGAATGGCTATATGTATCGGTCTGTCATGAGAAATAACGGTTGATGACATTTGAATTTTGTCGCCTTACTTTCCGAGCAGCCGTTATGAGTTAACCCAATTAAAGTGCATTTAATTTTTGCGTAAGTGCTGAATAGAATAATAGACCTCGCGCTAGTAAATTTTTTTATATTTTTATATGAATCTCTATACCATATCACTTAGGATATGAACTAGGAAAAAATATTTGCGATTTAATTTTTTTTATTTAATTCAAATTACACGTTTTGAAAAATTCAAATTTTTTCCCACTCATATCTGTGCAATGTTGTCTGGGATGCTGTCAGCTTCAACTTCCGCACCTAGTACTAGGATTGGTACTCTTCGAAAAATATCGATAATGATTATCAAAAAAAAAAAAAAATACATCGATATTTGATAATGACTGTGCATTATCGATATTTCAGAAAATATTGATATTTATCAAAATATCAAAGTATCAAAATATCGGAAAATTAAAAAAAGTGGAAAAATGCGCTGTTTTAATGTCAGACTGAAGTTTTTTAGTTTTATTTTTGCCTGGTGGCTCACATTTCTGAGCGAATTTCATCTGGCTTTGGTTTTCGGAATCCCTTGGGTATGTGGCCGTCGAATGATGGCAGTCACAGATCGTGGCGATATCGTGACAAAGAATGACCATGTTGGACTTTTCAATTTGTCTGGCGTCACTCAGCTCCCAAAATTTTTGTCTGTTAGTCATTTTTTCGTTCGTTCGGGAGTTTGTCACGAGTTTGAAGAAGTGGCGTCGTTTGTGAGTGGGCGTTTTTTAGTTTTATTTTTGTCTGGCGGCTCACATTTCCTATCGAATTACGTCTGGCGATAGTTTTCTGAGTCACATGGGAATGTGGCTATCGAATGATAGCAGTCGTACGTCATGGCGTCATCACGCCAAGAAAGTGCCAATTTTCTGCTTGTTTGGCGCCACAACCATGGCCACACATTAGCATAAGAAAAATCCGTGACGCGATGAGGGACTGAAAAGCACGTGAGCTCGGAAAATTAAAAAAAGTGGAAAAATGCGCTGTTTTAATGTCAGACTGAAGTTTTCCAACCGTTAGACCTAAATCTTTCGCGGAAAATCTGTTGCTTATAAAAACTTAACAATTTTCAGCATTTGATATTTTGATAATTTTTGATATTTTGATAATTATCGATATTTCGACAATGATATTAAAATATCATTATCAAAAAGAAATATCGATAATCGATACTCGATATTTATCGATATTTGATAATCAAAGTAAATATCAGCCATGCCTACCTAGTACATCATAGATCACATCACTAAGTTTATGTGCAATTTACCACTGACATAGTAAAAAAAAATTCGGTAACGAAAGGATCTATCTCTAAGAAGAATCCGTATGAGCGAAAGCTCAATAATATTGCGGAACTAGTAAAATAAAATGATCTAGCCTCTGACCTGGATGGGTTGTAACGGCGGATTATTATGCTGTCAGCTTACCTCTATAGAAATGTATGGAATTTACCGTATTAGGTTGGTACCAATGGTACTGCTGTAAGTGAATATTCGCGCGAATTATTTGAATGTATTAATTTGAAATTGAATTTAAAAAAAATGTTAACATTTTCAAGATATGTCGTAGAAGAATTTCTATCTTAAAATAACTTAAAGTGTGTGCACGATAAAATCCGCTCATGAGAAGCTGTGAAGAAAGCACTGAACAAATAGAAATTTTAAAAAATCCATATATTCATTCTTTTCTTCAAAAAATTACGATAACGAAGCAACAATAAGTTGATAAAATTATGCCTTGTCTTCCGAACAATCACACCTTCCGTTTAACTTTACCCATTATTCTTTTCACAAGGGCTTCATTCACTTTGGCGGCTGCATTTCTCCATAAATAATTAAATTGCTTCAAGTTATGAGCCATCTTCCTACTTCTGTTTAAGTGTCCTTTAATAATTGCCCAATATAATTTGGTCGAAGTTCGGGGCAATTAGCAGGATAAAATTCTTTAGGTACCACATTCACCTTTCTTTTAGTATACCAGTCCATTGTCTCGTTTGCGTAATGTGCATGTCTTGCCAAATCTGGCCAAAACAAAACTCCTGGACAGCAGCCATAGTAAAATATTACTTCTATGGGTGCAATTGTACCAAAACGAGAATTTTCTCAATTTTTACTTTTACTCCATTCGTTTCGTGAGTCTTTCAAGAGCCTTTTCTGGAGACATTCTACTCTATGGCCAATTTCATCGGTATGTTAAGAGGGAACGTTATTTTCATTTCATTCACTCTTAGTACACTATCCATAATAAATTGAAATAAAACACAGCGTTCCCTTTTAACAACACATTTTAACACACACCCTGCGTTACCATTACGAATTTGCTTGACTTACCATTGTTTTATACAAAGTGGTACATTTTTCATATTGAGTGAGTGAAACTACGTTTGGTGTACACTCAAATGCTATAGCGTTTACATAATTTACAAAGTAGAAATACCGATGGAATGGTCCCTATATGCATCGCCGTTAATGGTACCCATTGAGATGAAAGGAGCTGATTTTTTTCCACACGTGCATATTGCCTGCCACACAAGATATTTTTTTGGAAATTTCGAGCGTGGATCCGTGGATTTTGTCGAAATTTCTTAGCAACGCCGAGACCCTTCTTGGCTGTGTAAAATACACGCAATGGAATCTGCGAAAAGTTTGCTTTACAATAGGTTTCATCGTCCATAATTATGCAAACGTTTTGACCTTGCAAATACCGTTCATAAAGTTTTCGCACGTATTTCGTCCTTATCGCTACGGTCAGGTACAGTTGGGACTACGAATGTTTTGAGGCCACTATTCTTCTTGATGTTCTGTACGTAGAACGATGAGGTACCAAACTTCTTGGCTATAAAGCGAACTGATTTGTTAGGATTGCATAGTATCTACCTAACAATCTTCTTCGCAATATTTGGATCCATGGCACCACGTTTTCTGCCACTTCCTGTACGTCGATCGGTGGAATGAGATATTTTGAATATTTTAACAACATCTCTGGCTGTACATTTTGAAACTTTTAATCCCTTTGCTATCACCGTGTCATTTTTTCTCGTGAAATAAAAATTTAACAATTAATCATGACATTTGATTGGGGGCATAGTAGGGTAAAAAAATCTGAATATTATGACATTGTGTTGCTCACATCACCAATAGTTGTGACGCCTTTTGTATGAGCGGATTTTATCGTGCACACACTTTATTTCATCGAAAGAATTGAAAATCAGGCAAGGCACGAGGTCTATTGTGCTGCATACATACAGAGAATTGCTTTCGAGTCCTATTTTCTTAGAAGCGATTTTCAGAGAGGAAAGCAAACTTATAAAATTCACCCATTAGCCTCATTTTTAACACTTACTGATGAAGATAGTCTATTTTTCTCCTTCACATACAAACTTTTTATCGGGGGCATACTAAGGCTCCAAATTTTTCGACAAATTATTCTTTACTTATATTTTTAGACTCTTCGTGTAAGTGAAGCAGAAAACAAACGATAAATTATGAATTGCTGGGATGAGCAATTTCGTTGTATTTCGATCAATGTTCAGAATCGACAACTGTCAACACCGATTTCGGAACATTAGAAAGTTTTCTAATTCGCGTCAATTAATTGCGATTCTCCTGTTAAAGCACACACGTATTTTCATCAAAATTGCAAATTCGTCGTATTTCGATGATTCTTATGTCACAGAATTGCTGAGATCGATAATTCAAATTGCTCGTCTGTGTTCTCCTTAAGTAAACCAGTCTATTGCAAATAGAAAAATGACGTTTGAGACATAAATACTCCCCAAAATGTATCGATTTCATAGAAATTTAGAATTGACTTCTGATCAACGTTACGAAGTAATATGCAAAAATTTACTGCAGCACTTCAACATTTCAAGCAACTTATTTAACATCTACTTCAGATTTTCGTTGGAAGCAGTTGGTAAAAGCTCTTACCAAGTTGTGGTGAGTGTTTTGAGGACAAATTGAAGTAGTTACAATAGTCTCTGCAATTTTTCCATAAAAGGAAATCACCACAAATTGACAAGAAGTTTTACCAACTGTGCTAGATAATATACTATTGAAATTTTTCATTATTGACGCCATTTCATTTTTGCAACTGGCTCATTCCGCGTAAAAATCTACAGTTGCAAATAACGTAAATTCTATAGAAACTGAGTGTACACAAATGTATTTTTGTTCACTTTTATAAAAAACTTACCAGTTTGTATTGAAAGCAATGGTGAAAATGCCAAAAATCTTGTTGAAAACTCACAAATTTCTTGCAAAAAAATTGCCCGAAAATTGAAAAAAAATAACGAAAATTTTCTAAAAGGCAGGCAGAGATGCCAACATAAATGTAACGAAAAACATATTTTTTGCGCTATTGGTGGCAGCGCTGAAACAATCATCTGAATCTAAAAACGCTGCATTTCTCTAATATGGATCAAGCGCCTATCTCACATATTGGCCACAAAACTGCTGAAGGCGCCCCGAGTTTCAACTGTTCCGTCGGTCACAAAACATTAAATTTGTATGGAAGAAACTCGTTTTTTGTGAATTATTCATTTTGTGTTTTGTATAAGGCGGACCAAGTAAGTTATTTTAAAGTAACATTAAATGAACTTCCATCGTCATTCATTCAGTCCGCTTAATTAAATACATAAAATGATTAATTCGCAAAAAACGATGTTTCCCCATACAAAATGCTGAACACTCACGATAAATTACAAAACATTTTTCGATCAATTTGGTACAGTTTAGTACAAACTCGCAATTTTCGGAACTGTCAAAAAAGTTTTAGGTTGTTTTCTATCTGAAAACTGAAAATTTACAATCTGATTAGAGTCGAAAGATTGGTCGTTTTGCAATTTTTGTCTGATTAGAAAGGTGAGTTCGATCAAAAAAAAAATTTTTTTCTAATAATGAATGTGGGAATACGAAAATAATTTCAATTTGAAATCTTGACATTTAAATTTTGTGAAATGAAAATGGTCCGTAAGTTTTTGTAACCAAAAAATTTTAGATGGACAGTCAAAGCGAATCGGCAAAAAAGGAACAAAAGAAAGTATTCTCGGCCGAGGAAGAAGACATGATAATCCTCCATTATCAGGCGAATGAATGTCTTTGGAAGTTCTTATTTAACTTTAACGTTGAGCTATTCGAGTATGTGTCCATTTAACATCATCAATTGATTTTGAAAGTTGCCACCATCAAACCGCTTGAGAATCTGTTTCTACTCAAAAACATGCATGGACGAGAAAACAGATTTCGGTCATTTAAACGAAAGAAAATCTCAAACAACGAAATTTTTAGTAGTGAAAACAGATTTCCAAATGCTTCGTGCTTGTTCAGCTTTAATGTTTTGTCCCCGACGAAACAGTTGAAACTTATGTAGTGTTGCCTGATCAGACGTGAGGCATGACTTGATCAATTTACTAAAAATTTCAGCTTTTTAGCAGTGTAGTAAGTAAAGGGTCCGAAAATGTTAGCTACCGTAAATATTGAGGGTTAGGGCTGATAATAGATTCCTGATAATAAGTTTATATGAAAGGGAAGAGATCCAAAGTAGTATATAGCGTGTATGTATATGACACAATAGTAATGTAACAATAGTATATTATTAACCAAGTGAAGTGACTGTCCGAGAGGCTATGCCCCGAGGAATATTCACGTACCGAGACTATAATCAAGCTATTTATCCCTTGGTTAATACGATAGTTTATATCATTTGGGCATATAATTCGCCGTTTGACTCGTGGCTTTTTTTTGATTTCCTTTGAGATTTGACGTCATGATATTATAGTCGGACTATAATGAAAATTATAGTCGGATTATAATGAAAATTATATTCGAGTCGACCATAATATGGCTATTATATACCTCCTAGTTTGTGTGAAATTCGACTATAATATGGTCATTATACCCCTACTTTCAGGCATATAAATTGCTAATCATATGCCTGAATGATATAAATGTATTTACGTGTTTCAGCAATGTAAATGCGCATTTCACATGAGCGAAGCGAAAAACGTAAAAAACTGTACGTAAGTGCTTCCAAATTTTTATTTTGACGAGTGGGAATACAGCCCTCCCCTTCGGGTCGGGCCGTAACCTTCCCACTCGTCAAAATAAAAATTTGGAAGCACAGACGTAATGTACTATTTCATTCTCTACCAACTATGCTAGATATGCTATAAAGTTGAAATTTTTCATTATTGCCGCCATTTTGTTTTTGCAAATACGCTATTCTCTACTGGTGCACATTTTAACACTCTATACTTATTCCAAAAACTTTCGGAGACCTCTAATGCATGTCGAGACAAAATAAAAATTAAAAATGTTGTAATTTTGTTTCTTCTTCACATAATTTCTGTTTCCTTTGTATTTTTTAATCATTGTTCAAATAACCTAATTCAATAAACGTATCAATGGTCGAGCTGTATCATGACTGAAAACTTTAAATAAATATTTATAGACAATTTAACAGTAAATTCAACAAATAATGAGATAGAATATGTAAATATTTTGTAGGGAAAAGTGAAGTTCATTTTACATAATAATATGTCATGTTACTCATAAACCAATTGTGACTCATCATGAAGTGCATTAATGGTACTAAATAAATTACGTGTCTTTAAAAAAAATAAAATTGTTAAAAATTTCATGTCAACACTCCCACAGAATTTTAGGTAATGTTTTCAAAGACTTACATTTTTATTTATTTATTTATTTTAGTTTTAAAAAATTGTCATATTTCCAAATAGAAAATGAAAAAGGACTCACATTCATTCAGTTTTTGTTGTCTGGAGAAAAAGAGACGATCGTTTTTAGTTGTTCTTCTGCGCTAAAAGTAGTTGATTGGCGCTAAGTTGAAATATTAATATCGAGATGACGTTTAAAACGTCATGTCACATTTTTACATTTTCACACTCGCGATATTTTTGTGTCATACATTTCAATTGTCCATCTGACCATTTTCCAACAATGAAGAAGCTTTTGCGACACTTCACACGTCAGTTGTATGTATTGTGAATGTATCGTTTATAGTTCGCGTTAAAAGCACTGAGTGAAAGTGAGCGCAAAGCGCGATATGTACATTGTTCTTCCGACAACATCGCAACACTCTGAAACTCATTGTTCATGTTCATATCAGAACAAAGACAATGTTCGTGCAAGTGCAAAATGAAGAAGCGTGTAGCTAATCGATATCGAATTGAATTTTTGTGTTTTTTGAGATTGGGACTTCCCAGTACTGAGTATTATTGCTAGAACTTATTTGGCGATACCGCGGCGGAAACAACGAATGAACGGAACTTTGCAGACGCTGGAATCATTCGAAGTCCAAAAAGGACACAATTGACAGTGTTATATCTAGGAGACCTTCTCTATACATACACACAAGTGTAGACTTACCTTTCTAATGAATTTTCGCGGTGAAAAAATGAAATGGAATTAAACGTTTAAAACTTTACAATTCGGCGACTTTTGTACACATAATTTGTGGGCTGGGCCAGTGCCCATGGGAATTTTACTTGTGGGCATTGGGCTTCTTTTCTCAAACGGTGGGCATAAATGGCATGTGGGCACAAAAATTTGCTATGCCCACTCATCTCTAGTGGAGTTGTGTAAAATGTAACGTAGGAACGCTCATATCACTGTTTTCTAAATGAGATACAGCCTCACAATCTTCCAGAACGTTGTTGGCCATCTATGCGATTTAGTTAAAAAATGTTAACGTGATAAAAATCGCGGTGTGTACTACGAGTGTTCCCTACGTTACATTTCCCGATGGAACTACCCATATAATTTACGTTTACACGATGTTTTAAAATGTCAACATTCACATTCCGTGGAATCTCTACGCTAGTATTAGGAAAAACGGCAATCGCATGTTTAATAAATAATTATTATATTCCATAATTTATGACTTAAGAATGACTCCAAAAAGTGAACTGCCTCTCAGTTGACAACTGAACTTGTTAATTTACTGTAGTATAATATCGGCTTCTACGCCTCCTATATCGTGTACAGCAATCGGGTGTGCTTGTTTTGAGAAAAAAGGTTCGTAATGGTGTTTGCAGCAAAAAATTGTTCTACAGTATGTGTAAATTCGAGACAGTTTTATTTATAAAAATTATTTTATAGAATATATCGGAGTCCCGAGTTAATCCCTGGCACGTCTCGGCTAAGAAATAGGTGGTGGTACTCGGTTAAATGTATAGAAGAATTGTTTAGTGCGTGAAAATTATTAGAGATGGCGTATCAAAATTGGCTTGAGTTTCTGCTAAACTAAAACTTTAATTACGAATAATTTAATTAAAAATCCAAATAACAATTTTTTTTAACAACTAATATCAGAAAAGTCATAAATTTCACTCAGCTTTCGATTAAAAATAGGTTGCAAAAATTAGCGCACCCCATTGCTGATGAAGAGTACGTACAGCATTAGTTCGGTAAGATTTTGACGATTTTGACAGATTTTTGATATGGAAGAAGTGTCAAAATTTTCACCAGTGATACTTCGACACTCTTACGCTATAAGGTTCTAAGCAGAGCCTATTATTTGGGAATAAATTCCCAAAATTCACTAAAATTTCCCAAAATTTCCCGAAAATTCCTAAAAAAAAATTTACAAATAATAATTGAATAGTAGGATGAAGGGCATCTCTTTCCAGACGGGTTGAATATTCGAAATTTTTGATTGTCTGCTCAGCAAAATTTGTTTTTTTAAATTTCGATCTTTATTATGCTCCAATACCTTCACTTTTGCGCTAATTTTCTGCGAAGTGTGATGGTTGAGATATGCACTAGGGCTACTCTCGTAAAGGCCATCCTAGCGCTCAACAAGAAAGGGGTAGAACAAATGTTTCTCGCATCGGATAATGTAACACAATGGCATTGTTTTCAACCCGTTATGAGCGTTCTAAGGGATTGAAATAAAAATTTCCCAAAAAAGTATAAAAAAATTCCCAAATAATAGGCTCTGGTTCTTAGCCACATAGATTTGCGATCTCAGTTTTAAATTTGACATTTGCGCGATAAAACGTGACAGCAAATTATGTGGCTTACAACCTCATAACGTAAGTCTGCTCACTTATCGAACCAAAACTCTACGCGCTCTAAATTACATGGGTAGATCTGTTAAAATATTCGCCAGTGAACTTCACCACCGATTGTTGTACGCGCTCCTGGCCACGAAATAGTGTACATTTGTCAATTGATCGGACGCCTTCGGTGATTTTCATTTTATTTCGATAATATAAGTGATTTTAAGATAGAGATTGTTCTGCGACATATCTTGGAAATGTTTTTTTTTTTTTAATTCAATTTCAGTTTTATACATTCAAATAATTCGCGCGAATGTTCACTTACCATTGGCACCAACCTAATACGATAAATTCTATACAGAGTTAAACTGACGCTACGCAATCACCCCAATGACACACCTTTCAAAAAAATGGTTGTGCGACCAGCGCCGTCGGGTTGACGTTTGAAAAAATTAAAAGTTTTTTTTGTGATTTATGCGAACGTCACGTCTGTTATGAACAGTTCGCTTTTCAAAATTTAATTGACAAACGTCACTACCTTCACCGTAAACATTTATTCGACAAATGTCAAAGGTTTTTTGAAATTTGATAAAAATGAGGTTAATGGTTTCAATGAGATTTATTCGCTAGTGTCATACCCGTGAAACCAATACTCAACGTGAAATTAGCTGCAGTAGCGACCGAAGCTATCTTCATTGCAAAATAGTCAGCTGATTTCATTCATAAGTTTACCTAAATCAGCTGACTTCATTGAAAAGTTCAGAAAATAGCTGATTTCGGTTTCAACTGCAGTTAACTTCACGTTGAATATTACTTGCATAGATTAAAACAAAAGACTGTCACGCCCCTGCAAAAGACTGTCATGCCCCTGCGACATGCCAGACAAAATTCCACAGACATGAGCGGGAAAAAATTTGAATTTGTCAATTAAATAAAAAAAATTAGACTCGAAGTATCTTTTTATAGTTCATAATTATCGGTACATATCGGTTCAGACTCATATAAAAAAATAAACGAGCGCGTGCCTAATTGTAATAAATTGACACATTAAGTGCGACATTTGCTGATAAAAGGCATAAATTGTAAAATAGTTCCTATTTCAATGTAACCGAGCTTGGTGATCTTACCATAAAACTCGCTGTTTTGTGACAGAAGCCGATTTCGCAATCAATCCCAAAGCTAAGTCGGCTAATTTTGTGGAAAAACATTAATCATGAATTTGCTCATTTGTCCAAAATAAACCGCAAGTTAATCATTTTTAGGGTTTCTTGAATCTCATAAAATAAATGTAAGTTACAACGTTTCAGCAATAGTAGAAAAGTTACTTCCTTCTCAAAAATGAAGAGTAATGTTTTGCTGTCGAAAAGTAAAAAATCGATATTTCCCAGAAAAGCATACCTGAATCATTCAACTTTCACCCGTTTACATTTCCGAGACTTTTTTTGTTTGAAACAATAAATTTCCAGATATTCAAAATGGGGGTTTAAAGTGATTTCCCAAACATCTTCCCGGTACACAGTCACTTTTCATCATTATAGTCCTATCGAATTTCTCTTATCCTTTTACGATACGGTTTTTCGGTCGATAATCTCTAATCTAAGAAAAGTTATATTTCCGTTTTGGACTGAAAAGTTTTCTCGTTGCCAATAACACTAAAAAAAACCTTCAGAAAATCGATACTGTTTTGATTTCGTCATAAAACCTACAACAACTGAGCCAACATCTGCAATGCAAATACATTCGGAAGAATTTAAATTCACACAAATTGCGGCAGACATTCAGAAAGGGAATGAGTGAAAGATATAATTTATGTTCCCGAAGTTTTTTTTTATTCAAATCGACCCGTTTAGTTCACACGATGTATAAGTCAAAAATTGTAATTTAAATCACTGGAGTAATGGATTCAATCTTTTTGTTGATACATTCAGTCAAAATACATGAGCTTTATTGCCTTAATTTCATCGTACAAATGCCAATTTACCCAAAGTGTTTAAAATGAACACCCGGATACACGGAACATAGGATAAAAGAACATGAATTGAATGAGCCTATTATTACGCACATATCAATAAATAAATAACTTGCACATCATCCCAGTCAAATTAACGCTTTCTCATTATAAATAACTTTGTGAAATTCCCACGCAACAACTTTGAAAATGTTATCGAATATTTATAGATACTATGGGTGGAGCTATGGGATATTATTATTTATTACACACCCTTCTATCTGATGTATTTATTCCGACAGAAAGAACCTGTTTAATTATTTAAAAATATTTTCAAATTATTATTTGCGTCCCTAGCTGAAAATGCTACCAAATGAAAAACTTTTACGCTTCCATGTTGGATATTACGTAAAACTTGGAAAGTGGAGAAATAGTTTTAATAATTACGTTAAGTTTTCGATTAATTAAATTTCAAAATAGGAATTTTCCGATAGGGATCTTAAATTATATGTACGGAATAATGCTTCATGCTACACTGATAGGGTCGAGTGGAAATTCATGCATGAAGAGTGCAAATATTTTGGAGAAACTGCACAGGAAGTGTTATACTTATAAGTTAAATTTGAACAGAGCTTCTTGAGCTTAAAATTACCGTCATACACATCAACAAATTCTCAATGAAAATTCAAACTTTGAAGTTTTACCAGCACCATCTGTAACGATCCAAAAGTTTTCTTGCAAATTTACTTGTTCCGACTGTCAACATGACGTTTTAAACGTCAAAGTTATGACACGAGAGCATTTGAGAAAACAGACGAGGATCCTAGGGTGCTCCACGAAAAAAAGGAAAGTCACAGGTTGATCTCGTTACCCTACACAAAAAATTGTAGGAGTCCAAAACCCCCAAAAAAATTCTCTTTGAATTTTTTGACTGAAAACTGGCCGAAAGAAAATTCAAAAATGTGATTTTTCCGCCACTTTTTCAAATTTGAAACGCTCACACTGTCATCGTATCGCATGTTATCTAAAATAGTATACTTTGTAACGAGTGATGAAAAGTTTAATTTTTTGGGACTAAATTGAATTATTTTTATGCTTCCACCTTTTATTGAGTGCACTTTTTCCACGTTACACTTGAAAAAATCTAGAATTTATGAGATCAAATGTAAAGTGTGCGGAAAAGTGTACGTAGGCCAAACAAAAAGAGACGTTTTAAAACGATATAAAGAGCACTGTGCTCACATAAAATACAACAAACCTGAAAAGTTGTCAGTCACAAAGCATGTTTTAGAGGAGATGCACTCAGGGCTAACAAAATTGGAAGTTAAACTCATAAAACCGGTAAATAAGCCACATTTATTAGACACATGGGAAAGTTATTACATGCACAAAAGTGAAACAGAACTAATGAACCAGGAACCAGCACCTATCTGGTCACCATTGTTTAATTACTAATTTATATCGGATGAATCTTATCGTGATTGTTTCGTCTTAAAAATCAATGTTCAAGTAATTGTCGTCAAGTGTTTTAGAATCAAATAGGGGATCCAGTCTCATATCATCACGCAACCGAAGATGATCAAACGATCGAAATATATTTCGCGTAAGTTTTACTTGATTTTTATTTGAATTTTAGTCAAGTCTAACGTGCACTCAATAAAAGGTGGAAGCATAAAAATAATTCAATTTAATTCAGAGTGCACGGAAATGTGCAAAAATCTCAATTTTTGGGACTAGTCGTAAGCTTGTCCTAACGAGGCGAAGCCGAGTGGGGCAAGCTTACGAACGTGTCCCAAAAAATTCCACTTTCATCACGAGTTGCAAACAACGTTTTTTGTTCCGTTATGATCATAATGAGACGAAATCACACAAACGAACATACTGAAAACACTCTACAACAATTTCATGCACACTTGATTGCGGCCGAAAAAGTATAGTTGAAATTTCTTTTTCGGACGCATATAGCAGTCGAAAAAATACTATTCCGGACTCAAACAACACTAACACAAACTTAAAGTTTTCCATCATAGTTGCCGTAACGAAAAACGTCGAATTATGGTCATTAGGAGCAAAAAATATTTTTCATTCCACAACAGCAGTTTTTCGTCCTATTTTAAAACAGAAAATCAGTTTTCTGAACCTTGGTAATGAAAAATATTGTACGAAATTCGGAAAAATAGATGTTTTTGACTAGTGTAATTGGAGCCCTTGGCTTCGCCGCGGGCTGCAAACCTCACACTCGTCAAAAAAAGTATATTTTTCCTAGTTACGTAAATATTTTTCTACCTATCAAACAACAAATGAATTTTCTGGAACGCTTTTTGTGAACGCATGTCCTAATAAGTTTCATCATGCGTCTACAAAAATCGTTCTATAAAATTCGTTTGTTGTTCAAATTTTACAGGAGAGCTGCCGTTCGATAGGTTGAAAAAGTGGCCTCCTCCCCTATGGCACTCCATACAAAAAAAATGGTCGTGCGATCAGCGCCGCCGGGTTGACGTTTGAAAAAAATAAAAGTTTTATATTGTGATTTTTGCAAACTGTGCCAACTTCACGTCTGTCATGTTTCAAACAAAATTGACAGAATGGCCGTTTTAAAAATTTGATTGACAAACGTCACTAACTTCACTGCAAACATTTAATTGACAAACAAATGTCGAACGGGTTGTGAAATTTGAAAAAAATGAGGTTATGGTTTCAATAAGATTTATATGGAAGTGTCATACCAACGGCGGCCTCCTATAAAAATTTTTTTTAAAGAACATGCAATCGCTGCAGGCGTTTCATATTTGAAAAATGGCGGAAAAATCACATTTTTGAGTTTTCTTTCAGCCAGTTTTCAGTCAAAAAATTCACAAAACATTTTTTTGGGTGTTTTGAACTCCTACAATTTTTTGTGTAGGGTTAAGAGATCAACCTGTGGCTTTTCTTTTTTTCGTGAAACACCCTATTAGAGCGCGAACAGCTTTAGTTCGATAAGAGTCACTGGGGACGATGTTGACAGATTTTATATGAAAGAAATGTCAAAATTTTCACCAGTGAAGCTTATCTAACCAGGGCTGTACGCGCTCCAATTACTAGTGAAGTTCACTGGTGAACATTTTGGCAGGTCTACTCATGTAATTTATATGGGTAGACCTGTCAAAGTAACTTAACTAATAATTGCTGTACGCACTCTTAATAGTTATCAAAGAAAAATTGACGAAAAATCCAGCTGCAATAGTAAGAGCTTTGACATTTGAAACGTCACTTTGACATTTGAAACGTCACTTTGACATTTAAAACGTCACTTTGACATTTGAAACGTCACTTTGACATTTGAAATGTCACTTTGACAGTTGGAATAGATCAACTTTTGATACCAAGAGTGCGTACAGCTTTAGTTCGATAAGATTCACTGGTGACGATTTTGACAGATTTGATATGGAAGAAGTGTCAAAATTTTCACCAGTGAAACTTATCGAACCAAAGCTGAACGCGCCCCAACAGACTCCATGACTCTAACGCGCGAGCAATCTACCGAACCCAAGCGCAGAAGTTGTTCACCTTACTTACAAGGACGAAATATGTGTATTGTTTACTTGTGAATATAGAATTTTCTGGCAATTTAACCTGAAAATGTAATAAATTTAAAATGAAGAAAGCGTTACAAAGTATTCCATTTACTCTGAACGAGTCCTACTATATTGGAGGTAATGAATATTTATAGAGATAAAATTCTGTGAGTAATGAGTAACTTCCACAAAAGTCTATTGAAAGGACGCTTCGAATTGGTGAAAACAGATAACTATGGAATGTCGTCGAGCACAGTATATTGAACAATAGCGAGCACCGGGGGCATTGTGTTTCTTTTAAAAATTCCAATAGTATTTAGTTCAACAAACTTCTTTTTTTCATTTTATCAATAAAAACAAAATGCCATTCAAAGTTCATTGAACAGAATTTGATCGCACAGTGATAGTTCAGACGACCACGTTTGACAGCGCCATGGGGGCTGCAATGAAAAGACAATTTTTCGAAGATAAAAATTTTGCCCTCTTTCAATAGTGAAACAAATATTTGTATTCCCCCTTGTAATTTCCTCTCGATTTTTCTATCAAATTTTTCGACAAAGTGGAATCAATAAGAAGCGAACACAAAGTTAGATGAAACGTGGTTTTGGTATGGTAGAATAAACAACCACGCGAAACTCCGTTGTTAATTTCCTATCGAAAGGAAAACCATTCCAGCAAACATGTGGAAAAGTTTCATGATAACCTTGTCTTACCTTGTCTAAGAACTTTTTGATATGTCGAACGACTTCTAATAAATTTCAATATTGTATTAAGTGCTTCAAACTTATCAAAATACTTTACGAAACAACGTAAAGGATAACATATACCACCTGGTCAGATGTTTAGAAGCGATTTTCTCATTAATATCGATTGTCTTCGATAACAATTTTGATTGAAGAGAAAATCACTCAATATTTTTGTTTGATTAAATTCAAGCATGTCAAAGCGTTTGGCTAATGGATTAAATTTATCTCTATGGCACATTTCGGTATCCCATTATATTTGTTTATTCAGTCATTTTGATATTGATATTGAAATAATTGACCATACATTTTATCGTTGATAGAAATTTGGACAAATAGCATGAACAAAGCATAATGTTCGTTGATAAAATTATTGGTTTAACATGTGCGCGGTTTAATATTTTAATTGTTTTGATTTCCGTATTGTTAATAGTCGAAATATGACATTGCCGGATGAAATTTATAATAAATCGCAAAAATATTTATTTTCACATTTCAAGCTGTTTTTAAGTATGTGCAAATCATCGAGCTACAGGTAGGGATGCAATGTCCTCAAGCTCATCCGCGTGGTGCGAATTTCACAAATTGATTTTTTTGATTTTCGTAATTGCCTCGAACATAATTTCAACGGCGCTATGTTGTTACACTCACACACTATTCCAACGAATATATTTTTCTTGCCAATTCTTACCATTAGATTCTTACCTTAGTTTTAAAAAAGACGCATGTAACGACATCTGCCATTCGTATGATAAAACTCAACCTGATTCGATGTAAGATGCAACTTCCTCACGGGACTGATCGAGACTGATAAATAATTTTTCCAATTTTTTCTCACAGTTGAGGCAATTTATGGAAAATATTTCCCCTTTTTTCCAAAATTTTCTACAAAACTTTCCTTTTTTAACATTGCAAAAATATCAACTGTCAAGTTTGCGATGTTTTTTTGAAAGAGAATTCTGCGTAAATAACAAATTTTTCAAAATTATAGCTCACGTACAGTGAGAGGATGACTCTTACACGAATAATAGATGAACCAGAATTCAAAAAGTTTGAGTATGAAAATCGAAATGAGCCCTGAAAAAGCATCGCATCCCAAGTTTGTGTGCGATGTTATTTCAGAATAAATTGGTACTTAAAAGCACGTTTCAAAAATTTGTACTGTCAAATTTTCGATGTTTTTTCTTAGAACAAAATCCTGCGCAAATAACAAATTATTCATAGTTATAGTTCACGTACTGTGAAGGGATGACTCTTACACAAATAATAGATGAAACAGAACCCAAAAAGTTTGAGTATGAAGGTCGAAAGTTTCCCTGAAAAATCATTCATTTGCGATGTTATTTCAGAGCAAATTCGTACCTTCATAATCAAAGTTTTTGAATTCGGATTCATCTATTATTAAAACAACAGTCATCCTGTCACAGTATATGAGCTGAGTTTGTTACTTACGCGGGATTCTGTTCTAGAAAACATTGCAAGCTTGACAGCTCTTATTTTTGCGACGCGCTGTTAAGCTTTTTGAATTCTGACTCATCTAATTTGCGTAATAGTCATCCTCTTACACTTCATGGGCCATAATTTTGAACATTTTGTCATTTACGCAGGATTTTGAAAAAATCATCGCAAATTTGACAGTTCACATTTTTGCGACGTGCTCCTCAACTTTTTGAGTTGTGATTCATCTATTATTTGAGTAAGAGTACTCACAGTACCTGAGCTATAATTTAGAATAAATGTTTTTATACGCAGAATTTTCTTCTAAAAAAACATCGCAAATATGACAGTTCACATTTGCTGTTGCAAAAATGTGAACTTTCAAATTTGCGATATTTTTTTTAGAATAGAATCCTGCGTGAATAACAAATTATTCAAAATGATATCTCATGTACTGTAAGAGGATGAATTTTACACAAATAATAGATGAATCAGAATTCAGCAAATTTGAACATGAAGGTCGAGAAAAAAATTAAAAATGGGTGAAAATGTTTATTTTTCACTTTTTTTCTCGATAAAGAGAAAACTCCCCACCGTAATTTTTTCAGAATATGTGAGAAATAAAGTAAAGTTTTTTTTTGGATGATAAAAGTAAAAATCAAGGAGGGTACTCATGTCGAAAACTCGAATTTTTCAATTGGAAGGAATTGACTTTATCGAATCGATCTAGTTTTTACCTAAAAGCCTCATCTAACGTCTGTATAAATCAGCAATAGTCACTTTAATCGGATTTATCCGTAAAAAGTTATAGAATCTTAAAGAAATGACTGTACCCGATTTTAGTGCATTTTTGAGTAGTCGTGCCAGCTAAACTAAGACTCTCCCCGGAAAAGTGTCTTCCAATTTTCTTATATCAATTAGCCCTACCACCCGTCACATTACGTTCCTCCAACGCGTCATTTTGAGCTTGGGTCATTCACAAAGAATGACTCTATTCTAAAAAAAACATCGCAAATTTGACAGCTCGCGTTTTTGCGATTGCTCTTAATGAGAAAATTGAGAAGAAATGGGATAACGTTTTCCCTAAAATAGTCCCTTGGATAAGCTACCGCTCCTTGAGTTTTCGAAAATTACTACATATACTCAATTTACGCTGATTTGTTCTGCTGAAAATACGTAACCCACATACATTTTACGCAATACAATTCATTTTCTGTTAAGAACACATCGCAAAAATATGACCTGTCAAATTGGCGATGTTTTTCCAGAACAGAATCCTGCGTAAATAACAATTTATTGAAAATTATAGCTCATGTACTGTGAGAGGATGACTCTTACACAAATAGTACATCAATCAGAATTCAAGAAGTTTAAGTATGAAGGTACAAATTTGCTCTGAAGTAACATCGCAAATGAATTCGAAATGCGATGATTTTTCAGAGCCAATTTCTAACTTCATACTCAAACTTTTTGAATTCTGATTCATCTATTATTTGCGTAATAGTCATCCTCTCACAGTACATGAGCTATAGTTTTAAATAATTTGCTGCATACACTTGATTCTGTTCTAAAAAAACATCGCAAATTTGACAATTCATATTTTGTGACAGGCTCTTAATTGTCAAAGACTGCCGGTCTTTATTATACAACAGAGCAAACGACCTGAACGTGAAACTGAAAAATATCTAGCTTGTATCCTTAAACATTTCATTCTGTATATGAATTTACAGTTCATTAACGAGGTTTCTATCCTTGTCATGCAAATATCCTATAACGTAGACCTAGGATCTCTCTTCAATTCGATTTAAATTCATTCTTCCGAAAATGAATAATTTTCTCGTATTTCTGTTTCGATGATATCAGGTGCAAGTTAAACATAAAAGTCATCTCACTTTCCATTCAGCAAATCTACGTTTGCACAGACGTTTATATCTGCTGGGTGTGCAAACTACCAAAACACATGCCGCCGTGAGCATGTATCCAAGGTGTAATATCGCCTGTGTTTTGTTAGCAGATGTCAGATTCATTTGCTACACGTATGTCCAGATTGGCAGACAGATGTGATTCTTACATAAAGTAAATAATAAATGGAAGCATGTGTTCGTTCGTTTAGTATGTCGCTTTAGGTATATGTTTTTGCTATTCCTTCGCTTGAACGAGCTAACAAAATTATGTTAAACGGAAATGAGAAGCTTTCCCAATCGAATCGCATTTTTTAGAAATTTTTTTAATAATTATGCTAAAGGGAATTTTCATTACTTACTTGAGGTCCATAAAATGCCATTAGCGTAGAAGATTTCCGTACGATTAATGGCACATTACTAACGAATTTTCTAGGTAATTGTTTTCGAAAGTGACAAAATTTATTTTTTTTATAAATTGCATTGGTTTTAATACAGCAAATACGACATTGTAGCATAAATATATATTAGATCCGCGCGGAACAAGAGAAGTTTATCGTCTTGTTATGAACTTTACACCCCGAAGAAATAAAACTTTGTTGTTGCATAGAGAAGCGAAATCACACAAAAAATCCGTCGTATACGCTTCAATATTTATTCTCAACTTTCAGGGAAAAAAAACAAATTCACAAAAATCTGTGGAGATTGTCGTCTAAGTGACGAATGGTTTCGTCTTACCATTGTCATCTTCTACAATATTCTAACCCTGTAGAATGTAGAGTCGCTTTTCAAAGAATTTTTATTACACTTCGGGTCATTTTGGGTTTGAAAAAAGTTTCTGAAAATATTTTCTTAAAACATTCCCTGTCTAATTCGCATGGAAAGTGAAAAGTTTAAATACCAGCAGCAAATCAATAAAAAGTTCTAAACAGATTATCGATACCAATATTCATGAGTCAAGTCAAAAGTTGTGTTCGATAAAATCTAATTATAAATTTGTTTCTCGATGCCAATCACATTTATGGGTTTGCATTATTAAAATTTATACAAAGAATGATAAGAAATTATACTTAGAACATATTTTACCATTTCCATTGTTGAATGAATTGTTGAAATGCCATTAGAGTTGCGAAACTTTTCCAAAATTTTATCAATTCGTGGAATTGAACTCATCCACTATATCAGGATCAATTAAAGTAAGAAATTAATACCAAAATACATGGCATAGCATAAAAGGCATAAAAAACTTACCCAGATAACACAGATCACACTTCTTAATGTGGTTGCCCACTGAATGTACATTAAATGTGCGAAATTCAATGTTGTTGAGAATATGTACATAAAATGTACAAAAAATGTGCCTGTAAAGTGGTACATATTTCGATGTACATAAAAAGCACATATTTTGTGCTATTAAAACTCGAAATTATTACACAAGTACATTTTTCGCACATTTTATGTGCGTGATAAGGTATATACTATTCCTATCACATTTAATGTACCAAAAATGTGCTTGTGATGTAGCACATTTTTCGATGTAAATAAAAGGCGTATTTTTTGTGCTATTAAAACTCGAAATTATTGCACTAAATTATAAGTACATTTTTTGCACATTTTATGCTAATTTCTATCACATTTAATGTACCAAAAATGTGTTTGTGATGTAGTACATTTTTGATGTAAATGAAAGGCCTATTCTTTGTGCCATTAAAGCTCGAAATTATTGCAGTAGATGACAGTAGAACACATTTTCCGATGGTACTTTATGTACATTTCGTGGGGTCAATTGTTATCTGGGTTAGTATGTAAATGCAATTAGCAAAAATTTACACGTTAAATGGGACTTATTACGAAATTCACAATATGGGAGATCAGCCCTTTCATCTTCGCTACTTCTATGAGCTAAAATTTGGACGGATGGCAAGGGGATATATTCTCTCTTGACTTCACTTTGCTTCGACTGAACAAATGATGAAATGAAATCATGTAACTCAAAGGTGAAAATATACGTCACTAAAGGCTGCCCCAGGGGGTATTCTCCCTCCTCTAATTTATTGCCTTGTGAAGGATAGCCTTCTAATAAAATTAAACGAAAATGGTTACCATGCCCCAATGCTGTGCAAATAATCGGAAAAGATATCTCAGTGATGAGCTCACTACTGCAATCCACTCTTAAGCTCATAGAACGATGGTGTTCCAAAGATGAACAAAGACACGAGTAATGACGCAAAAAACTTCATCCCGCCACGATTCTTCGGCAAAAAAATTGTCTTATCCAATTTAGTCATGTATCTAGGAGTCCTAATTGACTACACTCTATCTTGGAAACCTCACATAGAATACATTATTAAGAAAGCTACTGCGACTGCCAGGCGCACTATAGGGATGAGTTGGGGATTGAGTCCTTAAGTAGTAAATTGGATACATAAGGCTATTGTTAGACCCAAAATCTCATATACTGCACCATAACGGGGGCAATGAATTCTACTCCTACTGCTGGAATAGAAGTCATGCTCAACATAGAACCACTACATATCTTCATTGAATCGGCAGCGCGAACCTCATTCGCTCGATGGTCTCAGTCAAATCTAATTCAAGAATTTAGCTTCGGTCATATTTCACAGTAGCAAAAAATGAGAAGTTAAAATCCAATCTTCCATATGCCTGTGGACGTTATAGCTCCAGTCTACAAGTTTGATTAGAGGTGAGCGGGCTGCCAGAAAATTGGAAAACACCCGACCCGATCCCGATCCGACCCGCACCCGACCCAAACCCGAATCGATTTTCACTGGTTTCGGGCTCGGGCTTTCGGGTCTTGAAAATCCCGGGTGGGCGGGTTTCGGGCGTACTTTTTATTAGGTTGAAGATTCAGGTACATAAAAAAACCGAAAACGATTTGTAAAAAAATCTAAAAATGATGCACCATATCCAAACCGAAAAGTTCAACAATAAAGAAATTATAGAAATTGGAAGATTAATGCCAATATTTATACAAAAAATGAAATTAAACAATTGAAAAAAGTCAAAAATTTAATTTTTTGAAAAAAACACCGTCGCCAGCCCAGAAGGTCTCATAAATGTGCGCCGACGCCGCCGAAAATAAAATTGAGTTGCGCTGCCACCGAGACCACACTGCATACATTCTATTGTATTTGTGATCAGTATTTTTCTATTTTTTACTCTTCTATCTACTTTTGTTTGAATTTCTTCTGAAGTAATTATTAGAGGTAGCACTATAGACTAGTGGTAGCGGTAGCGCTAGCGACTAAATGACTTTTTTTATTAAAACTCTTCAACCCGAAATTGTTTCGGGTAATAGAACTCGAACCGAAATTTTTTCGGGTAGCAGAACTCGACCCGAATTTTTTTCGGGTAATAGAATTCGGCCCGAACTTCTTTCGGGCGGTCGGGTTTCAGGTTCGGGTCGGTTCGGGTATCGGGTTAAAATTTTTGGTCGGGTTGGGATCGGGTCGAACTACAAAAAAAGACCGCTTTCCTCTAAAGTTTGATCGTAGATTTAGGATAATCATCCCTTCAAGAGAAGAATGGAATAGCGGTTTCGTTGAAATTCCCAACGAAGTCACGGACGGTTCCCGTTGTAACAACTCTTCAGGCGCAGGGGTCCATTCTCCTCACGTAGATCGAGATTTATCGATCCCGCTAGGTAAATATGCTACAGTTTTCCAATCAGAAGTCGTAGGTATTTTGAATTGTGGTTTAAGTTTGCGTCTAGTATTCTCCTAAACTGCTATAGCAGCCTACAAAAATTATCATTGAACCGAGTAGTCACAGTAGTATGGGTTCCTGGTCACTCAGGAATAATCGGCAACGAAATGGCCGATGAATTCACTCGTAAAGCATCCAATTCTCCATTTACGGGACCAGAACCATGTTTACCTATATCACAATCCATCCAAAATCAGGCCATAAAAGAGTAGAAAAAGATCCAATTCTCTAATCACTGGCGTTCACTCAACACTGCAAGGCAAGCCAGAGTTATTATCACTATCAACGAGTCTAAGTCTAAATATTATCTGTCACACAACAGACGTAACCTGAAGCGTCTCGTTGAATGTCTTACCGTTTACAACAAACTAAACTATCACCTCAACCTAAACTGTCAAAGTTGTGGAGAGCTAGACGCCGGCGAACACTTCCTGCGTAAGTGCTCAGCTTACATAATGCAAAGATCAAAATGCCTAGGCGCCTACATCTTTCCACACGGCTTAGTGCATGCTTTGCCAACTTCGGCTGTCCTTAACTTCATACATAACACAAAGAGGATTTAATCCTTATGTGTGTTGCACAACAGGCCCATAGGCGGCCTATGTGCTGAACTGTGGTTCACCCACTTATTCTATTCTATTCTATCATGTAAATACTGATAGAGATGAGCGGGTTGCCCGAAACTTCGAAAAACCCGACCCGAACCCGAACCCGAATTGCTTTTTTCGGGTTCATGGGTTTCGGGTTTCGAAAAATTTTATCGAGTCGGGTTCGGTTCGGGTCGGGTTTCTCTACTTACTGAGCATTTTCATTCATTTAAAAGTATAGTAAAAAGTTAAAGATTTCTCCTTGCGGCGCGGCACTTAATTTAATGAAAGATTTAAAGTTAGTATGACGCTATTGGTACGATTTTAAACTTTTTTCTCGCTAATCTCGTAATAGTCATTTACTGGCATACTGGGAATTTTGTTGTTGAGACTCGTGGGAAGTTTGTATTTCGAGCCGAATTCGAGGAATGCATCCCACTCATAAAAACAACAAATTTCCCAGTAAGACAGTACAACATTTGCTTGCGTTCGGAAAATAAAAAAAGCAGCTTCGAACGAGATGGTAATGACTCATTTTTCATCCGCAAGCATTTTTTCGTCTCAACAATCAAGCCTTTCGATAAAATTAAATTTGAAGATTAAGGTCGACAAACCAAACTTTTGACGTTTTGGGTGCAAATAGTAAAGACGTATTTTCGTGTTGTTATTACCCTCGGATCAGGAAGTTTAACACGAATACAAAACTTTTCAACTTTTCCTTCCCTACTGACGTAAACAACTCTTGAAGCGTAAAACCGATAACACAAATCAAAATGAAAATTTTCGCCGATAAGTATATTTTCCTTAATATTTGCAAGTTTTCTTTTCAATGTAAAAATGTACAGGTGGAAGTTTCAGAACATGAGTGTAGAGAAGAAGTTCAAAATGCACTTGGTTGCTAATACCTTCACGATTGATAAGTGGCTTCCATACATTTTACATCGCATCGAAAAAGCACTCAGCCATTAAGGTATATACATCTTTTTCAATTTTTCAAATCGTTAGACGAATATACCCCTCCTGGTATTATAAATTAGGATTTTACGCTTATTTTGTTGCGTATAGAAAACATCAGCTCCAATTATTTTCGATAGAAAATGGTTAATTGTGTAAATCTCGAACATGATGTGAGTCCTATTTTCTTGTTAAACATTGCTGTTACATTTTATAAGGGGCTGTTCATAAATGACGTCCCGCTTGCTATAAAATCCACAAAATTCATAACTCCAAACTGGCGAGACATTTTGCTTATAGTACTCCGGCTACCCCCCCAAACACACCCCTGTTTGGGGGGGGGGGGGGTAGCCAGAGTCCTATAAACATAATTTGCTGTCCTGCATGAGTTATGACCGTTTTATGGATACTAATTTTTTATAGTAAGCGTGACGTCATTTGTGAATGGCCCCTAATGTGAATTCGAACGTAAATTTTGTAAACAATTATTTTTGTAAAACATTTGTTCTATATAAAGAAAAAATCATAAAATTCTGAAATTGTGATTCAACTTGAAAATTGTTATTATTTTAAGAACTATATTTAGACTTAAACTACGAGACATATCTGTACATACTCATCCATTGAATTCGACAAAAAAAAAGATCAAAATTTCCTTGCCAACAACAACACTGTAAAAAGGTATAAACTAAAAAAAATGATATTTAGGCTAGAAGAATGAAGATAATAATTTTTTTTATTTCCCCATAATGTAATTATTTAAATGTTAAGAAATTAAACCAAAGACTATATCGGGTGTTCTATAATAAATTTATAAAAAAAAATCCGAAAAATGTGTTTAATTATGTGATTGAAAGTATGGAAACGATCATTGTACTCATTGCTGTTTTATAAAAGTGAAGAATTCTTTCACATGACGATATTGTGTTGGTAAGTAGGATTTTTCTTCAACTTGTAGCATGAAAATATAGTTCCTGAGCATATCCAAGCTTCTATACATGGGTAGTTATGGGGTTTGGTGTTCATAACGAATAGTACACGGAAGAATGACATGTATGACGTCAGCCATGCACTGTGTACATATATCTGAGTCTATCTTGAGGCGTAGATATAATTAACACCAGATGAAATCCTATATGTAGGCGTGGTTCGGAGTTCACGTTAAGCATGCTGTCCAACAAACAGATTAAGAGGCATCTATTTAAAAGCTCGAACACCCCATGTAAATTCAATGAAATTTGCGCTTGAACACTCCCAAAAATCTCTATATATGCGAAGATTCCAGACACGATTAAGCACCAAAAAAAACTTTGAACTTTAATTCCTTAAGTGTTGGTCGCACTTTTTCCACTAATTAATATTTTTCACTTTAAAAAAATATTTTCCATAACCCTTGCAAACACTTCCACTTTTCTATTATTATTCTGTATATTCACCTGAAGCTACCATTTGTGAAAATATTTTGCAAAAATTCCCTTCCACATCTTGGTGCTGGTTTTTCGATTTATTGTTTACACACTTTTTTTATTAAAATTAATTTGGAATCGATATATAAACAAAGTATTACTATTTTTTTGTTCTTCTTCTCAAATGACAGCGCGGGTAACATACCTTTCAAAATTTGAATCAATTTCGAGTATACGGCGGTTGGTGTCTCAGATATCTTCGAAAATTTCGCTAAACAGTGTAGATGGCAACAGGCATGGGGTTGTGTCTAAACTAAATGGTATAGTGTCCGAGCTTTTAAATAATTCGCTCTTAATGGTTGCTCATACTAAGGTCATAGAAAAAGGTATCTTGCTCGTGTGTGATACACTGCATTCACGGGGACGTTTTGAATAAGGATATTAAGTCGGAGGCTAGAAGATGTATCGTAATGTCCGGGCCCGTAGTGCGTGTGCTCAGACGACGAGGTTCATTTGTCATACCGGTTTCAGCTGTGTGTTCTATAATGGGAACATGTAATGGGGAAGGAACAAAGGGGTCATAAGTCTAGTCAATCGTCACGTAGTTAGGATAAACCATTTCCAACAAGGCGTGGAAGTAATAGTTTTAGTCAAGTGAGTCATTATAGCTTCGTCTCCATTCGTTTCACGAACATTTCAACTAGGATTTTTACTTACGCACACATTCAAACTAGTGTATTTGAATCCCTTCTTTGGTCAATTATGCAGTAAATTTTATCACATTAAAGTTCGGTTAGTTGAAAAAACTAGGATTGCAACGGCAGATTATTATTATTATCATGGACGCGCGGTAGCGATGCGCCCGTGACCGAAGTCCCCGTACGATCAAAAAATTGGGAAAATTTAGAACCCAAAGTCAATACAAACATCCTACGTTGGTTAGTTGGTAGTTCCAGAACCATTTGTATGAAAACCGACTTTTTTGGCTCGTGCTCGAAAACAGCTCTATAACTTTTCTTGAAATTTTGCAGGAACCTTCATCTACGCCATATGAAATTTTAAAAAAGGGGATTTACCGGCCTCGTTTGGGCGCCAGGGCTCTTAGAAGGCGCCATATAAAGCCCATATAAAAGAATGTTTTGTATGTGTGCGTGAATGAATTTAAAGTATGGGTCAAATATTGGCAAAATTTTTGGACTGTGTTAGGTAAGGATGGAGATAGATGTTTGGCGTCAAAACAAAAGTTGTTGGGTTGGGTGTATAGTATGTCAGGATGACCAACAAAATGGATGACGGTGATATGGGACGGATTTAGAGGGAAAATTGATTTTTTTTAATTTTTTTTTTAGTTGAAGATAGATGTTTCGTGTCAAAGGAAATTTTTTTTCGACGGAAAAATTTTTTTCGCCGGGAAACTTTTTTCGACGAAATTTTTTTCGCTTTCGCAAATTTTTTTCGCCGAAATTTTTTTTGGCTGAAAATTTTTTTCGCCGAAATTTGTTTTCACCGAAATTTTTTTTTCGCTGAAAATTTTTTTTCGTGATGAAAGCAAAACTCACGAGTATTTTTTTGTGCAACAAGCTTTGGCAAAATAACAGTTTCCTAAGCGATTTGATCAAAAGAAACGAATGAGTTTGCATGGGGTAGGTAATAAACATAACGTACCGGACGTTAATGTGATAATAGTATATTATTAACCAAGGCATATAATGGCGCACTCGATAGCGTAGTGGTTAACACGTCTGATTGCTACTATGAGATCGAGTTGCCAGTGCGTTGGTTCGAAACTCAGCCGCAGACAGATTTGTTCCGATTGTTAGATTTGTAAACAAAACAAAGCTGATTGAATCTGTTCAAGTCATGTGAAGTTGAGTGTAGCGCCACCGTACGGCTTACCGGTGAAAGGCATTGTTGGTAGGTGCCGGTATTCTACTCCTACTAGTTTCGTTCCTAGTACATCTCATGGATGGCACTGGGTTTGTCGCACAGCTTACCACTGGCACAGTAAGAACTTTCCGGTAATGAAAGGATCTCAAATAGTAGAACCACAAAAAAGTAGCGAAACTAGTAAATAATGATCTAGCCCCTAACCCTTCATGGGTTGTTAAGGTAGATTATTATTATTATTATTATATAATGGTGCGATTATAGTCGAGGCGAAGTGAATGTCCGAGGGGCTATGACCCGAGGAATATTCCCGATTCGAGACTATAATCAAGCTATTTATCCCTTGGTTAATACGATAGTTTATATCATTTGGGCATATAATTCACCATTTGGCTCGTGGTTTTTTTTATTTGACGTAATGATATTATAGTCTGACCATAATGAAAATTATAGTCGAATCAAATATTATAGTCGGTATATCCCAGTTTGTATGAAACTCGACTATAAAATGGTCATTATTCCCCTACTTTTGGGTATATAAATGGCTAATTATACGCCCGAATGTTATAAAGTAATTTTTCACACTTCACAACACTCTCGCGTTTCTTTACATAATCGCTTACATTTTTAGATTATTCGACACGTCACACCTGATAAGTGCATCATTTGATGAACCTTTACATTCGGACTTAGTGAGTTGTTGCTGTGCCATTGGATCGTTAAACAAAACGTTACCAGAGAATATTGTCTGACAATAATAAAGGGACTGGTGTATTCACTCCGTTCGGTCTAAAATCAGTCGTCCTAAAGAGGTACACTAATAACTATTCTCACCTCATTTCGAAGTGCGAAAATATTTTCTCATCTCATTAAAATTTCGGCCAAAAAAAATTTCAGCGAAAAAAAATTTCGCCGAAAAAAAGTTTTCAGCGAAAAAAAATTTCGGCGGAAAAAAAATTTCGCCGAAAAAAAGTTTTCAGAGAAAAAAATTTTCAGCGAAAACAAATTTCGGCGAAAAAAATTTCCGACGAAAAAAAATATCGGCGAAAAAAATTTCCGACGAAAATTTCCAGCGAAAAAATATTTTTTCTCATCACATTTGTTAGGCGTACATTAGTACTTTCTCACCTCCAAATGAGGGGCGAAAATATCCTACTCATGAAAAAATCAATTTTCGCACCTCATTTGAGGTCAGAAAATACTAATTTTCGCCTAACAAATGTGAAAAGTAAATTTCTTCAATCTTTAAGACTTTCATGGCAGGCGGAATCGTCAGGAAAATTCAGACAAGCCCCGCCCCACTCTTGAGAATTTATCGTAAATATTGTAATAGGGAATCGACCTGACTCTCAGTGAAAATTCAACTAAAGATCAATGTCTTGTTAAAACTACACTACACTAAGTGCAACATTTCTTTTATAAAATGAAATAATAATTTGTCAAGAAATTAGCTCATACCGTACCGCTAAATTCTTTTACCATTTCATGTTCCACGGTTTTTTGTAAAATCATATTTAACGCAACAATACGTTAATTAATTACGTCAATCAAATGAGGAAATAATTGAATGTGTGGAGTACTAAATATGTCATTTCATTTAAAAAATCACTGGTTTTGACAAGTTATACTCGACTATAATCAGTAACAATGCTTAATATGAGTAGTGAGTGTAAGAGACATGTAGGTAAGTATAGTTTCGCATCCCATTCCGTTTTATTGTCATCGAAAAAGATACTTCGGGTAGGTAATTCGACTTCGACATTGAAAAAAAGAATGCGACCCCCACAACTTCAACTCTAATCATGAATTACTTCAGCCCAGCAATTAGTAAAGGTAAGTCTATTTAACGACACCATAAATTACTTTCATAAATTAATTAATTCGGTTAATAAGCACGTAAGACACAGCACAAAATGTGTCCCCTGCGACCAAAGATTTAAAGCAGTCGACAGATAATCAAACAAATATCGTGAATAGAGTCATTTAGTTGTTCTACAAGTGCATTGTTTTTATATCCTCCTTCCATTTCCGGAGGTTGTAAGGAAAGTATTCAAAATGTAAAACCGCGATAAATGCATTCCGAGCACGCAAAATTAGCCACCACTCTCGCACCGTATGTACAACATCGCCACTTTTATACTGACTACAAATTTTAGGGTGAAACAGACTGGAGTGGTTGATGTTATTTGTTATGGAATAGTTTGTTTTTCATGTTAGTACAAGGCCCAATTTGATGTAAACTTGTGTAGTACAAACAAAACAGACATTACGTTGGTAACATTTTCAACACCCTTATCCACCATAAAATATGTTGTCACCTTCGCTAAAGAATTATCACGAGCGAAACAAAAAACTACTTGAATACCTCAGTTAAAGTGAAAGGTAAATTTTATGGTAACGTGTGATACATAGATATGTAAGCTGCTTGCATTTTTTAAATAAAAGGCGATATAAAGACGGCTTAAGTCCAAACAGATCCGCCGGTACCGTCAAATGAGACTAAATCATCTTTCTTACCTGATGTTTTACTTTCGAGTTTCTGTTGCTTAGACGTTCGACAAAAGATAGAAGGAAAATCCGACTGAATTTACAAAATCACGAGAAATAAAATCTTTCCGTTTGATGTCTGAATGGCATGAGGGAAGTGACGGATTCAAAAGAAGGGGGAAACATCGATTATGGACCAGAGATGTTAAATCCGGTAAAACGATTAATCGAATAAATCTTGTAAACGCAGCTGCTGAGTGCTGACCTAGGGCTGCCTGAGTCAGTTTTTTTATTCGAGATGTCAAGAAAGTCCCAACAATTAGAAATATTTTGAGTTTGGGACCTTACACTTAGCTTAGGCACCAATTTGAACTTCTTTTAGGACACTATGTGCTTTTCTGTATAATCGGCTAAAATCAAGGTTAGCAGCGCTCGTGAAAAATTTGAGCGACGCCCGAGGGGTGACGCACTTCTGCGGTTTAGGGAATAAATGGAATAAATGGGAATAAATGGAATAAATGGGAATAAATGGAATAAATATTGGAATAAATGATAATTCGTCAAAACCTCAAATAGACTTGATTTTGATGGCAAGGCACACAACAAACCATACCAATGTGTCGAAAAGTGAAAAAACCCACTTTTGAAAACTTAAAAGAATTTTTGTTGAAAATTGGAATAAATGGAAAAAATAAATTTATTCCAAAAAAAAATAAAATTTAATCTCAAGATGGTTTAAATGCTTTATAATTTGTGCAAACCTTTTTTTGAACTTATTTGTCTAACTTGTGATGTGTTTGGTTCAGATATTTCGCAAAAACAACAAAAAAATTTTGGGAATAAATGGAATAAAAGAATAAATGGAATAAATGAAGTGCGCCACCCCTCGGCGACGCCTCAAATCCCAAAAATCGAGCGGCGCTCGAAATTTGCGCTCACTACTCACTCCATGAAAACAATCTAAAATTTGTCTGAATCTGAAGTTCACAGAATATGGTAGAAATAGAACATCAGATATATATTCCAGTCATGAGCGCCGCCGTTCAAAGCGCCGCCGACACTTTTTCGAACAGCCGAGCCGCCAGCTGTTAGGCCTATCAAAAGCTGGCTTAAGTCGGCTTGAAAACGGCTTAAAATTTTGCTATTTTTGACAGAAAAAATAATAAAATTTTGACCTTTTTTTTCGAAAAGATAAGTTGTTCCAGCCGCCGTTTTAAGCCGGTTTGAGGCAACGTTTTAGCCGTCGCATACACTTTTTTCTCGGCTACTCGCCGCACAGTAGGCTAATCCGTTATATTCATGTTCAAGAATCTATATCTCGTGAAATATTCACAATTTAAATGTAAGAATTTTTAAAACGTGATTTAGGAATGAACAGGTTTGATTTCTCCCCATACATAACCTCAAAAAAATATATTTTGCATATTTTCGTCAGAAACTTGTCGAGATCAGTTGTAAACGTTAAAGTTATTCATAATAAGTCGAAACGAGCCTTGTCCGACGAAAAAGGGATGAATTTCCTAGTGGTTTTGAAGCCAATTGTTGTTCAGCGCTGTGAGACTCAAAGACAGTCAGTATCAAAATCAAAGAATCAACCAAGAAATTCTTCTTTTTTTCGTCGGACTAGGCTCGTTTCGACTTATTATGAATTACTTTAACGTTTACAGCTGATTTCGACAAGTTTCTGACGAAAATGTGGAAAATATATTTTGTTGAGGTTATGTATGGGGAGAAATCAAACCTGTCACTTTGTCTAACAACTTTACGACTATTAATCTGCGGCCTACATGTACAAATATTTTTTCCGACATTTTTGAACATTCTTAAATCACGTTTTAAGAATTCCTACATTTAAATTGTGAATATTTCACGAGATATAGATTTTTGAATATGAATATAACGGATTAGCCTACTGCGCGCCGCCGACATTTTTCGTTCGGCTCTCATGTCTGATATGTTAAGCACTAAATGGCAGAAATTTATCAAGGCATCATGGTTCGACGTTAGCAACGGGCCGGCATCGTCCGGATTTTAAAACATCCCGGATTTGTCAGCAATTTATTTTCCATTAATACGGATTTTTGTGTCAGGATTTTGAGTGCCCAAACTTTGTGCGTCTGTATTTTGATGGTGAGCCGTTCTTGTTGATAACTTTTAACTTCTGCGCAGGTTTTCAACACCGGAAAAACCTGCGCAGAAATACAAAGTTTCTATTCATTTTGACCTGAATGTACTTCATTAAAAATGTGTGAAAACGAAGTCGACAAACTAAGTATACGTCAACTCTCCGTAGGCCCACTCTCATGCCGCATTTACTCCTCGTCCTCATATTGAACCTTTCTTTCATCAAAGTTAAGTTATTTGAAGTTTATGACCATCAACTTAAAGGAATTTCATAATTTCAACGACATAACTAGAAGTTTCCTGCAGTAAAGAATTCCGTCAAAAAACATTTATTCTTCGTAAAATAAATTGCCATAGACTTGCGTTCATCTGCTCACAAATTAAATTTTGAATATCTGGTCCAAACACGAAGTAATTGCATATTAACGTGCGTACCTAGCCTAAGCTTTAACCGCACGGCCCCCATGGACGCGGAATTGGGATATGCCCAATTAGCGCGAGTTGCCGAAGTGACTCTACGTATTTGCGGCAGGTTTGCGTAACCCTCCGCGACCTAGGTGAGGCCCGAAATACTATCATCTCTCTACTGTATTTTCGCCAAACTGGTTGCCCAGGAAGAACTAGGGGTACAGTCACCCATTTCAAAGCGCAAGCTGTTTTGACGCAGCTCACTATCTACCACAGCCCCGCGGGGTTGGATGCGGCCATCTCGTATGACACACTACACACTGGGGCTCCCAGCCCCGCGGTATCGAATTTACCCTCGGTGGGGGCTTTCGCGGCAAGGCTCTTAACCAGACCACTTCGGTAGGGGTGTACGCAATCACCCCAGGCACCGCTGGGCCAACTCAGGAAACCATGGTGGCGTAACTCACCAGTGGAACAACGTGTCCAAGCAAGCAAGCAAGCAAGACCGTTGGCGACCACCCCTGTGGTAATCTGGTCCAAACAATCTAGATTAAGTTCCAAGCGAATCAAGAGTTGAATGAGCGCGAGCATGAGCGCTAAAAACGAGCGGCGCTCATACCTCCGCTCGCAAATTTTTAATATGAGCGGCACTCGGAGCGCCGCTTGTGCGCTTTTAAAAGCCTTGGCTAAAATCCCTCCGATTTTTTTGGCGTGCTCACTATTTGAATGATCAAAAACACATTTTTCCTCCAAAAATCACCAACGATGTTTCGTGATGTGTTAACCTTGTAACTGTGAATTCAGTCACCGCGTCAAAGATTGCGACGGCGCACAAGTCTTCGTATGCGTAACCTAGTAACCGACATTCCATGTATTTCGATTTATTTGAGATTCTCCTAACCAAAAGCTTTCAAAGTAACAACAGTAAACGGAAAGAATCATTAAAACAATCATAACCTGTGTGGTGAAATGGGTTCGGTGGTGGGTTTTTTATACAATTTTATTTTTTAGTTGATGGCATAAAGCAAGGAAACCTTCTCGCATGCTGATGTATAAAACATATCCAAACATTAGCTGTGTAATGTCAGAGGAGCATAAAAATGAGGCAAAAGTTGGATTGTGACTGGAATTTTAAATAAGAAATTTGTATAATTCAACTTTTTATTGTTATTAAAATGGAAATCAAGCACAACGATATGCAAAGTAGGTTTACACTTATTTTGTACATTGGTTGGTCGGCATGTATACAGAATAGCGTAGTAATAACAGATAGGGACAGCATACACTTGGAATAAACACAAATTTCTTATCAGCTAAAGAGTTTATTTTGCTGCACACACTGTGTTATGTTATTCCTTGATGTAAAATTAACACACAAAAGTTCTTTGAACCATCTTCCCCTGAACGCCAACCACGCCACATGTACAAAAACTATTTAACAAACAACCGTAATTGAGATAACAGCATTCCATATGCATTATTCCAAGTTTTGCTTTTATAAGTTAAGATATGCATCGTGGAATACACATTCTGTCTGTTGTATGTGCAAAATGAAAAACATTGAATTCGACTATATCGGTGTACAGTTATACAATTGAAACAACGAAAATTAATGCTCTAAATGGAAATGAATATATCGCCTCTTTGGGTGAGAAATCGGGGGAGGGTAAAATAAAGGATAACACCAAATAAACATAGCAGGAAATTGGATTATTTTTTTTAATATCTAGCTTTGTCTGCAAGTTGCGTCGGAAAATAACATTCCCCACATTTCCATTAAAAACAAAGAAACATTTCTAGAAACCAAAAAAAAACCAACAAAGGGATAATGAGCGACCCGCACGATCTCTGTCAAAAAGACAGATATGGAAAAATAAAAGACGCGAGTTCTTTGAAAAAGAAGGATATGTGGAATTGACTGGTATTTTCTCCTGGGGAATTATCGCTCGGAGCAGAAATTTTGGGAATTATCACTCGAAAGTTAGGGCTCGTCCATAAATGACGTCCAGTTTTTTCAGTGTTGCCAGCACATTTAAATCGTTAATAACTCGATAAATATCCATTCTGGCGAGTCAAACATGTGTCCTATCCCCCAATTAGAGGGGGTATTTAGGGGGTAGGACACACATTTGACTCGCCAGAATGGATATTTATCGAGTTATTAACGATTTAAATGTGCTGGCAACACTGAAAAAACTGGACGTCATTTATGGACGAGCCCTTATCGGCCGGACGAATGGGAATTATCACCCGGAAGGATGTTTTCCTTATACAAATATAACAATTTCCTTGTACAAATTTACCCGCTTTAAATTGTTGTCCCATTTGTCCGGGCGATAATTTCCCGAGTGCTAATAATTCCCACTCGTATTACTTGAAAGGTAACTGTTCTAGTTCGAAGATGAGTAAAATCAGTACGGTAATTTCGAATCTGTCAGAAGAAGTAATTAAAGTTTTGAGGGTCAGTGAAACTTTGTCACTTCTCTTGAAGGAAGCTAATAGACTTTCGTTAGAGAATTGCTTCGAAAAGGAAAAATTGTAATGAAGCATTTTACCCGTATAGAATTCTTCGTCAGAGTAATAGGACATAGTACTAAATTTGATGTATATTTGATGTATTTTCGATGTAATTTTGTTGTTTTTTTTATATATTTGTGAGAGTAAGAGTGTTGTAAAGGTTGTGTTAGTGGTGTGTTGTTGTATACATCCAAATAACTTTTACAACGCTAATACATCACCAGTACATCACAATTACATCACTAGTACATCACTAATACGTCACTAATACATCACTAATACACCACTAATACATAACTAATATATCACTAATAAATCACTGAATACACCACCAGAACATCGATAAATGCTAAATTTGTACTCGTGATGTATTGGTAATGTTCTAGTGATGTATTAGTGCTGTAAAAGTGATAGAATTTGATAGGTGGTAGAATTCATACATCATGAACACATCAAATATACGACACCAAAACAACAACAACAACACATCACAAAAAATACATTAAAAATACATCAAAAATACATCAAGAATACATCGAATATACATCAAAGTTTTCAAATCAAATCATGATCAAAATGATAATTGTCAAAATGAAAACTTTGATGTAAATTTGATGTATTTTTGATGTATGAGTGTTGTAAAGGATGTATATGTGATGTGTTCTTGTTGTTTGGTGTCGTATATTTGGTGTATGTATTCATGATGTATGAACTGCATTAGTAATATAAAAAATTCTACCACCAAATACAAATCACAAATACAACACTAATACATCACCAGTAGAACACCACTACATAACTAATACACCACGAGCACAAATTTATCATGTATCGATGTACTGGTGAGGTTTTAGTGATGTACTGGTGATGTACTAGTGATGTGCTGGTGTTGTATTGGTGATGTATCAGTGTTGTTCAAGTTATGTGAATGTATACGACACCAAAACAACAACAACACATCACTAATACAACCTTTACAACCATTGCACCAAAACTGGTGCAAAAATATTGTTACATAAAATTGCAAGAGTAGTTGTGTATTCGAAAAAATTACAATGTAAGTTGTCATATTGGTATCACTGAAAATTGCATCATTTTAAGTAGTCGAGATTTTGATGAAAATACATGGCAGCCCAATGGGGCCTAATGGCTGAGCCCATTCTATTCACTAGGAGGCACAGTGTGACATTTCTTTCCAAATGGCGGCGTGTGTCAAAATCGGGCACTAAACCAAATTTACCAAATAAGGCAAAAGCGGATAAGGATGTTAAATCTATTATGAGCTACAAGCAACGCTAAAGTAATTTTTTTTTTTAATTTGTTCCGATTTTGTCTTATTTGGTAAATTTGGCAAAGTGCCCGATTTTGACAAACGCCTCCATTTTGAAAGAAATGTGACACTGCGGGGGGGTCCAAAAAATAAAAGTTTCGGCAAAGTTGGGGGACCTAGCTTAAAACAGAGCTTTATGGTGCCTTGAGAAAAAGTCAATATGGGAGCGATGAGATCCGAGTGGATCTAGGGGTTGCTAATTGACGAAATGTGTGAAAAAACACGAAAATCGGTGGAAATGTAGACTTTAGAAATGTGTGATGATGATAAATATTTTTGTTAAGGTGAAATCGTATATTCCTCTTCAGAAGACTCCAAATAAAAGGATTCAGAGGTTTATTGGTGCATCTCAACGTTTAGAGAGCGTTGAGAGTCAGTCAATGTGGCAAATTGATGGGACCATCACTTTTTCATGTTTTAAATCCAAAACCCAAACGCTTTTTAGGTCGATTTCGACTCAAAAGCTATGTTTTAGACTTTTACCAGCAGTCATAGAAGATCTAAATCGGAAAAATTTGGGAAAATGTCTTAAAACGACTTTTCTCCACACATTTTCTCAAAAATGATTTTAAAAATATGTTACGTATTGATGTTTTCTTATTTTTTATTGATAAATTACATAATTCTAAGCAAAAAATTGTTCAGCTGTATATCTATAAAACTTCTAGTTTGTTTTATACGGCTAATTAGATGATTTGATGCACGATCTCATCGCTCCCGTATTGACTTTTTCTCAGGGCACCATAAAGGTCTGTTTTCAGCTAGGTCTACCAACTTTGTCGACGCGTTTTTTTCCCATACGATTTTGGAACCCCCTGCTATTCACTTGATATTTGAAGGAGACGAAGCAGACTAACTTTATATGACAATTTTGACATTTGGAGCAACTTACCTTCAGTTCATTATATCGACGCTGCGAGTACAGTAGATGTCGCAATTTTCGTTGAGAATCATGAATCGTGTACAACTTCACATCGGTCACTTGTCACTGCTAATATGTTAAACGAGACGGTATGGTTGTTGGATTGTTAGAGCGGTATAGCTATATAAATTGACGCAGATAAAATACCATCAAGTAGAACCCCCCCCCCCCCCCGTTTACAACACTCATACATCAAAAATACATCACAAGTATACCAAAAATACAACAAAAATACATCAAATATACATCATATTTAGGATATTAACCTTTATTATTCTGCCAAACACTCATTTTCATATTGAGATTTCCTCAATTTTGTATGAGATAACAGACAGCATTCAGATGTGTTAATGCTGCAAACACATAGAGTTATGAACGTCGTTTCACGGTACGAGGCTTAAAATCTCAATAACACTAGAAGAATGGCGAGTTTTTCTTTAATTATCAATTCTTCTGTCGTACATCCTCGCCAGCGATGTTATTCCACTCACTTTAAGAAAGCAGGAGGTAGTCACTCAAAACTGTATTATTTCATTAAAATTGAGTTTTTTGTGTACAGTTTTAATTGCATGATGTGCGATTGACTTTTTCTTTTGATTACTTATTGTAAAAGAATGATGGAAAATTGGAATATTTCATTTTAGTTGACATCATTTGTTCGTTTTCACAGAATACCTTTAGCATTTTTAGAAGAAGTCGTGTGTAACGGTTGGAAGAAAATGGCTGTGTTGAAGTCATTAGTAGTGCTCTAGGCAGTTTGTTGTTTTTAGTCTTGATGAATATTTGGAATAGATAATTTTCAGGTTATTTAACAAATCTCTGAGCAAAAGACATATTTATTGTTGAACGAGCAGAAGGTGAGTTTGATCACACGTTGTGTGTACTATTAGTCGTTTGAAAAAATGTCACAAAAAAGTGTTAAAAAATTATTTATCCGACTATAAAAACCATACATTAATATCAATAAAACAACATATTACTCGTCATTATGTGTTCAACATATCTCTATAATCTAATAACATACATGATTATTCTATCTATCTCTTGAACATCGTAATGTACATAAATAATTTTCTACACTCATGAATTATTACGTAAACATAAAACAGAAATGTAACTTACATTTTACGGACGAACATATAAACTACGGAGCAATTCGGGGTGTAGTCAAGACTACACAACTATATGAATTGTGGGTAGGTTACCATCAATAACATTTTGCGATAAGATCACAATCACATAATACGCTTGAATGATGATTTTGTAAACATTTTGGTAGTGACATTTAATAGCATTATGTTCTTCAAGCGTTTTTGTCATGTTATTGAGAAAATAGAAATTCTGCAACACAAAAATTGTTGCAAAATTGATTCATATTTCATGACATTTCATTTCATAGCATAACATTTGGAATCGCCTACAAATGGTCTCTACATCTCCATCTACAAAATCAAACAAGGACACTGACACATAACTCATACTTTTCGAGAAAATTAAGGCTGTGTGTTCCACGCACAATAAGAAAGGAACGATAATAAACGTCATTAAAAAAACAAGCTGACACCTCATGCGTTGTATACTACCCAACTTGTCAGGTCTTTTAATGAAACGTTTCACTCTTTTGGACTGTTCCATAAGATTATCTCACTCACTCGCCCTTTGTAAGCACTGTTTTTTCAACAGGTGGAATATGGTCCACAATTTCACAACTTGTGAACATGTGCCAAAAGTATATTAGTGAATTATAGGCAAAATGAAGTTCAAATTTTTGGAACCGTACGAAGTACAAAGGTCCTATACGTTTACTACAAACAATTTTATTGTAACATGGGGTAGGTCGAAGTGGGAGTTGGGGGGATGCATCTATTATCGTCTAAATATGACGAATCAGCAATAAAAAAAATGTCCGTCTGTCCGTCTCCACTTTTTTTTCCAAACGGCTCAACCGATCAGCCTAAACTTTCTTTACCCTTAAAGGTACATGTCTCCTATGATTCAAGTTCGAAGATGAGCAAAATCGATCAAGTTGTTCCGGAGATATGGTCGAGCAAGTGACCAAAAACATGGTTTTTCGAAGGTCGGTGAAGCTTTTTCGCAAATATCTCAGCAAGTATAGCACGGAAATTCCTCATTTTGATGTCAAATGAAAGCATTTGACGTCACAAAACTGGGAAAAATTTTTTGTGGGAATCGGTTTAGGGGTCTGGGCACTGGGACCAATGGAATGGACGAACTGGGCACTGGGACCAATGGAATGGACGAAATTGAAATTCTTGGCCAAATACGAAAACAGTTTTTCGTCTATATTTCCTTAACTATGCAATATGAAGATTTACTGTCAAAGGCAAAGTTGTAGAGAATTTAATTTAAGCGAACAAGTGTTTCAGGGTCTTGGGGAAATATGGCCAATCCTGGTATATGGCCACTTGCATAATTGGGCAGGATGACCCAGATCTCCAGAACTATGAGAGTTAGAAAGTTGGTTCCAAAGGCGAAGTTGTAGAGAATTAAATTTAAGCGAACACGTGTTTCAGGGTTTTGGGGAAATATGGTCCAATCCTGGTATATGACCACTTCCATAATTGGGCAGGATGACCCGGATCTCCAGAACTATGAGAGTTACAAAGTTGGTTCCAAAGGCGAAGTTATAGAGAACTAAATTTAAGCGAACACGTATGTCAGAGTTTTGGTGAAATATGGCGCAATCCTGGTACATGGCCACTTCCATAATTGGGCAGGATGACCCGGATCTGCAGAACTGTGAGAGTTAGAAAGTTAGTTCCAAAGGCGAAGTTGTAGAGAAGTATATTTAAGCAAACACGTGTTTCAGGGTTTTAGGGAAAAACGACTTTGTCCTTGGATATAAGCTTTTCTAGATTTGAATGGTCTCAGACTACTTCGGTAGGGCCTTTGACATTACCTTGGGTAATTTCTTTGGATCTTTGAAATTCTTAAAGTTATAAATGAACAGAAAACGTTGGATTGTTTGCTTATTTGTATATTTAGGTACGTTCGAGTCACTTTGCCACATCTATCCTCTTTGTCACATCTATTCTGATACGTACGGGTCTTTGGTTATGTTTATATTTACTTCTAATTCGCCCAAAGTTCTTTCTAAGAGTTAAATATAACGTCAAATTACGTATCAGAATAGATGTGGCAAACAGAATAGATGTGGTAAACCGAACAAATAGGTGCAAACTTAACTTAACTTTTATGCAAAGTTTTTCAAACTATCAGAATTCTAACGATGCACAGTGTGGAGGCGTTTGTCAAAATCGGGCACTACGCCAAATTTACCAAATAAGGCAAAACCGATACAAATAAAAAGAAATTTTACTGTAGCGTTGCTTGTAGCTCATAATAGATTCAACATCCTTTTCCGATTTTGCCTTATTTGATCAATTTGGCGTAGTGCCCAATTTTCACACACGCAGCCGTTTTGAAAGAAATGACACACAGTGCGATGTAGAGAAATTGATATGAGTCATCCTTCCTGATTCTACAAGTGACTGATTGCCAAGGGTTATGACATTTTTCAGAAAAACCCTGGGGCAAGCGTTCTCTAAAATTTTATTCTCCATTACTTTTCTTTTGGAAGCAACTTTCTAACTGCCTTAGTTCTAGAGATATGAGTCATCCGTCTTGATTCAGGAAGTGACTGAATCCCAAGGATTCGTTCATTTTTCGGGAAAACTTTCAGACACGTGTTCTCTAAAACTTTATTCTCTGCGACTTTGCCTTCGACAGTAAATCTGCATATCGTATAGTTGCTTAATTCCATCGGTACCCCATACATTGTCGCTACCATGTTACCTGGGGAATGAATGTGTGCTGTCTCATGTTAATATAAATCACATTGAAAGAGTGAAAGAGATGAAATTCGTTACCCTGGTGATGGCGCCGATGGAATTAATCAATCAATCAATCAATTTATTATTCAACGGAACAAAAAGAAAATTAATCCTTATACTACTGTTCACACGAATGCAAGACATAGACGATACAAATACAAACTTAGAACTAATACACTTACGGAAATATATTTTTGCATCAAATAGAATTTTGTACTTCTGCGCAGCTTTTCAACACTGCAAAAACTTGCGCAGAAGTGCAAAATTCTATTGGATGCAAAAATATATTTCCGTAAGTGTACAAAAAAAAATTAAATAAATATTTATAATACTTAGTTACTTCTACTTCTCCGGCGCTACATTCATTTCGTGGACTTGGCCTGGTCAAGAATTGAATTCCACCTCCTCTTGTCCTGAGCTGTTGATCGCCAGTTTTGCACCTTCAGTGTCCTAAGGTCTGCCACAACACAATCGATCCACCTAAATTTTGGTCGCCCTCTTCCTCTACGACCGTCTGGATCGTTATCCAAGAAAATGCGAGGGGCTCTTGTATTTTCCATGCGTGCTACGTATCCAGCCCATCTCAATCTGTTGACTTTTACATTACCCACCACATTTGTTTCACCAAGCTCCTTCTCCAATTCGAAATTACATCTACGTCTGAAAACACCAATTTGTATTTCGAAAAGTGATCAAGACAATACCGGCTGAACTGCTTCGCGGATATAAATTTCTCCTGGTGCTTATGAGAACATGATTATATTCTGACACTGTCTTAACAACGAACGATCGATTATATTGCGATGACGAATGCCTCGGAAGTATGAGTACGTCATTCCGCAAGGAACTTCCTCGAATGAACTTATCCAATAAGTAGGATGGTCCGTCATCTCTGATAATCCAGTGTAGTGCAGAATAACGCCACTCAGAATGGTAGCCCCGAGCAAGCTATTAACATACCCTTGGGTACTGGGTACTTAAGCATGTATACGAAACGAACGCATGATGAGAAAGCATCCTCCAATGACTTTGCATCCCTAGCACTGAGGTTGGTAGAGTATGTTATGTACATTCGCCTTACGTAAAGGCAGGAATACACGAGTGATTTGACCAACATTAGACGAGTCTTCAGTGGAAAGTTATTGCTCAATGGCCACAGGCTACGGAGCCTCGAGAACACTCTGGAGCAAATCTCACTGACCTGATTACTAAAAGTCATCCCTTTATCGATGACAATGCCCAAGTTCAAGATTTTATCGGCTAGGGGAATGACTGAGCCATCCAATAAGACCTCCAAGTCGGATTGTAAGTCCGAAGACTCAGAGTCATTCTCAGAGAGTACAATCGCCTGTGACTTGGTTTCATTCAACGTCAGATGGTTCTCACGCGCCCAGTGATTAATCGCATCGATATCCTCATTGACTCTAATTACTGCTTCATTTAAGCTCAATTTCTCGAATGACAAGAATAATTACACATCACCTGCATACATATGATGATCAGTGGATTTGAGACAACTTGGAAGGTCATTAATATAAAGAGAGAATAAGAGAGGGCCTAGGACCGAACCCTGGGGGATACCTGTCCTGTTAATCACTGGATCTGAGCTATAGGTTCCTATGCAGACCCTCTGGAAGCGGTCAGCCAGATAATTACTAACGAAATTAATGGCCAGGGATGAAAAGCGAAATTTAGAGGAAGTCATTACCATCTAAATACGCACTGATCTGCTCTTTTGCTAGGATCACGAGTACTTTCGAAAGACAAGGTAGTATACAAATCGGCCTAAAATCCTCCAGCCCACGTTGCCTTGTTTTCTTATGTATGGAAGAACTTTTGACAGCTTCCAGGGGCGGGCGACAGTGGATGACGTAAATGAGTAATTAATGATGTGAGTTAGACAAGGGAGCACAAACGGAAGAATCAGTCAGTTGAGAAAATATAGACTAAAAACCATCTGCACTCGACTCTCGTATATGGCCAAGAAACTAAATTTCGTCCCAGACCACTGACCGGATTGACAATTTTTTTTTCAGTTTTGTGAGATCAAATGCTTTCATTTGACACTAAAATGAACGATTTTCATGCTATACTTGCTGAGATATTTGCGAAAAAGTTTCTAGGACCCTCGAAAAACCATGTTTTTGGTCACTTTTTCGACAATATCTCTGGAACAATTTGACCGGTTTTGCTCATCTTGCATCATGTGACATGTGTACCTTTCAGGGAAAAAAAGTTTAGGGTGATCGGTGCACAGGGTTCAAAAATCAAAATCAAATCAAATTTGCTGAAATCAAATGATTTTGATGATCAACGAAGAAATCGTGATGATTTTTTTATGGTGATCATCATGATTTTTAAAAAAATTGATTTTTCTTGTAGTAAACGTATAGAACCTTTGTACTTCGTACGGGTCCAAAAATTCAGCTTAGAGAATTCATTTTCCTTATGATTCACTAATATACTTTTGGCACAAGTTTTGAAATTCTGGCCCAAACGGATGTGCCTCACGGATGTCTCACTTTTCGAATAATTTTTAATTTGAAATTTGTTTCTAGTTTCAAGCATAGAGATTTGATTTATAATCGAGAATTTTTGTTTATCGAAGAAATGAGAACTTGTAGGCTGACCGTGGTCAATGTCAACGAGTATTTTTTAGTCATCATTCTTTTATATGTGACAAACCACTTTTCGGATGGCGTTAGTGTTCATATGACGATAAATTTTACGAACATTTGTTGCCGTAATCAGCAAGTTATATATCAGATAGGTGGTAGCAGAAACCATTTTTTTGGTGGGATTGTTCACCGCCGACTATGGACATTGAAAGTTCAGGAATAATTACGTTAGTTAGTCTCCTTGGCAAATGATGGGCTCTAAGACAAAATTTCTCGGTCAAGATAATGTAACGATTCTTCTTCTTATGGACAATCAAAATTCTGTCAATCAAATTAAACACACAATTAACATTTTATTCATAAAACACAACCACTCATGTGGATTGAAAAACTTAAAACTAATAGCGCTGCCCCTTAAAAACCTGAATAATTTACGTAGGGTGAAAGACACGTTGTGAGACACAGCTTTGTTTAATGCAATCCTTTTTGTTTTACCAAAGCGAATCAAATTCCAAAAACTAATAGGCCGTGACTTCCAAAACATTAAACATCAAAGTTTAAATCGTATCCTGCAAGCTCGTTAACCACGAGCTTCTTGCACGATGTACTTTTTACTCTTCAAATAAGATTACTACAACGTTACACTTTGGTCATTTGTTCAGACCCGAAAATCAAAACTCCCTCACTACTCGAAGTCAAATCAAAAGTACTTCATTTCTCGAAGTCCAAAACACGAAAGGCAGAACTTATAGAGAGAATATCAGCTAGCGTTTGTTCATCTCAACGACACGCCGTCAAGTCACAAGTCGCCATCTATGTCTCAATACTTTCACCTGTTGTCTTCAAACTAATTCACCGGGTTAATTTAAATTTGTTCCCTAGTTTAATGTTAGTTTTTACAAAATTTACATTGGCATGAAATGAGAGCTACAAGAACCCCGCTCGAAATAACCGCAATGGAATCCGGACAAAATAACCCGGACAGAATAACTCCGGAGAAAATATCCCCTGGACGAAATATCCCCAAAGTGTACATACAAAGTAACCCGAGTAAACCAGAATGAATTTGTGTTTGCACACTGTATTACTCCAAGCTTTTGCCATAGCGTAAGCTACTGTTTGTCTGTTTACTAACGTTTGTAATTATGGGGTTATTTGGTCTGTGGTTATTTAGTCCCGAACTATTTAGTCCGGGGTTACTTTATCCGGTTTTTTAGTTTATCGTTATTTCTGCCGCGCTTACTTTCTTTGGGTTATTTTTGTTTGAGGGCTTGTTTTGTCCAGAGATATTTCGTCCGAACTGCGAAAAGAACATCATCACTAGAAGATATGAAAGATATGAACCAATTTAAAAGCATAACAGTCATTGGGGTTTGAAACAAAACAGGCTGTAACCAACAAAGGACTAAACAATAAAACTTAACGAAACCTACACAAAATATCCACTGAAATGGAAGCAGCACTGCACTCGTTGAATGTATGTACTTTAAAGTATATGTTCGTAAAAGAGCATTTCGGTTCTATTTATATTCTTAAAGAACTTTTAATATGAAAGGAATTTGCTGGGTCTTCAATCAAGTATTGAAAAATATTTATTGTAAAGGCAAATACATGAATATCCGCTTTTCCTTTCAGTGGACTCATGAGAAAAGGTGCTTATAAAATTGACAAGTACGGCAAAATAAATTTGTTTAAAAAATTGATGTTGGCATGTTGGTAGGGATGGTGGGTGGCTTATGTGTGATGTAGCGACCGTTTCAAATTTTAAATTGAAGTGAAGTATTTATGTCATACCATGAAGAATGGCTTTTGAATAATGTTAAATGTTTGCTCTTGCAGAAAATATAAATGAACGGATAAAAGGCAATGTAAGTATAGAATGGATGCAAAGTTATTGTGTTTCAAATACATGTGCTGCTTTAAAGGCTTAACTTCAAGTTGTGTTTTGGTTACGTAATTCTTTTTTATCATATAATGTTGTGACCTTACGTTAGTGTGTTCCTTTTAACAAATATGTAAGAAGATTAAATGATGATGCTTATGTGGGAAATGCTCTGATTATTAGGCTTAGGCCCCCATAAGATGAGATGAGAGGAATGAATTAAACCAAATTTGAGTTCTCTGACACTCAAAGATCTAAGGGAAATAGTTCATTAGTAGGGAAGTATGTTCATTAGCAGGCGGCGCTTATACAGGTCTGGTTGATGATGTTGTGAAGAACGGTGAGGCGTAGGGTTGATTCATCATTGATTAAAATTTATGCTACAACCTTAAAGTCTATCCGATTTTTTCTAGTTCACGTTTATTGGACTTTGTTATTATTCGTGTCACAATCACATTACCATCATGCAGTCATTCGTTATCATTTAAAAGGAACCTCAACAAATGATTTCATTCCGTTAGCATGCAACTTACTAACATAAATTAATGTAATCTTACGTACCCAATTTCACACTTGTTTGTGAAGAAATATTCCCGCAGATACACACAAGCAAAGTGTTGATTGGTCACTTGAAATACATCCATTGCAAACGTCCTCGGTCTTTCACCCACCTCGTTTTCCGACCTTTATTTTTAGCTTTGTCCGGCAAAAAACTATTAGTTATTGAGATTTTTATCGCTATCGTATTTCTAGTCTTACAAACGAAGTGAATGGATTCAAATAAATGTTAAGCGATTACCAATAATAGGAGATTACATTATTGCTTGTACATTGTTACTTTTCCGTTTGTGCAAGTGCGCGCTGACATGACAACCACTAAAAACATTGTATACAAATATTTCAAAAACTCTTCCTAAGCTTCGACTGAGCGGACCGAAAATATAACGTTTGCAGCTGACAAATTTGATTAGTCGAATTCGAGGCCGTGTACTGAAAACTGATGTTTGACCCGAAAGTATTGATATGAGATTTGAGAAAGAGTTATTTGTTAACCCAGAGAAGAAGACAGCTAATTCCAACAAAAGCGAAGTTTATGGTTGTGTCATAGTTTATGGTTATCCAATTTAAGGATCGGAACAGGTCGACCTGGGGGAATCGTATGAAACAGGTCGATTGATTGGATTCTTCCATTTTTCTCTAGGGTCAGAGGAGTAGACTAACCGCCTGCGCGGACGAATAGCTAGTCTTCAGGTGAGTAGACTATCAATACAAGTGGTTAGATAAGCAGCACACTAAATGTGTTATAATTTACTATTATCATCATTTGCTACAAAGTAGCTGAGGGAAATCTCCAGGGATCCCGTTCTCTCAGATTTGAAGGATTTAAATCTTTAAATTGTATGGACTGTAAAGATCTCAATAATTAAATCTTACAATTGCGTTACCCTTCGAGAAATCTTACTTTTTTGACCAGAAATAGAATGTAATTTAAATCAAGGTTCGACAAATTTTGATTTGATTTTAAAACATAACCAAAGACCCGTACGTACCAGAATAGATGTGACAAACAGAATAGATGTGGCAAATAGAATAAATCTTGCAAAAAGACTCGAATGTATCCAAAGATACAAATAAGCAAACAATCCAACGTTTTATGTTCATTTTTAACTATAAGAATTTCAAAGATCCATAGAAATTACCCAAGGAAATGTCAAGGGCCCTACCGAAGTACATCTCAGACCATTCAAATCTAGAAATGGTTATATCCAAGGATTGGGCCACTTTCCCCTAAAACCCTAAAACACGTGTTCTCTAAAATTTTGTTCTATACAACTTTGCCTTTGGAAGCAACCTTCTACCTCTTACAGTTCTAGAGATATGGATCATCCCTCCCAGTTCTAGAAGTGGTCATATCCCAGGATTGTGGCATTTTTACCCAAAACCCCGAGACACGTGTTTGATAAAATGTTATGCTCTACAACTTTGCCTTTGGAAGCAACTTTGTGCCTCTTATAGTTCTAGAGATATGTATCATCCCTCCTAATTCTAGAAGTGGTCATATCCAAGGATTGGGGCAATTCTACCCAAAACCTTGAGAAACGTGTTCACTAAAATTGTATTCTCTACGACTTTGCCTTTGGAAGCAACTTTCTACCTATTATAGTTCTAGAAATATGGATCATCCCTCCCAATTCCTGAAGTTGTCATATCGCAGGATTCAGGCATTTTTACCCGAAGCCCTGAAACACGTGTACCCTAAAATTTCATTCTCTACAACTTTGCCTCTGACAGTGAATCTCCATATTGCATAGTTAAGGAAATAAACACGAAAAACTGTTTTCGTATATCGCCAAGAAACTCAATTTCGTCGATTCCATTGGTCCCGGTTCCCCGACCCCTGACCCGATTTACATAAATTTTTTTCCAACTTTCTGACATCAAATCCTTTCATTTGACACCAAAATGAACGATTTCCATGCTATACTTGCTGAGATATTTGCGAAAAAGTTTCACCGACCCTCGAAAAACCATGTTTTTGGTCACTTTTTCGACCATATCTCTGGAACAATTTGACCGATTTTGCTCTTCTTGAACTTGAAGCATGGAACATGTGTACCTTTCAGGGAAAAAAAGTTTAGGGTGATCGCTTAAGGCGCTTAGAAAATAAAAAGCGAAGACGGACGGACGGACGACCGGATATTTTTTTATTGCTGATAATAGATGCCTGCATGTTACAATAAAGTTGTTTGTTGTAGACGTAGTGGACCCTTTTGTACTTCGTGCGGGTCCAAAAATCATGTTTTTCGTAAAAATTTGATGATTTCCGTTTTGATTCGATTACGACATTTTTCGATTTTTCGAGTTTGTGTTTTCTACGTCGTTGAACTATAGTTGTAATTCGAAGCTTTTAGAAAAAAATCAATTTTTGAAAAACTATGAATTTCCCCCAAAAAAAGTCAATTTGATTGGATAATCAAGCTATTTTGCTTGATGATCAAATTGATTTTATACACGAAAAAACATTTTGTTATCATGGGCGCTCGGTAGCGATGCGCCCGTGACGCAAGTCCCCATACGATCAAAAAATTAAGAAATTTTTTTTATAGACTTCGGAACCAAATATACAGGTAAGTTTTGACTTTTTTCCCTTGCGTCGTACCCCCTGAAACCTAGTTTTTCGGATTCTACGTAGAATTTTGATTGAAATCGACATGTTACTCATTAAAATCGGTAGATTCGAAGATATGACCTTTAGAAATTTTTCATTTTCCATACAAAATGTGCTATTTTATAGAAACCAAAGGTAATGCAAACATTAGTGCCAACGTTAGTTAGTGGGTTAGTTAGTTTGTGAGTTAGTGGGAAATTTTTTTTCGCCGGAAATTTTTTTCGACGAAATTTTGTTCGACGAAATTTTTTTTCGCTGAAAACTTTTTTTCGCTGAAATTTTTTTTTTGCTGCAATTTTTTTTTTCGTTCAAAATTTTTTTTTGCCGGAAATGTTTTTTTGCTGGAAATTTTTTTTTTCGCGAAAATTTATTACGCTGAAAAATTTGTTTCCAAGCGAATTTTGTTTTTTCGCTGAAAATTTGTTTCGGCCGAATTTTTTTCGTGGCTGAAATATCTTTCGCCGGAATTTTTTGTTTTATTTCGCTGAAAATTTTTTTCGCCGAAGTTTTTTTTTGCTGAAATTTGTTTCGCTGAAATTTTTTTTCGGCCGACAGTTTTTTTTTTTCTCGCGGAAAATTTTTTATCGTCCGTCGAATTTTTTTTCGCTGAAGAATTTTTTTCCCTGAAAATTTTTTTAAATTTGTTATTCCTTCCAAAACTACTTTTTCAAAGGGAAACGTGACGCAAGTCCTCGTCCCTTCTTCCAAAACAACTTATATCAATATGGGTGATGCTTACAGTTCTGAAACGTAAAAATTTTTTTTTGGAATGTTTTCATTTTTGATTAAAAAAATGCGTCACAAATGCTAGACCCCCCAGTGTTATAGTTCTTTTGTTCTTTCAGCTTTCACAACGCAAAAATTTGACTTTAGGGGATGTATGACGTATTTTTGTACAGGAAATCAAATTTTTGAGTATGAATGCTGAAAGCGCAGAAAAATTGTTACGTTAAGAGGATCCGGCATTTGTGACGCATTTTTTTTTAATCAAAAATGAAAGCATTCCAAAAAAATGTTTTGCGTTTTACAACTGTAAGCGTCACCCCAATTGATATCAGTTGTTTTGGAAGAAGGGAAGAGGACTTGCGTCACGTTTCCCTTTAAAAAAGGGTTTTTGTTGTGATAAACTTAAACATTGAAATATTTAAAAATTCATTCAACTACCATTCTCGGGCGGATAGTTTACTCCACTGTGGACTGGCTATTCGCCCCCGCGGACGGATAGTCTATCCCTTTTTAGTAGCGCATTTGATAAAATAAGTAGATGGATGATTTGTGGCATTAGAGTAAAATTTTTCCTCATCGGAATCCAGTCACCTATTATTTGGGAAATCATATGCTAAAAACTTTCTTAATGAAATATTGTTTAACGCATGCCGCACCGTGGTGAACAATAATAATAGAAGAAATTTGAGACGATTTTCCACGTGCTTTCGTTCTCTGAGAACTTAAAATATTGGAATTATTACTGTTGCTGTGTGTATACGTCGCATTGACACACCGTTCGTTGTTGGTTATTTATTGTCCCCTTTAAGTAAATCCATTGATTTCATAAATAACTAATTTCCCAAATATGTTCCATGAGTAAAGTTGGCTCTGAAGAATTCCTAAATAAACTTATCCATAATGCAAACTATCTCGAAATGAAAAACACCCAAGCTATTATGTATAATACTTACTTAACGGTAATGTAACCATATACGAAAAGTAAAACACAAACAACGAAATAATCTATTTTAGATTAATGATTCCTGTCCTTTTCACGAAACTTCTCTATTTATTTATTTCAACATTCATGGAAGGAAACGTATAATCAATAGACTATTAAAATTGTATTTGTAATTAAGGGATTTTGTTGATTACTTTGATAAATTGGTTTATCAATCCAAAATAAAAAAAAAAAAAAAAAACTAGAAAATATTCATGGGATCAAACACGAAGTCATTAAAATTGTTCTGAGAGTTATGAAAAAGTTTAGTGTTTCGCTGGAGCGTATTATGCGTCGTGAACAATAAAAAAAGAGCGGTGGAAAAGGGTAGTTAAACGTTGTTAAAAGTTTTATGTTTGCATCATCTGAAATTTCATCCTAAAACTTTGTTCAAATTAGATAATAAATTTTAACATGATTTTTGATTTAGTTGCTAGGGTAAATAATTGATTGGTAACCGCTGCGTAAATCAATAAATCACGTTAACATTATAGCCAAAGCAAAAACTTCAAATGTATATGCCGTGTTGGTGCAAACTTTCCCACTTTCATAAGGGAATTAATAAACTGAGAGGGGGAAACGACAATAACAAATAGTAGCACAGCAAATATTTGCCCTTCCGGTGTCGGCGAATAACAAAAATCCTTTCTTAGATATAAATGCGGCTTAATTTCTCGAAAATGGGAAAAGTGTTTTCCAGATGTAAGAAAGTGTGGTACCGCGGGGTTGGGGAGCCCCCGGGTGTAGTGTGTCATCCCATATGACCACACCCAGCCCCAATACTTGGTTGAGGTGCCTAGTGGCGCTGCAACGCGGGGGCTGTGGAAGATAATGAACTGCGTCAAAACAGCTTGCGCTTCGAAATGGGTGACTGAACCCCTAGTCCTTCCTGGGCAACTAGGTTGGCGAGAATTCAGTAGAGACATGATAGTAATTCGGGCCTCATCTAGGTCGCGGAGGGTTACGCAAACCCGCCGCAATAGATAGAGTCACTTCAGCGACTCGCGCTAATTGGGCGTATCCCAATTTCGCGCCCATGGGGGCCGTGCGGTTAAAGCTCAGGCTAGACACGCACGTTAATCTGCAATTACTTCTATGTAAGAAAGTGTGGGTCTATTTTACTTAGAGATTTTCGAGATCCATTTTATAGAAGCAACTAGTAAATACCCCCGTTGTTCTTTCAAACTTCCCAATAAAACCAAACCAAAAAACCAAAAATACCTCCGCCCCCAAGAGCCACACGGGCATAAGCATTCTTGTCCGCTAGGTCGGAGATTTGCGACTTAAGTACCTCATACTGTGTCGGAGACTTGCGACTTTAATACTAAAATGTATGCAAGGATGTGCAAAGTTAGATTTAGATGAATAAGAAATGGATTTAGTAGTATTTTAGTAGTTACCATAAGCTTACGCAAATCTGGTTTTCCCCCCTACTACCATTTTCCCGTAAAACCTTTTCCCCCGTACTAGAGTTTCAACCGTCTACCGTCTCCACCGTACTACCGTTTCCACCGTACTAACGTTTTTCCCAACTACCGTTTGTTATGTACAACCATTTCCCACGTATTACCGTTTTCTATGTCCTACCATTACGCCCGTACTACCAGTTTACCCGTACTAGTGGTTTCCTCGTACTATCATTTTCCCCCGTACTACCATTTAACCCCGCACTATCATTTTCCCCGTACTACCATTTTCCTCGTACCACCATTTTCCTCCGTACTACCGTTTTGCCCTACTACCATTTGCTATGTACAACCATTTCCTACGTACTACCGTTTTCTATGCACTACCATTACGCCCGTACTACCAGTTTACCCGTACTATTGGTTTCCTCGTACTACCATTTTCCCCCGTACTACCATTTTCCGCCGTACTACCATTTTCCGCCGTACTACCATTTTCCCCCGTACTGTTTCTTCCCCCGAGCTGCCCATAATTTTCACCAATACTGGTGACTTTTACTCACAAAACTCTGAGACTTTGCCAAAGAAACCAATGGTCTGTCAATCATACCTTCCCAGATACTTTTAAAAGCATAAAAAATGATTCCATGTCCAATTGCTCGTTTTGGTCATTTGTCACTTATTTTACTAGCAAAACTCTAAGACGTTGCCATACAAATAAAAATATTTGAATACGCCACACATAAATTTTTATTGTAAGACACAACACACACACACAACATAAACATATATATTCTCCCTGAAATTTATTTGAACAAATTTCTCGTATGAAAAATTTGTAAAAACGTTACATAAATGTTATACGTCACGGATGTGTATAAATGTATAAATGCACAAAAAGTTGCATAAATTTTGTACTTCGTGAAAAGTAAACAGGTGCGAATTGACATACCTCCATACGATTCATGCAAAATTATCGCCGAAAGGCGATGTTGCTAACAGTTCATTACACTTCTGGTGTAATTGGGTTAAGTTAGTGGGAACCCAAGGTGTGACATAGGAACCAGCTTGGGAAATCTGAGGTGTGACATAAGAACCAGCTCAGGAGTGGGGATCCTCGGAAATTGGCTGGAGTTAGCGCAGTTGGGTAGTCCAAGGCTACTCAGCCAGCGGACAGTCGATTACATTTCTGGTGGAATTATATTAAGTTAGTAGGAACCCGAGGTGTGACATAAGAACCAGCTTGGGAAACCTGAAGTGTAACATAAGTGCCAGCTCAGAAGTAAGGATCCTCAGAAACGGGCTGGTGTTAGCGCAGTTGGGTAGCTCAAGGCTATTCAACCAGCGGACAGTCCATTATGGGGCTTGGAACATAGCACAATCTTTTGTTCCGTATAGTTTTTAACACCGCCAAAGCCTGTCCCAAGCCAGGTTGAAAAAGAGTGGAGGGAAAATTCCACAAATTCAATTATTTTCACTAACTATCCTTGATTCACGAAAAATGTATACGGGGGGCACCGTAAAAGTTTGGGGAATCGGCTATAAAACGATTTTATTGCTTCTCAAAATAATCACCATTACAATCTATACACTTTTTCATCCTTAAAAACCAGTTTTCGAAACATCGAGTACATTCGGAAGTTGGGATTTGGGCCACTTCTTGTTCATATGCCTCGACAGCAGCTTCCGCAGATAAAAATCGCTTCCCACGCAACTTATTCGTGACACTCGGAAACAAATAAAAGTCGCACGGTGCCAAGTCGGGACTGTAGGGTGGATGCAGCATCAAAATGATTTTTTCCTTCTCCAAGAACGTCGTGGTCAGAGCACTTGTGTGGGAGCTTGCATTATCATGGTGGAGGACGATCTTGCGATTTCGACTCTTTCCACGTAGTTCTTCAAATACTTTTGGCAAACAAATCGTAGTATACCACTCTGAATTGAATGTTTTAAGATCCTCAATTGGTACAGTAGCCACATGACCACATTTCCTGAAAAAAGTAGCGACCATTTTCTTGGCGACGCTTCGAGCGCGAATTACCTTTGTTGGTAAATCTTCATTTTGAAACACCCAAACGGTGGATTGCTGTTTTGTGTGGGGATCATAGCTGTAAATCCAACTTTCGTCACCTGTTTCGATGCTATATACTGAATCGAATTTTTTGAGAGAATCTCGGCAAATGAACAATTTCCGTGCTATACTTGCTGAGATATTTGCGAAAAACTTTCACCGACCCTCGAAAATCCATGTTTTTGGTCACTTTTTCGACCATACCTGCGGAACCACTTGACCGATTTCTCTCATCTTTAAACTTGAGTCATGGGACATATGTCTTTCAGGGAAAAAAAGTTTAGAGTGATCGGTGCAGTCGTTTAGAAAATAGTGACGGGATGGACAGACGGACAAAGGGACATTTTTTTTTGCTAATTCGTCAACTTTGAACGATGTTAAATGCATCCCCCTCAAACCCGCCTCGATCTACCCGATGTTACAATAAATTTATTTTCATAAGCATTTGGAAATCGAGTGTGTGAGCAAGAAAAAAGCTACAAATTAATGGGCCGCTTTTAGTTAAAAGGTAACTGATTTGTTTCGTCTTTGCACAGTAAAAAGTTTCTAATTTTGCTTTGGAAGAATTAGTTCCTAAAAGCAATAATAAAATTTTAGTAAATAACCCCCTCCCCTAGGGGCTACACGGCCATAAGCATTCTTGTCCGCTAGATCGGAGATCGGAGACTTAAATACCTCATACTAAAATGTATGCAAGGGTGTGCAAAGTTTGATGTAGATGGATTTAGTAGTATTTTAGTAGTTACCAAAAGCTTATGCAAAACTGTTTTTTCCCCGTACTACCATTTCCACGTAAAACTGTTTTGCCCAACTACCGTTTGCTATGTACAACCATTCCCCACACAACATTTCGTTTTCTACGTACTCTCATTACTACCGTTTACCCCGTGCTACCGTTTCTTTGTACTACCGTTTCTTTGTACTACCGTTTCTTTGTACTACCGTTTCCACCGTACAACCGTTTCTTCCGTACTACAATTTTCTCCGTACTGCCCTAGTCGTACAGGACCTGGCCCTGGTCATTTGTCACTTATTCTACAACCGAAACTCTAAGACTTTGACGAAGAAACCAACGCTGTATCTGCCATACATACGAAGATATTTTTAAAAAATGATTTGGACCAAATTTTTCTAGTTTTGGTCATTTGTCACTTATTCTACAAACAAAACTTTAAGACTTTGCCAAAGAAACCTTGACCACGAAGAAACCCAAGATCTACATCAACCAAAAAAAAATCGTTCTTCCATTCCACATTTACACACTTACACATAAACATGTACTGGGATTCTCCCTGAAATTTATTTGAACAAATTTCTCGTATGAAAAATTTTTAAAAACGTTACATAAATGTTATACGTCACGGAATCTACCCAGTTACAAATGTATAAGTACTTCTGTTTAATTTGCATGAAAGTATCGCCGGTTGGTGATGTCCAGCGCTAAAGCATCGTTGAGCGATGATGCTAAATGCGGATGGCGATACCGTTCTGACGAGAAATTGCTCTCATAATAAGAACAAACTATTTTCGAAGGGACTGCTTCATTGCGGTCCCAGTACTTTAACAAAAGGAACGTCTTTCGTTTTCTGCCTCTAGGTTTCTCTTGCCATTTGAAGTTAGGTTTGCATTGCTTTTTTGGGTTATGCTTCAATCAGGTCGGACGTACGTGGGTTCCAATAGGATCTACGTTTGCATTGCCATTTTTTTCTTGTAAAAGGCGATGCAAAACGGCATTTTGCTTTAGTTCCTCGGAACTCTTCAAGCAGGTCGGACGTACGTTTTTCACGCTGGAAAGTGACCGACAATTTACAAACAAGCAGACAAACTTTTGACTTATAATGAGTAAAAATGGTAACGGGTAATATCGCTGGGAGCGATCATCTCCCCGGGTGATAATTCCTATTTGTCTGGGTGAGATGATATCCATAATTCCTGGTGGCGATAATGGGTGATAGTTCTTGTGGACAGGATTTGCATGTCAAAAAACAGACAAACCAAATTTAGGGCGTGAAACAAAAATTAATTTTTGCTCCATCGACTATTTGAACCACAGATCGTTCAACTGTGAGTCGAACGCCCTACCGGTCACGCCTCGAAGTGCATTTTAGAGTCTATACATGTCCGGTGAATTATCAACAGGTCGTATAGGCACTCGAACTAGAAACTTTAATTGAAAACGAAATTGTTGCAGTTCATAAAAAACAACCCAAATAAAGTGGCTGGAGTGTCCACATCGATAATTTGTGAACGAGAGCTAACAAACTGTACGGAACTGAATCTTTACTTAATTCAAGAATATCTTTATGTATAGAGTGAATTATTAATCGTTACTTTTTAACAACAGCAATTACACGAAAACGCTTTCGACAAAGAAAAGAAAACAGAAATTTATTTTTAGAAATCAATATTACAAACATGCACCCAAATCGACCCGAAACAACTAAACTCAGGAAATCACTCTCAATTTGTGCTTTTCATTTTGAATTTTTTATATTAATACAACGTAAAAGCTCAAAAAGTAATGATTAATTATAGTAATGGACAGTATATGGAGCCTGCATAGCATTTGAATACCGATATGCATAACCCAACATAACATTTCATTGGAATCTAAAAAGAAAAAGATTTTCGTGAAGCGAAAGCATAAAATATAACTATTTTCCGAATATATGGAAAAGTTATTATCTGCATGCAACATCAAAATTGAAATGTTTTTTTAACGAATAAAAAGGTCCGCAATCGTATTGTGTGCTGAAGATATATACAAACTACAAGTGAACACACAGCAAAAGGGCCAGAAAATCGTGTTTTTTACATAAAATCGATTACAAACAAATTGTTCAAGTCGATCTTTGTAATTTTTTTTCTGCTTTTTGACCCTTTTTATATTCGGGTGTTACAGGTCCAGTCAACGTTGTAATTGATTGCAACACAAAAAGTGAAGAAAGTGAAAAATTGCAATAAATGTGTTCTGGAATGTAAGAAATCTCGTTATTGACACGAATCGTTGCTATTGGCAATCATTTAACAGAAGTTAAACAATAAACACGACGAAAGTTATAACTTTATAACTCTAATGAATTTAATGTTGTTTTTATTGCCATTTTTAGAGATTTGTTTTCGCTTTTTATTTGTAGTTTGTGCGCTCAACAGTGGTCCCACGTTTCAGAAATTTCATTTTCATCACGCAACCTGTTACAGTTGTTTAACTCAACAAAACATATTCAGAAATTAGAAATGTTGAATTTTACTAGTTTTGCCTCGTGCTTTTCAGAGGATTTAGTTTTTTGAGTGAGTGGTGAATTTCACCAAATCTGGATGAATCTGTACACTTCGAAATCCGGAAGCATCAAAACCGCTTTTTCGAAACTCTGGCACTTGTGACGCAATTTTTTGAACACAACGAAATTATGTTTTAAAAAGTGATGCAATTTTGACCACAAACTAACATTTAATTCAAACAAATTTCTGCGTATTATCAGCGATAGCGTCACCTCAAACGATATCACTAATTTTGGAAGTGGACATTAGGGACCGCGTCACGCTTTACCTTTTCAGAGGTTTTTGTTGTGATATCAGTAGTTTTGGAAGTAGAGACGAAATTTAGTGCTACGGCACTTTGCACAGATGACTTAGCTAGCGGCGGCGGCCCCAACTTTCGTGATAAGATAAAATCAACGTCAATCCATTTTGGAAGAAAAAGGAAACAAATTTTGCAGAAACAAAATTTTCGGCGAAAAAAAAATTCCAAAGAAAAAGTTTTCTGGCAAAAAATTTTCCGTCGA
>CM055403.1:180274227-180287743 GCA_029228625.1 Pseudolycoriella hygida | reverse complement strand
AAAAAATTTACGGCGAAAAACAATTTTCGTCGAAAAAAAAATTTCTGGCAAAAAAAAATTCCCACGAAAAAAAATTTTCAGGCTTCAGGCTAAAAATTCCTTTCACCAATATCTATAACTTTCCCGAAGAAACTAACCGTTTAACTATTCTAATTCAGAAGATAGTAAAAAATCGCAGATAACGTCACTTTGACAGCTAGCAGCCATTTTCTTAGGATCCCAAAAAAAGTCTCCTAACCAATCTCTATAACTTCTAGTTGGGTCTCTAAGTATTGTCATTGCGAAGCTAAAATTCAAAAACCAAAAAAGCCTAATTTATTGCCTACGAAAACCCTAAATGGCGCCGCTATGACAGCTGGTCGACACTTCCTGAAGATACCAAAAAATTTGCCTGACGAAATTCTATAACTTTGTAGAATAGACCAACTCTCTAAGTATTTTCATTCCGGAGCTAAAAACCCAAAGAAGCATAATTTATTCCTAACGAAAATCCAAGATGGCGTCACTTTGGGAGATGTTTGAAAATCCCAAAAAATTCTACTGGTCAAGCGCTATAACTTTGTAGAGGACATCAACTCTCTAAGTATTGTCATTCCGAAGCTAAAATTCGAAAACCAAAAAAAACCTAATTTATTGCTTGGGAAAATTCAAGATGGCGCCGGTTTGACTGCTGGCAGCCATTTTCTTAAGATTCCAAAAAATTCTCCTGATTAAACTCTATAACTTTCCCGAAGAAACCAACTAACGAGCTATTGTCACTCCGAAGCTAAAATTTAGGTGTTTTAGAAGAAGGGAGAAGGACTTGCGTTTCGTTGTGATTTTCTATTGACTATTTTACCGGATCAGTTATGACGCCGAGTTCCGGTAGGCACTGCCAAATTTTTGTATGGAAATTTTGACATTGCCTTCAATTGACCAGTAATTTCGCTGGTTTGATCCCATGTAAACTGGTCAGATTAAATAGTCAATACAGTGGACATTGACATGGAAATGCCCATCCTAATATGACTTTAACCTATCGTATGAATCTGTTGAGGTCAAAAGTCTTCTTATTTCAACTGTCAAAATGACATTTTAAACGTCAGATATGTAGATAACTTAATAAATTTTTCGTTCGTTTTTAGATTCTTCGAAGATCAAATATTTAAAATTAACTACACAAACATTCTTCACCGTTTCAATGACTCATCGTTCGCTTTATTACTTTGACGTTTAAAACGTCATTTTGACAGTTACAAAAGAGAAATTCATACAAAAAGCCGGTAAAATTTTAAAGAAAAAAATTACAGTCGTTGTACCACACTTGTATTTATACTTAAGTCGAGGGTCACTTGACCATTTTCATTTAATTAACATATTCGGAGCACTTTGATTTTCTTCATTTGATAGAGTGAAAATACTCTTTGTTCGGGTGTTCGGGATTCAACATACTCCCACCATTTTTATGGAGTAAAAATTAACGATCCCGAAAATCCATATATCAAGCTGACCAAGCTTCATGGAATCGACCAACCACTTTTTCTTCGGCTTTACGGAGTCGACCAACCACTGACTGAATGACCAGGTTCGCCACGCGACCTGACCACACGAATGCTTTCGGCCAGACTTGCTACCACACTACTATCGACCTCTAACGTTTTCTTCGGTTTTACGGAGTCGACCAGCCACTTCTTCTTCGGCTTTTATTACACATTTTGTAAACCCTTGAGAGAACTACGTGTTTTACAGAATGGTCTACTACTTCATTAAGTCCATCAAAATTAGCATTTTGTTTTTGACTCCGTCTGTAACCTTGAACAACAGCTGAACTGAATGGGGACAACAACATAAGTAATGAGTAATGTTGTGAACACCGAAAGCATAGAAAAAATATGTAAATAACAGTACGAAAAATAAGACAATTGTTTTTGTTTCATTAATGAACATTTTATTTTTATTAGTTCTCCCACAAACGCTATCCCGTTCAAAAATATTGTTTGTGTAGCCATTAACATTAAATATAATATTTCCCAGCACTCTTGTATACCAGGACAAACAAATTGAGTCCTTATGGTGCTGCCATTATTGCCGATAAGTGTTTGAACATTAAAAAGAATCTTTATTTCTTACAATATATCTACAAGGGAATGTACCGAAAGCTATATGCTGGTAATTTCAGACACTTTGGTCCGAATGATAGTACGGCCACAATATCAAGAGGCAGAAAAAATCACGAAGAAAAGAACCCCATTTCCAAAAGCCTTAGTATTAATACCGTCAATGCGACAAAAGTGTAATATAAGGCTGTGTTGTTTGTAGCACAGTTTTGTGTAGTTTATATGTACCGAACCATTTGTACCTATAACACATAACAAGGGAAAAAGTTTTCCCATAAACAAACACTATAAACTTTATCTGAAAACGCATTAAACCACTTTATGTGTCTCTTAATTCACAAAATAAAGAGAAAAGAATTTGAGTTTTCCATTTGAAAACACGAATAATTGAGAATTGTATTGTCGGTGTGCCGTTTGTGTATTCGGATATAATTGTCGTAGGTGGAACGAGGCAAAACATTTATATGAAATTACGCAAACATACTGTTGTGTATCCCATACTTTCAGAACATTATAAAATGATCCTATTATTGAGTTTTGAGTTGCTACACAAGACACACAGGGCACACATATTTACACACACATACAGGCACATGCAAGAACAAATAACATACCGACATTGTTGTACAGAATTAATTGTTAATTAAAATTTATCGCAGCTGTGAATACGTGTAGATTATGCATGTAGGTTAGATTAAGGGTAAACCATCATTTTTACTATACAGAATTATCTCGGGCGAATTCCATTATTTTCAAGTTCATTTAAAATATCATGAACGTCGCAATAATGAGACGCAACATAACCTGAACTAATGATTGATATTTAGAGTCGATGATTTCCCAAGATTGTAACATTTGACAGTTTCGCGATTTTCAAGTACTCGTATTTGGTCCTCCCATTAGTTTACTGCTTTGGGGCTGTTCATAAGTAACGTCCATCAAAAGGTGGGATGATCTGTCAAGAAGAAATTATAAACCTGACTGAATCAGCATTCGGAAAGTTTAAGTATGAAGGTACAAATTTGCTCTGAAATAACTGAATAACTGATTTGTCACCATCGAAAAAATATTCTTTTTGTTCTTAATATTCAAATGTGCAAAAGAATGAAAAGGCCAACTAAAAAACCCTTGGATTTACAAACTTGGACGTGATTAAAAGGGGGATTCTGCAATAATATGAAAAGCTACGGAGTGGGTCAAAAATTTGAGAAAAACGTGGAAGTTGTTAATTTATGAACAGCTCAATGCTTACAATTGTGTTTGTTGGGAGCAAAACTTGGTCTATTCCAACTGTCAAAGTGACGTTTATTAAATAGCGGTAGATACTTTATGGGAATGCTCTGGCTGTCTGTCTGTCTGTCTGTGCACGTTTTTTGACAGCTGTCAAAGTGACAGTTGTCAAAGTGACGGTTGTCAAAATGACGGTTGCCAAAGTGACGGTTGTAAAAGTGACAGCTGTGAAAGTGGCTGTTGTAAAAGTGACAGCTGTTAAAGTGACACTCTGACATTTGTTTTTTCGAGAAAATTACTCTACCGCTACTTTATTATACCATTTTAATGGTATTAATTATAACCCCAATACAATAATTGAGGAAAATTAAAAGCTTTTTCGATATTTCCAAATTTTTTTTGGTCGACGTTTAACACATTACTTTGACAGTTGGAAAAGACCGGGTTTTGCTCCCAACAAACTCAATTAACCCAGAGCATGAAAATATTTCGGTAGTTTTCATTTTATTTCGATAAAATGAGTGACTTAAGATTCTACGACTCATCTTGAAAATGTATATTTTGTTTCTAAATTCAATTTGAGCTTTATGCATTCAAATAATTCGCGCCAATATTCACTTACAGCATGACCATTGGTACCAACCAAATTCGATAAATTCCATACATTTCTCCAGACAATAAACTGAAAAGGTGCGATCATGTGCGATTACACTGTTACAGCAAATCGTCAAGCCACAATTTTTCTTTTATAAAATTAAATCAAATAGCCAAAATAGTTTTCTGAACTCAAATTACGGATAAAAAAGCCATCTCCCATCATTTAATGAATAAAAAATATTTTCAAGCTCTAGCTTAATTATCCTACACTTTTAATCATTATTCTTGGCTAATTATTGACTATTTGTTATTTCACATTAGCAGTGCTCGATAAATGATTTTGGTTATTTTGGATTAACATCATCTCGTAGACGATGAACGATGACATCGTCTCGTAGACGATGAACGATGACATCGTCTCGTAGACGATAACATCGTCGCGTTGACAGAAAACTTTTCAAATGGACAATGAGTATCATCTATTACGCAGTATCTAATCACTAATAATTCAGTTAGGGGCCGTCCAGTTCATTAATTACGTAATGCTTTGGGGGTGGGGGTAGAGAGTCTGTACACGTGTAACATCACGCGAAATTTTTGAATAATTACAAATACTCTAAAGCTGTTGGATCATTGGGAGGGAGCTTCACTGAGCTCTCAGTCAGACACAAAAGTAGGAAATTTGCGCTTTAATGTACCCCTAAAGAAACAAGGTGGCTAACGAAGCTATGAAATTTTCCTTTTACGAAATATCGCAAAAAATTACTAGTTAACGAAGCTAAAGAATTTCCGATAAAATTGTATCACTAGACGATATTATTGTCTCATGGACGATATTATCACTAGACGATATTATTGTCTCGTGGATGATAATATCGTCTCATGAACGATATTATCATCTCATGGATGATATTATCGTCTCATGGACGATATTATTGTCTCATGGACGACATTATTGTATCAGTGGACGATATTATCGTCTTGGACGATTATCCACTGGGGGATTTTGCACCCCGCCTTCCGACATGATAACCATGTGTATTCTTTGTGGAGCAATAAATAAGTAGGAAATGCACAATTTTTGTTGCAAAAATTATTCAATAGGCAGGCATATCATTGTGCAGTCAATTTATTTACTTCAAGTTATAATAGTCTACAAGAAAACATAAGCGAGAAAAACTTAAGCAATAATTGAATTTCCAGTTTTCAATTTTTCGTTCAATTAGCTATCTTGTCATTGAATGAAAATAATTTAACAAAAAATAAGTTTGCAAAACTTTCAACTGACCTGAAAACCTATTTTCAACACTAACTGTTTTGAACAAAAAAAAGTTTGTGATTTCTTTTGGAAAACCATTTCTGTTTTTCTTGAAACAACATTTTTGTTGTTTTGTTTACGAGAACTGTAGACGGAAAATACTTATGTTTGTGTGTGTATCGAAAATAGCAAGTAATTTTAATGATTTTCGAGTCATTTAGATAGACAAAACCTAAGGGAGGTGCTGAAAACAATTTATTTTCGTAACGTTTTTTCAATTTCGACTTATTATACCTGTCCATCGTAACCGGAAGTTGAATAAGATTTTTTAATTTTGCATTATTATGATCTTTACATCATTTACTTCAAAACGTGCTATCTCCAGTTATTAAAATTTTCCTTCCATTTTTTTTCAACTTGGCTTGGTCACTTACTCGACTCCCAAACTTTCGTTACTTCCTTGGGTACCCTGATGGACCATATATCAAACCCAACAACTTTCCCTTTGACACCAAAGAGATATCTCTGATGTAACAAAAAGTTGCATAAATTTTATACTTCGTGAAAAGTAAACAGGTGCGAATGGTTATATACCTCCATACGATTCATACAAAAGTATCGCCGAAAAGTGATGTTGCTAACATTCCGTTGCACTTCTGGTGTAATTAGGTTAAGTTAGTGGGAACCCAAGGTGTGACTTAAGAACCAGCTTGGGAAACCTGAGGTGTGACATAAGAACCAGCTCAGGAGTAGGGATCCTAAGAAACTGGCTGGTGTTACCCCAGTTGGGTAGTCCAAGGCTACTCACCCAGCGGACAGTCCGTTGCACTTCTGGGGTGGTTGCGAAAACAAGCTGTTATTAGGACAGTCAGCCTCAGAAAGGGCTGGTGTTAGCGCAGTTGGGTAACTCAAGGCGCTATTCAGCCAGCGGACAGTCCATTATGGGGCTCGGAACATAGACGGGTTAGCACAGTCTTTTGTTCCGTGTAGTTTTTAACACCGCCAAAGCCTGTCCCAAGCCAAGTTGAAAAAGAGTGGAGGGAAAATTATAATAGCTGGAGAAAGTACGTTTTAAAAATGCCAGCTACATTTGTGAATATTTCAACTGTTCTACAAATTTTTATCTAAAACCAGACATGAAAATCCGCAGGGGCAGATGACAGTACCGGCCGACTGAAGCTTCGGTGTTATTACTCCGATTTTGAGTAAGGGAAACCGTAACGCTTGCAGTAAATACAGGGGGATATCGCTCTTGACTAGACTCAAAAGTCTTGAGCGTGGTTGGTAAGGTGTACGCGAGTGTACTAGGAGACCGGGCTAGGAACATAATGAAAGATGTACTGGATGAGATTCAGAGTGGTTTCCGAGGAGGATCAGATTTTCTGTCTAATGCAGACTATCGAAAAGCTTTATGAAAAGAACAAGGACTTATATCTATGCTTCATCGACGTGAAGAAGGCGTACCTTAGGACCGACCTGAGCAGACCCAATTATTTGGGAATTTTTTTATACTTTTTTGGGGAATTTCGATTTCAGTCCGTCACAACGCTCATAACCGGTTGAAAACAATGCCATTGTGTTGCATTATCCGATACGAAAAACATTTGTTCTACCCCTTTCTTGTTTAGCGCGAAGAGGGCTTTTACGAGGGTAGCCCTAGTGCATATCTCAGCCATCACACTTCGCAGAAAATACAAATTAGTGCCAAAATGAAGGTATTGGAGCTATTGGAGGTATTGAAGATTGAAATTTAAAAATAAAAATTTTGCTGAGCAGACAATGCAAAATTTCGAATTTTCAAAGAAAGAGATACCCTTCATCATAAAGTTTACTATTAAATTATTATTTGGAAATTTTGTATATTTTTTTGGGAAATTTTGAGAATTTTGGGGAAATTTTGGGAAAGTTTAGTGAATTTTGGGAATTTGTTCCCAAATAATAGGCTCTGGATTAAATTGAAGTGAGTGACTCCTCGCCTGAGGCTCACTTGAGCCCTAAGCACAAGCATCGTGCCCAAAGTTTTTGAATAAAATTCGGTACTCGATTACCCCTCAAATAGAAAAAGATTCTATAAAATCGGTCAGGATTTGCCCGATTTATGCAAACAAACACGTTGGGCCCTAGTAGAAACTCGGTTTCTGGGCTGAGTCAAAGGGCTTTTAATCAAAAGATTTTCTCAGAGGCTCGTTTTTAGTGCCTTAGCTAAGTCAAAGGGCCACGTCCAGACCATTCAAACAAAAAAGTTTTTGAAAATCGGTTGAGTTTCAATCAAGTTATCGTGTTGACTGGCGAACGGACCGACAGACATTTTGTTTATTGCTGATTCGCCATCTAAGGACCATGAGCGACGCACACCAAATATATAGTTCGCACTCTAAATACATAGTTCGCCAACCAAACCTATAGTTCGCCAACCAAATCTATAGTTCGCACACCAAATCTACAGTTCGCGCATCAAATCTACAGTTCGCACACCGAATTTATAGTTCGCACACCACTTCTACATACCTCGACCATAACGGTCATATTGTGCGAAACTCCTTCCAAGGGGAGAAGTTCGCACTGTGCGAAATTCCCTCCTAGCGCAGTGAACTTCGCACACGTTAAAAAGTGTGCGAAATTCCCCGACCACCTTCGAAACGCTGGTAGCCCTGTCGAAAGACAATGACACCAGGACACACAAGAGTATAAGGGAGCGATAAAGCTGACCAACTGGCCAGAGAAGGGCTGGCTATGATAAAATGAAGTAAAGTAAGTAAGTAATTATGTATCTTGCCTGAACTGGCTGTAATCACAACATACTTTACAGACACACGTAAATATTGCAGTTTTGTGATCATTTTTGAATATTTGTGAGTTCCTTGAGTTTGACTCACAAGATTCAGCGGCTTCGATTCGTTTACCGTCCATGGAGGCAAGCAACATTTTTTAATTTGATGATGTGTATTTGGCAAACATGCCAAAGTAAGAAATGAAACAGTAGCTAATTTTTGATTTTATAGCGAAAGTTTTTTGAAGTAATTTCGAAGTAATTTTCGAAAGAATTTTTGAAGTAATAGAATCCGAATGAAGCTGCGGTATTTGCCGTTTATGTGACAGTGTGTGCACGCGAGCGAAGCGAGCGAAAATTTTTCTATTTTTGTAATTTAATGGAACCCACAGCAATAATAGATTTTACAAGAAATATTCGAAAGTCCTAATATAAGATACCCTATGATTTGAATCTCTCAATTTGTGAAACGAGTTTTTTTTAAATTATTGGAAACTTTCGAAAAAGGAGTCTGTTCTGGCCATTAGGGTTGCAATTCTGAGACATTCTCATGAAAAATTCGGGCCCGTTTCGTTGAAAACTCTACAGATATATGCTACTTGGTGCCTAGGTGCTAAACCTCGGTTCACCCACGTAACCTATTCATCAAGAAGTGACTTCAAAAATGTATGAGCTAGAAGTTTGGAATAACACTTCATCGATACAAAATTGAGCTAGGTATTCCAAAATATTCAAAAAAATTTGTCGGTCCTTGAAAAAACGTCAAATGTAAAATGGATTTCTAATCCTGTAGGATGGAATATGACTTGAATGTACCATTTCTGTTCAGAAAGTGAATAAATTTACCTTCTGTTTAATTTTTTATGTTTATTCCTCTTGTCATGAGGGGCGTTGAAAATTTCATGGGGGGCACTTGCCCCTCTGCCCCCCTTATACTCGGCGCCGCTGACAAGATTCAACAAAAAAGATACTTGTCGCAATTGATGCATGACATGTTTGGTATCATTAGAAAGCTTAGACTATAGGCTAACCCACAAAAATTATTTTGTTGCGAAACACTCTCACCGGTGAGCTAGAGAAGTGCGCAAAGCTTGCCGATGCACAGTGGATTTTTTGTAGAGATTTAGGGGGGTACGTTTGACTCCTCGTAGAAATATTTGTTTTGAGTGTTTTTAGTTTTTATCGTTTACAGAAAAGATGAGCCTATCGATTCCATTCTTTGTTAATTTTTCTTCACTTTCTAACAGTTTTTTTTTTAAAACTCCCTCAAAGTTAGGCCAAAAATCGAAAGGTTCGTCGCTTGGAGAGTCTTTTGGTGCAAAGACTCTCGGCGACGAACCTCCTAAAAATTCAATTTTCTGACTTCGGACGAAACCACTGTGCGATGGTGGTCTTTAATACAAAAATCGACTTTTAAAAAATTTTACCAGAAAATTTATTTCACTAAAAGTAGTTTCGAACTCATAGGGGACTCCACTTTCACAATCAGCAATAAAATCTGATGGGCAGCGACTTTTCAGTATAACTTCGGTTAAGCTCACCGTGTGTATGGTCGAGTGGCATCAGCTAACCCTACTCTATGAACCCTACAGCCCCAATCACTCAACCGATTTCCGAAAAACGTTTGAAACGAATAATCGACAGAGAAGAATCCCATCTTATTTCAACATCTATAATGAACGGATGGATGTAGCAAGTCATTCATTAGAGTTTCAAAGTTTTTCCTGAAGTAATACTTTGGAATTTATTTGTCTGAGTGAGTGCATCACGGTTTTAGCTTTAATGTGTTGTTGCGGTGACCATTAGGGGTTGTTTCTTCGCCGTTGGAGTTAAATGTTGAGTTATACTTCTTGGACTATAGCGGCGTAGGAAAAATAAACCAAATGTTGTTTCTTCTATGCTATATTTCGAGTCATTTTGGACTCTTCATCAGGCTGTTTTGATCACAGAATTTCAAAAGGTTAATTAAATTGATTATATACAAATTATTTAAACTATTTAAAAATTACCTTCATATCAAATAATAAATTTTAAAATATAGAACATAAAAAACAATGAAAATAAATTAATAAACGATGACTTTCTTGCACCTAAAACATATCACAGGGACAGATGAGACGAAGCAATTTCATTGTTGTCCTTTTTACTTTTTAATTTCACATTAATCGGTTAATTAATTTCGATAAATCATATGGGCAGTCATTGCGATATTCTTTTAAATAAATAACCATAAAGATTCAATGCAGCCGTGCGTGTCGCAGAAGGTAACAAGGCATTTCCTCGGGTTGCAAATGTGCATTTTTCCGCAATGGCTCTCTGATAAAAAATAGGGATGTGGTCTAAGATGATGACATTTTTAAAGTCGAAATTATGATTTTCTTTCAAAGCGTGTAATGTTAGTCCGGTCGTTTCAGTCGTCTTTTTTAATTTAATGTCACTTCTATGTTTACTCGTTCTGTTCTTGATTCTTTGTTTTGTTTGGCCCGGAAATTTTCCAGGGCAGTCTAAACAGTTGATTTTATAAACCTTGGACTGCATGTCATTTGGCATGTGGTATTTGGTTCTGGAAAATAAGTTCCCTATGTTATTTTCCGATTTGCACCCTAGTGCCATGTCATATTCACGCATTGTTTTGTTGATTCTCTCAGATAAACCTGGTACAACATTTAACTCCAACGGCGAAGAAACAACCCCTAATTTATGCACATTGGACAAACTACAAAATGTTTTTGACCTTTTTCAATGGATCAGCACTGTTTTTGGTGCACATGTGACGCTTTTACTAAAAGAGAAAGCACATATCAATGACAGATTAACCCAACTTAAAAATCGACGTATTTACTTAACAAAATGCAGACAAATGGACATTATTCCCAATTGCATCAGGACGAAGTGGAAACATCTAGATATTAAACATATGGAAGAGAAATTGGAGAGATGGAAGAGCAAGATTGAAAATGAACTACTAAATATCCTTATAGCAGAAACTAGCGCTGAAATTAGTACTTTGTATAAGAGATTGAATTTTATTGACAAGAAACTCAAGGAAAAAATTCCACCACAAATTTTGGAACGTTTTAATGAATCTCAGAGAAGCAAAAATGAGAGGAAGTTTAATGACACTAAGGAGAGGCAACGGAGAAAATTTGACAAACTGGTAGATGAGAAATTTGAACATTTTATCAAAATGATTAAACCGAACTGGATACAAAATTTATCCGATACAATCATCCCTGTACATGTCAATTGTATCTTGAGCTTAGGACCGAAATTTGGGCTCCCGTACGAATTTAAAAAACTGCCGATTATTAAAACCTTGTCAGCCGTGGAGAATGCCCTGTATAATAATCCAGCAGCAGACGAAATTAGGAGCAAGGTTATAAACATTACTAGGAACTTTCTCAACAACTATAGGAGAGCGAATAATTCAGACAAATTTCTCTTGATGATGGTGAACAAAACAAGAAACTTTCTAAAGGACAACAAACAAATAGTCGTTATAAAGTCAGACAAATGCCACAAGACTGTTATTCTTAACAAATCAGACTACGGAAAATCTATGGAGAAATTACTTAGTGACAACGAGACATACAAGAAGACAAGAAATGACCCAACAACGAGAATCGAAAAACTGGTAAATAACATGCTTAAATACTGGAGAATGACGAACCGAATTGATGATCAGCATGAGAAATTTCTTCAAACACATAATAGCGTCCCCCCAGCAATTTATGGCCTGGGCAAGCTACATAAATGGAAAAATGGTGAGTTATTGCCACTTAGACCTGTTGTAGCCACGGTACAATCGCCTACCTATAAAATTAGTGAAATCATTTCAAAATCTCTCAGCAAGATCATACACGAATCCCCATATAGAATTAGAGATAGTTGGCAATTTAGTAGAACTATCAAAGGTGAGACGATTCCGAGAGGGTACAAAATGTTTTCATTAGACGCTACATCCTTATTTACGAACATCCCGAAAGATCTCTGTATTAAGGCAATAGAAAAACGATGGTGGAAAATAAGTAAACACACATTCCTATCGAAAGGACAATTCATTGATGCGGTTAAATTGATAATTGACGAATCCTATTTCAAATATAACGACACCTACTATCTGCAAATAATGGGCGTAGCGATGGGTAACGCAATCTCAGGTTTTTTTTCAGATTTAGTTATGGAAGACCTTGAAGTGTCCGTGTTGAACAACTTGCCTTTCATTATACCATTTTATCGAAGATATGTTGATGATATCTTGGTCTTTGCCCCAGAAGACAAAATAAATCATTTAGTGACTGTTTTTAACAATTACCACCCAAGACTCAAGTTCACTGTCGAGGAAGAAAAGAACAAATCAATCAACTTTCTTGACATGACACTCAAGAGAGATGAGTTGGGTAACATAACAACTGAGTGGTACAGGAAAGAAATTTCGTCTGGACGATATATGAATTTTGAAGGGCACAATCCAATTACACATAAGAGGAATGTAGCCAATGCTATCGTGGATAGAGCCATAGCCTTCACCATACCAGAAGCACGCCCAAATAGCATAAAAACTGCGAGTAATTTGCTAATAGATAATGGTTATCCTAAGAAATTCGTGAACAAAACTGTGAAAGATAGGGTTAACAAATTCTATAATGGAAAAATTTGAATAAAGACCGGAGAAAAACTAGATATATTGCAACACCGTATGTACCAGGTTTATCTGAGAGAATCAACAAAACAATGCGTGAATATGACATGGCACTAGGGTGCAAATCGGAAAATAACATAGGGAACTTATTTTCCAGAACCAAATACCACATGCCAAATGACATGAAGTCCAAGGTCATTTATAAAATCAACTGTTTAGACTGCCCTGGAAAATATCCGGGCCAAACAAAACAAAGAATCAAGAACAGAACGAGTAAACATAGAAGTGACATTAAATTAAAAAAGACGACTGAAACGACCGGACTAACATTACACGCTTTGAAAGAAAATCATAATTTCGACTTTAAAAATGTCATCATCTTAGACCACATCCCTAATTTTTATCAGAGAGCCATTGCGGAAAAAATGCACATTTGCAACACCGAAAATGCTTTTAACCTTCTAAGCGACACGCACGGGCTGCATGAATCTTATGTAAATTTATTTAAAAAGAAATGATCTCAATGACTGCCCATATGATTTATCGAAATTAATTAACCGATTAAGGTGAAATTAAAAAGTAAAAAGGACAACAAATTATTGCTTCGTCATCATCTGTCTGTGATATGTTTAGGTGCAAGAAAGTCATTCGTTTATTAATTTATTTTCATTGTTTTTTATGTTCTATATTTTAAAATTTATTATTTGATATGAAGGTAAATTTTAAATAGTTTAAATAATTTGTATATAATCAATTTAATTAACCTTTTGAAATTCTGTGATCAAAACAGCCTGATGAAGAGTCCAAAATGACTCGAAATATAGCATAGAAGAAACAACATTTGGTTTATTTTTCCTACGCCGCTATAGTCCAAGAAGTATAACTCAACATTTAACTCCAACGGCGAAGAAACAACCCCTAAT
>CM055403.1:180227280-180273727 GCA_029228625.1 Pseudolycoriella hygida | reverse complement strand
GACTCAAGTTCACTGTCGAGGAAGAAAAGAACAAATCAATCAACTTTCTTGACATGACACTCAAGAGAGATGAGTTGGGTAACATAACAACTGAGTGGTACAGGAAAGAAATTTCGTCTGGACGATATATGAATTTTGAAGGGCACAATCCAATTACACATAAGAGGAATGTAGCCAATGCTATCGTGGATAGAGCCATAGCCTTCACCATACCAGAAGCACGCCCAAATAGCATAAAAACTGCGAGTAATTTGCTAATAGATAATGGTTATCCTAAGAAATTCGTCAACAAAACTGTGAAAGATAGGGTTAACAAATTCTATAATGGAAAAAATTTGAATAAAGACCGGAGAAAAACTAGATATATTGCAACACCGTATGTACCAGGTTTATCTGAGAGAATCAACAAAACAATGCGTGAATATGACATGGCACTAGGGTGCAAATCGGAAAATAACATAGGGAACTTATTTTCCAGAACCAAATACCACATGCCAAATGACATGAAGTCCAAGGTCATTTATAAAATCAACTGTTTAGACTGCCCTGGAAAATATCCGGGCCAAACAAAACAAAGAATGAAGAACAGAACGAGTAAACATAGAAGTGACATTAAATTAAAAAAGACGACTGAAACGACCGGACTAACATTACACGCTTTGAAAGAAAATCATAATTTCGACTTTAAAAATGTCATCATCTTAGACCACATCCCTAATTTTTATCAGAGAGCCATTGCGGAAAAAATGCACATTTGCAACACCGAAAATGCTGTTAACCTTCTAAGCGACACGCACGGGCTGCATGAATCTTATGTAAATTTATTTAAAAAGAAATGATCTCAATGACTGACCATATGATTTATCGAAATTAATTAACCGATTAATGTGAAATTAAAAAGTAAAAAGGACAACAAATTATTGCTTCGTCATCATCTGTCTGTGATATGTTTAGGTGCAAGAAAGTCATTCGTTTATTAATTTATTTTCATTGTTTTTTATGTTCTATATTTTAAAATTTATTATTTGATATGAAGGTAATTTTTAAATAGTTTAAATAATTTGTATATAATCAATTTAATTAACCTTTTGAAATTCTGTGATCAAAACAGCCTGATGAAGAGTCCAAAATGACTCGAAATATAGCATAGAAGAAACAACATTTGGTTTATTTTTCCTACGCCGCTATAGTCCAAGAAGTATAACTCAACATTGTTGCGGTGACCATCATTTTGCAGGATACAAGGAAATAGATTTTTAACTTGAATTTTATGAATTAAAAATAATACGATGGATAGGTATCTGTTGAATAACGTTACGCGGGGTTTAAATTAGTTTCACAAAAAATGGCCATCGCTTTGTCTATCAGCCGTATTGATTTAGGTTAATAAATTACGCAGATTCGTACCAACGAAAAATGTCGGCTAGTAACAAATTCATTTGCGTAAATTGCCCCAATAAATTTTTTACCGAAAACAAAATCAAAGTTTCGGTATTTATGGGATCAATTAGATTTAAATACCAATTTTCCTACCTCAAACAGAAAAATCTCAACGTGCTCAATACCCATACTCTATACTAAAAGGTATGATGGTGAGAGATTATACCTCGTTTAAATCATCAATCATACACACTTTCACATTTGTGACAGAATGATGATCCTTAAATGAATCCACCTAAGTTGATGTTCATGACATTTTGATTAACAAAACGTTTTGATGTGGCTTTTGTTTGTTTTACGTGGGTATTGTAGAGCATCTCTTGCCTATTTCGTTGACGTAGAGCGTTACATTTTTTTTTGAAGATTTAGTATTCTTCATCAAAGGCATATAGCAAAGAAAGTACTTCCTGCGGAAAATGTTGTTTTCGACAGAATGTCAACATTTATAAATGTACAGACTGGTTCAACCGAAAAAAAAGTTCGGATGAACTAAACAATTACAGAAATATCGATCCTATAAATGTGAACAGCTGATCCAGCCAGACAGACAAAGTTTTAAAGTTGTGAGTTGATAATAAATTTATGTAATTGTTGATCTACAAGTAGGTCAGAAAAGAGAGAAAAATTGTTGGTAATTTGGGTGGATAGTTAAACATATGCAACGGACCGTACTCATCAGAACAAATGTGGCAAACAGAATAGATGTTGCAAAAAGACTCGAACGTATGAGTAAATATTGCTTATCGAAAGGGCGATATTGAAAAACCCGTCCGAAGCAACGGTGTAGAAACCTCTCCAAATATCCCCAAAGCCCACAAAAAAAGAAAAAGTTAAAAACAAATTATAATAAATTTTATGGCAGTCTGACAAAAAATTAACATAAATTGAAGCAAAAGTGAAATGCGAAAAGTTCAGTTGTTTTGGTAAATTACGTAAAACTTATTTTCATGCTAGTAACAAGGTAACAAAGTCAGAAGGTTTGCAAAATCGGTCAGTTAAAAATAGGCCGAGACTTGGTCTCTCTTGGACACTATTCGCACACAGTGCGAATAGCCTCTCTTGGGCACTATTCGCACACAGTGCGAATAGTCTCTCGTGGGCACTATTCGCACACAGTACGAATAGTCTCTCTTGGGCACTATTCGTACACAGTGCGAATAGTCTCTCGTGGGCACTATTCGCACACACTGCGAATAGAGCCCAAGAGAGACTATTCGCACACGAATTAAGGCGAGACATGGATTTAATATTATTTCGCCGCGAGCTTGGGCATTATTCGCACACACTGCGAATAGTCTCTCTTGGGCACTATTCGCACACACTACGAATAGTCCCTCTTGGGTACTATTTAAATATACATACCTAAAACATTTAATAACGCAATGTTGATATAAAACTTGAATGCATCCATAAATTTTGATTCATCAGAGGTGAATTTTCAAATGATGGCGAAATTTCTAACTGCCTCGTGAACAATACAATTCTATTATATTGCTTGCTATCCTCCTCCAGAAGCAGACCGCGTGGTCCATAGTAAAATTATGAACGTTAAGTTAGCACAAAAGTTTTCCCAAAATTGTTTCCTTCCCGCTAACTTTTGCTTGGGCCGCTATCTTTATTACATACCGCTAACATTATGCGCTAAAACGACCATACTACGCAATACGCTTTCGTATGGGAAATCTTTCAATTTTGGGAATTGCTATGCTCCACATCACAGTGTTTGCTTCGTTTTCAACAGGTACAGTTGTATGTTGACGCAGTTTGCTTTCAAGAAAGTTGAAACTCAGTATGAAATGGCAAAAATGGTAGGTTTTTTGTCAATTGACGCTAAGGCAGCAATCGTAAACAACAAAAACCAGAATGTAGTGTCCTCTACTCAATGCTCCTGTATGTTCTTTTCGTCAATGAACTTACCGTGCCGACATCTTCTAAAATTCCTTAATATGAATGAGGTGGATGTGTTTTTACCGCAATTGTAGTATTCCACGGATGTAACGCGAGACTAACGGCGTTTACTCGTGAACGGTAAGTCGCACAATATGTTACTACAGCTCGTTGGAAACCGAAAGATATTCGTTTTCTAAAGTGTCATATACTATTTCGTTGTATGACTTTTGGTTCGAGAGTAATCACCGTTAGTCTTGCGTTACACGCGTGGAATACTCCAATTATGTGCAAATAGGTGGACCTTGCGCTACTACCTAAATTCACATCCAGCACTGGCCTTGCATATTCCTACCAATACTACAATACCGGTATACGTACAAGTTCGCGATCGAACTCAAATAGACCAAATAAAAAAAGTAATGCAATCACCAAAGAAATTCGAGATATTTCTGAAAACTTATCGCCGAACGATCAAAACCATTACATGAGTAACTAGAGAAACTGAAGACCGAGATGAAAAATTCATTAGCCAACTCAAACATTTTGTCTGAAGGCTGCATTCCAAATGCTGGACATTTCTGTGCCGATGGGCAAGAAATAAATGCAGCCGTTGATGAAGAAATCGCGCCTTTAGATTTGTCAATCGCCAACAGTTTCAATAGAACGGCTTACAATGTTGAAGAACACCAAAATTCCGTAGAAGAGTCAAACAAGAAAAATGTTTCTATTTCATCATCTCAAAAAATAGATAGTAATGTCACCACAATCAAACCTAGAACTGACCCGTACGTATCAGAAAAGATGCGGCAAACAAAGTTGATGTTACGAAAAGACTGGAACGTATTTAAGTAAATATTGCGTTCACAGTAGACTGTATTGGAAATTGCCCGTAGGGCAATTTCGAAAAACCCGTCCGAAGTAACGGTGTAAAAAAATTCTCCGAACGCACAGGTCACTCCAAATAGAGAAAAATGTTCTCCTCAATTTTGTCTACAACATAGCAAAAAACTATTTTTTGGGCTAGGGCCGACCTTAGTACTGACCTAGGGCCTTAAATAGAGGCCTCGGATACATACTTTTATAGACAAAAATGTTTCCCTCAATTTGCTCTGCAACATAGCAAAACACATTTTTTTATGTTAGGGCCGACCTTAGGACCGACATGAGGCCCACTTGAGCCCTAAGCACAGTCAAAAATTCTTCTATAAATTGTCGGACCTGCCGAGATCTTTCAAACAAAAAACGTTTTTGAAAATCGGAAGAGATTTACACGAGTTATGTACAAAAAACACATAGAGCCCGAGCAGAGACTCGTTTTTAGTGCCCCTGCTAAGTCCAAGGACTCAAATTAAAAAAAGTTTCTTCCATAAATTGTCGGCCATCCCCAGATCTTTCAAACAAAAAAAATTTATGAAAATCAGAAAAGATTTACTCGAGTTATGTGCAAAAGACCAAAAACCATTTAAGCGGCCCTAGCTCGGCGGCCCTTGGGCCGACAGTGCCCAGATTCAATCCCATAAAATATTTACCTTTCAGGAAAAAAAAAAGTTTTTGAAAATCGGTCAAGATTTACTCAAGTTATCGTGTTGACGGACAGACCGACAGACCGACAGACCGACAGACGGACATTGTTTTTTTCGCTGATTTGTCATCTGGAGGCAACAAAAAAGTTTCCCCCTCACTCCCGGGTTCGAATTCGCAATGTAACAAACGTGGTAGTAAACGCATCAGACCTACGTACTTCGTACGGGTCTAAAAATGTTGGTCGTACAAAGCATGTCTAACATCACAATGTCTCAAAAACGCAATCCAGTTGGGCGTCCAAATTCCTTTTTCGGTACCCAGAGAAAGGATCAACCTTTTGCGGCCACTGGAGTTAAAATAAAAAAAGAGCGGCGAATCGAAAGCAATGAAAAAAGTTAACGAAGATAAAACCATCAGCTCGAAAAGAGAGTTACAATACCCAAATGGCTTACTCGTGGAGAGTTCAGGGAACAAAACAAATTTCACTAGAACAGATTGTAAACGACGACAATGTTTTCCAGCGACTGAGAAATGATGTAGCTTCTTTGGAAAATCTGAAGGAGTTTGTCGATACTCAAGTTTTTGTCTATCTTAATAATGAGGTTACTAAATTTGAGGGAAAGCCTTGGACATGCTCAAATTGTAAGAACGTTTTGGAAGGATTTCAAGTTCAATATGATGTGTGCCTTGATTAGTTTCACCTTAAATGTGTTCAGGATCCAGAGTAAAAACCCCAATTTAAATGTTCTCCTTGTTAAATGCTATTTCAAATTTCAATAAAGGTATTTTTGTTAAATTTTATCATTTCTACCTTTCTTTCTTATAGATATTCGAGTGCGAATAGAGGCCAAGGGAGACTATTCGCACACACTGCAAATAGTGGCCAATGGAGACTATTCGCACACACTACGAATAGTGGCCAAGATAGAATATTCGCACACACTGCGAATAGTGGCCAGGGGAGACTATTCGCACACACTGCGAATAGTGCCCAAGGGAGACTATTCGCAGTATGTGCCAATATCATCACCGTTAAAAATATCCTATTTTGTCTCATTTGTATGAGAAAATGGAAATTTCAAAAATTCGTATCTTCGGATCGACTGAACCGATTTTAATGATTGAAAAAGGTACGTCGGCCTAAAATGTTCCGTAGAATTCGGGAAAAATATTTTTCGGGGGGTTCGTGGCAGAGGGGGGGGGGGGTGAAGTCGAAAAGTTGCTGTTCCGCAATCTACGAAAAAACTTCTTGTGAATTTTTTGGCGTGTAAGATTTGCGTCACAACCCCTAACTACCATGAGTTGGAAAAAAGATTGTCTGATATTGTCTGTTGGGATGGAATTTTCTTACACAGTTGCTAGAGCTGGGTTTTTCAATGTTTTCTTTTGGGCGATTTCCAAAATCGGACGAATAACCTGGAATTTGATAAAATTCCAGTACATTCTCGAAATTGCTTACAACGCTAGTCTAGGCATAGGTTTTATCTAAAATCAGAAATATTTATTTTTTTACCTATTTTTAAGGACTTTCAATCGATATTTCATAATCCGCGATTTTACACAACATTTGAAAACTAAAATGATGATCAACGACAACCGTAACACTGTTTTACCTGTAGCTTCTTTTAATTAAGCAACAAGAAAGTTCATTTTGGTGAATTTCGTTGGAAACGTTTATTAGAAGTACGAGACAAACAAAATGTGGGAAAAAAAAAATAATTCGCCTTCACAACACCATCTTGAGTAAAAACATTACTAAAAATAAAATCTTTAAATAAATACAAACGAAAAAGTTTTAAATTTACTTTTCGAAAAGGGAAAAATGGAAAAACAAATAAATATTAAGCATTCGGTTCCTTCACCATTCTCTACTGTTAGTCTTGTCGCGAATGTCGCCTCAATATTAATTTTCCCATATTTTTCCATCTTCATATTACGTAAATAAAATTCACATCAATTGTCATGGAAATATATTAAAAACTAAAACTTTTTTAATTGGATTGTTTTGAGAATTTTATTTTGAAATTATTTATTTAAGGGAATAAATTTGACTTTACTTGGAGATTGTGACGTCTGGACGAATTACTAGCAATCTCAATTCATGGAAATTACATAAGTGTTCTGCTCTCTGCTGAGTATTTAAACTCTGTGTACGATTAGCCGTCTATGTAAATTTACATTTAATTAATCAACTGTTATTACGGTGATTAACATTCGATGGCCTGCCACACAAATTTGCATAGCATCCTCAGCGACTGCTAATGGTGCAATGTATTTCGTTCGTAAAATATATGACTACTTCTTAAAGTGGCGGATGCTGGTGCACTGATTAAATCCCTCACATCACACACATTGAAGCGTTTTGCTCTATTTTCCACTTGTTTAAGTTTTTTTTTTTTTGATAATGAAGCCTTCAAAGAAGGTTATGCTGGCCCCCCTAGCTATCGGATATTTTCCCAAGTCCTGGAGGTAAGTTCGGGCTACCTTCATACCTATAAGCCTGGTCATATAACCTGTGACAAGGCAAACTTAACGTCTTTTATCTTGAAGAAGCAAGAGAGGTTGTGTGACATTGACACAAAAAAAGTTATTTTTAACGTTAACCTTCAGACAAAAATCATCCCTATTATCCGTCAGGGAAATCCGTAGACACTGCTCTGTACCATATAGTGTATGAGCTGCAGAAGAACATGAAAAACGTCAAACTCACCCTAGCAACTTTTATTGGTCTAGAAGGAGTCTTCAACAAGGTAACCTTTGATGCGGCCCCGAGGAGATTTAGCTTAGACAGAACTCCGATAATAGCTACTTACAGTGAGCGTGTATGGTATTAGTAGGACTGGGTTGGCAGACATAGCCTGTATCCAAGGAGGAGTATTACCGCCGATCGTGCTATTCAACAACGTGCCATATTTAGTAAGGACGTTGTGGTTTACACAGATCGACGAAAGACGGATGAAGGAATTGGGTCAGGAATGAACTGCGAGCAGTTGTAATTGAGTGCATCGATATCGGTTCCCTTCGGAAGACTTGCCGCAGTGTTTCAAGGAAAAAACTTTGCCATTGAACAGAGCTGCGAAATTCTGATAAAAATCGACAAATTACAAATTCCACCGGCGACATACGTATTGCCTAGCAGCAAGCTGACAACTTGGAAACTTTATCAGAGAAGAACACCGTATCTGTGGTCTAGGTCTTAAGCCACTCAAATGTCACAGGAAACGAAAAAAAGCAGACGAACTTAGTCAAAGAATGCAGTAGAAATGAATATATAAGACCCGAACCAGCAATCGGTTGTCACGGGGAGCTCATAAAAGAAAGAACGAAAGAAAACCACTTGCGGATTTGGGAAAACTTGAACACGTACACAAAAGATCTTGGTGGGTGACAACAAGCGAGCCACCAAATTTCTTATGAGTCTGGACAAAAGATCCTTAAGAAGGATGATAGGAGTGCTAACGGGTCATAATACCTTGAGATACCACCGAAATAATATGGGACTCAGCGATGACACGAACTGCAGAAGGTGCGGGGATTAGATTTCTTAGTTAGGGCCGACCATTTCTGATCGATGCACACAGATCAATGGACCCTTTGTGCTACCCAGTCATAAAGACCTCTCCTCCACACAAAAACCCTGTCCACATCGCCGACCTTCTACAAGAGGCAGCAATCGATCGGACACTTCTTGAACAGTTGCACACCTGGCATATGACCCGATCTCCTACTTCACGTTCATATGAAATCAGATGCTACCCTATTCAAGTAACTAGTCCTCGCCACAAGGCTCGTGGGAGTCCAGTCCAGGTCGGTCTAACCTCACACCATAAACCGCTAAGCTTTCCCGATCGGGTCTCGACTTACACGGAACGAAGCCATGTGTTACCACTACTCTGCGGCCTGCTATCACTACTCTACCCGTCGACCTTAGCAACCCTGTAGCGTAAAGATGCTCACACTTCTTCTTCAGCAAAAGTGCCATCAAATTGATTAAATCCTATCTGTCGAATAGATGTCAGCCAGTGCTGGTTGACGGTTTTTTGTCAGAATACCTGCCTATGAGCATAGGGGTGCCACAAGGGTCAGTCCTAGGACCGTTATTGTTTTTTCTTTTCATAAATGATCCACCAAGTGTTCTCGTACACTGCAAAACCCATTTGATGTTCAACTGTATATGCATCACGTCTGGCTCGACTTTAAAAAAGGAGTCGACTTGATCAATGCAGATTTAAATCGAATTCACCAGTGGGCCAAAGAGAATAAATTAGTTTGGAATGCGGCGAAGTTACACGTCATGGTAATATCGGAATCTGAAATAAGTATTGGTGATCCCGTCCTGGCAGAAAATTCAATATTGCTAGTCAACGAGCAAATAAATTATGTAATGTCACTAATAGTGCCTAGTGAGATGTGTACTGAAGAATTCGTTTTCCGTTCACGCTATCTCTTTTTGTAATTCGCTTCCGTTGGCAATAAAAAGGAAAATGTCATCTGCCTCTTTCCCAGATATGTGTTTACAATATTTCTGAGAAAATTGATTTTTGTTTTAGTTGTATGCTTAGATGTAAAATGAAAATTAAGTTCCAAATGTTTTTTTTGTGAGTTCTTTTTATCTCTACCTCTCTCTCTCTCTCTCTCTCTCTTCTTCCCTTTATCGAAACTGTTATAGAAAAATTGATAACAAATAATAATAAAAACTTAGAGCTAAGGTCAATAATTGTAACGTAAATTGTAATGCGTAATCACAGGTAGTTAAAAGGCGATAGTGTTCTGTGAGTTAATTAATAAAATATATACATACATACATGGAAATAGTGCCTACGAGCCCTATCCAAGGCAAAGACTTCCGGTCCATAAGCTGGGCTGGGGACTGCTATGTAGGCCAAAAAGTCTTCACTCATTGACATAACTTTGCTAGCGAGCTATAACCCCAGCAGCAACCTTCGTTCCACTAACCGAGCTGAGAAATGACCCAGCGGTTGACATGAGGCAAACAAAGTATCAAAGCACCAACGTAGCCACTGAGCCGGACGACAACTAGGAAAAGTACCGGTTCAGCTGTGCAACTGCCCACACGAATCCCGAAAACGATACAAATTTGCCCCGAAGACATCGTTCAGAGAAAATTCGACTGCTATCGTATGCATGCCCATTGAAAACAATCGCAGAGCATCTTATTCATGCAAATCTGTGTTTCGCTGAAATGATTTGATTGTTCCAAATTACTTCAGCGCTTCGATACATACCATGAAGCGATAGTTTGATTCCTGAACTCCTGAAAGAAAAGTGAAGTCACTACCCGGCTGCGCACGTTCACGGCAAACAATAAAACAATTGTTACAATAACAAATTGCATATTCGCCATGCGGTTCAATCGTTTCACTTCACGAGTATAAATCACATTATATAGCACAAAACACTGAACACTTTGGCAATAACACAAAATTAAAAATTCCGGCCAAACTCCGATTTATTCATCGTGAGGACAGCCTAGCTTAAGAACGATGCGAACTCGACCGTGGTCTAAGCTCGACTCAAACGTGCGGAGATGCACCGAAAACATCCCTGCCTTAGTAGAACTCAGAGCGCGATGCTTTTTAGACGCTGTTGGCAAATTGCATTTGGCGTTAAACTTAGGTTTACTGATAAGGCTAATGCGATTCGTTTACAAAAGATACTGAGGTTTTACAACATCCAGAAATCATTTTAGTGAAGAAAATCTTTACACTATTTTCTGGGCTCACTTTTAAATTTTTCATTCGCCGCTTGAATCAAATTTAAACAAATTAATGTCTTATTGTTTAAACACATGTGTTTGACATATGAAATATATTTCCCCAGATAACACAGATCACAATTTTTGATGTGGTTGCCCACTGAAAGTACATTAAATGTGCGAAATTCAATGTTGTTGAGAATATGTACATGAAGTGTTCAAAAAATGTGCCTGTAAAGTGGTACATATTTCGATGTACATAAAAAGCACATTTTTTGTGCTATTAAAACTCGAAATTATTGCACTAGATCACAAGTACATTTTTCGCACATTTTATGTGCGTGATAAGGTGTACACTATTCCTATTACATTTAATGTACCAAAAATGTGCTTGTGATGTACTTTTTATAATTGAACACTTTATACAAATTTAACACACCAACACATAAGTAGCTGGTGGCACAATTGGTAAAGCAGTCGACTCATAATCCCGAGCGTCTTGGGTTCGAGCCTCGCAAATGGCAGAAGTGAGAGCTTGGCATAAAAAAATGTAGATGGAGGACGTAGCGATCATCAGAATAAGAAAAACCGAAATAGAAAAGTCGGAAAACTAAATTAAATTTTCCTTTCTTTTCTTACATAACATTATATGTACATGAAATGTGCTAGTAATTCACACTAAAAAGTACATTAAAGGTACAGTATTTGTGTATTCAAAGTGTTTTAAGTGTACATTAGATGTACATGTAATTCACATTTAATGTACATTAAATGCACTTCACGTTGCAAAGAAAAGATGTAACGGTAAGGGCGCTTTTTTATATGCATTAAATGTCCTGGAATTGGAGCACATTAAACGGGATCAGCACATTTTCCGATGGCACTTTATGTACATTTCGTGGAGTCAATTGTTATCTGGATTCGTTGATACTACTACGACCGAAGATGCGTGACGAAATATTCGGTATGTATGAGGCTAAAACCTCATTCCGAGGGTATAAATAGCGGTACAATGTGAAATACAAGATGAAACAATGAGTCCCAGTGGTCATGATAGAGTCTTAAAACGATCCCTAATTTGCGTGACAAAAATTGCCGGGTGACTGTTTTAAATACTGAGTTAATGTTTTTTATTGTTTTTCTTCTCTTAATAACTTTTTAGTGTGAGTCACACCATCCTTGATATCCAATACTACAAACCCATTGAAAAAGTAAGGAGGAAAATATTTCTGTATATTTATGATTCCATTTACTTTTAGGAAAATCGAATAATTCAAATCCCCACATGTACATTTTACACACTTCATTCTTACCGTGCCTCTCGAGCAGAGCATGTAGAATGTCGTATACATTTTTCCAGTCTGATATATTATGGAGGAGTGTGTTATAAAATGGGTTATGACAAGTTTTCCGTTTTCAGTCTGATTCATAAAAAATGAAACAATATATAAACCGAAAAGAAGCGAAGGCTTCCGTTAACTGAACCAACTATTCGGTAAGGAAACGTCGTCGAAAAATCTTTTACATAAGAAAACAACAATTTGTGAAACTTTTAGTGTTTGTTTTGAAGCAAAGCGACGACAAAAGTACTGGCAACCTTTACGATTTTTGAGGGGTATAAAGGAAACGAAGGAAAACTCTATACAAAGAAGCATTAGGCTTTTTATTTCGAAAAAGGATTTTTTCCTTTCTTTTTATTGATTTTGATTTATTGTTTTTATTTATCTTTTTACAGCGTTGGTAATTTATTGTTGAAGATACATCTTCCGAAAGAAATTAGAATCTGATATTGTATTGATCAAAAAGGTCTCAAAAACATTCGCAAATGACATAACAAGGGTGACTGTAGAAAAAACAAATAATGCAAAGTATATGAACGAGCAAGATAGCTCAAAATATTACTAAAGTCAGAGTAGAGGAGTCCTGAGCATCACCTCCAACAAGAAAATAGTGATTGAAGATTCTCAAATGTTTTAATTGCATGCGATAAATTATGTAACCGAAGGATTTCTAGTATACAAGCACGTAGCTTAATTTAAGGAACATTGGTTGTAAAAGTATCTAAGTTTGACCGGAGGGGATAACTTTGACCACTTTTTCCAACAGAGATTTCGAATGTCAAAAGAATACACTTTACACTATGTATTTGACGAATAATTAACGCAATAATACGAGTAACTCTTGCAAAAAATATTCGCAGGCTGTCAAAGCTACCACTTCCGGTCAAGGTATACCGGCAGCCACTCAAGGGAAAAGGAAAAGACACGTAGAAAAATACAATTTATACTTTCCTCACTTGCCTAAAAAACTCGAGATGAGTTCTAGAAACTAGACTCAATCCGAATCGAATACTTCAATTCAAATAGACGTTTTCTTCATCCTACTTCCAATTGTTAAACAAAAATCGAAAAACTAACAGTGCTGATTTCGTCGTTTACGACTCATCAGTACACCTTGTCTTAAGACCATGTGTTTATCAGCAACGATGGCCATAGAATGATACTCAGACTATGTCAACTCGCCTTTTATACAATCCAGATCCTTCGATTGGATGCATGTCATTTCGTTTGAACAATTTGGAAGTAAAAGAATTGTGAGTTTGTTTCGGTTATTTATTAATTTGGATTATTTTGCTAAGCAGATTACCACAATTCAACGACTATCGAAGATACTTCCAAATTGTTCAAACGAAATGACATGCATCCAATCGAAGGATCTTGATTGTATAAAAGGCGAGTTGACATAGTCTGAGTATCGTTCTATGGCCATCGTTACTGATATACACATGGTCTTAGACAAGGTGTACTGATGAGTCGTAAACGACGAAATCAGCACTGTTAGTTTTTCGATTTTTGTTTAACAATTGGAAGTAGGATGAAGAATTGTGAGTGGCTTTTAAATGAAGAACATGATGAAACCGCCAATACTCAAATACATTCGAATCTGTATTCGAATTATTCACAATAATTAATAACAGATGTCGTTTCCTTCTGAAACGTCATCTCGTTCACTATTTTGTACTTCATTAATTTATAATAAATCACTGTTCGTTTAACCTCCGAGTCGTTTGCACGTAATATCCGAATACAGTCCACTTGAACAACGTCGCAAACAGCTCAATAGCTGCTGCAGCTCTTCCCCGTTTAAACTGCAGGCTATCTCCTTCTGAGTTTTGTGGACATGCATAACTTTAGTTTTCGCTACACTTACCTTCATCCCGCACTCCTAACATGCGGCATCCAAACAGTCAATTCCGCCCTGTGAATCCCTAGTATTATCTGCTAAGATAATCAAGTCATTCGCAAGATTTTCATTATCACTTCAAACACTTTGACATTTCCCTGCAAGTTGGCTTGATGATTTTGTCCATGAAATTTATGAACAGAAGCGGGAAGAGAGAACATCCATGACGAACACCCTCATTAACCTCGAAAGACTCGCCGTCCATTCTTACCGTAGCCGTGCTCCCTGAATAAATGCTCTTAATGGCGCGAGTGCAATCTTTATTAAAACCTTACTGTCTGTACTCGTTGAGAACCCCAAACAGATTCTGATATCCGGTGCGGTGAAAACGAGTTGAAAACGATTTTGAAACGAAAGTTCCAGTGTGTGTGAGGTGGAAACGGTTTTTGAAACGAAGACTGAAACGATTCGAACTCTAAAAAACCTACTGAAAAGTTTCCTGAAATCTCAGTATCCAAGAACTGACTTCTGTTGGAGTCATTTAATGTTCAACTGGTCATATGGTCTTTTATAGTATGGACCCGACTCTAATGTTATATGAAATAAATGTTACTGTGATTTCAAGCGTTGAATAGAAGAGTTGTGTTTGGTGTATACTCTGAAGAATATTTTCAATTTCCTACAGGTTATGGGCGTTTATCACGTTAAATAAATATTGTAAAGTGATTATCAAAGCCCAATATTTTTTTCGGTTCGTTTTTTCTACACCGATGGTTTAATTTCATTGTGCATTTTTCTGATATTTCGCACGATCATCATGTCAATGGAGCTTTCTGAAAACTACGACACCTGGAAGATCGCATGCAAGTCATACCTTGTTATCAAAGAATTGTTGTCATGCATTGAACAAGCACCATCTGAGGATCATCCGAAAGAATTGGACTACTTGAAAGCCTTTTAATTCACGAAAATATTTATTCGTACATTGCCAACATCAAAACAGCAAAACAAGCTTGGTCGAAACTTCAGCAGTCATGTGAATCCGTTGAAGCATGCGTCTTCAAATTTCGCTGTCATAAATGTGGAGAACTGAGACACATGGCAAAGAATTGCAAGAAGGTTGAATCGCAATCCACAACGCAGGATGAAGAGAAATGCAAAGCGAATTATGTGAATAGTCTTTTTCGTACTGGATTGTGAATAAGAACACAGTGAATAAGTTGTTCTATGTCAAATTTATTGTTAAATTGAAAGTGAATTAGCTGTTCAATTGAGAAAAGGATCAATTGAAAATTTCAATTTAAAAGGGGAGATGTTCTTTCTAGACTAATTTGAAATTTTGTTTTTTGACGTGAAATTGAAATGTGAACTAAGTTGTTAGTTTAAGGAACTGAATTCCGTTTAAGAAATTTTAGAAGAACTTTTTGGTTGAAAATTAATTTTGATTAGATGACCAGATTTCTCATTATGTGGGTGTGTTGTAGGGTGGTCCAAAAATGTGTGGAAAAATTAAAGTGTCGAAAAGTTTGGGGCACCAGCGTTAAAACGAATCTAAATGGGTCCCTGATAAAAAGTGTCTATGGACGCAACTCAATCCGGAGTGATCTAGGGGTTCCGCAAAATCAAAATAGTCAAAAAATCCCAAAAAATTAGACTTTTGCGAAATTGCATGAAACTAGTATAAGGGTAGGAGTCATGTTCAGGCAAGTTTAATGAAATCCGTTCAGAATAGTCCGCAGAGAACGTTTTTTGACTTACTTCGAGTTTCCGCACGCTGTCGGAATCAGAGCCTAAAGTAAGCAATTTCCACTGGGGAGCACTTTCACAGAAATCGCGTAATTTTCAAGACGAAAAGACGCGAAATTATTAATATAAAACATATGACTCTCTTCGCTTCATACTCTTGTTTCGCTTCTAATATTTTTTAACAAAATCGCATTCTGCGAAATTTGAAGGTGAAAAAATTGTGGAAAAAAACAGCCAGCAAAATGTTTTGAGATTTCAAACTCAAGCATAGAGTGAAGAAGTAAAAAAGCGCGACCGCAGCGAGCGAAAAATTTTTTAGATTATTGACCCCCGAATATTTTTGAAGAAATTGCGAGCGTAACTAAATTTTTTGAGATTTCGAACTCAAACACAGTGTAGAAACTCCACTTCGCGTTTCTGAATCATTTCCCGTGTTTTTGTTATTCTGCAGGAAATCTTCCATGATTCACAGTGGAATCACCGATGATTCACAGTAGAATCACTGATGATTTACAGTGGAATCATCGGTGATTCACAGTGGAATCACCGATGATTTACTGCGGAATCACCAATAATTTACAGGGAAATCACCGATTATTTGCCGTGGATTCACCGATGATTTACCAGAGAATCAACGATCATTCACCAATGAATCACCGATGATTCACAGTAGACTTAGCAATGATTTACCATGTAATACTAGTGGAATATCACATGATTCACAGTGGATTTACCATTGATTCATAAGTGAATCACAGATGATTCACAGGGAAATTACAGATGATTCACAGTGGAATCACCAATGATTTAACAGGGAATCACCCATGACTCACCGATCTTTCGCCAATGAATCACAGATGATTCACTGTAGAATTATCTGTGATTCCTCTGTGAATAATCGGTGATTTCAAGGTGAATCATCAGTGATTCCTCTGTGAATAATCGGTGATTTCACGGTGAATCATCAGTGATTCCCCAGTAAATTATCGGTATTTCTCGGTGAATCATCGGTGATTGCCAGGAAGGGTGCACAGACGGCTACTTAATAACCTATCGTCGCTGTACAGTTTTCAGGTTACTTATTCTACGATGTAGTGAACTCACCCTATTTTGTCATCATTCTCCACATTCAGAGGTTTTTTTATGCGATTTTTATATTCTTCATCGATACTTGCATAGAATTTGTAAAAAGAGGCTGGGGAGGACGAGAAGGGCGTTGAAGGACTTACATTTTTCCTCCTCCGATGTATGTTATTTGAAGAACAAAGTGTACCCAACTTTTCTTAGCGCCAGACCGCGACGACGACATTAGGTAGTGGCAAACTAATTTAAGGGAAATGTTAGGAATGAATAGTACTTTTAATATAAAAAATAACACTTGGGTTCAATTCACAAACTTGAAGTTTTCTGTGTCTTAAAAGTTGATCAATATTTCACGATAATGTTAGAGCCGCATGAAGTCATTTGTTCCTACGTTTGAAATTTTTCGACTCCGAATCTTTTTATTCCCTAAAAGATAATCGAACAGGCGCGCCGACTACCACGGTTAGCTGGGACTAATGCCCCCCACGGACGATTTCGTGGGGGGCTGTGCCCCCTACGAGAAATAGACCGAAAAATAATTTCCTATTAAATCAAAGTGAATTTCTTGACAAAACACTGAAAATTTCGCCTGCGGCGCAATTCAATGACAGTACATTTCAACTACATCTACTGTCACACATATTCCCATGAAATCGTAGTGAATTTCTTGAAGAAAAAACACTGAAAATTTTGCGTGTGACGCAACTTATTGAGACTACATTTTGATTTCCTATGTTCCTATGAAATCATTGTGAATTTCTAGAAAAAAAAAATCAGAATTGTGCTTGCGGCAAATGTTAGAATATAATAGAATAAGTAGGTGGAAAATATGATTTTCTGCACCTAAGCCTACCCGCAATGATTGCGATTCTTTTTGTTCAGTTAATAAATTTCAAAATAATTATAGGAGCTATGCTCCAGGTCGATGAGTTATTCAATGTGAAGGAGCTTAAATGCTGCAATCTCGCTTTAACATAAGGGGCCATCCATAAAGTACGCACGCTAAAAATCGATTTTTTAGACCCCCTCCCCCTCGCACGCTTTTGTGGACCCCCCTCCCCCCACCGCACAATTCCGCACGTTTTTTAAAACAAACCCTCCCCTATGGTGCGTGTGTACTTTATGGATGGCCCCTAAGCCGGGCAGTGGCATAGGAAGTGTTCAGTACTCTCTATATCCCCCCACCCCACTTGTCGCAGTCTGGGTCATCCGAAATACCTATCGTACGGAGGTGCTTGTTCTGACTGTCTGAACAAATATAGCTGGGTGACGAGTCTTCGTAAGAATCTTCGCTGAAATAACATTCAACATGCATGTTACTTAGGATACATTTTGATACACTAGATTTTGCTTAAAATTTTGTTTGCCCCCCACGAGTCAAATCAAAGTCGGCGCCTCTGTAATCGAAAATAGAAGGTCAAGTTTGAAGATGAGCAAAATCGGTCAATGCGAAACAAGCATGGTTATTGGTTTCCATGGTTTTAAATGAAAGTTATATACCTAAGGAAAGCAACCCAATAAATTTAGTGAAAATAGGTTGAGTGTTTTTCGCTGTAGGGTAAATAGAGTGGACCAACCTCGGGCTACTCGATCGCACATGACACTTTGTGGATTTTCATGGTTATTTCCATTCTTTTTGATTTTTTTTTTAAATTGTCCTTTAAACTTTTTCTTGAACTTTTTTCTATAAAGAGGACTTCGAGCGGGATTTCCGATATTGCCATATGCAATTTACTACATCTAAGCTTTCGCTACATTCGTATTTTTTCTTACTATTCTTACTTTCTTTACTATTCTGAACGGATTTCATTAAACTTGCCTGAACATGACTCCTACCCTTATACTAGTTTCATGCAATTTCGCAAAAGTCTACGTTTTTGACTGTTTTTGGGATTTTTTGACTATTTTGATTTTGCGGAACCCCTAGATCACTCCGGATAGAGTTGCGTCCATAGACACTATTTATCAGGGACCCATTTAGATTTGTTCTAACGCTGGTGCCCCAAACTTTTCGACACTTTACTTTTTTGGACCACCCTAGTGTGTTGGAATCATTTAATGTTCAACTGGTTATATGGGTATTTTATAGTATGGACCCGACTCTAATGTTATATGAAATAAATGTTACTGTTGTTTCAAGCGTTGAATAGAAGAGTTGTGTTTGGTGTATACTCTGAAGAATATTTCCAATTTCCTACAACTTCATCAATTTTTTGTTGAAAAGGGGAGGGAGGACTGATTCCAGAAATTGGACAACCTGAGGCAAGGTGGACACGAAGATTAAAAAAATCAACAAAAAGATAAGACAAAAGAAGATTTGTTACGGTTTATAATGACCACGAAGTTGATGAACATTTTCGGCTGAGACAGAGTGTAGCAATCTATGAAGAGTTGAATGTGATGACAGAGGAACCGATAAAGAATGATGAAATGTTTTCGTTTTATATCTGTCGAAGTCCCTACATTTTATCTGATTTCGTTGAAAAAAAAAATAATTCAATTCCAAGGTTTCTGAAAAGAATCTCTTACCGACTTCGTCACAAAGGAACTACAAAAGTAGCGTTTCTTATTCAATTTCCGAAAAATACGTATTGATATTTAAGTTCAGTTCGCATCGCTGTTCCTAAACGTACCGACGACGAGTATAAAAACATTTTCCATCTAGTTTACTCAATATATGCTCGGATCACCATCAATAACATTGAAGATAAAATCACAATATAATATGGCTAAATGATTTTTCTATACATTGGGCTTTGTACAAATTTCATATACCTAGACGAAATTCTACATGTAACAACGTCTATAATAGCCATGCTTGTCTGGAACTCTCCACAAACATCGTATCATATGTGCTATCCATTCCATCCAAACAAAACCGACAAACCATACCAAATTCGATACATACGTATTTTTGTGAGTAAGCAAAAAATGTACAACCAGAAGAAAATCTATAATGCCAAATCGGTAAATCGGTCATTGTGATTTGTTCGTTATTGCTGCATGTTGATATCTATATAGCGTACACACAACACACGCTCCATATATGTGGAAATTTCGATATATTATTTATCTTTTTATTTCTTTCGATAGAACCTTTATTTATTTAATAGGAGTGAGGGGGGAATGATGATGGATATAATTTGAGTTTTCATTCCCTTTAAATTTAAATCAATTTCGTCTAAATGGATTTCTTTGTTGGCTGAGTTTGATTACAAATACTTGCAATGGATGTTGTGCTCAATATTCCATTGTAGAGGTAAGCGGGCCGCCCGAAAGAGCGGGTACGGAAAAGCTCAGCCGCTCAGGAAACGTTTGTGGAAGGGGGAGGAAGTGAGCTCAACTCGAACCATTACATAATTTTCCACCTATAGCTGGAGCATAGATGCTCTTTACTATCGAAATTTTTAGTGTAACAAAGTTGAAGATTTAACACTTTTCGTCGGTTGTATGCGAAGTGAATCCGCATGAAAAATTGATCTTTATCCGATCGTTCATCAGTGAAAACAGGGAGCACCGGAAAACGGTTTGTGATCTACAGACTAAAGCGATTATATTTTTGAAAAAAATATTTTCGTGATTTTCCTCAATCATCTAGAGGGGAATATATGAAATTTTGAAATAAATCGCACCACAGAAAATCAGACCGGTACGGAGCACGGGTCCTTGGACAAAAAGAAATCTCACGGCAAAAAAAAAAAAACTTTTAAACTTTTGCGGGCCATAAAAAGGTATCACACCCGCTCATCTCTACTCTATCGTCTCAGATTTTTTTTTATTTGTTCAGGAATTTAATTCAATATTGCGTATACGAAATAAAATTGGAGCTACAATACACTGATACCATTGATAAGAAGTTTTCCATAATTTAATGAGTTTTCGTATCTTTCAATTGACAGAATTAAACTGGGCGTGGGTAATGTTATTTAAAAGATAAAGTTACGACGTGGACATTAAAAAGATTAAAATTCTAATATTTGCTGATATGACACAACCAAAAGGGTTTACATTAACCGTTTCTATCTGTGTCAGAACTTTTTGCAATTCATCGAAATTGAAAATACAATCTTCCGACGAGTTAAACTTTAAATTAAACAGTTAAACAGCGACCTTCGGTAGGAATTCTGAAACCTTATTTTTGGTTTAATTTTACAGTGAAGTCTGAAAATCGTGGTGTGTACACCTTCACAAATAGGGAAGCAAGTAGCGATGATATTATGGAAAATTTAGGGTTCTGCCAAAGAAGATCTTGAATGCACAAGTTTAGAGTCTACGACCTTTTAGATTTAGTAGTTAGGGAGTTTCACTAGACGAACCAACTAACTCCCTGGCGGGTGAATAATAATTTATTTGGCTCTAGGACCGATTATCCCCAGTCAAAATATCCCCGGACGAAAAATCACACAAAAAACGGACAAAATATCCCCAGATGTAATATTATTGATTGTATTATTGATTAGATATTATATTGTCGCGGTGGGCTTTTGTATGCCTTGAAGGAGCCTTATAAAATAGGGCGCTGCCCCAAACCCAGCTACGGACTCCGCCCCTTAGACCCCACAAGGGGGATATTCCCCCCTCAGGGGCGCCGACTTTGATTTGACTCGTGGGGGGCGAACAAAATTTTAAGAAAAATCTAGTGTGGGTCAATCAAAATGTATCCTAAGTAACATGCATGTTGAATGTTGTAGAGGAATGTTATCTGAGCCTTACGAAGACTCGTCACCCATTTACATTTGTTCAGACAGTCGGAGCAAGATTAGAAATATAGAGGGATACAGATTCTTCTCTTCGATAGTCTTAGAATGCAGAGATACATTACAAAAATTATCCGAAAGTCGGGGGACATCTATAGTCTGGGTTTCCGGGCACTCAGACATCCACGGGAATGAGAAAGCAGACGAACTAGCCAGATTACCTTCATTACACCGCTTCAATGGCCCCGAACCGGCCCTAGCTGTATCCAATACCACACTTCAGCGAATGATAAAGTGCTGGAAGGATAAGCGTTTCAAAGACCACTGGAACTCGGTAAGCTTTGCGAGACAACACAAAAACTATATTCGCATAAACAGCCGGAATTCTAAGTAACTTCATCTCGTTAAGCCGGTCAAACCTTAAAAGAATGGCGAGTGTTCTAAACAGACACAATCTTCTTAACAAGCATCTCCGTATGATAAGTATTTCTGATGACCCAGACTGCGATGAGTGTGAGGAGTGAGGATATAGAGAGTAGTGAACACTTCTTATGCCACTGCCCGGCTTATGTTAAAGTGAGAATGCAGCATTTAGACTCCTTAACATTGAATTACTCATCGATCTGGAACATAGCTCCTATAGATGTTTTGAAATTTATTAAGTGAACAAAAAGAGTCTCAATCATTGTGGGTAAGCACAACAGGCTAATCTGAGCCAATCTGAGAAAATCATATTTTGCAGCCACTTATTCTATTGTATTCTAACATGTGTCGCAAGCGAAATTTTCAGTGTTTTTTCAAGAAATTTGCTATGATTTCACAGGAATAGGTGTGACAATAGGGGTAGTTGAAATGTAATGTCATTAAATTGCGCCGCAGGCGAAATTTTCAGTGTTCTTTTAAGAAATTCACTGTGGCTTAATAGGAAATTTTTTTTGGCCTATTTCTCGTGGGGGGCACAGCCCCCCACGAAATCGTCCGTGGGGGGCATTGGCCCCAGCTAACCGTGGAAGTCGGCGCGCCTGTCCCCCCTTGAGACCCCCCTTTTCGAGGGCTGCGGCTCCTCGACCCCGCTTTTTGATTTTGGTTATTTATTTCAGGCCTGCGGTGCAAAGTACACTTCACATTGAATATTCTTAATTTTTGAGTGTGGATATTTTCTCTGATGGGATATTTTGTTCGGGGATATTTTGTCCTTCTCTTTTAATGGAAAAATTGTGGTTATTATGTCCGGTTCCTTTGCCCACGGGGATATTTTGGCTGGGGATATTTTAGTACAAGCGGACATCTAAAGGTACAATTTACAGAGACTAACAAATACAAAATAATGTAAGCAAATGTAATGCAAAAACATAACCAAAGACCCGTACGTATCAGAATAGATGTGGCAAACAGAATAGATATGGTAAAGAGAATAGATGTTGCAAAAAGACTCGAACGTATCCAAAGATACAAATAAGCAAACAATCCAACGTTTTATGTTCTTTTATAACTATAAGAGTTTCAAAGATCCATAGAAATTACCCAAGGTAATGTCAAAGGCCCTACCGAAGTACGTCTCAGACCATTCAAATCTAGAAAAGCTTTATCCAAGGACTAACTCGTTTTTCCCTAAAACCCAGAAACACGTGTTATCTAAAATTTTATTGTCTACAACTTTGTCCTTGGAAGCAACTTTCTACCTCTCATAGCTCTGGAGATCTGGGTCATCCTGCCCAATTATGGAAGTGGCCATATACCAGGATTGGACCATATCTCCCCAAAACCCTGAAACACGTGCTCACTTAAATTTAATTCTCTACAATTTTTCCTTTGGAACCAACTTTCTAACTCTCATAGTTCTAGATATAATGGGTCATCCTGCCCAATTATGGAAGTGGCCATATACCAGGATTGGGCCATATTTCCCCAAAACCCTGAAACACGTGTTCGCTTAAATTTAATTCTCTCTAACTTTGCCTTTGGAACCAACTTTCTAACTCTCATAGTTCTGGAGATCTGGGTCATCCTGCCCAATTATGGAAGTGATCATATACCAGGATTGGACCATATTTCCCCAAAACCCTGAGACACGTGTTCGCTAAAATTTGATTCTCTACAACTTTGCCTTTGAAAGTAAATCTCTGTATTGCGTATTTACGCAAATACTGAAAAAAACTATCTCTTATCATTTTGGGCAGAGAAATTTATTTTCGCCCATTCCATGGCTCCCAGTGCCCAGACCCCTGACCCGATTCCAACAAAAAAAAATTCCCCAGTTTTTTGGTATCAAATGCTTTCATTTGTTACCAAATTGAGCAATTTCCGTGCTTTACTTGCTGAGATATTTGCGAAAAAGTTTCGCCGACCCTCGAAAAACCATGTTCTTGGTCACTTCCTCGACCATATCTCCGGAACCACTTGATCGATTTTGCTCATCTTCGAACTTGAATCATGGGAGGCATGTACCTTTCAGGGAAAAAAAGATTAGGCTGATCGGTTGAGTCGTTTGGAGAAAAAAGTGGAGACGGACGGACGGACGGACGGACGGACATTTTTTTTATTGCTGATTCGTCATCTCTAGACGATAATAGATGCATCCCCTCACTCCCACCTCGATCTACCCCATGTTACAATAAAATTGTTTGTAGTAAACGTATAAGACCTCTTCTACTTCGTACGGGTGCAAACATAGGCTGTTTGAATTGCATACCAAGAAAGAATTCAAAGGTAGAGTCTGGCAGCTTACTCAGCTCAGAGAGAAATTCGTGTCGAGGCAACGTAGGGTTGACGAAATTGCAAACAACATCAAAAATTCGACAGGCATATGTGAATGGCAAATGATTAGGGCGTTGGGTTCTGTTAGAAGAAAAAAATATTATTCCATTGTTCCTAGAGGACGTTGGTTAAAGGTGATACGGGTGATACACTCCGTCGGACAAGGGTCTCCAGGCCGTGGTTCAAGCATCTATCTACGTATGGACTAAGCTCGTAGTCACCTTGTGCGCGACGTTCCAAATCGCCATTATCAAACATAACGAACTGTTTTTGGGTACTTTCTACAGTTCGTCGGTGCAATAGTTGATAGGGTGACCAGAAGCAGGATCGATCGCACCAAAGACTTGTAAAGAACTTTCAGAGCGTTGTCGTCAACGAGATGGCGTTGCCTCTTCACAAAGTTCAGTGCATATTTGGATTTGTTGGAAATATACTCAAAGTGGGCATCAAAGCTCATACCTGAATTCATGTAAATACCCCTCAAAATACCCAAATCAAATAAATTGTCGCAACGTTTAATTAATTCATCACCCAAGACAGAGTCGTAGATAATAGGCTTCTTTTTCAGCGTATACGTTATCACATTCGATTTGACTCTGTTGATTTCAAGACTATTTTCACAGCACCAACGATAGAACGTGTTTATAGCAAGTCGAAATTTACGAGCATCGTCTAACGACGAGTCTAACGATGTTATTACGGAGACTAGTTTCTTGTCATCAGCAAAATTCAAATTGAAGACACCGGAAATTTGAACGTCAGAATCATTGAAAAACATCAAGAACATTACAACGCCTAAAATTGATCCTTGTCCCGTTCCGGAAAGAACCACAATGCATTCTGATTTATCGGTGCCCAATTGAACATATTGAAGGTATTCAGAAGTTAGGACAGAAAGCATAATAGTATGCAGTTTGACAGCGGAAATCGAGCTATTTTACGTATAAGGTTAGACACATCAACTCTATCAAATGCTTTACTTATATCGACGTAGTACGAGTCCAATTAGGCGTATTTATTGAAAGCATCGTGCGTTAAAACACTTAGTTCCATCAGGTTCGATTCAATACCTCTACTTGAGATGAAGACATTTTTTTAGCTTTATCAGGTTGGGACGACCCACTACTGGGTCATGAAACACAGATATGCTGATCCTTTGTTCCTTTCCCGTTCATCACGTAAATCCTTTGAACCTGCGAGGAACTTGTCGAGGACAATTGGTCACATTACCACGCAGAGTCCTGAGTCTCAGTTGAGAAAACTTTGAACACTCACAAATTACGTGATATCCGGTTTCGTTCCCAAGACCACAGGTACATTCGGAATCGCTAACGATTCCCATCTTTGAAGAATGACTGCTTAGCCACAGTGCCCGGTAACTGCTCCCATACTCTTCTTATGCGACTCCGGTCCATGTTCAGCAGTGCATTTGTCCACTTGCAGTCGGGCATTGGTAGGAACTGCTTTGTGCCTTGCCCCACCATATTCACGCCAACGCTTTATTCCCTCTGAACGCACCCATTCCTTTACAGCCTTGTCACATTCTGACTGTGATATAGGAATGAACAGTTCGGGTCCACATTGAGCAGATCTATTCCAGAGTGCCCCGGCACCCAAGGAACCTTCACCCGATTACTCCGGCCCAGCCGGTTCAGTGTGCTTTTGAACTCCTTCATGTGGTTACAGGTGACATTATAGTAAGGTATCTTTCTTGGATTTTAGCGGCGTAATTCAAAAGAAAATTTGTTGTTATTTTTTGCTATATTTCGAGCCCAGTTTGGCTGTAATAGAAATCAGATTTTATATTTTACTTAAATTAATAAATCACAGAAAACATTGAAATTACCTTTTCTAAACTTAATAACAGAAATCACATCATTAACTAAACCTAAATTAGATAAAATACATTGCATATAAATAATCACAGATATTATGACAGCAAATAACAACAAATTTTCTTTTGAATTACGCCGCTAAAATCCAAGAAAGATACCTTACTATTTACATCACCGGCGAAGAAACAAAACCCACTATATATACAGGTGACATTATCGCTCTGATCATTTCTTCGCTATCAGAAAGGATTGTGACTCTTTCGCCTACCGTTTCCGGTCTCAATGCACTTCGCAATCCTTCCATCGCTGCAAACGTTTCTGCCTGAAGTACACTTACGGAAATATATTTTTGCATCAAATAGAATTTTGTACTTCTGCGCAAGTTTTTGCAGTGTTAAAAAGCTGCGCAGAATACCCCAGCCCCCACTCCATTAGAGTTTTTTGATCCGTCTGTGAAGCAAATGAGTCCAACCTCTCAGCCATTCTAGTCTATCCGGTATGACAGCCTCGTAGTGCTTCACAAAGGTAATTTCCGGTTTTATCCGGTCCCTGGACATGTTAAAAATAGGATTGGCTATTGCCCCCCCCTGATTTTTCCATGAACCGTGTTAAAGTTCCTCATCCAAAGATCATTAAGTTAGCGTCTGTCCGCAGTTGTGAACGCTCTCGCCTTGATGATCGTTTGGATGGGTACAATATACAGCACCGCTTCCATGGCTATCGTTGTGATGAAGCCATGATGCGTTGTGGAGACGTTGTGCGGTATAACTAGTTTAAACTGCGCGTGGATACCTTTCTCAAACACCTTAGCTAGGGAGCATTCCACGAAAACTTCATTCCCACGCTCGGAATGCACGTTACAAAATGATATTCATAGAAAATGGTACATCATAAAGGTTGATCCTTTAACTAGATGTTAGTCATAGGAAAGTGACTATCATTTTGTAACTACTGAGAATTTCATGCGTGGGAATGATGTTTACGATTCTATAGTTAGTGACATCGATTCTACGACCAGATTTATAGATAGGCGACAGTTGGCCAATTTTAAAAAGTTGGAACAGCTCAGAAATCGAAAGATTGAAAACCAAGTTGAGCGGTTCGAACAAATAGGAAGGGGGAGGTGTAAGAGGGTAACTCATAACTAGATGTGCAGAAAGATCTCGCATCGAAAGGAACGAAATGGTCCATAAAACGTGATGAGCCATTATTAATAGTTGTACTAAAGAAATGGTTGGGATGAAACATCTCATCAACTTACAGATTCTTTCATTAATAAGCATAAGAAACATGTGACAACAATACTTTTTTCTAAGTCTCGGAATCAGGTTAGCTCCACATGAAACCTGAACTGACGGATCTTTTCCCCAAATACTTCGCAATGGTTTTCAGAAAAAAAGCTTTTTGAAACAAACACTCTTTGAATCTTTACTTTACCACCATTTTATTTAACTATTTAGTCCATGTGTACACCGTATTACATTTATTTTATCTTCTTTTTCGCTTTATATTCATACTTTCTACCGAAATGTTAAGCTAAATGATGTATGAATTTAAGTACGTTAACAAAATAATATATTTATCATTTCTAGCACATAATACTGAGATTGGAGTCAGTAAAATTCTATGTCTATGTGTAGGTATATACCTACGTAGACTTTATTTCACAGGAACTCTTTTTCTCATACCTTAGGCACAACCGGTATTTAGATTTTAATGGAACATTTCACTGATATACAGCAGGGTTCACTCATTAATCATTTCCCATTATACCCCTTCATTTAATGGCGCGTAGATGTAGTTAAAGTGGAAAGAAGACATCGGCAATAATTATTTTGCGTTTGAGTGAGGTTAGTTTTACTGTTAAAAAGAGGATGGAAATTTTTAGTGAAAATACATTTAATTATTGCAGATAGACATATATTTGGCTTCAAAGGTACTGGTAAAGTGCTGAATAATAACAATTAAAAACACACAACCGAGTAAATTGCTTTGGCAATTAAATGGTATACCCGTAAGAGGTTCGGCGAATAAGACAAACTTTGAATTATTTGAAGTTCAGTGACTGAAAATAGCGGAAAGGGAAGCAAACGAAATGGGTGAAGTACAGAGTGTATATGTTTTGGACGGTGTTTTGGAGTGAGTGCGAAACTCGCTAAAACCAACCGTATAAACCGGTCCGAGAAAATGTTTACAATTTTCTTCAATTTTATCACCGAAATGCACATAAGCCTATTCAGTGCAAGAGGGTCAAATAAAGAGTCCAAAAATTTTCACCTAAGCGCTAGACACACTCAATCAATTTTTAAGAAGCGATAACTACTTTATGTTTTCGCCCTTCCTGTCCGTCCGTCCATCCGTCTGTGGACCTTTCATCTATGATTTGCAATCGGTCATTTGTCATCGATGGCTTGACATCGGTGGCTTGTCATCGATAGCTTGTCATCGATGGCTTGTCATCGATGGCTTGTCATCGATGGCTTGACATCGGTGGCTTGTCATCGATAGCTTGTCATCGATGGCTTGTCATCGGTGGCTTGTCATCGGTGGCTTGTCATCGGTGGCTTGTCATCGGTGGCTTGTCATCGGTGGCTTGTCATCGGTAGCTTGTCATCGGTGGCTTGTCATCGATGGCTTGTCATCGGTGGCTTGTCATCGGTGGCTTGTCATCGATGATTTGTCATCGGTGTTGGAATTACTACATTCTATGGCTACTTTCATATTCCCATTTCAATGGTTTACTAAGTGGCGATAGCTACCCTTCCTGTCCGTTCCGCTGCGCACTCTTCATCGATGATTTGTCATAAGTAACTTTTCATCTGTAATTAGTCATCGTTGATTTCTCATTGATGATTTGTCATCGGTGGTTTGCCATCGGTGATTTGTCATCTGAGATTTGCCATTGACGATTTTTCATCGGTAATTTGTCATCGTTGATTTGCTATTTGTGGTTTGTCATCGATGATTTGTCATGGGTGATTTGTTACTCGTGATTTGTCATCTGTGATTTGCCATCGGTGATTTGTCATAGGTGAATTGTCATTGGTGTCATCGATGATTTTTCATCGTTGATTCGTCATCGGTGATTTGCCATCGGCGCTTCGTCATCGTTGATTTGTGGTTTGTCATCGGTGATTTGTCATGGGTGATTTGTCATCGGTAATTTCTTATTGGTAATTTGTTATCTGTGATTGGTCATCGATGATTTGTCATCGGTGATTTGTCATCGGTGAATTGTCATTTTGTGATTTTTCATCGATGATTTGTCATCGGTGGTTTGTCATCGGCGATTTGTCATCGATGGTTTGTCATTGGTGATTTCTGATCCGTGGTTTGCCATCCCGATAATTCAAAAATTACCTACGAATAATTATAGGTTGCCGCAAGCAAAATTTTTAACAGCCCTGACTTGTTCTCTAGATAAATCGAAGATTTTGCTAAGCACCGCATGTCAAATTTTTAGACAAATTTTTTTTTGCCAAAAATTGTAGCACGTCACTTGGCGTATGACGGCATTGACGAATGCTTCACAACATATAAATTTTCATCTTGGCACCAGGCTGCTTTCGTGAGCTATGCTCGTTTAAATGTAGATGTCAGCGGCAGCAATTTTTGGCACCAGACTGTCTTCTTTTTCATGGTTCAAAGTTACATAGAGAGCAGCCTGGTGCCAATTCGAAAAGTATTGTGCAGAAAAGTACTGACCACTTTTTTATTTTTTTTATTTATTTTTAGCCAATGGTTAAAAACTAACTGGCTTTTCATTAAAATAGAAGCAAATCCGGAAGTGAGTTTGCGGCCCAGTCGACCCGTCGAAGCCCCCAAACCACCCTTTGCTTTTTATTGATGAGTACACGTGCATGTCATGTGGGCATGTGGTATGTTTGGTGCATGTGGTATGTTTGGTGCATGTGGTATGTTTGATGCATGTGGTATGTTTGGTGTATGTGGTATGTTTGGTGCATGTTGTATGTTTGGTGCATGTGGTATGTTTGATGCATGTGGTATGTTTGGTACATGTGGTATGTGTGGTGCATGTGGTATGCGTGCATGTAGTGTGTATGTGTGGTGTGTGCGCATGTGTATTATTTGACTTGTTGTTATATTCATTGGCCCGGCAGATTCCGAAAATGGAAAAGAAAAGACATATATATATTATAATCTTCACTTAACATCATTAACATTATTTTGGTTCAATACGAAATCCGTTTTTACTCAAAGTATCATGAGTCAGAACTGCTGATCTGACCTTTGAGCGAAATTGATAACGGGAGATTACAGGTTTGTAAAGGTGGGCGAACAAGTTAAAAGTCCTTTCCGTATTTGTCACTGGTTCAAATAACCCATAATTGGTGAGATGCGCATCAACAGCAAAGAAGCGGTTGTTCCCCAATGGCCTAAGCGACATGTTCAACATCAATTTTGATGATATAGAAGGCGCGTCAACACGACCCCTCAAAATATCAAAAGCGAACATAGAGCATAAATTCAATCTCCGACGTGAAAGATTTTCGATACCGATAGTTTGACACCCACTCTCATAGGGTGGGAGGCGGTAATTCTCGTCCCTCTTTACCGTGCGTCTCAGTGCGTATATTAAGAATTCCCTTTGAATACTACGACTACGCTAGTGCAACATTACTTTAAGTGGGTATGTTACGGCGCCGCAGGCGAGAATTTTTTGACCTTTCTTGCAAAAAAAGAAACGAAATTACTCTTCCAAGTTTAAAAGAAATGATATGGACCTTAGTTAAGTTAAACTTACAAGATTTTGTTGAAAAACGTTTGAGTTGCGTTCACGCGCTGGGCTTCATACATTGAACCAAACTGGTGTAGTTTACCAGGATTCGAGATTCTTCCAAAATGCCGAAGGAAACAATTTAGGGACGATAGTCCACTGTTATTGACTTTGGTTCGGTTGACCCTCCGCTATCGACTTTTACTTTCCACTACGACTTCTAACACTTCCGTTTTCATCAAAAACTTGGCAAAAATTGCATCGTTTTCCATAAACCAAAAAAAATCGTCCTTTTTAACTTTCACTAATTTATTTACGATAGCAACTTCCGCGTCGTGGACCCATACCTTGTTAGATTTCAATAAATCACAAACACTTCCGAATAGTAGAATGATTTATTGCAGACTTTGATCACTAGATTAGATTCTAATTAACGGTAAAAGATCAGTTAAAAGATAAGTTAACACACCCCCTCAATTTGATTTATTTTAAATTGAACCACTCGGCTGTACTCGTACGGGATGGTCTTCTATAAAGATTTCGTTCAGGAGTGGATGTAGAAACTCGAGGAAAAGGGTAAGAAAGTATCTGTGCTAGGCGTGGATTTTTTACACAAATGTCTTAAAGGAAGTATTCCAGAAACCGATCCACCAGCATGTCTTCTTGAGGACTCGATGAGGTAAGTAAACTGTTGTCAAATTGTTTTTGATGAGAATGTTGGCATAAGAATCCTTTCTTGGGACACGCACATGTTCCACAAGCCATTCTAATGTTTTATTAAAGCTCATAAGTCATAGGAACCGTACAAGTTTTCATTAATTAGGCGAGAACATTTTTTTACAAATTGCTTTAAATCAACGCTTAATAATACTTAGCCGGATAGTAAAAATAAAAATGTTGTAATTACTTGGTTCTTAAACATCGGGCTTTCTATATTTTCATTACTCCGATTTATTTATTTACAATCTCAACCAGCATATTGTGTGTAACGGAAAATCGATAGAATTGCGTGTTTTCTAAGTGAGGATTAAATTATATGTTTCATTGCCGCAACATATAATTTTTAATACGCATATACAAGGACTAACACATTTCTTCAATTTATGCCATTGACCATGGATGGAAAAAAAATCATTTCACTTTTGACTTGGAGATTAGTAATCGTAAGATATAACATCGAATTAAATGAAAAACTTTTTCTTCAGTATAAAGCTGAACGATAATTTAAAGTTAATTTTAGAAACTTAGGAAAGTCGAAATTGTAGGTGTAGGTGTTGGAAAAGTTTGAAAGTGCCAATGGAATTTGCTGATGAGTTTTTTTTAATGCAAGAGCAGATGTGAAGGCAATTTTTTCGGAAAAATATTATTTTCCAATTTGAAATTAGCTGATTTCTTGAGTTTAAAAATACAGAAGGCAGAGTAGAGTTGAAAAATCGTCGCTTAAACTTCTCGTTTTGGATCGGTTCTGGTTTTGCTATTTTAGGTATTTATAAAAACTAGAAGATCGATGGGAGAGTAGGAGAAACTAATTAATCGGTAAGTCTTGTGGTTTTGACAGAAAAAATCATGCCCGCAGTGGAAGTGGAGGGCGTGACGCAGTCCTCTACACCCCAAAAAAGAAGTCCACAAACTCAAAAACGCCATGCGAAAACCGTTGGGACAAGGATCCACATGTACGCGAACTTTTGGGGTTTTCCTTCTGCCACCTCCTCCTCAATTTTTTTTTAATTTACGTCGCAGCTGCTTTCCAACGAGTCCAAACTCATCAAAATCGGATGGAAATTGGCTGAGATATCGAGGTCTGAAAATGACATTTTTCTATGGACTGTCGATTTTTCTATTGTTCTCATAAACGTTTTTTCTGATCTGTCGGTTTCTATCTATGTATCTGTCTACATAACCTATCTATGTATCTATCTTTTACCAATTTTCGATCTCGGCCAGGGAACTCGGCCACAAATAAAAAATTTTATAGGCCGCTTTTCCGGAAAAACTCTTGCAAAGTCGTGGCATGTGGAAAAGGTGTAAATGTGAGTTTTTCAGGTAATGCTCGGAGTTCTCGAACTTTAGCTTCAGAATGACAATAGCTAGAGAGTTGGTTTCTTCGGAAGAGTTTCAGAGTTTGGTAAGAAGAATTTTTTGGGATCTTAAGAAAATGTCTGCCAGCTGTCAAAGCGGCGCCATCTTGGATTTCTTGAATAGATAGTTGGTTTCTTCGAAAAAGTTATAAAGATTGACTGGTGCGGAATTTTTTTTCGGAGAAAAATTTTTTCTTAGAAAATTTTTTTCGAAGAAATTTTTTTTCGCAGAAAATTTTTTCTGAGAAAAATGTTTTGTGGAGAAAATTTTTTTCGGCATAATGAATTTTAGTATTAGTTGATAGAATGTAATAGCTATTTAAATGGAAAATATTCTAAATAAAATCATTCATTCATTCATTCTTTTGGAGAAATTTTTTTTTGCAGAAAAATTTTTTATTTGCAGAAAAATTTTTTTGAAGAAAAATATTTTTTCAGGGAAAATCTTTTTCTGAGGAAATTTTTCAGAGACAATCTTTTTTTTGGAGAAAATTTTTTCGGAATAAATTTCTGCGAAAAATTTGCGAGAGCAAATGTTTTTGCGGAGAAAATTTTTTTTCCGTGAAAATTTTTTCGGAGGAAATTTTCTTTCGCAGGAACAAACTTTTTCTGCGAAAAATTTTTTTTAATATAATTTTTTTTTGAGAAAATTTTTTCAGTAGAAAAATTTTTGCTGAGAAAAATGTTTTTAGACAAACTGTTTGTTTCGGCGAAAATGTTTTCCGGAGAAACATTTTTTTCTGAAAAATTTTTATTCAGAGGAAACTTTTTTTCCGGAGGAGACAACTTTTCCTGAGAAAATTTTTTTATGAGAAATTTTTTCGGAGACAATTTTTTTTCGCAGAAAATTTTTTCTGAGAAAACTTTGAAGACAACCTTTGAGAGAAAAGTTTTTTCTGAGAAAGTTTTTTTCCGGAAGAGAAGGACAGAAAACTTTTTCCGGAGAAAATTTTTTTTGTGAAGAAATTTTTTTTCGGAGAAAAATTTGTTTTCGCAGAAATTTTTTCCTGAGAAAAATTTTTGGAGAAACATTTTTTAGGAGTAAACTTTTTTAAAAGAAAATTTTTTTTCTGAAAAAACTCTTTTGGAGAAGAAATTTTTTTGCAGAGAAAAAATTGTTTGATGAGAACTTTTTTTTCGAAGAAAAATTTTTTCCTGTTAAAAATTTTTTTCTGTGCAAGTTTTTTTCGCAGAAAAGTTTTTCTGGCTAAAAATTTTTTTCGCAAAATTATTTTTCTGAGAGAATTTTTACGCAAAATTTTTCTGAGTAAAATTTTTTGGGAGAAAAAAGTTTTGATGAGAAAATTTTTTTTTTGGGAGGAAAAATTTTTCAGGCGACAATTTTTTCATAGAAAAATTTTTCCCGAGATAATTTTTTGTGGCGAAAAACCTTTTTTTCGGCGACAATTTTCTTTCGCAAAAATTTTTTTTCGAAGTAAAATTTTTTTTTTGAGAAAAATTTTTTCAGAGAAAATGTTTTTTCAGAGAAATATTTCTTCAAAACACAGAAAATTTTTTACGTGAAATTTAGTTACAATAACTGCAAACTTCCAAAACGAGTGATGTCTTATACAAAGACCTCTTAAGAGTCAAAGTGTGACGCAGTCCGTAAGTCCGCTTCCAAAAATGAATGATGTGGTTTGAGGTAACGCTACCGTTCATAATACGCAAAAATTTGTTTGAGTTGTGTTCAAAAAATTGCGTCGCAAATGCCAGACCCAACGACATAATAATTTTTCTGTAGGTATTTTCGGTTTTTACGCTGCAAAAACTTGAATTTTCTTTCTTTTTGCAAAGATTTTTTTGCGTAAATTTAAATTTTTGCGTGTGAAAACTGAAACGATTTAGCTCATAACTGACATAAAGTGCACTAGCGCCATCTCGTAACGTAATTGGCAATCTTCATTCTTAAGTTTTCACACTTTTCATGATATTTGATTTGAAATGTAATTTTAATTTGGCTACGAAATCCTGGACAATAAATAAAAATTACGTGCTTTACGATCAAGCGATGAAAATATCTATTTGTGGAATTTGTACGTTTTGAGGTTTGTGTTAAAAAATATTTTAAAATATTTACTCGGAATTTGAAAAAAGTGTTCATTCGCAATGCTAGCGCACCTCTTGTAAACTACGTGGAAACTTTTGTGTTACTGTTCATTTTAACAAACATGTGAACGACATTAAAAAAACACAGCTACAGACCACAATTCGTGGTATCGTACACCATAAAGTATCACCAAAAATTTAAATTTCCATCAAACGACCCTTCAAAACTCTCCATACGGCACCCGTTGGTCAAACAACATCACGAGCTTTCTGTGTGTAACAAAGTTCTCAAATTACACCATCTGTTTAAAATGTGAAAATTGTACAAAAAGACGGACTTGCCATTTTGTTGTAAATTTGTAGCGACACAAAATGAATATTGTATACATCTCAGCTCTTGATGAAAATATTAAATTAAAACTTTTTTTTTAATTAAAAAAGTAAGCTTTTATCTATACAAAGGAAAAACAGTTACGACTCCTTACAAAACGGGGTGTGGGAACACAACAAAATGCATGGAAAAAAAATTTAAAAATTGTAAATATAATGTGTTTAAACGAGTAGCGCTTGTGATGTAGTCGAACGAAGCGTTCTAAAAATGATTAAATGCGATTATATGAAAAATAATAATCTACACGCTTCGCTTTTGTTTATAAATTATGTCGGGTGTTATTTTTTAATTATTTTCAAGTTAATTTTTGTATTCGTATAATCAACTTCTTTGGAAGTTATGGCAGCTTAAGAATTCAGACTAGTTTGAAAACAGTAAGTTCATTTTGCAGGTAAAAATATGTTTTTGTGATTCTTTAATTCTTTCTTCATTTTCTTCTTATATTAATCTACTTGCCTACTCGAGTAATAGGAACATAAGAGCAATTATGACGCCAATATTTTTCATTTTGCTGTAACAATTTTCCAAAAAAATACGGAAAATAATAATTGTGCACACAGCGTTCGTAAATAGTAGGTATTCTCGGTATGGGTGACCTTGAAGCAGAGCCTATTTTTGGGAAATTTTCGGGAAATTTCTGGAATTTCAGGATATTTCGGGAACATTCGGGAATTTTTCGCGAATTTCAAGAAAACACCAGAAAATTTTGGGAAAGTGAAGCGAGTCAATAACTTTTGTTACAAAAAACATCATAGATAAGCAAGTAAAGCTAATAATATTGATTTATAGTATTTTTTATGATGAAATAGTTACAAATTTCTTAGCAAAATACATATGACAAACCAGACGTTTTCATTGCCGTTATTTTAACGGAACGCAGGTAAAATATATGTTTAAGCATATTTTAGTAAGTAAATGAGTACTTCGATGGTCTTTTCCGATCGTCATATCAACAAAATTTTTTTTTTAATTTTGGAAATTTCGTGAAATTCGGGAAACCGGTTTCCCAAAAATAGGCTCTGCCATGAAGTATATCTAGCATATGACAGGGAAATAAAACCGTAGCTGACCGGCAAACAAAACCGCAGAAACCGGGAAATAAAGTTGACAGTTGATCGGGAATTATAGCTGACTGGGACGTATTTCCGACCGGGAAGTATCATGGGCGCGAAAAAATTAAGAATTTTTTTTTTCGTGGACGGCGAAACCATATACACATTTAAGTTTTGACTTCCCCCCTTGCCACGTACCCCCCGGAAAATATTTTTCCTGGATTCTCATTCAAATCGGTGGTATGGGACTGACTTAGGGGAAAAATTAATTTTTTTATTGTTGGAGATAGATGTCAAAGGAAATTTCTTTTGCTGTTTTTTTTCTCCAGAAATTTTTTTCGCCGGAAATTTTTTTTCGCCGAAAATTTTTTCGCGGAAATTTGTTTCCTCGGAAATTTTTTTTTGAGCGAAATTTTTTTTTCGCCGAAAATTTTTTTCATCGGAAATTTTTTTTCGCCGGAAATTTTTTTCGCCTGAAAAGTGAAAATATTTCAAAAGAATTTTTTGCGTTGCGAAGCCGTAAGCGTCACCCAAATTGATATCATTTGTTTTGGAAGAAGGATCGAGGACTTGCGTTACGTTTCCCTTTTAAAAAGGGTTTAACTGACCGGTAAATAAGGTTGACAATGAAATAAAGTTGATGTGGAATTATGTCTGACAGTGATAGACCTGTCCGCCGCCGAAAAAATCGTATGAATTGAGCCATCGCCGATGAAAATGAAAATATTGACTAGCTGATTGCACCACCGCCTAAGTAGCTAAAGCTAAGTAACTAAAATCGTTCCGCCCCGACGCCAATCATTTTCGTCGGCGTGAAAAACTTCAAATCAGTAACTACAATTTTTTCAAAGGAATATATTAAGTAAAACATTAAAATGCAACCAAACATTTTTGGAATTTCTGTGGAATTTTTGGAATTTTCAGAACGTCTGAATTTCGGAAATTTTATGGATTTTTTCGAATTTCTGTGGAATTTTTGGAATTTCTGTTTAATTTTTGGAATTTCTATGGAATTTCTTGAATTTTTGAAATTTTCGGATTGTCTGACTTTCGGAAATTTTATCTTTTTGACCGGTGGATAACCCCTTGGAAAATATACTAAAGCGTTAATCATATTGCGTGAGATGCGGGCAGCAATTCTCACACAGCTTTGAATTTTTATACTTTCGCCCCTTGTGATCCAAATAACTATTGTATGCGTTTCTGTGTGAGAGTTAGTGTTAAAAATCCCTGGAAAATGGCCCAAAAAAGACAATTTTGCATATGACCGACCTTCGAAAAATTCCAAAATATTTTTCTTATTTGGGCAATTCCACGGACTTCATCGTTCCCAGGCATGAAATTCTCAGTAGTTACAAAATGAAAGTCATAGGAAAGTAACTAACCTCGAGTTAAAGGATCAATCTTGGTGATACAGGCTTTTATATGAATATCATTTTGTTACAACTGAGCATTTCGAGCCTGGGAACGACGTTTTCATGGAATGGTCCATTTTCTCAGATATAAGAAATTTTTCAACGAGGGAAAACCCGAAGAAATTGATTCAAAAAACACGTCCTCCACATAAGTAAGTGAAACTTCACAGGGATCTGACCTGACGGTATGACCGTAAGTTTTGAACTCGTACGGGGTTCCCTTTACCCATTTATAAACCTTTTTTTCCTTCAAGGACACCGTGGACAGTGTTTGTAACCGAAAGAATCTAACTCTCTGATTCCAAGATCAAATATTTTCACTTTACGAATCAATCTTGAAGTATGACACGGCCAGTAGCATAATTTAGAATAGTTTAGAGCAGCTTAGAACACTTAGACGTATAAAATTAGCACAAAAATTTAAATTTCGAATTATCAAAGGAATCTTGTTGGAGGACTCAGTAATCAAAATTAAAACATTACTAATTTCAATTATTTATCTGCGTCTATATGTTACCATTAACGTCCCCATTGAACTCTGAATTGAACGAACACCATCTGGTTTTGATTTCTCTGAGAAATGCGGTTTCCCTCTCACTAAGTATATATGTATCTGACCTTTAATATTTCCTCATAAATTTTGCTGATTTGATTCGGAAAATTACAAGCTTTTTTTTGATTTGAGCCACCGCCGCTGATAAAAAATTGACGTAAGCCGAAGTCAGCCGCCGATCGACTACTCTCAGCCGGTTTGAGCCGCCGCCCGCCGACACTTTGAAAATTTCCTCATGCCGCCACCGACAATTTTTGACTGGCGCACGGGTCTAGACCGGGAAGTATAGCTTACCGGAAAGCAAACCTGACTGGGAATAAAATTTCACCGGAAAGTACAGATGACCGGCAAATATAACTAACAGTGAAGTATAGTTCATCGAGAAATATAACTGACCGGGAACTATAGTTCATCGGCGTGTGCAGAGATTCTCGGTATGAGTGAAATCATAGATTTTGTGATGAAGGTGAGAAATAACTTGAAAGTAGGAAATGGTGCGAAAATATGGAATGACTTCAAGCTAAGAAAATGTTAACTAATTGTGATCAGAATGTCAAGCTACTTTAGAGATGAGTGAGCAGCCCGCAAATTTGGGCCATGTCCGTGGACATGTGGTTGGCCTGCGAGAAGCCCACATTTGCGGGCTGCTCACTCACCTTTAAGGTACTTTCATCCATCAAGGCGGATAGGATTCGGCGAAGTTGGACGAAAAGCGACGGGGTGGGGTAGATAGAACGTTCTATCAAGAAGAAAAAAATTGGACAGGCTCGCAAATCTCGAAAACTGAGACCCTAAAGCCCTGAAACCTGAATTTAATTCTATACAACTTTGCGTTTGAGAGCAAATCTCCGTATTGCATAGTTAAGGAAATATAGACGAAAAACTGTTTTCGTATATGGCCAAGAAACTCAATTGCGTCCATTCCATTGGTCCCAGTGCCCAGACCCCTGACCCGATTCCCACAAAAATTTTTTCCAAGTTTTGTGACATCAAATGCTTTCGTTTGACACCAAAATGCGAAATTTGCGTGCGCTACTTCCCGAGACATTTTCGAAAAAGTTCCATCAACGCTCGAAAATCTACGTCCGACCTCCACTTCTTCGACCATAACTACTAGAGATGAGCGGGTCGACCATTTTTCGAAACCCGACCCGGACCGAACTCGACCCGATAAAATTTTCGAAACCCGAAACCCGAACTGTTTCAAAACCCGACCCGGACCGAACCCGACCCGATAAAATTTTTCGAAACCCCAAACCCGAACTTTTTCAAAACTCGACCCGGACCGAACCAGACACTCAAGTTTTTCGAAAGTCACAACCCAAATTACTTCGAAACAAAAATTATTTTAAGGCTCGACGTCTGCATTCTTCACGGACCTTAGACTAAAACCAAATTCGTGTAATATAAGATGATAAAATTTAGACGAGTTTTGTAAAATATAAAAAGTTAATAAAGGATCGGGACCCGAATGAAATGATACAACAACTCGACCCGGACCGAACCTGACCCGATAAAATATTTTGAAACCCGAAACCCAAACTGTTTCCGAACCCGGCCCGGACCGAACCCGACCCGATTAAAATTTTCGAAACCCGAAACCCATGAACCCGAAAAAAACAATTCGGGTTCGGATTCGGGTCGGGTTTTTCTAAGTTTCGGGCAACCCGCTCATCTCTAATAACTACTTGGCCGATTTTGCTCATCTTCGAACTTGAATCATGGGAGGCATGTACCTTTCAGGGAAAAAAGTTTAGGATGATCGGCTGAGCCGTTTGACAGACAGACAGAGAGACGAGCATTTTTTTTAATGCTGATTCGTCATCTCAAGACGATAATAGATTACCCCCAAATCCCACCTCGATCTACCCCATGTTACAATAAAATTGTTTGTAGTAAACGTATAGGACCTTTGTACTTCGTACGGGTCCAAACAATTTTTGTTTTGCTTTTGTTCATTGGTAAAGGGAAGGGTGTGTTCTGCAAAACTATAAAAAGCGACGGATGGGGTCAAAAATCTTAGAATAACGTGGACGTGAACCATTCATGTTTTAGTTTTTATTAAATTGCTGTTCGGCGGGGCCTGTTCATTCACTCTTCGAATTTCCATTCCATCGTCCAGTGCCACTTTTTCCAATTGTCTCTAAGCCGAGACCACTTTCGCTACGAAAACATAGCGTCTCTGATAAAGTTTATGAAAATTCATGTAGAAACTATCAAAAACTATTGATCCATGATCCACGTCAATACACACATCTATCCTCATTTATTAAACAATACGCCAACCGTTTGATTTATGTTGAACTAGAAGAACTTAAGAAACAATACTTCATGTAAGACGTTTCAACATTATACCCATCGACGATTCATTTGCAGACACCTTCCCTTCTCAATAAATAAACTTTTTCTATTTGAGGTGCGAAAATGCGTACTTTTGCAATGCAAATGGAAGGCGAAAATTAAATTTTCAAAAAAGTAACCAAATTGCTGTTTACACTCAACTTTTATTAATCTGGTAGTTGATCTACTTTTTTGTGATTCCTTAGTTTTTTTAACAAATCTTTCGCTAGAAGGTAGGTCTGCATTTCAGGCGGGGCAGCCTGGTGCCGAAAAAGTGTCTATAACAATGTTGCATGGAGGAAAAAGTACGCAACTGTTCACTAGTTTCGAACTCGACATCAGGCTGCGTACTTGATAAATTTAATTGACAATGCAGCCTGGTGCCGAAAATCGATCAGTGTCATCGTAACTGCAATAATAAACACAATATGTCACACAAATTTCAAGTCGGCAATAGGCTGCGTTGTAAACCTTTTGTTTTATGAATGTAGGTGGCAGCATGACATGTATAATTTACTCCTGCCTACATTTTGGCAAAAACAGATTTGCAGCACCAGGCTGCGTGCTTAAGTGGTAGAGCTGAGAATGTAGATGGCAGTACTGTAAATCTGTTTTTGCCAAAATGTAGGCAGAAGTGAATTATGTGTGTTACATAAGTTTCAATTTGGCTACCGCATTCATAATACGAAAGTTTAAGCACGCAACCTGGTGCCGACTTGAAATTTGTATGACATATAGTGTTTATTACTGCAGTTGTGATGACACTGATCGATTTTCGGCACCAGTCTGCCTTCTACATTGTCAATCAAATTTATCAAGTACGCGGCCTGGTGCCGAGTTCGAAACTAGTGAACAGTTGCGTACTTATTCCACCATGCAACATTGTTACAGACACTTCTTCGGCACCAGGCTGTCCAGTGTGAAATACAAACCTTTCTTCTTGCGAAAGATTTGTTAAAAAGACAAAGCAATCACAAGAAAGTAGCTCAACTACTAGATTAATGAACGATGAGTGTAAATAGCTATTTAGGTACTTTTTTGAAAATGACAAATTTTTATATCAAAACTATCGCTAGAAAAACATCGTTTTTACAAAGATTGCTCTTGTAGTGGCACAAAGTTGGCTATTCACATATCAATCTTCAGACCAACGATTTTATAGGGTAGTGAAAGTTGGGTGGACTGCGGTTACCTTGTGCACGACCTGGAGGTTTGTGATACACAGACTGTTAAAGAGGATATTGAATGCTCAGGTCCAGTGTGTGTGCCTTAGGGGTAGGCCAAGGAGAATATTCATAAACTCAATTAAATCAGATTTAGAAGTTAGAGGACTTTCTCTGGGCAAACAAACCCTCTCCATGGCACAGGATAGGAAGGTATGGAGGAGGGTGGCCCATGATCACCGAGCGTAAAGACCTCACACCGAAAAGTATAAACGGTCTATAAACTTTGATGATGATGATGAAAATATGTGTTACTGTCTAAGTAGAAAATTAATTTTTTTGAGGAAAATACAGTGTAAGAGTTTTGTCTGTCCCGTGAACATTATCTGTCATAAAACTTTCCGTCTCTTGAAGAGCAGCAAAAGACAAATTTTGACAATTCATTTTATCCATTTCCCTACTAGTCAGACAAACAACTAACCCATGTGTGTTGATGGTTTTTCGTGCATTAACAAGTAAAATTCATAACACAAAATATAGCGTTTTTCTGCTTTTTAAAAATAAATGAAAAATCCCGATACATAACTAAAGCAAGTTATGCACATTCCGACTAGCTTACATATACTACACTACGTGCATTACTATGTGGTTTCGTGCATTACTTTATGTTAAGATATAGACATAAACGACATAAACTCATATATTGCTGTATGAATTCAACATAAATTTAATTTTTAGTACATGCCCATCTTGAAAAAGTGCTATACTATGGTGCTGCACAGCCAGCCATTTATATAATCGTCACGCTATTGGGCTCTTTATCAGGCAAGAACCATTTCCTTGCACATCAGGCGGTCTAAAGAAAAACCTCACATTTATAGTCGTAAGTTCAACGTAGAGGAACAAATAAAGAGCATATTACGTAATTTTATGGCACATTTTATTGATTTTGTAGTTTTAAGAAGTTTTGTGTGAAAACACTGTTCTATAGATGGTTGGGATAAGGATTTTCAGTTTTCAGCATAACATAAATATGTGATACTGTGGTTGGTTGGGAAATAAGGATAATATGTGAATAACGTGGAACCAGATACCACATTTGTAGTTTGCATCGGATGCGAATTTGTATAATGTCGCCGAAGTGAAAAAGACTTGGCGGTGGTCAAAGAACCGTAGAGGTGTGAGCCGCCTCAAATACACTAAGGCAGTGTCATTGAGTTTTTCCAAATATATCGTAAGTCATTACCATTTCAAAAAGGGTGACGGGTATTTTCTCCCGGGGAATTATCCTCGGGACAGTAAAAAAGTGGAATTATCACCCGGGGAATTATCCACCGGAAAGATTAGAACTATTACCCGGGGAGTTATCGCCCGGGAATTATCTTCCGGGTCGATGTGAATTATCACTCGAGGAATTATCGCCCGTGAATTATCGACCGGGTGGATGGGAAATTTCACCCGGAGAATTATCACCAAGGAATTATTACCCAGCTATGAGACAACTATCACAGAGCTATCCGAGACTTATCACCCAGTGGACTGTCTGGCAGGAACTATCGCCCAGCTGAATGGGAAGTTTCACCCAAGGAATTATTGGGTGACGGGTATTGGTGACGGGAATTAACGCCCGGGGAATTATCGCCCGGGAATTAACGCCCGGGGAATTATCGCTCGGGAATTACCGCCCAGACAAATGTGACAACAATTTAGAGCGGGTAAATTTGTATAAGGAAAATTCACAATTTGAATAAGGAAAATTTCCTTTCGTCATTAAAGCGGGTAAATTTGTACAAGTATAATACCCAATATGTATAAGGAAAATTTCCTTTCGGGCGATAATTCCCCGGTCGTTAATTCCAATTTTTTCGGGCGTTGATTCCCGGGCGTTAATTCCCGTCACCCAATAATTCCTTGGGTTAAACTTCCCATTCAGCTGGGCGATAGTTCCTGCCAGACAGTCCACTGGGTGATAAGTCTCGGATAGCTCTGTGTTAGTTGTCTCATAGCTCGTTAATAATTCCTGGGTGATAGTTCCCCGGGTGATATTTCCCATCCACCCGGGCGATAATTCCTTGGTGATAATTCCCCGGGTGATATTTCCCATCCACCCGAGCGATAATTCCTGGGTGATAATTCCCCGGGTGATATTTCCCATTCACCCGGGCGTTAATTCCCGTCACCAATTCCCCGTACCGGGGGAAAATTCATGTCGCCGTGGTAAAAGAACCGTAGAGGTGTGAGTCGCCTCAAATTCTCTAAGGCAGTGTCATTGAATTTTTCCAAGTAGATATATCGTAAGTCATTACCATTTCAAAAAGTCGATAAGCGTGACGGAAACGACGGGGGGCATTACCAATCGAATGTTTTTGGTCCGATGTAAAAGGAAAATTTTTAACTGAAATTTCAAAAATTGCCACTGTAAAAATTCATTAGAAAACTAACATTGTAAAAAACTGGCAAATTTTTTTGTCATTTTAGATTGGCATGGTTGACATCGATCATCGATGATAAAGCAATCACATGCCAAAAATGTTGTATTCATAAAACAAACAACTACTCCTGATAACAACAACAACAACCCGCCGTTATAACCCGTTCTAGTCAGAGGCTTCATCATTTTTATTTACTAGTTCCGAAATTTTTAATGAGCTTTGCTCAAATGGATTCTTCTTAGAGGTCCGTTCGTTACCAAATTTTTTTTACTGCGGAAACTAGTAGAGCTTAGAATGCCGGTTCGCCCCATCAATGTGTTTTACAGGCCATGTTCAAGCTCAACAATTCAACTACCACAGACTTGAATCAAAGAGATGTTGTATGGTTACAAATACACAATCGGATATTTTATCTGCTGCGGTTCAATTTCGAACCCATGCACTGACAACTACTGATAATTAGCGGTAATTAGGGAGGGGGGAGAGGGGTATCGAAAAATCATATATTTATATACCCCTTAGTGTTTTTCTAGAGACTTGCAACCTTGCTTGCCTGTAAAATGACATACTCAGAAACTTCACTCCTGATTCAAATACCCTTCACAATTCCTTTAAACTTTGAAATGTTCCAAAAAAGTCTCATGAAGGACTCATCAGTACACTTTGCAATTGAGACTATGTGTATATCAGCACAACGAACAATATTTTCTGAACAAGCGATTAGATGACATAGCATTTAGAACGGCTCAGCCGAAAAAGTTCCGGTTTATTGCCATCTTTTACTATGACGAATTTAAATTTCACATAGCAATCTAGCTAGCTGTCAGTGTCCATTCGTTCATTGAGTTTAAATCTTGATGTTAGCTTTTCCTTCGGAGCACTCGAAGCTGAACCAACGGTTTACTCATTCCGTTTTGTCCTGCTTGTGGTTGTATTTTTTCATAAAATTTATAAAATAAAATAAAAGCCGGGTCAAGAATTTTTTTTTTACCAGGCCCGCCCTAGTCCAACCCCGATCCGACATTTAGGACTTAAAGACCAATCCGAGAAAATTGATAAAATGTAGGCCCACCCCGGCCCGAGACGGATAAAAACTCGAACAGCCCAGAATTTTCGGGCGGCTCTCACACCTCTAATCTACTCCATGTTTTCTTTATTGATATTTACCGTGTCCGTTTGGGCCCATTATGCTGGCACTTGTTGTTTCAGTTAGACGTTACATGTTATTTCAAGCCTTCCTGTACTAGCTATGTAGTTCAGCATATGCTTTGGTTGTATGAATTTGATGTGCTCATATTTCATTGTGTAACCGCCTAGATGCATTCTTCTTTCTGTAATGAAAGCTGGTCAATTCCACCGTATCGTGATGCCCACTCAAATCAAAGCCTGAGTCCGTTCGTCTTCAATTCTCAATTGTTGTTAGATGCTTGTTGAAAGCGTAGTGACCGGTTGTTACTCCGGTAAAAATTCTTAGTCTTGTGGAGTTGACACTTAACAGGAACTTGGGATTTTTCTTATTAATTCTGATCTAGGGCTCTGAACAGATCAAACTTCATTTGGAGTCCAGCTTCCTTTTATTGAAACTGAGCTACCTCAAAGGTTTTGGCGGACTCTTTATACAATTTTTAATATATTTTGTTGATTGACATTAGTACATAATGCAAGGAACTCACAAACATGGTTTTGATCTGATCTGGTGATCTGAACGTGCCTTCTATCCTTCAATCACAGAATCCGTTGTTGTCACATGACAAAATCACAAGTAGATTCAAGACCAAGGTCAAAGGACGTTTGATGAGTATACTACGACCTCTGAAATAGTTTTAAATCCAAATTTAGGGAAGCTGGAGCATCTTGAAATCTGATCTGAATTGATCTGTTCCGAGCCCTATATGTAGCGTTTAGCTTGGCGACAAGAAGGAATTTTTTGCCAGTGATCTCTAATTGCGATTTTTTGTCGCCTTTTTGAGTAAGAATTGTTGGAATGCAATTATTCATGTCCTGACAACACTGCAGTATTTCCCTCAACTTATCGATCTGGCATCACCTCATGGATAAGCAATAATATATAAAAGTCATACACAACGCATTTCTCTCTTTCTTCTATTTATCATATTGGCGCTTGGTTGTTATTTCAGTAAATAAAATTATTCATTAATTAGAGTCTTCTTCTTCTTCTTCCTTAGCCTTTTATATCCACTGCTGGATGTAGGCCTCCCCCATAGATCGCCACTTTTTTCGGTCCATTGCCACTTGCTGCCACGTCGTGCCTGCCGTTCTTTTGATATCGTTGGTCCATCTTTCCGGTGGACGTCCCATCCGTCGTTTCGTTGGTGGCCGCCATTGCATTATAGTTTTCGTCCAT
>CM055403.1:180214780-180226780 GCA_029228625.1 Pseudolycoriella hygida | reverse complement strand
ATCATCGAAGATCGTACAGTTGGTGTGGCAGTTTGCCGCGACGAGCTTTACGAACTGCTACAGCCAAGCTATGAAACGGTTACGAATCAATTGGACAATGAAACCGAAATGGGACATCCAACCAACGATATTGTATCGGTCGGAGACATGTCAGTCGGTTTTGCTCATTGGTTTGAATAATTGATGGGGCCAACTCTTCTATTTATCATAATTATGTGATCTTATAGGTTGGCACCCCTATCATTGGTTCTGCTCCGATTGGTACGTTCCTTGCTCCCACTCCCAGTTTAGCTAATTCGTCTGTCTTTTTCCGCTTTTTTACCCTTTGTTACAATAAAATTATAGGACATTTGTACTTCGTACTTGCCCAAAAACACAATTTCGTTAATTTGCTAATTTTTTTCATTTTTACCACGAAGAATAAGACATCATTTAGAAGAAAGCGAGTGTCTTGTTCCGGGCTCCAATTAAATCTTTTATTGTCGCATGTGAAAACAGTAAACATAAGCATTTCATCAAAAAATAGAGCAATAAATGTTCGCGTTTAGCGTTTATGACCACAGGAAAGAAAAAACAAGAATATTAATTGAAATTCTCATAAAAAAGCTATCAAATTTCAAAATGAAATCACTAACGAAAAACAATATCTGATATATATGTACGCATCAGCTATCGCTATATAATTGCATAAATAAACTATAAAAAAATTTAAGAATAATAAACATAATTACCGATTCAGATCGTATAAAGTATATAACATGCGCCACACCCAACAGCAAGGATCAGCAATAAATTATTTTTAGTTGTCGTGAGAATATCACATTAAGCAAGTCCTCGGGTGTATAATATAACCGCAAACCACATAATATCGGTAAAAATAAATATATTTATAATCTATGAAGCTCTGTGAAAGTTGTGGTGTGAGTTTTTGTAGCCATTGCTATCACTGGACTGTGTAGTGGAGAAAACAAAAAAATGGTAATTACAACAAAGGGTGTGCTAATGGTTGAAATTACAATCAATTTATCGTTTGCCAATCGTGATATAATATGGCTGTGAATAATTTTTCCTAATTCTGTTTATAAACATTGACATCAATTATTTATTCATTGATTTGAGGGAAATGTACACACTTCAAGGCTAAATAACTTAAACTGGGGGCCGACTACAAAAATGGTATCACGTCGTCACATATCGGGCCATCATATCCCGTTGTCATATAGACACATAAGAGAAAGTAATGTGATCTATCAGAGCAAATCCTGATGAGATAAGTGGACAGATATAGTCAAATCCGATTTACAGACGATAACATCAAAAGTTTACAATTAAGAAACATCTACCGAACGAAACTAGAAACTATTCCAGTCTTTCTTCCACATTCATTTCAGAAATTTTCCTTTTTGAAGGAATTTATTGTCGCAAAAGCTTGAAACGATGAAGTTCAAGAAATATACATAGAAATGCTTCAATGCCGACCTAGAACATCTGCAAAGAATGAGATGGAAGCTATGGTATCGATCTATCATTCGGATCTGATTGTGGAACAAGAAGCTATAAGCACAGTTTCGAGTGACAATATACACTGAACTTTGAGCAACTTTGAACGTAAGAGCTTTTTATTCTATCGATAAATTAAAGGGATGAAGATGAATGTAATAAAATATCCATAAATTAGTGATTAAGTCATTACTTGATGGTGCAGAAAACCTTTCTAACCCACACTTAATCCCTCCAACTAAGGGACGCCTCCGACACACACTTCCATGAACATAAATGTTCATTCACCTCAATTTTCTCTACAACATGGCAAAAAACAATTTTTTGGGCTAGGGCCGACCATTTGGCCAATTTTTGACCCATCTGGGGCTGTGTCTATTTTTGATACATTTTTGAGAAACTTTGAACAACCCAAAGAAAGTCTGATGAATTCTTTGATAAATTTTTACAGTTTTTGAGAAGTTTTTACAGTTTTTGAGAAATTTGAGAATTTTTTCTTGAAAAAAAATTGAGAAATTGTGAGATTTCTCAAAGTAGTTCATGATCTGAGGCCCTTTGCCCAATTAACCAAATTCTTCCGATTCTTTCGGAAAAGCTTAGGCGAAAGATCAAAAAAAGCTTTGTTAAAGCTTTTCCGAAGAATCTCCGATTTTGAAATCGATAGAATTTGGTCAATTGGGTTGTAGAGGCATCGTCCCCAATTTTGTTTATGCTGTTAGGCCTTCGATTACCTTTCAAATAGAAACAGAATCAAGAAATACGAAAAAATGTACATGGTTTATATAGGGCCCTAGTTAAGTCCGAGAGTCCAAACTCAAAAAATTTTCTCCCATAAATTGTTGGGCATTCATAGACATGGGGGCTGTCCCTAAATTACGTAACACGATTTTTGGGCTTAGACCCCCTCTCTTGAATTTCTATAGCTTTTGAAGAATTTGAATTTGAACTAAGATGAATTTCTTCTGTGGGCCAGTTTTCAGTGCGATCCGTTATGTGAAAATGATCTTTAGCTTTTTGTTGAATGAGTTCTTGATATGAATTTTAGAGTTGCAATCGTAATAGCTCAAAAGATAGACAATTTTTTTGGAGAATTTTTTTTCGGAGAAAATTTCTGAACAATTTTTTCAGAGAAAATTTTTATTTTGTGAGAAAATTTCTGAAAAATTTTTTTCAGAGAAAATTTTTTTTTGAGAATTTTTTGTTTCGTAGAAAATATTTTCGTAAATTTTTTTTTTCGGGAAAATTTTTTCGGATAAATTTTTTTCAGTGAAATTTTGTTTTAAAAAAAATTTTTTCAGAGCAATTTTGTTTTTTTTTCGAAACTTTTTCGGAGAAAACTTTTTTTCGAGAAAAAATTTTTTGCGGATAAAACGTTTTTTTAATGAAAATTTCTGAAAAAATTTTTTCATAATTTGTATTTTGGAAAAAAAAAGTTTTCTAAAAAAACTTATTTCCTGAAAAAAATGTTTTTCAGAGAAAATTTTTTTGGAGAAATTTTTTTTTTTTCGGAGAAAAATTTTTTGGAAATGTTTTTTCGAGACAAGTTTTTAAAATTTTTCAGAGAGTGTATTCTGAGAAAAATTTTTTTTGCAAAAAAAAATTTTTTTGGAAATTTTTTTTTCGGAGAAATATTTTTTTCCTGAAAATTTTATTCAAAGATAAACTTTTTTACTAGAATTTTTTTAGGAAAAAAATTTTTTTTGAGAAAAGTGTTTGTCCTCCGAAAATTTTAGTACAGTGAAAATTTTTCTTTCAGAAAATTTTTTTAGTGATTTTGTTTTTCTTTTTCCGAACAGTTTTTTTGGAGAAAATTTTTTTTCGGATAAAATGTTTTTTAATAAAAATTTCTGAAAATTTTTTTCAGATAGAATTTTATTCTGAAAAAAATTTCAGAACAAAATTGTATAATTTGAGAATTTTTTTTCGGATAAAAAATTTTTTCTCCGAAATTTTTTTTTTCGGAAAATGTTTTTTCGGAGAAAAATTTTTTTCCTGAAAAATTTGTTTACGTGGACTACTTTTTTTGGAGAAATTTTTTTTGAGAAAATTTTTTTCAAAAAACAGAAAATTTTTTTCTCGAAATTTGGTGTTAATAACTGCAAACTTCCAAAACGGCTGATATCGCATAAAAAACCTCTTAAAAGGTAAAGTCCGTAATTCCGCTTTCAAAATTAATGATTTTTGTTAAAGCAAAATTACGTTGTCAAAGCCCAATTTTTGCAGTGTACAGGGAGCGTACGTACTATATATGGCCTCTATAGTCGCCTTGCATAAAACTCTAGGCCTCTCGAGCCTAATAAAATACAAAAATAATTATATCCACGAAGATGTACAGTACTTGAGGATATCAACATTGCACTACGATCGCAAGAAACATTTGAAAAGAATAGCTATGTGAATAATGGCAGGAAGACGAAGAATCTGACATACAATCTCCTGACCACTGAATCACTGAAGAAGAAGGAGATTGGAGATTGGATTACCAAAAGTCATCATCATTTGCACAGAAATACTTTGGAAGGATTTTCTACGGTCCATACAAAATTTTTTAATTTACTTGGAAAAATGATACGATAGGGTGGTACGTAGTTTATGTTAACTCCCAGAATAAGTTATCAGAAATTAATACTTTATATTCTTACCATAGAGGCAATAAATCCTTCTCCGAAACTGGAAATACGTGTCCCCCACTCTTGTGTATTTATTAAAGCACATAAGTTGGCATACTCAACATTCACATTACCTAAATAAACATGTTTAACGTTTCTGTATCGAAATCTCGTATTTGACTATTTTTGTATATATATATTTGTGTGTTTTTTTTGGAGAATTTCGCAATTTTCATCTTGCATGAGTCTGACTGCCATATAAAGGATAATACTTTTACCTTTAAAAGTGATCCAAAAACGTTCGGTAATGGTTTTCCTTCTTTCCACTCTCGTTGAGATTTTACGATAAAATACGTTGACGTGATGCACTTTACTCCTTTTATACACCAAATTACCTACATCTCAGAATTTGTTGTTGGGTTGTTGGTTTTGATATCTTCAGTCCAGATTTTTGTGACTAGATTGTGAAATAGGTGCATCGTCTGCATGGTGTATCTAAAAAATGAATCATATGGCTGATTCTAGCAGCTGTCCAGAGATACGTTTGAAAGCCGATACACAAGTTAGTCGAATCTTGTAAAAGAGCGAGGAAATTTATTTTGGATAACTTCCTAAGAGAATTTTCAAATGTTCGATTTTAGATTTTGGAAATTGCCAACGTCGTTCGAACCTTTTTTCCAAACGTTGTTATCATTTTATTATAAAGTTGCCAGAGAAATGATAAAAGGTGGCGTAAGTGTAGCGCCATCTAGTATCATTTTATGAAAATATTCCATCACCACCATCTCATAAAAACAATTAATTAGAGTGAGTGTGGTTAAGAGATGGCGCTGAAACAAAACCTTATCAAAATTACCTCTTTCCTTTCGAAATCGACACCATCCCCAAACGGCCGACAATGAGAGGTGTCGAAGTGTCATGCAACATATTCCTATAATCCATTTGCTCGAGGCATAGGTTAACATCGGGAATATTATAGAACTATTTCTGTAAAATAAACGAAATACGTGAAGAAAACGACGGCGTAGGAAGAACAGGATTTTTGTGGTAAGTGACATATAAAATATTCATAAAGATGGATTCTTGAAATCTAAAATCAACATACAATGTTTGTTTACACATTTTCATGTGTGGTTGTGTTTGCTGTTTGGATGCTGAAAGACAAACTTTTTCGCCGTTAAAACGTTCTGTGTTTTCGATTCATTCCATCGGCTACGTCACAGAAAGGAGTGTGTGATTTAGAGCGAATGGATTTGAAAAATGGCATTACAGGTTTTCGGATTGGTAAAATAGGATAGAAAATTTCTCTATTTTTGAATCAAATTTACATTATGTGTTATTGATGACAGAAGTATTTCAGTATTCCTCTACCAAGAGATTTTGGTAATCTATGGCATTCATCTTTTTTTGAGGGTGGTTTTCCGTTGCCTTTTTTTCTCTTTATAAATTTATGTTTAGGGATTTAGAAAAACGTCTCTTTCGCAAAAGATGTATTCTGCATGCGTTTGACGGATAATAGTTGTAATTATACAATAATCCCCCAAAAAAATGGTGGTAATTCCTCAGAGTAATGGTTTATTTGCATCATGCAACCAAACCATTAAAATTAAAGATTTTAGAGTAACGATAATCTAGGGTAATCTAAAATAGCATGAGAAGGGTGTAGAAGACTTCTTTGTTTAAATAAAACCGACAACAATTGCGCAATGTACAAAGGGTTTTTCGTAAATCCATGCATTGTGCATGATAGATTCTACAAATATACACATTAACGACGAGATTTAATTTGATAACTGGAAATGTTATTAAAAATTTAATTTTAAAAACGATTCGGATTATGTGTTTATCGGCAACAGACCCATTTGCGTCATTATAGAGAATGACGTCGTTGGCTTAATATTCATCATCCATAGCAGCGTTTCCTCCGTATCAATGTATCTAAAAGTCGAACGTATGGGTTCAACTCAGAAGTTGCAATATCGAGACACTGAAAAAATTTTGGGATCGATGAATGTCATCCCTGGTTAAGACCGCTCAATTAGAGATGAGTTATCGGGTTTACGGGTTTCGGGTTTCGAAAATTTCAATCGGGTCGGGTCGGGCTGGATTTAAATTTCATATTTTGCAACGCTGATGTAAATTTCATATATCTAATAAACTCGTCACAAACCACTCTAGACTTTCAGTTAGTACTGGATTGAGAATACTCTTTTCATTGTTTATGATGATTTATGAATAATGAGAATAGTCTAGAAGTTAGTCGGGCTTAGTATACCTCTGCATTTATATCCAAGTCAATGCTGATGCATGTAACTCGGTTTTTATTTTGTTATGAATTTTGTGATAAGCACTAACATTAGTTGTTCAAAGAGTTTTTTGAATCAACCCGGTGGATATATTCAGAGTGCGCCGCCGCTCCGGTGGTGAAAGATAGATGGCACGCACGGTTTGATTAACTGGTTGAACACAGAACAGTGACAATTACCAACTAGTCGACGCTTAATTCTATCGTTGCAAAGTGTTTGAGTTCAGTTCGACCGAATACTTCGCAGAGTTAACAACGTTAAGTGAGAACAGTTCACCAGTAGAAGCTGACCACTAATCACAGGGGAAATTTATATATTAAGCTTGCAGTCAGCAAAATAATTTTTATGGTGGACAAAGGAGAGGAAGAGGATCGAATTTGCCACACAATATTAACGAACTCGTAAAGCTTTTAGGTACGTGTATAATTATTGGAAGTGATCCAGAACATTTTAGTCGTGTGATTAACTCGAACCTATAGGAGACATTAAGTGGCAACCAAGTAGTTAATTTGGTCCGCGAATGAAAGCGTCATTATTAAAGGAAATTTTGTCAAGGAGATCAGTCGCACTCACCACCCAACATAAAAGGTATTTTTAGTTGTAAGAGGATGCGCATTTTTAGGTTAAGTTTAATTTGAAAAGTGAAATAAAGAATTTGTCATAGTTTGTTCAATTAGTGTATTCCATTTGTATCAAGTAATTAAAGTGAGGAAAACGGAACGTTACATGCAGTCAAATTAATTTTAGTAGAGCACTCCGGTTACTTGTTTCTATGTGTGACATATACGCAGACTGATGATTCCTCATCTTTTCACGAAGTGTTTGCCCTATGTCTTAAGTTCGATGAGCCACGAAGTACTTTATATAGTAATCAATTGATTATGAGTGAAATTATCAATTATATCCTCGTATAGGGAAACTCAGACCTAACATTTTGTCTCACAGCTTTACAGCAATGACATTTCGAGCTCACTAAAAATGATCATCTAACTTTGACATTCATCTCACATTAATTTACAGGTCAGGTTCGGTCCGGGTCTTGTATCGAAACAGTTCGCGTAGCGGGTTTCGGGTTTCGCAATTTTCGGGTCGGGCTCGGTCCGGGTCGGGTTTTGAAAAAAGGTCGACCCGCTCATCTCTAGTCGCAATTAAGAAACGTCTTCAGGGTATAATGTTGTGAATTTCACTATCGTTTTTTAGTGTCATTGAATTTCCTATGAATAACATATATAATTGTAATTATAGTGTTAGTTGTGACTAATTTGTTTAAAATATGAAGAATTTGTTCTAGGCTCACTGATTTTATGTCGTTTTTTGTCAAGAATTGTTTTCTTTCCTCCTTGCTGTTAGTGCCGGACAGGATGACATCAGGTGTAGGGGCGTTTCGTCCTCTTCGTTGCAGCTTTTGCATATGGGTGTGGCCGTTGGCTTCATTCGGTGAAAATGTTTATTCAGTTTGCAGTGTCTCGGGATAGCTCCGATAACTACTCTCAGATCTTCCCTGGATTTTTGTAGTAGAAATTTTGTATTTCTATAACATGGGTCATCGATGACTGTGCTTACAATTATGTAGTTCTTGCCAGAGTTTGTGATGTTGTTCTTTATGTAAAAGCTCCTAAATGTCTCCCTTTGTAGATTATATGTTAGCCCTAAGGTTGGCAACGGGCCTCAAAGCGTAGTTTCGCTACCTAGGAGTGCCAGCTGTCGGTTATTTCATTACCTTTTATATTACTGTGTCCTGGGACCCAGTACAGGCTCACTCTATTGTTGTTAGAAATAGCATTAGCAGTTTTATGCATTCAATCGTGAGTTTTGAGGTGAAACAGTGCCGATTGAGTGCCTGTATGAGAGAGTCTATTATTTGGGAACAAATTACCCAAGATTCCATAAACTTTCCTAAAAATTCCCAAAATTTTCCAAAAATTTCCCAAAAATTCCCAAAATTCCCCAAAAATTCCCAAAATTCCCAAGAATTCCCATATAGTAAAATAGTAAACTTTATGATGAAGGGCATCTCTTTCCAGACAAGTTGAAAATTCGAAAGTTTGGATTGTCTGCTCAGCAAAATTTTTATTTTTAAATTTCAATCTTTATAAGGCTCCAATACCTTCATTTTGGCACTAATTTGTATTTTCTGCGAAGTGTGATGGCTGAGATATGTACTAGGGCTACCCTCATAAAGGCTATCATAGCGCTCAACAATAAAGGGGTAGAACAAATGTTTTTCGTATCGGATAATGTAACACAATGGCATTGTTTTCAACCGGTTAACGCTCATGAGGGATTGAAATAAAAATTTCCCAAAAAAGTATAAAAAAATTCCCAAATAATGGGCACTGGCCTGTAGACAAGACATTCTTGGCTGTCAGGGCATATATTGATTTTTCTATTTTCAGTGCCTGCATGATTTGTTGTCTTGCATAATGGTTGGTTGGTTGGCTGGTTGGTTGGTCCAGCGGTTGGGACAAGTTTATCTGGGGGTTCATAGATTGGGCGTATTTCCACCGGCTGAAATGTTTCTCTGTGACGAGCGTGAGAACATTCTTGTAAAGAAACTCCAAAGTAAAATCGCCAAAATTAAAATAAATCGCCAAAATGCGAAGAAATGCCAATAAAATCCGCCAAAAAAGAGAAAAAACGCCAAAATGTTTTTTTTCGTATTTGGCATTTCTTTACAATTTCGCGTTGTTTCTTGGCAATACTTTTTGGCGATTTTTTGACGTTTCGTAGTGGTTTGCTGGCGTGATAAATTGTCAAGAAAAATAGGGTCCATAGGGGGGTTTAACTAAGGATGCTATACACAAACATTGATATTTTCTCGACGACAAATGGCGCTGGCTCTAGGAAGGGGAAAGGTTTCGTATGAAGTACGACGGCCTATGCGTTTACAACTACGTTTTTAACCAGTCGATTTAAGGGGGAGTAGGGGGAGCATCGATCACGGACCCTAAATGCCGAATATTCAAAAAAAATTGTACGACCGCCCGGCCCGTCCGTAAACACGGCAAGGAAATTTTGACCGATTTTCAAAATTTTTTTCACCTGAAAAGTAGTACCAAAAGTGGCTTTGGTATTGCCGTTGGGTTGGGTTGGGTTGCAGTTGGGTCTTTAAATCTCTTCAGAGGGCCGACAATTTATGGAAGAAAATGTTTTTATTTTGAGTCCTTAAAAATTGAGTCTCTAATAGTGCCTAAAGTGTTTTTCCGAAATTAGCAGTGAAAGCTCTCTTCAAGGTTTTGAATGAAGATACAGACTTTCAGAAATCACAAAAAAAAGTGACAATTGGTTGAGTGAAGGCCCTTAGTGTGGGATCAGAGGTTTTTTGCCCCGTTGCTTCGGAGGACTTTTTCAATATTGTTCTTTCGGCAATTTTCATTATAATTTAATTTGGACGTAAGAGTTAAGGCTTCGATACTTTCGAGTCTTTTTGCAACATCAATTCTGTTTGCCACATCTATTCTGATGCGATCTACTGACGAATCTGAAATCCATCCCTCGACAAAGAGATAGCGGGCGTCACTGCAACAGTTAGAGTCTTTTGCAATTCCCAATATTTCAATACAATTGCCAGCCATTTTCTATTTTCTTCCATTTCCAATTTTCGTTGAACGCCTTTTCGTTTGACTCTCGAAATAAAATAAAGAAAAACTTTTAATTTTCTTAACGACAATTTCTACGATATCAAATTCCACAGATCAATTGATCTGTGACGCATTTGAATGAAAAAACAATTCCATTTTATATTTCCCTCTATGTTGATGACACTATTTATATTCTTCGTTCGACAGCCAACCGCGCAGCTTCACACCACGAATTTAATATTCACATTCATATCACTGACATTGTTGCCTTTCCCTTTTTCAACATAAATTCTACTTGTCATTTCCTTTTTGCAAAACAGGTCACGAAAATATCCAAATATCAATTAGAATTTTCATATAACACATCTACACTTAAGTATGGAAAACTCAGGTAACATTGGTTATACCTTTGCTATTGCCACCTTTTTCTTGTTTAAGGTCGCTTGGGTTGCGTATACAGCCGCAGTTATAAATATATCGCATACATATCAGGGAATCAAAGGAGTTGAGAAAATAGGTATTGTTACTACCCTCATCACAATATTTTGAAATGGGTTCGTTGAAGAAAATACAGTAAAAAAAAACTGATAACCAACACGAAAGTTATATGCCGTTTTATTTATTTACAATCTCATTATACTTATTTTAGTAATTATTAATGATTTCTCACATAAAGTAGCAGCTAGGTATACTATGAGCTACACACAAGCCCATTGTTTCCTATTTACCACATACTTTCACGGAAGTTTAGAGCGTCATAAGCTTACCTTATTTCATTTATCTACCGTTTCGTGGTGAATTCAATAAGCAACGACATTAAGCATTTATGCTGGGGTCATTTTTAAAGTTTATTTGAATAGATGAGTTGATTATTGCATACCATAAACGCAACTTGTGACGCAATGAAAGTTATTGACTTAAGTAAACAAATGAAAGGTTAAATGTCAGCAACAATGTCGTGAGAATGCCAAATGCTTAAGTAATATCGAAGGTGGGTGTAGTCGAAATTGAAGTCCAGGCTTCTAAGCCGATTATCTAGGGGTATTTTAATCCGAGTTTTTGGCAAATGAGACTAAGAAGATAGGTTTGAAATCAGATCAAGTCGAAATTAGCCGAAACGAGTGACTGCACACCGGTTAATAATTGAAGAATTTCTTCTTCTTCTTCTTTCACAGCCATTTTTTTAGGACTCCCCTAACTTCTTCCAATCCTCTCGATTCATTGCCACTTGTTGACCTGTGACCTGTGACCTTTCTAATGCCGTTTACCCATCTCTCAGGTGGTCTTCCCATTGGTCTAGTGATGGGTGTCCATCGATCATCGGCCAACTTTGCCACATGTGAAGAATCTCGCTTACGGTTATTTCGGAGCTAGCAGAACTACCAATGCGACCATCAAGTCACATAGCAATCCCAACATCCAACAATCCCAATAAAGTTGGCGACCTGAATTATCGCCCGGGGAATTAACGCCCAGACCAAAATAAGTTGTCATTTTCACCCGGGGAATTATCACCCAGGAATTATCGCCCGGGTGGATGAGAAATATCACCCAGGGAATTATCGCTCAGACAAATGGGAATTATCCCTCAGACAAATGGGAATTATCGCCCAGGGAATTAATGCCCGGGGAATTAACGCCCAGGAATTATTACTCAACTAAGAGTCAACTAACACCGTCAAAATCTGTCCAAATCTCCATCAATCTAAGGTTTTTTGACGTTTCGTAAAAGGTAAAAGTCCCTAACTTCGTTATACACCGAGATTTTAATGACATTTTGTAGAAGGAAAAAGCTCCCTAGCTTTTTTAGCTACCCAGGTTTTTGTGGCATTTCATTAAAGCGCAAAATCTTGGCTACCGGGTCTTCGCTACGTTTCGTTCGGGCAATAATTCCTTGGGTGAAACTTCCTATTCCTCTGGGCGATAGTTCCTGCGAGACAGTCCACTGGGTGATAAGTCTCACATCATCATCATCATCATCATCATCAAACTTTATAGACCGTT
>CM055403.1:180140175-180214280 GCA_029228625.1 Pseudolycoriella hygida | reverse complement strand
AAAAAAAATTTCTTTCTGTACTAATTATTTATAACTCCGCCTAAAGTTACACTTTTAGACTCAGATATTTTGTACACAGAATTCATCGTGAATAGGTTGCGTCATTTATGTTATTCTTCTGTGTACGCTTCGTCGAGGGCACCAAATTCCTCAACTACTCGTGTTATGAAGGTCGGGTACACTTAGGAACGTTACTTTCATGCTAGACATTAAAGAAAAATCCTGTACAGATTTTGCCTTCACCGGGATCGAACCCGGTTTTTCTTGGTGGAGGACCAGTACCACTGAGCCAACCCGTTCTTTGAATGATGTATTATTGATGTAAAAATGATGTGTAAGTGCACAACTTTAAAATATTTATTTTACAACACTGACACATCATTTGTTCATCTGTAAAACATCACAAATGCAATATTACATCAGCATATGCTATACAATTGATGTATGTGTGATGTAAAAATTTATAAAAATGATTAAGACCTGAACTGGACCTTGAGAATTCTAAAAAATGTTGATCCCACACGATTCACAAGTACATCTTTATGAAACATGCTGGTAGCTTCGATTACATTATTTAACGCGCGTTCAGTCAGAAATTCAGTACTGTTACCAATTTTATAAAGAAAATGTTGAAATTACCTAACTTGTTGTTGAGCAACGGTTGTATTTTTGTCACCTAAATCTCTTTTTTTTAATATTTAAGCGCAAGAAACATGTCAATTACTCAAGCTTCATTTTTACGAGCAACGTGTAGCCTCAATTAGTTGTTATTTATCTTGTTCTGTCCGCGCGTTGCGCATAACGATATTATAAATATTTATTCGCCTGTAGTTTGACTTCGCTCATTTTAATTATTACATTACATTTTTCTCATGTATTTTTTCCCTTTGTATACTAATGCTAACATTGATTGTCGTCATTTTTATGAATTTATTTCCTCAAAATGTGTTAGATTTTGATGACAGATGCTTTAAGAACGTAACAATGTTTGATTATATTATTTATACAACGAAGACACGAAAAGGAAAAAGAAAATCTTATTTGCCAAAAGAAAAAAAAAATAGATTTCCTTCGAAACAAAAATGTTGTACGTTATACATGGTGTTTACGCCATAGATTAAGTTGACATAAATGAATGAATCATAATTTATAGAAATTTTTCTTTCTATATTTTCGTAGTTCGGATGTTCTTATTTTACGAAGGAAATGACAATTTTTCTTGCAAAATTAGATTATGTGCTTTTATTTCAATTTTTCTTTCTTTTTTATGTGTGAGGTTTTGGTTTATTATCGTCTTATTAATATCACTTTAATTTATGACTATGCACAGCCAACATATCTATACAGTCAGCGATTGTATGATGATTATTACTGGTTTGGGTTTAATTAAAATGCTTGAAAGGGATACGCGTCCAGTGTAACTTCTATGAGCCAAAGACGTTTGATTGTTTAACCTGACCAGTAAGATGTGATGGTCTTTTCAAGGCAATGTGACAAGTTTGACAGTGCCTACAAGAAAATCAATTTTACAGGCTGGGACTCACCTTCATAAAAGCAGTCAGTACACGCATAGAATACGGTCCATAAACTGACAATTTGCTTTCACATCTTTGACATGATATGAAGAATTAATATGTCTCAACATCATTTAACTCTCACAAGAAGATATATTTTTGACAAACGAAATGTGTCCATCCCACTATAAGAGGCTGTTCACAAATGACGTAACGCTCTAGAGGGAAGGAGGGAGGGTCGAGCAAACGTGGCGAAAATTATTTTTATGTGGAGATTCGGATAAGATTTGACCCATTTTGCGTTCCGGGGGGAGGAGGCGAGTAGAAAACTGCGTAAAATAGCATGACGTCATTTTTGGACAGCCCCTAAGCTCTGGGAACTATAAATTATTGACGACGTCATAACAAAACTTTTTTTTTGTTCTGGGACTTCAAGAAGTTTACGACTTTTTGAGATAATTGATAAAAATGACATTTTTATACATTTTCGCATTAAGAATAAAGAATAAAAGTTTATATTTTATTAAAGCTGCTGTCGACAAATGATTTTGTGAGCATCTTTTACTTTGGCGGTGATGATGATGAATACAAGTTAAACGACGACAGCAATCATTTTACGAAATTCGTTCCCTATGCAGTGTCATTCCCATTTTTAGATTTATCAGCTTGGGACGATAGTTTTACCAATCTTGAAACACAGATCTGACGAATTTTTGTTCCTTTCCCGTTCATCATTTAAATCAGCTTCCCCACTCAAGTTAGTTAAACCTCCCTGTCACCTCTAAGAACTTGCTCAAAGTAGCTGGTTCTTGGTTAGCAACTTCGGACGGTCTCCCAGCAACCTGCGCCTCAGTTGGAAGAAACTCAGACATTCACATAATACATGAAATCCCGTTTCTTCCTCTAAGCCGCACGCACACATAGAGGTCGCCGAGAGCCTAATCTTTTTCATGTGCCCATTCAGTCCGCAATGTCCAGTGATCGCACAGACCACTCTCCTAATGTGATTCCTGTCCATCCCTAGCAGAGATTTGGCCCATTTCACATTAGGTCTCGGGAAAAAGCACTTGGTGTGGATACCACCATAGTATCCTTCCCAGCGCTCCACATGCCTCCTCATCACCCAGCTCCCCAGCGCTTCTACACGCGCAGGTCGAGTAATCGGCAAAAACGGCTCAGGGCCGTAACCGAGAGCTTCGGCACCCGCCTTGGCATCAGCTTTTTCATTCCCCTCCACGTCTGAGTGCACAGGTACCCAAACTAAAGTGATCTGATTCCTCAGACCCATTTCGTTCAGGTAATCTCTGCACTCTTTCACTAGCTTGGGGGTCACTCTAGGCGACATCAGCGCCTTGATCATTTCCTTACTGTCCGAACAGATAAGCACCCTCTTGCCGTGCGTTCCAACAGGCAGAGTCTCACGAGCTGCTGACAGCACCGCGAAGATCTTCGCTTGGAGCACACTGGCAAGAGCTCGCAGATAGAAGCAATTTCTTTCTCCAGAGCCCATGCCGTACACACCAGCACCTACTCCTTCACGAGATTTCGATCCATCTGTAAATCTAACCACGCAGTTCCCGGGAAGGCTCGCTGGCCATCCACTAAGCCATTCTTGCCTACTGGGAACTTTCGCTTCAAAATTCCTGTCGAAACAGGTTAAAACAGCCATATCGTCTCTCGGCATTTCAAACACCGGGATCGATATTATCGTTGCAATCATGTGTATGGCAACCTGTAAATCTTGTCTAAATTTTGTCATTTCGCCATCCTTCATCCTCCCTCAACAATTCTGAAGGGATTAATGGATGCTCCTAAAGTGTTACAAGTGAATTCCTTATACAATTCTGAATACCTTCTGGCAGGGACAGTTTTAGCTAGAGAGTGGTGCATTTCTTCTGCATCATCACATGGATAACAATGGATTACCATTTATTTACGTAAAAGCAGCACTGATTTCTGCACTTCTTCTCGTTCATGCATACAAACTGCTGTAATAATAAACCGAATACATTTTTTGTGAAATAACTTTTGCACATAAAATAGTTTGCATAAAATGTTTTAGGTTTGAAAGGTGAAACATAAAGTTGTTGCATTTACTGCGGTCTGGAGTTCGAGCTGTTGAGTGCTACACTTTGTCTGTCTATTCACTTTAATATTTATCGCTCATGAATTAAACATTTCTAAATATTTTTGAAGAAAATATTAAAAGTTCGGAATTTTATCAGGGTTGGCGTTAGGCAATGATGGCTTTGACTTGCCGTTTGTTGTTTCGAGTTGGTGTCATCTGAGGCGTTTCTGACTCCTAAAGTCTTCGAACATATTCAAAAACACACAGGATTTCAATTTTAACATCTTTCTAAAATAAAATCGAGAGCAAGGCACATAATTTGCAGATCGTTTGATGTCCTATGGGAGTCTGACATTTTGAATGTCTCTCCTCAAACGCAGATGATGTCGACTCATGATGAAAAACAGATTTTAAGGTCGATCCTAAGCAAAAAAAAATCAAATGTTCCCAGCATCGATTCGAAATTCTGAGTTCTTTTCACAGCATTTTCCGATTTTACCGTTATTTCGCTTCCGTGCAACCTCAAAAACACTCAGATCGAGTAGGGCTCATTAACAATTTTTCATAGCTCGTCATTTGGAGCTAAACAGAATACGAAATCCTCAAAATCGTTGGAAATCCTAAAAAAAAAAATTCTTTCAATTACAAGAAAATCTTTGGAAATCCTTGAAAATCTTTGTAAATCATTGAAAATCTTTGTAGACCATTAAAAATATTTGTAAATCATTGAAAATCTTTGGAAATCCTTAAAAATCAAAAGAAAATCTCTGTGAAAATGCTTAGAAATCCATAGAAATCGACAAAAATTGCTTGAAAATCAAAGACAACGGTAAAAAATCATTGGAAATGAAATAAAGTCATTTGTAGATTTTCTTTTAGAAAATCCTTTTGCACTCAAAATACACATGTTGAATCCCGAATGTAGAGTGTTTTCACTCCAAAATTGACTTACAATCGAAGTATGCTAAAAGTCTATTTTCATCACAATTTCGCATGTTCGAAATATGACAGGTAACACGAAATAGTTCGATATATTTCGAACAAAAACTCAAAACTGCTATATTTCGAACATGCGAAATTGTAGTAAGCCTAAAACTTAGTATAAATACGAGGCACTTGTATGAAGAAAATTCAGAATGAATACAACTCTCAAACGGGCAATACGCCCTACATTGATTGGTTGATAATAATTTTATTGTCTAAATATTTGCTAGGTGACAAGGAAAAAGAGTGACTATGACTGCTGTCAGTAAAGTATTTCATTCTCATAAAAGAACTAGCGACTCCGTTCTTGGCACAATACCCCACAAAATAAAGTCGTTTTTCATTTACGAAAATGTCAAGGTAGGTCATGACCCAGGAGTGAAGTTTTTAATTTATAATTCTTGGTAGAGTTTTTAAAACTCATGGAATATCAAATGAAAGAAAATTTTGTGTTTTTTGTTGTTCACTTTTACGATTTCTAACCTTTTAGAATGCACCCCGAACCGTAGAACTCAAAGATCAACAATCCTCTACGTCCCTGACGAAAGCTTAAAAGGAGTTTGTTTCACTCGGTTCATACGAACAGAAGAGAACTTTAGTGACCTTTTAGACTAGCGGGCCGAAACGGTAGTCTCTAGGATACCTGTTCTGATTAATTTACCTTGGTTTTCATTTTATTTTTATATTTGAGACTGAATAGTTTATTGACATAAAGTGCGGGAACAATATCATAAACGAAGTGACTATTCGCCGCGGAAATGTATTTTTCACTTTACACACGCCGATAAAAAATGGTCGGCGGCGACGGCGTTTGCCTTTATTTTGGCGGCGATTGATTTGTATTTAAAAAAATGTTTTAATTCACTCGAGTGAATCATAGCCTCGAGCTATAATCACCTTCGGCTGAAAAACAATATTCTCTACACTCGTTGCATAATGAATCATATTACTAGTCACATATGGTAAAAAACTATTACATTTTATCGAAACGACAGATGAGACTGCATTTTCAAGGGTGCTGTTTTCGTAGCATTCAAGCGAATAAAACTTATTGAATTAGAATCGTGACGCCAAAAACCATATATATAACTCCAATCAAACAAACAACAAAAACCTTTTAAAAGGTAAAGTGTGACGCAGTCCCTAATGTCCACTTCCAAAATAATGATATCGTTTGAGGTGACGCTATCGCTGATAATACGAAGAAATTTGTTTGAATTAAATGTTAGTTAATTTCCGGCGAAAAAAAATTCCGGCAGAACAAATTTCCGGCTAAAAAATTTTTTCGCTTCAGGCTAAAAATTTCTTTCACCAATGTCTATAACTTTCCCGAAGAGACCAACTGTCTAGCTATTCTAATTCAGAAAATAGCAAAAAATCCAATGTGGCGTCACTTTGACAACTAGCAGCCATTTTCTGAGGGTCCCAAAAAAGTCTCCTCACCAATCTCTATAACTTTCGAGAAGAAACAAATAACCAACTCTGTAAGTATTGTCGTTCCGAAGCTAAATTTCAAAATCCAAAAAAGCCTAATTTATTGCCTACGAAAACGCAAGATGGCGCCGCTATGACAGCTGGCAGACACTTTCTGAAGATCCCAAAAAATTCGCCCGACGAAACTCTATAACGTCGTAGAAGAAACCAACTCTCTAAGTATTGTCATTCCGGAGCTAAAATTCGAAAACTCCGAGCATTACCTGAAAAACCGTCAAAATTGACCACTTTTCCACATGCCACGACTTTTCCAGAGTTTTCCCGGTAAAGCGGCATATGAAATTTTGCATTTGGGGCCGAGACTGACGTTCACTGAAAATTTGAAAATCGATGGCTCATAGAAAAATGTAATTTTTAAACCTCGATATCTCAGCCAATTTCCTACCGATTTTGATGAGTCTGGGCTCGTTGGAAAGCTGCTGCGACGTAGTTTTAAAAAAAATTGAAGGCGGAGGGGTACAGGGGGAAAATTTCAAAAGTTCCCCTATATATCATGCCTTGTTCCAAAGGTTTCTGTATGGCGTTTTTTTTGAATTTGTGGAGTGTGGGGACTGCGTCACGCTCTCCGCTACCGCTGCGGGCATGTTCCATTTTGTAGAGAAAATTCTGTCAGAGAATCTGAAACTGTTATGCTGTGTGTGTGACAACTCAATTTCAACAACGGGAAAAACCAATCCATAAAAATTATCACCCAGTGCTCCCATAAAAAATTTACGACCACAAAGTTGTTATTTTTTTTTCCTGAACTGTCACGCTTTTAAGCAAACTCTGTCAAATTGAACAATTATAGGAGACATTAATTTGTTTGGTAATTGACTTCCATTTTGAGATTTTTATTCCCACGATGGTCTAGACAAGTAATTGTAATAAACGCTGCATTCGCTCGCTTAAACTTAAAATGGCAGTAAATGTTATAGGGGTTCTATCCACAAACAAAAGAACAAATAACGAACAACAAAACTGTGTATTCGAACTAAATTTAATAAGAATTCGACAGCAGTGGGGGAGAGTGAGAATCAACCATACGAAGTTTCGGCAATGACAATTAGGTGCATGTTACAATATAGGCGATGTAAACACCTCATTAACGCAAGTTTCACCCACCCATAATTTTACTTTACCCCAAGTACTTGCAGATAAGATCCTTGAATTTTTTCTAATATCTGTGTTCCTAGTAATATGATAATCACATCACATTAGTCCCAGTTGTACTTAATCTTATTTTGATGAAATCGTCATGTCACTCGGTTTTTAGTTGTTATGAATTTTGTGATAAGCATTAACCCTAAGGTTAAGAGAGTTTTTGAATTAACCCGGTGGATATATTCGGAGTGCGCCGGTGGTGACAGATAGATGGCACGCACGGTTTGATTAACCGGTTGAACAGTGGCAATTACCAACTAGTCGACGCTTGATTCTATCGATGCAAAGTGTTTGAGTGGAGTTCGACCGAATACTTCGCAGAGTTAACAACGTTAAGTGAGAGCAGTTCACCAGTAGAAGCTGACCACTAACCACAGGGGAAATTTATATATTAAGCTTCCAGTCAGCAAGCTTTTAGGTACGTGTATAATTATTGGAAGTGATCCAGAACATTGTAGTCGTGTGATTAACTCGGACCTATAGCAGACATTAAGTGGCAACAAAGTGGTTAATTTGGTCCGCAAATAAAAGCGTCATTATTAAAGGAAATTTTGTCAAGGAGATAAGTCGCACTCACCACCCAACATAAAAGGTATTTTTAGTTGTAAGAGAATGCGCATTTTTAGGTTAAGTTTAATTTGAAAAGTGAAATACAGAATTTGTCATAGTTTGTTCAATTAGTGTATCCCATTTGTATCAAGTAATTAAAGTGAGGAAAATGGATCGTTACAGTCATCAGTTACACTCCTTAAGAAAATCTAGTGTCAGAAGCCTTCAAGACTACCCAACTTTCTCTTCCATACAAAGCCGTTGTTTAGATTTGAGTATTCATGGTGGTAGATTGCGTGTATAAGGGTTTCTCAATCGTTACCTACATCGTCTTTCTATCTTAGATATCTTTAAAATCAAGTAGATCCAAGAAAAATGCAAGAAACCATTTTCAACCGTTCCTTACATAACAACACCAGCTACATAGGTTTTATATTATACTATGTAGCTGATGTTGTTTATGAGATACATCCAGAGTGTAATGTGACCATGACTGAATCCCAGTGCCCAAATCAAATCAGGGCGCTGGTGGGTACTTTGCTTTGAGTTTTAGCACCAGCCTTCTCCTTTGCATGTACCAGATGGTACTTGCTATTCCTGGTCTCGTCATTCGGTACCACTTCCCCTTGAGCACAAAAATTTCTTCGATACCGGTCTTCTGTGTACTACGTCACAGTACTCCATCCTGGCATCCTATGGTGCTACGACTGAGAGTACAGACCTTTGATAGCTGAAATGTTTCTCGACGACCACACATCAAACCTCCAAAAATGGGACAGTTTCAGAGTCAAAGCAGCCAGAAGAAGACCTAAAATCCACCAGAACCTTCTCGTTTGAACATGGAAAAAAATCCATCGTGGGTTTTTCTACTGGCGCCTTTTTTCATCAAAATATTAAAATTAAAAAAAATGTAGCTTTTAGGTATGTCGCATGTGTCCCTGACAGATAGACCTTGTGAACACAAATTACTGACCACTGATGCAATAAAACACGTCATATGTACACTTATCATGTTGTTTAATTGTGTTTTGTTGTATACATGTATTTCGTTAAACGTTAATTTCTTAAAACATAAACCTTTTCTACAACTTTCGAGAAGAAAAGGTTGCCATAATACGGGTATCGTGTATAGAGGAATGATTCTCGTAAAGCATGGAAACACATAAAAGGAAAATATAAAAATAACAAAGAAAAACACGCTTTTCAAAGAATATATCCAACAGCACTTTAGACTTCTCTTTTGATAAAAGTTCATGAACTCCACTGTGATATAAATGAACTTTTTAAACACTGTTGAGGGCAGTTACTTTAATTTGATGGGCTCTAATCCAAACTTTATATAACAATAAGAGAAGAGTGTTGTTATTGCAATGTATACAAGTAAAGCTTTAATGATTTTTTATTTTTCTAAATAGCTGCGAGGGGAGCGATACTCAGTTACCTGTTTTCGTATCTTGTGTTTCGGTTTAACAGGTAATCATGCGAATAATGTGTGTATGCGGTCTCATTTCGGCTGGAAAATTCTTCATTAACTTGTTTGTGCAGAGAAAATTGTAGGAACTTTATATTTAATCCTAAGATGACCATTAACTTAATGAATTTTGAAGTTAAATTTATTTATTATTTCGTTAGGGAGATGAATGTTTACCATTGTGAAGGTTTAACAACAAAATGCGATAGTAAATGAAAAAGAAAATGAGAAAGTGTATTTTATTTTGTGGAACACGATGGATTTTAGTGTCCTACGCTGACACCAGTTCTTGGAATGTAAAATTTTCCATTCGGAAGGAAATCATTCATAGCGACGCATTCTTGGCGGTTCGAATGTAGAATATAACTTCGATTATCCGTCAATGGAAAACAATAGTGCTTTCACTCTATATGGAAACGAATTGGGTAAGAAATCAAAGTGTGCTTTGCAATTAAAACTAATCAAGTTACCCAGAATTGCATAAATAAAGCGAAATTGTATGGAACAAATTCAGAATAAACGCAACGATTGAGCGGGCAACATGCTCCAAACGCAGTGTTTTTCGCAAAAATCAATGTGCTGGCACATGCGCGTTGGGGAGAATATCCCTATCCAGTACAGAAGAACGGCGGTTACTGGCACTGATACTGCGGAGTGAATATCCCTTTCAGTAACTGACGTAGTATCCAATTAAACTGAGCCGACCTAGTTATAAGAATTCTATTAAGATTCTTGACAAATTCTTTTAAACTAATTCATTTGATTAAACCTTTGCCAAGACTGATAAAAGTAACCGACAGTATCATCCCTTTGACAAGCGAAACATTCGAAGTACCAGCATGGAAATTATCATCTCCTTGTCCGAAACTTCACTTACTGTATGCTCTGCCGAAAATTGATTCAAAAGAAGCAGATGCAAAGAAAATGAGGAGTTTCATTTCTACATGGGTAGTAGAAGAATTAAGACCCCCACCACTGTCACTACTCCTTTACCTTCACCGCATTCAACTTTCCCCGTATTCCAAGTTCCCCGTATTCTAAGTTTCCCGTATTCCAAGTTCCCCGTATTCCAAGTTCTCCGTATACCACTTCCCCCCTGTTCCACGTTCACCGTATGCAAAGTTCCCCGTATTCCACGTTCCCCGTATTCAACTTTCCCCGTATTCCAAGTTCCCCGTATTCCACTTCCCCCCTGTTCCACTCCCCCGTATTCCACTTCCCCGGATTCAACGTTCACCGTTTTCCACTTCCACCGTATTCCACTTCCACCGTATTCCACTTCTCCCGTATTCCACTTCCCCCGTATTCCACTTCCACCGTATTCCACTTCCACCATATTTCACTTCCACCATATTCCACCTTCACCGTATGCAAAGTTCACTGTATTCAACTTTCCCCGTATTCCGAGTTCCCCGTACTCCACTTCCTCCCTGTGCCACGTTCACCGTATGCAACGTTCACCGTATGCAACATTCACCGTATGCAACGTTCACCGTATTCCAAGTTCCCCGTATGCAACGTTCACCGTATTCCAAGTTCCCCCGTATTCAACGTTCACCGCTTCCCACTTCCACCGTATTCCACTTCCCCCGTATTCCACCTTCACCGTATGCAAAGTTCACTGTATTCAACTTTCCCCGAATTCCAAGTTCCCCGTTCTCCACTTCCCCCCTGTTCCACGTTTACCGTATGCAACGTTCCCCGTATTCAACGTTCACCGTATTCCACGTTCACCGTATGCAACGTTCCCCGTATTCTACTTCCCCCGAATTCCACTTCGCCCATATTCAACGTTCACCGTATTCCACTTACCCCGTATTCAACGTTCCCCGTATTTCAAGTTCCCCGTATTCAGCGTTGCACTTGCTATGTATTCTACTCTGACACTTCCCCGACCAAATCTCTAAGACGACATCTTGACTGACTTTTGGCCGATTTTCAATTTTCACCCTTTCTTGACTCATAACTCCCTTATTTCAGAACAATCTCTAACCCCGGAACATGTTTTCTCGACGTTTTGCACCATACCCGACAACATATCAAAAAGTATTTTTTTTTTCTTCGCCAGTGTAAACGCAATTAATCGCAAAAATAACGGGATCGTGACAGACAGACTTATAAATAAATAGACGAATAAATAGACGCATAAATAGACACATAAACAGACGGACATTAGAGGTTTATAATTAGTAATTCAATTTGTTCATATCCTGGGGTATCGTCCCTAGTATTGACGCTGCATTGAGTCTCTGGTTAGCAACACTGATTCTTCGGTGCCGGTAATGCGGTAATGCGATTAGAGTGTGCGGAGGCATTGTGGTGGTGGAAGAGTATTTTCTTACGTTTCGAGGCCGTTTCTCCTTCAACGCAATGTCCAATCGGTCCAATAATTCGCTGTAGTAAGCGCCAGTTATTGTTTTCCCTTTTCAAGGTAATCGATGTGTATTGTGAATTCCAAAAAACGGTCGCCATCACCTTACCGGCCGAAGGAACTGTTTTTGCCTTCTTTGCGGTTTCGCCTGGAAAAGTCAATTGTTTTGATTGTTCCTTGATTTCAGGTGTGTAGTTATGAATCCATTTTTCATCAATGGTGACGTAACGCATATAGAAATCTTTCGGATTGCGCTTAATCATAGCGAGACACTCCATGAAACAAGTCACACGGTTTCGTTTTTGTTCTGGTGTCAGCAAACGCGGTACCCATCGCGCAGATAGCTTTCTCATGCCCAAAATTTCGTGCAAGATATGATGTGCACGTTCATTCGAAATGCCTGTAGCATTAGCTGTTTCAGCCACCTTCAATCGACGATCTGGCAGTATGATATCAAGGATTTTATCAACTATTTCTTCATTTGTTGCTGTTTTAGGGCGACCAGTGCGCGGTTCATCGTCTGTGCTAATACGACCCCGTTTAAAGTCACTCACCCAAAATTTTATTGTGGAAGAAGGATAAGCGGACTCCGAATGAACCTCTACCAGAATATCTCGAATTTCCATCGACGATTTATTGGCGATGTGAAAATGTTTTATGACGGCACGAAATTAGTTTTTCTCCATTTTTTTAGGTTGCTGAACGAAATTTACACAAATGCGAGTTTAAAAAATCTATAAGTCCGTTCGGTTTTCAAAATCAAAGAAAGGTTGCTTTGATCAGCGACCCAAGGCATTTTGGTGTACAACGACGGCTTCTTGTCCAGGCCGGAAAAATTTTCAAATACCTTTCGTATAGCCGTACTTGCATCTCGTGCCACGTTCACTTTTACTCTGGCTTTTTCTATTTCGGTCATCTTGGTTTCTAAAATTGGGTTGTTTGGTAGCAAACAAATTAAGAGCAGACCTGATGAAAACGATGTTTTTCAGCTACTTTTTTAAGATTGCTTAGTTTTTTCAACAAACTCCTCGTTGGAAGATCGGTTTAAGGCACTTTAAGCCAGAACACTTGGTGCCAAAAATTTGAAAATGCCAAAATTCATGAAGTAGCGAGTACATTTGTATTTGTATTTGGCGTACTTTGGTCCGTTACCTGGGAATATAGAAGGCAGCCTGGTGCTAAGCATCTGTCTTCACCAAAGTGTACACATTAGTACACGTCATATAAGTTTCAACTCGGCACTGGGCTGCGTCCTCGAGTTAAGACTTTTTGAATGCAAAGGGCAGCAACAGCCTGGTGCCGAATTGAAGCTTATGTGACGTATACAACTCACTAATGCCTCCAATTTGGCGACAACAGATTTTCAGCACCAGCTTTAGGATATAACTAACTAAGTATTTGTACAAAATAATTTGGACAAAACTTGATGTGGAATTTAGGTAGGACTAAAATTTTAATATTTGAATCCCATTGAATTGTGGACGAGTACAACAAGACCGCTGTAGTTGGAGTGATTACCAACCAATGTAACCTAATCTGTAGGCAGTAGAGTAGCGAGGAAGCTCTACATACTTTCATACCGTCATATTGAATTCTCTTTTAATATTAAATTACCTACAAACTAAATCATAATTTGATGTGCTGCAACTTGCTTAGATGATTCTCTTTACAATGTAATATGAAAAGTTCCAAATAACGCAACAGAATTTTAATTAAGAAAGTCATAGAAGCTGCATACAATCGCTATTTTGATGAGTAACTGCAACGCGATTGTAATTTTGTGTAAACTACGTAGCTTGTTGGCAACTATTTCCCTCTTGTAACTTTTCCCCTATGAAGTACAAGAGTGACTTGTTCCAAAAATAAATCATCACTTTTTTATCGAGTTATAAATCCTTACAATTCACAAATATATTACGAATTCATTCCTATAATGTAAACACAATAAATGAATGAACAAATGAATAGACGAGACATTGTAACGAAACGTTAAACGGATAAATCACACAACATTTATATTGTAAAAGTGGGGTGTAAATATTAACAATTGAATAAATAAATACAACAAAAAATGCCGCTTCTCTGTTTACAATTATGATGGAACAATAGTTCTAAAATTTGTACAATACACAAAACTACAACAGCAGAATTAGTTACGTTTTCATTTTAGGGTTGGGTGGTAAATATCAACCCCAACAACTTACCATCGTATAATGTTTTTCCTGTGATAGTTTCTATGGGTTTCTGGTATGAATTATATTTTTAGGGAACAGAATTATCTCATCGGGTTATGTCAGAAAATATTAATTTGATTTATAAACGAAGAGGGTGCTCAGCTCATTCAGTTGAAAAGGAGTAAATACTACGACAGGCAACCATTTAATCTCGAATATATTGATAGAAGTTTCGTCAGTTATGGGGCTGTCCAGAAAATACATTCGATGTTTGGTGAGGTTTCCCGAAGGACTACCAAAAATAAATCTTTTTCACTGAGTGTTTTTACTTCAGCTACCTTTGAGTGAGATGTTTAAGTAATTAATCACGATTAGGTCATTCTTTAGATAGATCTACAAGGGACTGACCATTTGATGAACAACCTTCGACTAATTCTCATAATGTCGTGCAAACTGTCAAACTTTACAACGGTATGATGTGTAGTGCAATGGAAACGATAGCCAAGTGGCGCTGGCAATGTGTAGAATGTGAATTTTCATAATTTTAATTGTAGACCGCCATGATGGGCCGAAAACTGGAAAATTGTAGTCCCAAATTATGACTACGTACCTAATTTTACGAAGGGAATTAGCAGTTGGTTCATTGTGTCTCATGTTAGCTTATTAGAACGAAAAATATCATTGTGTTAGTCACTAGTGACAGCGATTCGTTATTTTCATTTCAAAAACAGTTTTTAATTATTTCATTCTTTACTATTTAAGGATCATAAATTGATGTTAATTGTTCGAACTTTGGGACTTATAATTGCTTTAGCATTAAATTTTCATAAATTCATAAATTTTCGTTTACCTTCGGTCTAAAACATTTACAGATTTTTAGAGGTAAGTTTGTGTCGATACCAAATTACGAAAAATCTGGTGCGATACAATCAATGGAAATAGTATTTTTGCACACGACGACGATGTGTTTCGAACGTGTATTCGATTAATCTTCACTTATATCAAGAGAAAATCTAGAGATGAATAAGTGAGCGAAATTGCTTCTAATTTATCGTTCTTACGGAGCTGCAATACTAGGTTAGAACGAAGACATAAAGCCTGTTGCGCAGATCACTTGTGCGGCAAACGTAAAATTCTATGCAATCGCGACCTTCTGAATGAAGCTTAAAGTAATAGTATTAGCCTCGACGTTCCCTATTATATGATGTGCATACAAAAGTCTCTTAAATGGTGAAATGTGACGCAGTCCAAAAAAAATTTTCTTCAAAAGAAGTTTTCTACAGCGAACCGAATATAAGAAGGGACAAATCAAATTTTGAACAATGAAATTCCATTGTTTAAAATTCGACATGTCCGTTTTTATACGGTTCGCTGTACGAAAAAATTTGTTTTACTTCATTCGAATTTCTTCGGCGAGCTCCGAGGGGTGACGCACTTCTGCGGTTTATGGAATAAATGGGAATAAATGGAATAAATGGGAATAAATGGAATAAATGGAATAAATGGGAATAAATATTGGAATAAATGATAATTTTTTCAAATTCGTCAAAACCTCAAATAGACTTGATTTTGATGGCAACGCACCCAACAAACCATACTAATGTGTCAAAAAGTGAAAAAACCCTCTTTTGAAAACTTAAAAGAATTTTTGTTGAAAAATGGAATAAATAAATTTATTCCATTTATTCCCAAAAAAATAAAATTTAATCTCAATACGGTTTAAATGCTTTATAATTTGTGCAAACCTTTTTTTGAACTTATTTGTCTAACTTGTGATGTGTTTGGTTCAGATATTTCCAAAAACAAAAAAACAAAAAATTGGGAATAAATGGAATAAAAGAATAAATGGAATAAATGAAGTGCGCCACCCTCGGCGAACTCTATTCCTTGAGTTTTCTGTACCTCTCCGCCTGTACTGAAATTTTTCATTTCAAATTTGATTTACGGTCATAAAAATTAAAGCTTATAAAAACATTTTTCACCGAAAAAAAATTTTACGGAAAAAATCTTTCTCCGAAAAATATTTTAAAAAAAAAAAAAAAATTCCAAAAAAAATGTCGGAAAAAATTTCTCCAAAACATTTTTCTCAGAAAAAAAAAAATTCCAAACAAAATTTTCGTACAAAAAAAAATTTTCTCCAAAATTTTTTCTCAAAAAAAAAATTTTTCTTCGAAAACCTTTTCTACGAAAACAAAATTTCGGACAAAAAATTTTTCTCAAAAAAAAAATTTCTTCGAAAAAACCTTTTCTACGAAAACAAATTTCGGACATAAAAATTTTTCTCTGAAAAAAAAAATTTCTCCCGAAAAATTTTTCCCCGAAAAAAAAAAATTTTCCAAAAAAAATTTTTCTGAAAAAAAAACATCCGAAAAAAAGATTTTTCTCACCCATTTCTATAACTTTCTCGAAGAAATTCAAAAGATAGCAAAAAATCCAAGATGGCGTCACTTTGACAACTGGCAGCCATTTTCTTATGAGCCCAAAAAATTCTCCTGATGAAACTCTATAACTTTCTAGAAGAAACCATCTCTCTAGCCATTGTGAAAACCTACTGTCAAACTACGTGAAAAACCCTCAAAATTGACCACTTTTCCAGGTGCCACGACTTTTCAAGAGTTTTCCCGGAAACGCGGCCTATGAAATTTTTCATTTGGGGTCGAGACTGACGTTCCCTGAAAATTTCACCAAAATTGGCTGGCTAGTTCCTGAGATCGAAAATTATTAATAGATAGATAGAAACCGACCGACCGAATTTGTGGCTAGTTCCTTTTAAAAACTTTTCGACAAAAAATTTTTTTCATACAAAAAAGACACAATGACACAATGACAATTACGAAGATAAAACGACGAGAATGTACGTTTCAAGTAGGGAATGTAAAACCGGTTTTGATAACCGATTATTCCAAAACCAATTTCGAAAACCGGCTTTCACGGTTTTCAAAATAAATATTTTTCTCTGCAAGATTCTTCTCAAAATTATTAGTTTTGTTGTAAATTTAAAGTAAATCCCTTTATTAAAACAGTCGATGAGTTCGTCTGTCATCAATTTCAGACCAGACTTTTAGAATTGCGATTGCTCTTAAACCGAGAAGTTGTAGGCAAAATCAGACTCCACGGATTTGCCAATAAAATTGTTGATGATCTCATAAAACGAGCTTTAAATTTATGCGACGTCCCAACTATCAGAGAACCGTCTGCTCTGGAGATGGTCTTGTATGAAACTTTATATGCGGTGAGACTGTTTGCAAAACCTGCAAAAAATTTACACGTTAGCGTGCTCGTGGTGCTGCGAAATGTAGAGAAAGCGTCTAAACGACCAATTACGCATGTTTGGAGGGTTGTTTTTGCTTTGTACCGGCTATTGAGACTTATGGCACTTGGAGAGATGAAAGAAAAAAATTAATTGATGAAATTGAAAAGAAGCTTGCGGGAAAAACTGGGGAGACTCGATTCAATGCATTTGCATAAGCATACTTGATGCAGGGGATCAGTCTAGCGACATAACGAAGAAACGCAGCGTCTATACTCGGAACGATTCCCGCAAATAACTTGTTTGTAAGTATGTGGTCCTCACATCGCCTTCGGGTGAGGACGTTGTAATCAATAAAGGTAAAATCTAACATGAAACACTGGATTTTATTCATGGTCCTTCGAAGCCAAAAAAGAATACTAGCAAGCAAATAAACACAGTCCACAAGAAATGAAATATCAAACAAAGTAAAGTGCTAATATAGGCGACAGTGATACGTTCCGGCCACAAAATTAAATTAAGTTATCGGCGTCAGTAATACGTTCCGGACCCTCGAATGTCGTTGGAAGTAAATTCAAAAGAAATACAGGAGCAAAGATACCCATTGGTCCGACCACAACTCGTCCACGTCGTTCGAAGTAAATTTAAATAAAATGCAAAAAATGTGCTCTTGAACAAATGAAACCAAATATAAAAAAATTGAATTTACTTCGAACGACATGTACGGGCTTTGTTCGGACCAATGGGTAAACGGACGCACAGCAGAGAGAAAGTAAAAATTCAATCTACTGAAACTTAAAAACCGGTTTTGAAAACCGAAAACCGATTAGCGAAAACTGGTCCGGTTTTACATTCTCTAGTTTCAATTTTATGAATGTTAATCTATAATTTGTAGCACTCCCTGTTCCTTTTCATTTCTGGAGCGCCATTTGCTGCCATCGCTGCTGTTCGTTTGATCGAATTCGTCCATCGTTCTGGTGGTCTACACATTGGTCGTGTGGTGGGTGATCTCCGATTCATTATGTTTTTGGTTTAACGTTCGTCTGTCATTCCCGGTTTTCGACCAAAACTTCGAAGGAACGTGATTTTTATGAAATGTGGAACTCAATCGCCAGCTTCGAGTGTATTTCATTCTGCTTAATTTTTCACTGCGAGTTTCCATCTATTTTACATCTTTTTCCATCTTCGATCCATCTGTTATGAATTGAAATACACGCGTGCGAGTGGACCTAAACCAACATTTGTCCTGTTTTTATTTCTATATGTCCAATGAAGGACATATCCTGGAACACGTGTATTTCAATTTATAACAGATGGATCGAAAATTGAATTAGATGGATCAAAGATGGAAGTAGATGGAAAAAGATGTAAAACAGATGTAAAACAGTGAAAAAATTTAGCAATTGGAAATTTAGAGTGAAGTACACTCCCCGGGTCGAGAAAAAGGCCGCCGAATGCCAATTAGGCCAGGTCGCCACTTAGCACTTGTGACAGACACGTACCATTTTTGACTACTAAATGATCATTTCGAGTACTACAAGAACGGAAAAGGGAAAACCGACAAGTTTCTGATTTGTCATACGAATTTACCATACAAATCAGAAACCTGTCGGTTTTCCGTTCCTGTAAATTATATTGAGTGAAAAGTTTCACCTTCAGTTTTGTTCAGGTGGCGACAGCATAGATTTCTGCATTGCCGTGTGTCGTGCCATGTTAAATATCTGCACAACCTCCTAATATAAAGCCTTGGGTTAGGTCAATGTACTATTTGCATTCAGTTATTTGTTTGCTGTTTTTATTGTCATCCAAAAAACGTAATTGAAATGCGAACATACTACTTTATCTGTTTTCTGTCGCTCTAGCGCCATCTTATTATAATTGATTTTCCACGGTATACCGACTAACTGGGTCAAATATGTGAATTTGAAATGTAAGTCAAACTCCCCTAAAATGTGGGAGCGCTTGACGTGTCGTAAAAAAAACGAAATCTACGTCAACCATCAAATCAAACACCATATCGAAATCCTGTGTTTGAAGCTTAAATGACCATATCAGATAAAGTAATTGACTGATTTGATATTCCGTTTAAATAAATAATCAATGATATTGCATGTAGTTACAATTGCTGCATAAAATATGAAATAAAAACATATTTCTCCAATTAAGTTGTTTACACGAACGCTTTTCCATTCAAGCTTTAGGTATGTTTGTTTATTACAACGAACAACGTACATGAAAAATGAAATTACAAAAAAATCTTTATTTATTTTTCCACGAAAAACATGGTGACAAAATAAAATGTATTAAAAACATCATTATATTGGACGCATTATCTACACTTGAATGAATGGTGATTGATTATGTTCTTTTACAAATCTTTCGTAGTATGTACATATAAATGAAAAATTCACTAAGTATTTACACTTGCAAGCTTGTGTTCGAGACGCATATAGTAGGGGTGATCGTAAGAAAATGTTTTTGTTAACAGCCTCACACCAATTTTCGCTATGTCCGAAATTCGGACCTTTAGTCTGAAATGTCGGACATTTCGCCTAGAGATGAGCGGGTTGCCCGAAACTTCGAAAAATCCGACCCGAACCCGAACCCGAATTGTTTTTTTTCGGGTTCATGGGTTTCGTGTTTCGAAAATTTTAATCGGGTCGGGTTCGGTCCGGGCCGGGTTTGGAAACAGTTCGGGTTTCGAAAAATTTGATCGGGTCGGGTTCGGTCCGGGTCGGGTTGTTGTATCCTTTTATGCGAGTCCCGATTATTTATTGACTATTTATATTTTACAAAACTCGTCTAAATTTTATCATCTTACATTACACGAATTTTGTTTTAGTCTAAGGTCCGTGAAGAATACAGACGTCGGACCTTGAAATAATTTTTGTTCCGAAGTAATTTAGGTTGTGAGTTTCGAAAAGCTTGAGTGTCTGGTTCGGTCCGGGTCGGGTTTTGAAACAGTTCGGGTTTCGGGTTTCGAAAAATTTTATCGGGTCGGGTTCGGTCCGGGTCGGGTTTAGAAACAATTCGGGTTTCGGGTTTGTAAACATTTTATCGAGTCGGGTTCGGTCCGGGTCGGGTTTCGAAAAATGGTCGACCCGCTCATCTCTTATTTCGCCTACTAAATTTCGGACATTTTATTTAAAAATTTCGGACATTCGTTCTACGATGTGTCCAATTTTTTGAAAGCGAACAGTCAGACAAAAAGGGTCAAAATTTACCCTAAATTATTTAGACCATCCCTCCCCTCTTCCCCTTGGCATGACGAATTTTTGAACGGCTTCGACAGTACAATGAAGATAAAACTTACATATGAGATTATTTCCTTTTCATTTTTCCGAAAATTTCGTATTTGTTGTTTTCAACTAAATGTGAAGAATTTGTAAACTTTCCGTCACACTTTTAAGACGAAATCTTTGAAAATGCTTTCCTTATATACTGTTTTACCATTCATCATGTAGAGCGGATTATCCATCCTACAATTTTAGGCGTTTCATTGAAATGAAATTTGAATTTTAAATAGGAAGTCCTGGTGACACTGGATTAAGAAAAAGTAAATGCGACGCTGACATTTTTTTTGTATTAAAAAAATCTGGATTTCGAATGTTTTTCGCAAAAAATTCGAACATTTTTCACGAAAAAATACGGACATTTCGGACAAATTCTCAATATTTCGAACATTTTGGGTGGGAGGCCTGCGCGAGCAGAAGCGCCATTTTGATTTGCTAATATGAGCGAAGGTCGGACCACAATAGCTATTTCAAAGGTGAACGGTTGCCCTATGGGGTCATTCATAAAGGATGTCACATTTGCTATAAAAAATGAGTATCCATAAAAAGGTAATAACTCAGTCAGGACAGCAAATTCTGTTTATAGAACTTTTAATACCCCCCCCCCCCCCAAATAGGGGGGGGGGGTGTTTGGGGGGGGTAGCCGGAGTACTACAAACAAAATCTCTGACCAGTTAGGAGATATGGACTTTGTAGAGTTTATAACAAGCGTGACATCCTTTATGAATGACCCCTATGTGGCTGAGACGGTAAATTCTCTGACAATACACTGGAGAAAATATCTACAAGCGACGTAGGAATTGTATCAAAAATATACGCCGCCGACGTATTTTATCCACCGTGCACGTAATACGAACGCCGTGCCCGTATTATGTGAGCTCATAACACGTTCATTACGTATTTCATACTACACAATACTTAAATAAGGTTGATAATACATTCACCGCGTATATAATACGTCGGCGGCGTATATTATACACACAATTCCTACGTCGATTAAAGATATTTTCCTCAACGTAGTGATCACGGCAGATCATTTATGCGTGGCATCTAATGGCAACACCAAAATTATGTATTTGTTCGTTGCTAGTGCTAAATGAGTACCAAACAATGTGCTAATTATGAATTCGAAGAGATTTTAAATGAGTTACAAAATTTTCTTAATATTGTGTGCATCACCACAATGGAATTTTTCGCCTTTTTGCCGCTATTTGTCAACATTTTTTTGCAAACATTTTCCGCAACCCCTACTATACCGTCATTCACCAGGAATTTCCAATTTATCGTGACAAAACGCTTAGCACTAGTCGATGTCGAGATTACAAATGAGGATAGAGTTATGGTAAAGTCGACTTTCTATGTACACAAACTGTGAATGAACTAATGGAAGAATATTTAAAAGGCATTCTATTTACGGTACATCTCATGCCTAAATAATTTAAAGAACTCCCCCACCTGCCGTGACATAAATGGCAAACTGTTTGTGAATAGGTTGGGCAAACTTTACACGATTATTGTCATGAAAATGGTTGTGACCGCAAACAGATGTGTCGAAACACAAGAAATAACCAAACCACATAAATCAATAAATATTTAAGTTATAAATAATTCTTAAACTATGTAACTATGAGTTATGTAATGGTTACAACAGAGCAGCGCACTCGCTCCGACACGCCATTTTAACAACACCAACCAAATGCGAAAAAGTTTTTTTATTTAACAGAAAATTACCCTGTCAGAAAACACACGCTTTTATATTCGTTGGGATATTTATTTATAGTCAAATACAATCGAATTTCAACGCGACCAAAGTAAACGCTGGTAAAAAAATGGAAAACCATAATACACACAATAGAAAATTTCGGCCCATACCAGCGCTGAATAATAATATTATTTTTTTACGTTCGCAATTATATTGTATTTAATTTAATTGTTTTATTATAGTCCAACCACATAAAGAAAAAAAAATAATTTTACGGTGAAGAATAATTAAGTGACGATAATCATTAAAAATATATTTACCACAACAAAATAGCCTCAGGTCTCTTTTATTTGCAAACGAAAATGTAAAATAGATGGAAGGTTTTTCACACACGAATCAATTTGAACTATTCAAGAAAATTAACTTAGAGGCGAATTTTTTTTGAGGAAATCAAAAAAGAAGCACTGTAACAGATGCCATTTTCGAGTGAACATATATTAAGCGTATATTTCAAAATTATATTTTTGATGTAAAAATATTGTAAATTCTGCATATGTTTCGTAGAAAAATGATGGAAAGTTTATGGATAATTAATGGCATTTTTGGGAAATTTCGGGAATTTTTCGGAAATTTTGTGAATTTTTGGAAAATTTTGGGAATTTTTTGAGAAATTTTGGGAATTTTTGTGAAATTTCGGGAATTTTTGGGAAACTAGAGAAATTTTGGGAATTTCTGGGAATTAGTGAAATTTTTGGGAAATTTGTGAAATTTTGGAAACATTTGTGAATTTTTTATAACTTCAATTGTTCTACATTAATTGAATGTAATTTTATAGTTGTCATTCGAGCCAGAACAATTGAATGTACAAAATTTAATCGGTTGAATATTACTCAATTATTGCAAACCCAGATAACACAGATCACACTTTTTAATGTGGTTGCCCACTGAATGTACACTAATGTGCGAAATTCAATGTTGTTGAGAATATGTACATAAAATGTACAAAAAATGTGCCTGTAAAGTGATACATATTTCGATATACTTAAAAAGCACACTTTTTGTGCTATTTAAACTCGAAATTATTGCACTAGATCACAAGTACCTTTTTCGCACATTTTATGTGCGTGATAAGGTGGACACTATTCCTATCACATTAAATGTACCAAAAATGGGCTTGTGATGTAGTACATCTTTCGATGTAAATAAAAGGCACATTTTTTGTGCTATTAAAACTCGAAATTATTGCACTAGATCACAAGTACATTTTTCGCACATTTTATGTGCGTGATAAGGTTCACACTATTCCTATCACATTGAATGTACCAAAAATGTGCTTGTGATGTAGTACATCTTTCGATGTAAATTGAAGGCACATTTTCTGTGCTATTAAAACTCGAAATTATTGCACTAGATTACAAGTACATTTTTAGATTATGTGCTTCGATAAATGCTCATTTTATTTTTTCAAAAATGTATATTTTTAGTCCGTGAATGGATATAACAGCCGCTTTTGGTTGGGGAGCATTAAAAGAAAATTTCAAATAACAATTAAACAATGAAGATGATACAATAATTTGAATGCAGCATCAACGTGTGCTACAGTGTGTTCGATCGAATAAATTTATTTATTTATTTATTCCATCAATGGCCGAAGCCCTCTGACTAAATACAAGTAAGAATGACAAAAAACATATGAGCAGAACCGGAAGTGAGCTGCCGACCCAGTCGACCCGTCGGAGTCAGTGGCAACCTCTGCTCATCGTCATTATTAACAATTATACAATTCTAAGTTGAAGTTATCATACATAAAACAGGAATCAATTATTAGACGAAAATAGAAACTGAAATAGAAAATAGCCCCACGTTCCATCAAGCATCAACATATCGTGCAGCCAATGGTCCACCTGAAACAAAAATGATTAGCGGAAACTAGTCGACTAGACTAGCTGTTTTTGCAAGTCGACGTGACTTAGAGTTACGTTTGAGAGTCGTGAGACCCGAGTTGACTAATCAGCTTCTGATTAGAGAGAGAACCCAAAGTTCAGTTTATGAAATTCTGGTCTTACCATTACGTAATTTTTAACTTCCTGATAGTCATCTTGAACGATACATGTGGTATGTTTAGAAACCACAGTAATGAAAAGCGGTTAAATGCCATGCACATCATGTTATTGATTGGTTCATAAAGACCATATTTTGTCCTGTGTTCGTCGACAACGAGAAAGTCATCGGCACGAGTGGGTCTAAAATTACGAATGACCTTGATTTTAATTTTAGGTGCGTCGATATTGCCATTCATCAGATCGGATACAAAAAGTGCGCAGGCATTAACGAGTGTTTCAATGTTGATCGAATCGCATCTCTCAATATATGGAGGAAGCTTGTGGTTTTCGTCCCGTTTCACCGTCCGCCTCAGTGCGTACATCAAAAATGTTTTCTGAATAGATTCAATACTGTCAACAAATGTGTCCTGATAAGGATGCCAAACAACTGAAACATATTCTAAGTAAGAACGGTCATAGGCAAAGTATATATACTTTTTAAAGTTTTAATATTTTTAAATTCCTTACAAGTTCTCATGACGAAGCCAAGCATTGAGTAAGCTTTTGCAATTATATATTCAATGTGTTTGCTGAATGTCAATTTTTGGTCCAAGAGGACTCCCAAATCTTTAAGACCTTAACACGAGTCAACACAACATCACCGATATTGTAACCGAACTCAATTTTGGATCTCTTTCGAAAGAAGGAGATAGCCTTACACTTATCGGCGTTCAAATAAAGTTGGTTGATTTTGCACCACTGTAGAAACCTGTTCAAGTCACGTTGGAGAGCACTTGCGTCAAGAACATTTTTGATTCTAGCGAAAATTTTCAAGTCGTCAGCATACATTAAGTAAATTGAAGAAGAGAAGACTTTAGTAGCATCGTCCATGAATAATAAGAACAAGAGGGGGCCCAGATGGCTACCTTGAGGAACACCAGAGGTTACGTTGAACATTCGAACACTCTGTGGAGTTTGTTTAATTTTCATTCACTAGCATATCTCCCAAAACTTTTTCTCTCAGTACAAAAGAAGTACATTTAATGTGCTTTCTATAACTTAACACTTTATACAAATTTAACACACCAACACATAAGTATCCGGTGGCACAATTGGTAAAGCAGTCGACTCATGATCCCGAGTGTCTTGTGTTCGAGCCCCGCAAATGGCAGAAATTTTTCTAATAAAAAAATGTAGATGGAGGACGTAGCGCTCATCAGAATAAGAAAAACCGAAATAGAAAAGTCGGAAAACTAAATTAAATTTTCCTTTCTTTTCTTACATAATATTATATGTACATGAAATGTGCTAGTAATTCACACTAAAAAGGTACATTAAAGGTACATTAGTTGTTTATTCTAAGTGTTTTAAATGTACATTAGATGTACATGTAATTCACATTTAATGTACATTATCTTATGAGGAGAGGCTAGGGGTAAAAGTCCGTTCAACAAAATTGGCGGAAGCGGTTTGGTGTTATTAGTAGACATTCTCTGCCTTATGGCAGGGGGATTTAATGGGGTTAGGAACAAAGGGTCAATGACCTAGGTTCCTGTCCAATCCAAGGATATAATCTAATCTAAGCGCTGCTAAATTGAATGACCTGACTGATGATTAGACCGATATTCCGAGTGTTAGTGTCTGAGGCGTCATGACCTCTTACTTTGACATAAACTCTACCATAAATTTTGTAGCATACACAAAATCGTGTAATATAATTGGTGAGTCTTCAAAATTGAGCTTCAACACAAAATTTTACAGAAAATTTAGTTAAAATGCCTCGGACAGGTTTGGTAGGCAATTTAAAGTGAGTATCCCTCGCAAAGAGCACTGGGTAGAGGGTCTTCTACTAACGGAGCATTGAATAACACTATATCCGGACGGATCACTGATAGGAGTATCCGCCGGGGCAGGCATCTTTTGTGCAGAATTTAACATTGAAAAGTCTATATCTCTGGGCAACCACTCATCTATCTTCCTAGCCGAGGTCAGAGCAACACTAGAAGAATGTTTCATTGCTAGAGAATTGCACTCAAGAGGTGAAACCATCTCTATCTGCGCGGACAGCCAAGGAGTCATGAAGGCACTATCTGCACCAAGTTTTAAGTCGGCATTAGTACTTACAACTTAGAACAAACTCGCTCTATCAAACCACGTAAACCTCATATGGGTCCCTGGACACTCCGGTATAGAGCCGAAAGAGCCGATCAACTAGCAAAGATCGGGGCACAATCCGGATGGATAGGCCCAGAGCCGGCTATTGACACTCCCCATAATTACTTAAGAACGAAAATACGGTCAGAAGGAATACGTTAGTTTGTACTTTACTGTAGCAATATAACAGGCTGCCGCCAAGCTAAAAGTTGCACCACAATTGAATTATTACGAATGAAGATGACCCCTTTCTGGATTTAACTGTTCAATTAACAAGAATTACTCCAAATACTTGATTAACATTAGCAGAACGAGACTCAAAACTATAATCGGATTACTGACGGGAAACTTTGATTTCAATAAAAACCTCAAAACCATTGGCAAACGCAACGATCCAGGCTGTGATCCACGTGGAGAACATATGGACACAGCTGAGCATTTCTTATGTTACTGTCCTGCTTTCATTAACGCAAGAAGGTAGCACAATTAGATGCAGCCGAATCAAATCTGTACTTCCACAACACATACTGAGCTACGTTACCAGCTCAGGTAGATTTGACAAAACAATAAACGTGTAGAGCACATAACATAGGGAGCATAATGGGTCCACACAGAGGCCTGCGTGCGATACAACTATTTTAATAAAAGAAAATTTTGTGATTAATTGACGACGACAATGTATTGACGTTCTACACGATTGAATTGTGTGCAAGAGTTGTAGTCAGTGGCTTACGGCCCATAACTTGTGTGCTAAAATATAGTCTACATTTAAGCGCTCAAATATTATATTTTCGCTGATATCAGTGGACAAAGACGCAGTTTCAAAAAAGTAAGTCAGCATTTCCCTTCCTAAATATGTTGCCTTTTAAAAGGAACTAAACTTATTTTTTGGGATTGAACCTTGTCTCAGAACGACGAGTTTTTGTGCAAATTTTTACGATTTTTTCGCCGTTCTCAGAGTAGGTAGGATCCCAAAAAATAAGTTTAGTTGCTATTAAAAGGCAACTTTTTTGAAACTGCGTCTTTGTCCGCTGATATCAGCGAAAATATAATATTTGTGCGCCTAAAGGTAGACTATATTTTAGCATACAAGTTACGGGTCTTATGGAGTGGATCAAGGTAAGTATTTAAATTTTTCAATACTTGCGGGGTCAGAGTCGCATGAACGTACGGCAGCGCTCAGGGCGTAATTGACCTCGCTTTTAGAATCGCTTTAAAATGTTTCGGTCACTTTGAATCGCTTGGATCTGCCAAAATGTTCCGTAAGTTAATATACCTGAATAACGGTTGAGCAGTGAAACAAAATGTTGGAACTAGATTGGATCCAGAACTACAGCAAGACCTTTGAAAGATGGATTGATAACGTTGAAAAAAATATCAAAAAGCAACAGGTCAATAATTGGAACATGGTAGTCGAAGTGCGCCAACAATGACGAATTGAGGTGCAGAGGGAGTTGCGTTAAATAAATAAAAAAATAAGTTACTAACGTTTATAAATGCTGGTTTTGTCTCAATATTTTGTTGAATTTACCACTTCCAACACTTCGGAATTTTTAAAAAATGGAAGGAGTACGTACATTCCGAGGTGCTTGTAAGTTATGACATGCAATTATTACTTCGAATTCTACAAAATTATTTTATGCAGGAATTTTCAATCGAAATCGATTTGTCTTTCCTCCAAGCGTTATAAATTTTATGATGGCATCTACACTCGTATTCGATGAAAACTAATTCGAAAAGATAAAGTCTTCATCATACCAATTATGCATGAATAATTATTAGTCTTTACGACGAAATAAATTTCTTAATCTTTCCCTAGTGTGTCATTAAACAAGGGATATGATTCGTACACTTTTATACTAACCACGAAATGTGTTACTCACACGTTCTTCGTACACTAACACGTCGTATTATATCCAACAAAATAACGTGCAGTCATGTATTATTGGATAATTTCCATTTTCAAAAATAATAAAGCAGTCTAGACAGTAAAATTTGTTTTTCACAATGCTCACAAATACTCCACAGAGGTGGGGGCTGGCTGCGAATAAACGGCATATATGTTGTTATTCCACAAAAACCACAATCATCGCAAAAATGTTTACTCTTTTTTTATTCCTCGTTTCTGAACAGCTCAATGCGAAAAATGTTCTACGTCTCAACTGTCGATCGAAAGCAAATTTCGGAAAAGCAAAATAAAATCTCTTTTCCGTCAATTTCACCTCATTTCGAAAGTGGAAAAAAAATATTTCCACTTTTGTGGCTACTATTCTGTTCATACAAAATGATTTTACGAATTGTAAATCTTTTCTTATAATAACCACTTACAGGGCTATTTACTCTTTTAATACTTTAATGTATCGACCCGTAAAAGCATGGGATAAGCCTTTAAGAGAACGTTTTTTTTTTTGGAAAATGTGTGCAAAGAAATACAGCAAAAAGCGATAATAGCCAATCTTATGTGTGCTTGTATGTATGAGGCGACAGATAAAATTCACACCGAAATGAAATAGAAAATGCTTATCGGAATGGAAGACTTTCTATCTCAGGAAAACGATAGAAAAAAACGCATTAAGTGGGCTTTACTATAATGATCTGGTTAATGATATCCGACGTTATTCGGATTGTTTATGGCTTCATAAAAATGCACATTTCAATAAATACAATTTAGTCGCATTAACATGGAAAAACAAGCAATTTTTGCTATTAGGAAGATAAGTTCAGGTACCGACTACAGTAGGACCAAATGTGTATTTCTTTCACTTTGTTCCACATTACACAGTTTGCAAAATGTACAAAAAATGTGCGTGTAAAGTGGTACATATTTCGATGTACATAAAAAGCACATTTTTTGTGCTATTAAAAGTCGAAATTATTGCACTAGATAACAAGTACATTTTTCGCACATTTTATGTGCGTGATAAGGTGTACACTATTCCTATCACATTTAATGTACCAAAAATGTGCTTGTGATGTAGTACATTTTTCGATGTAAATAAAAGGCACATTTTTTGTGCTATTAAAACTCGAAATTATTGCACTAGATCACAAGTACATTTTTCGCACATTTTATGTGCGTGATAAGGTGTACACTATTCCTATCACATTTAATGTACCAAAAATGTGCTTGTGATGTACTTTCTATAATTTAACACTTTATACAAATTTAACACACCAACACATAAGTATCCGGTGGCACAATTGGTAAAGCAGTCGACTCATAATCCCGAGCGTCTTAGGTTCAAGCCCTGCAAATGGCAGAAATTTTTCTAATAAAGGCATAAAAAAATGTAGATGGAGGACGTAGCGATCATAAGAATAAGAAAAACCGAAATAGAAAACTCGTAAAACTAAATTAAATTTTCCTTTCTTTTCTTACATAACATTATATGTACATGAAATGTGCTAGTAATTCACACTAAAAAGGTACATTAGTTGTGTATTCAAAGTGTTTTAAATGTACATTAAATGCACTTCACGTTCCAAAGAAAAGATGTAACGGTAAGGGCGGCGCTTTTTAATATACATTAATGTCCTGGAACTGGAGCACATTAAATGGGATGACACTTTTTGTACATTTCGTGGAGTTATATGGGAAAAGAAATAGAAATTTTTTGATATCATGTCCGCAGTGGTAGCGGAGGGCGTGACGCAGTCCCCCAACCACAAAAAAGAATCGAAAAAGAAAACCCGCATTAAAACGAAGGCGAAACTATTAAATTTTCCCCCGTATCCCTCCCCCCACTAAAATTATTCTGCATTATACCATCAAAATCGGTTCGAAATTGGCTGAGATATTGGGGAATTTCAACATTCCCGAAATTTCACACCAAACTGCACCAAAACAAAGTTTTTCCAAACTTCAAAAATCCTTCACCTTTACTCTGTAGTGATTATAATCATCATCATCATCATCCTACTCATAATCTATTCACGGATCATGATCTCGAGACAACAGTCGGCAGATCTTCCTGAAATTTTCCCCGAACGTCAGCCTCGGCCCTAAGAAAGTTTCATAGGCCGTTTTCCGGGGAACATTCTGGCAACGCCGTTTTGGCATGTGGGGGAAAAGTTGCAATTTTGACGGTTTTTTTTCAGTAATGCTAGGAGTTTTCGAATTTTAGCTTCGGTGGGTGTGACAATAGCTGGAGCGTTGGTTTCATGAGAGAAAGTTATAAGATTGGCCGCGAAAAAAAAATTTCAGAGAAAACCCTTTCTAGGAGACAACTTTTTTTGGAGACAAATTTTTTCGAGAAAAATTTTTTGGAGAAACATTTTTATTGGCAAAGATAAATTTTTCTAAAAAATGTTTCAGAGAACTTTTTTTTCTGACAAAATTTTCTTCGGTGAAAAAATTTTTTTCGAATGAAGAATTTTTTTTTTCGGTGAAAAACTTTTTGGAGAAAATTTTTTTCAGAGAAATTTTTCTAGCTCGAAAACTTTTTTTTGAGAAAAGTTTTTTTCTGAGAAAGATTTTTCTGATAAATTTTTCTAAAAAATATTTCAAAAAAATTTTTTTTCGGAGAAAAACTTTTTTTCCGAAAATTTTTTTCTGACAAAATTTTTCTCAATTCGGTCAATGTTTCTTTCTGCAATTTTAAAAATATTTCGGGCGACATGACTGCTATAAAAAGCGAAAAGTGACATTTCTAAATTGACGCTAAATTTTGATCTATTTCTGATAAAGTCGCTCGGAATATTTTTAAAAAATTTTTTTTCCGAGAAAATTTTTTTCTGATAAATTTTTTTAAAAAAATGTTTTCAGAAAAATTTTTGTTTTGGGAGAAAAATTTTTTTGGAAGCATTTTTTTTCTGACAATGTTTTTTCGTGTGTGAAAAATTTTTTCGTAAAAAAAAAACTTTTTTTGGGGAAATTTTTTTCTGTGTGATGAAAACTTAATTTTGGAGAAAAATTTTCGGAGGACAATTTTTTTCGGGAGAAAATCTTTTTTTCCGAGCAAAATTTTTTTTACAAAATTTTTTTCGGTTTGAAAAATTTTTCTCGTAGACAACTTTTTTGGAGAAGAAGAAGAAACTTTTTTGAGGACAATTTTTTCGGAGAAACTTTTTTTGAAGGGAAAAAATTTTTTCGGAGACAAATTTTTTCGGAGAAATTTTTTTTGAGAAAGATTTTTCTGATAAATTTTTCTAAAAAAAGTTTTCAGAGAATTTTTTTTTCGGCGAGAGAAAAACATTTTTTCGTAGGAAAACTTTTTTTGAGAAAAATTTTTTCAGAGAAAAAACTTTTTTTGGAGACAATTTTTTTTCGGAGAAAAGTTTTTTTCGAAGAAAAATTTGTTCGAAGAAATTTGTTTTCTAAGCAGATTTTCTTTTCTGAGAAATTTTTTTTCGTGAAATTTAGTTTTAACAACTGCAAACTTCCAAAATGCTGAATCGCATACAAAAGCTTCGCAAAAGGTAAAATGTGACGCAGTCCGTAAGTCCACTTCCAAAATGAATGATATCGCTTGAGGTGACGCTATCGCTGATAATTTGTTTGAATGAAATCTTGTGTTCAAAGTTTTATTTTCTGAAAAAATCACAGCGCTTTGTTTAAAACGAAATAATTTTTCTGTACTTTCAGTTTTTGAGCTACAAAAATTTGACTTTATTTCTTATTGCGTAGATTGTTTAGGGTAAATTTAAATTTTTGAGCGTAAAAACTAAAAATGTTTACTTTGAAAACTCAATATATTCAACAATAACGAAAATTTTCATAAATAAAAATGATCAATGGAAATATATCTGTAAACTTATCAACTACTGAATTTGGTATACAGCTTCTTGAATTTTTAATGACCTCCTTTTCCTTTCTTGTGTCCATACTTTTTGTGGTGTTCACTTCCACCTTTTATTTTATTTCAAATTTTAATATTTTGTTCCATATTGAAGAGACATTTTCTTACCTTTCTTAGAATGTTCGGATTTGTGTCCGTGGTGTGCATCATTTCCTTTATCGTCCTTATGACCTTTGTGATCAGAGTGGTGAGAACCTTTGTGCTCGTGACCTTTTTTGCCTATTAAGTTGGTTAAGAGTGAATTGTTTTGTAGAAAAAGTTCGTAGTCCTTCCAACTTACCATATCCACCGTGTTCATGAGCTCCTTTTTTGTGTCCCTTTTTGTGCGATCCACCCTTTTTGTGGCCGTGTTCTTCATGGAAATCACCATATTTTTCTTCAAACCCTTCGTCCCCATCCTCGTCGAAGAACTTTTTGTCCTTTTTGAACTCATCTAATTTGTGAATTTCATGATGTCCTTTCGTCGAATGGCCCTTGCTAAAACTGCCTTTCTCTTCGTATTTGTGTCCTTTTTCACCCTTGTCACCTTTTTTCGCTTCATGGTAGTAATCACTGTCGTCATGGTGTTTCTTCTTGTGTCCCTTTTCGTCTTCATATTCCCCCTTATGTCCTTCTTTATCATGATGTCCCTTGTCTCCTTTGGCGTATTCATGTGCCCCTTTATATCCCTTTTCACCTTTTTCCCCCTTTTTGGACTCTTCCTCTTTGTGGTGTTCATTGCCACCACCTTTCTTCTGCCATTCCTCTTTCCCTTTATCGGATGCAGCTACTTCCAAATCATCGGGTATCCTTCGAGCACTAGCACTTATTACAGCACAAACAAAAATCAACACACTTAGGGTCACCTTTGACACCATTGCACAATAGTTTGTTTAACGTTAAAAGAATCAACCACACCAATGTTACTCCGTCGTTATGTTACCAGAATTCAATCAGCAATGACAACTTTTCCCGCAATTAGATTACTATTTATACGCAATTTCGTTACAAACTACCAAATCAACATTTATTTTTCTCTTAAATCAAATTTCGGAAATATTTCGTAAAAACCTCAAAGAGAAATCACTTTTTTCCAATATTTCTCCGATAATTGAGTGTGATGCCTGAGTCGTCAGAAACGGTTCAAGTTTGTTTCATTCGTTTAAAGAGTAAAGTTGTATAAGAAGGTTTCGTTTTATCGATACCGATACCTATGCAAGAAAAGTACAACAAAAAAAACCAACGAGGAAAAAATCACACTACACCGTGTTCATTGAACTATAATAATTGCGTCACAGTTTCTGATCAGCAATTTGATGTAATTTATATCGAGATAATAATTTTTTTTCCATTTCTTTGACCAAAACTAAATTGTTTTTGTTAGACATCATATGCAATCGTCAGATTGAAATTAAATATCGAAAAGATTGGAAATGTACCGAAAAAGGTGTGCGTTTGATATGAAACCGATTGATTCGATACGGTATTAAGTGATATAACCATGTTGTTGGTTGATATGCTTAGACCGTTGGACAAAGTTTTGAAAATAAAGGATTTAAATAGACAGAACGAAATGTGAATGGCTGTGTGAAGTGTTGAAGACTTACATTCCGTATAGATGGCGCAATGTTTGTGGCCAGAGTTAGGTTGCTATTAACAAACTAAATCTTGGGAATAATTTCAGTTTAGGGGACCTATCTATTTGAGGGAGAGGAGTGGGAAAGAATGATAGGGGACCTCCTCCCTAGCGCCGAATTGCTAGCGCCACCTGCCGGATACATATTGAAGTTGATACTGTGGTTTCCATTCATCCCCACCTTTTAGATAGCCCCTTACACTATTTTCTTGGCATTTTATGAAGCTTCGGGACATATAAAATTTTGAAATTTGAACCGCTGTAACTTCCAAACGGAGCTCGAGCGCCACCTACCGGTTGCATATTTGTGATCTGGGGGAGGTCCCCTATCATTCCCTCCCAATCCCCTTTCTCAAATAGATAGGTTCCCTAAACTGAAATTTTACCAAATCTTGAGATTTGTTAGAAAATCGTGCATTTTCGAACATCTCCAACACTTTGAAGACAATGTTTTTTAGCTACATGACCCTCTGAACTAAAATATCAAGCAAAGCTCCAGCTTCAGATATTAGCAACTCCTACGTATTGCTTTTATGATATAAAAAATTTACTACCTCCTGCATTAGGTCAATACATAATAAAAATTTGTAAATATTTAATGATGACAGGTAAGAGTATATAATCAACAAATCGTATTTTTTGATGCGTGATATCGCAATCGCACGTATTTCGGTTGCTATATGTATCCCATGTACTTAAGGTTTAACATGACAAATGAAATGTAGATATGAATTTCATATTTAATTGAGTGTTCTGTCTACACTGGAAAAATAGCAAATGATTCATTAAGTAATTGTATTAGTTTTCGTGACAGATTCAACTGTCGACTTGTATCAAAAATCACGCCCACAGCCATAGCGGAAGGTGTGACGCAGTCCCCACACCTCAAAAAGTGGTCCAGCAGGAGCAGGAGCAAAAGCAGGAGAATAATTTTTGAGAGAATGCGCCGCAGGCCGTGATGAATCATAAAAAAAGGGGTGTCGAGGCGTGGGGGTGGGGGTGGGGGGGGGGGGTCAAGGGGCAGAGCCCCATGCACGGAAGGCAGTCTGCAGGATGTTAGTAGCCTGCCGCACGGGACATACCAAAAATAAGAATGCGACCTCCTTAGGAATTGAAAACTTTGATGTTTTTCCTGATTTTCGTTTTTCCTAATTTTGGTTTTTCCTAAATTTAGTATTTCCTGATTTTTGTTTTTCCTTATTCTAGGTTCCTGATTTTCGTTTCCTGATTTTCATTTCCTGATTTTTGGTTCCTGATTTCTTAATTCCTGATTTTTGGTTTCCTAATTCAGGTGGACATTCATATATGCAAACTTTTGTGTTTTTCCCCCTGCCCCCTCCAAATTATTTGAAAAAACCACATCGCAGAGCTTTTCGACGAGCCCAGACTCATCAAAATCGGTTGGACTGTCGATATTTCTGTTGTTCTCATTATTTTATAAACTTTTCTCCTGATCTGTCGGTTTCTATCTATCTATCTACCTATATATGTATGTACTATTAATAATTTTCCTAAAATTTCAACTGAACGTTAGTCTCGACCCCAAATGAAAAATTTCATAGGTAGCTTTTCCGGGAAAACCCTTGAAAATAAGTTGACTCACATCTGACCCAAAGTTCTAGCGGGTCGACCCACATCTGACCCACAGTTGCAGAAGTCACAGCAATCGTTTTTCTGTGCCTTCTGAAACTGTGGGTCAGGTGTGGGTCGACCCACTTCGATCCTTACTTGAAAAGTCGTGGCATGTGGAAAAGTGGTAAATTTTGTGGGTTTTTCAGGTAATGCTCGGAGTTTTCGAACTTTAGTTCCGGAGTGAAAATAGCAAGAGAGTTGTTTTCTTCGGGAAAGTTATGGAGTTTGATCAAAAGAATTTTTCGTGATCTTTAGAAATCTGTCAAAGTGACGCCATCTTGGATTTTTTTTGCTATATTCTGAGACCCAACAACGAAAAATTTACTTTCAGTTTTCACGCGCAAAAATTTCAATTGACGCAAAGCAATCTAATTTACAAGCTTAATTCAGTACAGAAAATTTATTTCGTTGTTGGGTCTTCCATTTGTGACGTAATTTTTTGAACGCAACGTAATAGAAATATAACGTAAAGAATAAAACTTTGACCACATGCTAACATTTAGTTGAAACAAATTTTTGCGTATTATCAACGAAAGCGTCACCTCAACCGATATCATTAATTTTGGAAGCTAACTCACGGACTGCGTCACACTCTACCTTTTAAGAGGTTTTTGTATTATAAATAGAGGGGCCTTTCTGATAATAAATGTCCACTTTTGGGTTGACCTTTGGGTAGAAGGTAGAAGGAAGAATCAAAGCAGACACACCACCACCTACGTAATTATTTGTAGATTACTGCTTTGATCCGTGGGATTCCAACATCTCCTATGAGTTATAAATCATATGCAAGGGACCCGTACGTATCAGAAAAGTTGTGGGAAACAGAATTGATGTTCGACCTAGGGCACGAAGGAGAAGCCTTGGACAAATACTTCCATACATAAAAATGTTTACCTCAATTTTCTCTTTAACGAATCAAAAACCAATTTTTTTGTCTAGGGCCGACCTAAGGACCGACCTAGGGCCATGAGGAAATGCCTCAAACACAATCTTCCATAGACAAAAATGTTTCCCTCTGCAACATAGGAAGAGACCCATTCGAGCCCTAAGCACAGGCACCGGCCCCAAATTTGTTTTTGAATATAATTCGGTTGGTTGGTTGGTTCGTTACAACAGTTTACAAAATACACTTAAATACTATGAAGCTACATTGATTGTACCTCCGTCTGTTTAACGTCCTGAATTAAAGCACTGAGGCCATCTTAGTTGGGGCTATTTTGCTGCATCTCCTTCCCTATTAAGTTTAAACTCCCTTTCGGGTTCCATCACTCTCCTGTTCCTTGTGATAAGGAAAAGCACGTCGACTAATTTCAGTTTTAGTTGCTCTTCGGGGTCAGATAGAAGTCTCTCAAGAGCTTCGTTCTGAGACCTTTTAAAGCCGGACAAGTGCATATGAAATGCCTCGCCGTTTCTGGTTCTAGTCCGCAGCCACTATATGTCGGATCTGCAATGATTCCAATCTTGCTGAGATGGTAATTCAAACTGTTGTGACCTGTTAAGATTCCTACAAGTTTGCTTAATTCACTCCTGTTGAGGCTCAACAGAAATTTTGTGTTTTAGGCATTACATCCGATCAAAAATTCTTTAGATTGTCTACAGGTTGGGAGCGTTTCCCATCTATCCTGATGGCACCGATTCATTTTCGCCTTCACTAAGGGCTTAATTAAGCCTGCATGTCTACTGACAGCAGGTTCAGGCCCAATGAGTGTGGAACTGCTTCCCTCTCTGGCCAACTGATCAGCTTTTTCGTTCCCCTGCACTCCTGAGTGACTTGGTACCCATGTCAATGTGACTTTATTGTCTCTTGACAGAGTCTCCAGAGGGTCGAAGCACTGATGAACCAGTTTCGACGAAATCTTGACTGATGACAACGCCTCTATGGACGATTCACTGTCTCAACAGATCAAAATTTTCTTATTTCTAATGCAATATTGCTGCATCGTATCAGATGGCGACTATCTCTGACTGAAAAATGGTGGTGTATGAATCCAGAGTCCACTGAGGGCACACCTGCGCCCGTTCCTTCATCTGTCTTCGATCCATCTGTGTAAACCACGACATCCACCTCTGATGGAGGTGTCCCTAAATCCCATTGAGACCTCTTTGGCAGGTGCGTTTCGAAACTTCTTTCGAAGCAGAAACGCGCTCTCATATAGAGTCTTCTGGCATATCTACCTCGCTGAACTCCTCTTTGAGTGGCGAGAGAATACTTGCATGACCAAAATTTCGATCATGTGCAATCCAATTTCCAACTTTGTACAGTCTATATACTATCATCTTGGCCTTCTGTTTTAAAAACAGGTCCAGCGGCGGCAGTGACAGTAGTATCTCCATCGCCGCTGTCGGCGTCGATGTCATAACTCCAGTTATGCTCAGGCATGCTAGACTCTTTATGCTATCGATTTTCTTTTTCGTAGCGCCTAATTCAGCACGTAGTGCCCATACCAAACATCCGTAAGTTAGTATGGCTTTATACATCCAATACAGAACGGATGGCCTGAGACCCCACTTTTTGCTTTCCTTCCACATTCTCTTTCCAATCCAGTTCACTGTCTAGAACGACTCCAAGGTACTTGACCTTGTCTGTCAGCTTGAGAACAGTTCCGAAAAGTATTGGCATTCGCATTGGAACTAACTTCCATTTCCTAGTAAAGAGAATGAGTCTGGTCTTGTCTGGGTTTACCGACAGCCCTGACGTTCTGCACCACTCTTCTACTACTCGTAAGTGAACACAAAACTTCCTCGAAAGCACCCGATATTAAGATAGCGATATCGTCGGCAAAGCCAACTGCTAAATATCCTAATTCGTTCAGCTTCGTCAGCAAGTTGTTCCAGAGAATTGGCGGTAAGACTCCGCCCTGCGGACATACTCGCTCAACTAAACCGGTCCTATGCGCCCCAAATAAGTCTATCGACAATATTCGGTTGCTCAACATAGCCATAATCCACCTTATCAGCGTCCGTTCTACTCCATATTTTCTCATAGCAGCGTTAGTAGCGCCAAAAGTAACTTTGTTAAAAGCTCAAAAAGGTTGCCAGAGTTTTTTCGTCGAATTCCATTGATTTTTCTATATTCAAAACCACCTGATGTCTACTGATTTGCCTGATTGATAGGCATGCTGGTTCTTGTGTAACGGCTTTGACTTCAAAATGACGTCTCGCACGTATCTATCGCACATTCTTTCGAGAGTTTTCATCACGAAAGACTTGAGGCTTATCGGTCTAAATGAACTCGTTTTGTCTTACGTAGCACGACCTGGCTTCGATATAAACTTAACTAAAACCTCCTTCCAAGTACTCGGTACTCGGCTGCCTCTCAAATAGAAAAAGAATCAACAAAATCGGTCAGGATGAGTCCAAGGGTTTCTTATCAAAAAAATTTTTTCCAAAAAATGTGAGAATTTCTAGACTTTTCGATTAAAAAAATATTTGAAAATCGGCCCTAGAGACTCGTTTTTAGTGCCCTAGCTAAATTTAAGGGCCCAATCTTCTATAAAGTGTTGGGTTTTCATTATGATTGTTGTCATTTTCCAAAATTTTTTGCAGATTCGGCATCTAAGGACCATGATCGATGCTCCCCCCTCAAATTTATTTATTATTTTAACGTGTACCCACTCGGTAAGTTGATATAAACGGTGTGCGATGCGATAGGTAAATGGTTCATAACGAATGTTCAGTCAGAGTAGTAGTAGTTGTAATAATAGGTTTCCCTTATAAGTCACAATGGTAAAAAAGGTTCCCTTAGAAAGCTTTACCTTACAAGTGACAATGGTAAAAAAAAGCTTTTATCTAATTCACAATAGTGATAAAAAGCTTTATTCACAATGAAAGCTCTATAACTGCTAATAGATGGCGCACGTTACACACAATAGGTAAATCTCTATCCTGCCTATGACATTACTCAATTCTCGGCAAAATATGTGTTCCCTAAAGCCGCCTATAAGTTCTCAATAAAGATGAAAAACTCGAATTAAATCTCGATGCTAAACAAAACTTTAACCGACAACTAAGGGGCTGTTCATAAATGACGTCACGCTTGCTATAAAATCCATAAAGTTCATAACTCCCAACTGGTCAAAAATTTTGCTTATAGTACTCCGGCTACCCCCCCAAACACACCCCCTATTTGGGGGGGTAGCCAGAGTCCTATAAACGAAATTTGTTGTATTGAACGAATTATGACCTTTTTATGGATACTCATTTTTTATAGCAAGCGTGACGTCATTTGTGAACGGCCCCTAAAGTCATTTCATAGAAACATGAATGAATTGGCACGCGGCAACTTTGATTCTTTCGTAGAGTGAACATAACAAAAGAAACTTGAATTGATTTTTATGAAATAAGATGTTTTGTAGATTTCAACTTACCTTTTGGGTACACGTTAAAACATAGTACAGAGTAACACTGTTTAGGGGCTGTTCATAAATGACGTCACGCTTGCTATAGAATCCATAAAGTTCACAACTCCCAACTGGTCAAAAATGTTGCTTATAGTACTCCGGCTACCCCCCAAACACACCCCTATTTGGGGGGGGGGGTAGCCAGAGTCCTATAAACAAAATTTGTTGTATTGAACGAATTATGACCTTTTTATGGATACTCATTTTTTATAGCAAGCGACTAAGGGGCCGTTCACAAATGACGTCACGCTTGCTATAAAAAATGAGTATCCATAAAAAGGGCATAATTCGTTCAATACAACAAATTTTGTTGATAGGACTCTGGCTACCCCCCCAAATAGGGGGTGTGTTTGGGGGGGGGGGGTAGCCGGAGTACTATAAGCAAAATTTTTAACCATTTGGGAGTTATGAACTTTATGGATTTTATAGCAAGCGTGACGTCATTTATGAACAGCCCCTTATGAGTAATATTAAAAGTGTGCGTTACGGTAACGAGCCCCGGAGGGGTTCCTCTGTAATGTACTATAATTATACCGAAATACTGAATTACCATTTCGAGTTACGACCGCTCACCAAGTCCCTATATGTAGTATATTACAACTGTGACTAAGTAAAGTAATTGCATAGTAGCAAGAATGAATCACGACGAATGCGAACGTTCAGAAATTTCACTCTTCCAGCGAGTGACTCCTTACGAAAGGGCGATAAGTACAAATAATAAACATCCAACTAAAAGATTGAATTCGTTATGCATGAGTGTCACTTGAACAATTCAAATAGCTCTTTGACATTTCATTGTTTAAATTACATCGACTCATCACTTTCGTTTGCCTATTAATACCTAAAACTTATTCTCTACACACGCATTCAAACTCATGCAGGAACAAAACACCCATTATGCCAATGTCGTAATGCAAATCAACCGAATTTTATTTGTTCTGTTGGATTGAAGAATACCAAAGATTTTCTTCGGTAAGCTAAGCTTTGCGTCTCCAACACCAGTCCCTCAATCGAACCTCGAAAACAAGTCATCTGGCAGTAAATGCGTCTTATGTTACGTTTCCGGTGTTTCCGCCCTAATAAAAGAACCAATCAAGTAAAGTTATTCCGGCATCCTTACGTTAATCATACTGTACGGGTAATTGTAAATTGTAAATTTCTAACATTTGTAATTTGTTGGAAAGTTTTCTTTTCATATGCCATAACCGAAAAACGATAAAGTCTTCATGAAAACCCGATGCCTAACCATGAAAATTCAATAAATCAACAGCCCTATTGTGTCTCGTTTCCGATATATACACAAAAATTGTATAATCCCATCCCAATTGATGTTTCGAAAACCAATTTTAGCTCTTTAAGCATCTTTTATGGCAATAAAAACAAATAGGCCTAAAAGTATTTTAGTCCGGGATTATACCGAGCTAAACCAACGCTGTATTTCAATGGAACGTAGCGTAACATATATATTGTGAGTACGACAGAGGATTGATATTTTCGTCGGAAAGTTGGTTTTGATTTTCCCAGCTTTAAAATGTTGCCATTTTATTGATATTTTGTATAAACTAAAATTTGCTGGGTATGTAGAGAATAGATTTCTCCATCCATTTATATGAATATGGATGTTATGGGTATGAAATTTGCCTTCGTATTTTATTTACATTACCATGAAAAATACCAAGTCCGGGGTGTTTCAATTCAAACGAACCAGTAAATTTATTTTGCCCCATTCCGCATACCCAACACATTCTCACCGTATATTTGGCTTCCAGTTTTGTTTCATTTTGTTTTTACCTTAACTAGTTAGTGGAAAAGTTTCACCTTTTTAAAACCAAATTCTGGATTTTCACGTACTCTATAATATGTAGTGCATTTACGTGGACTGATTTCATAATGATTCTTGAATGAATAGGAATGGGTGATTGTGGGTGTAGTCGCATGCACCGATTCGCTTGTTCAAGCATTTTGGAAGTTCATTTTGACAAAAGTTCCAATGATCCGGAACAAGTCTATAGCATAACTAGAGGCAGATGTGAATAGTGAAATTTTATCGGATTGTTGGCAGTTTTGGTAGAACTTTTTCCGAAATGTGTCAGATTAGATCGAATTGGCGAAAAAGCCATTCAAATAAATTCTCGTCAAAATATATACAATAAACTACTCAGAATGCCACTCGAAATTGGTTATAGACGCCGTTCATGTCACGTGGAAATCTCTTTTCCAACAATCTTGCGTGCAACTGTCCTTTAACTGCATTTTATTTACGACGTCGGCTGAAAACTGTATCTAAAAAGCTCTTATCTCTTCCAGTAAATTATAAATAAGAGCATGGAATGTGAATAGTTTTTTGTGAACTATATAGACAAGACATATGCAACTTCTTCACAGCACTTCCTTGAAGGAATTTAAGGAATTGAATTTCTAATTTTCTTCAACTTTCAATAATGTTGAGTCCTACAACAATAAACGAGCAGAGCAGAAATTATAAATTCTTCCATTTACAGTTGGTGTCCATTGTGTGCAGTAAGAGCTTTTCAATGTTTCTCAACACAAAGTAAAAAATGTAAACTTAAATTAATCTTCAAGCTGCGATTTACTTGATGATGCAATACATTGAAGTGAATGGCACCACCAGCAGCGGGATGTTAGTCAGTTAAGTTTCATAGTTCTATACAATATTTGTGCAATTCAGCTTTTAAGGTGATGGGATGAGTTGCGGGAAATGATGTAAATATCTTGAATTCAACATTCCTTTACGTTTATTTTCGCCCTTTCTGACTGAAACCAGTGCTCTGCTGAGAATTTCTTCTACGTGTACTAAAAGTGTTGAAACGTGTATCAAAAGTGTGGCTTCGTGTATTTGGGCGTATATCGAAAGAGCGCGTTCTCAAGCTACAATTATCGGAGACTCCTAACGGAATGGTTATGGCATTTTTGTGTAAAATATTTCACAGCGTATTTATGTAGCATTTCACAGGCGCAGTTAGCCAGATTTTAAAATGAGATACTTCCGTCAACGCCTTGGTATTTATCGAGTTTTCACAAATCATCTTCGCTTAAGGAATCCAAAATTTTGACGAGTGTATTTCACTCTGCAAAGTTTTAAAATGTAAAATTTTTCACTGCATATTTCCATCTGTTTTACATCTTTTTCCATCTATTTCCATCAACGATCCGTCTATTTCCATCTTCGATCCATCTATTTCCATCAACGATACGTCTATATCCATCTATTTCCATCTTTCATTCATCTATTTCCAACTTTGATCCATCTATTTCTATCTTTGATCCATCTATTTCCAACTTTGATTCATCTATTTCCATCTTTGATCCATCTATTTCCAACTTTGATTCATCTATTTCCATCTTTGATCCATCTATTTCCATCTTTGATCCATCTATTTCCATCTTTTTTCCATCTATTTCCATCTTTGATTCATCTATTTCCATCTTCGATCCACCTATCTCCATATTTTTTCCATCTATTTCCATCTTTGATTCATCTATTTCCATCTTCAGTCCATCTATTTCCAACTTGGATTCATCTATTTCCATCTTTGATCCATCTATTTCCATCTTCGATCCATCCATTTCCATCTTTGATCCATCTATTTCCATCTTTGATCCATCTATCTCCATCTTTTTTCCATCTATTTCCATCTATTTCCATCTTTGATTCATCTATTTCCATCTATTTCCAACTTCGATTCATCTATTTCCATCTTCGATCCATCTGTTGTGAGTTGAAATGCACGTGTGCAAGTGGACTTAAACAAACACTTGTCCTATTTTTACTTCTATATGTCCAATGTAGGACAAATCCTGGTATACGTGTATTTCAATACATAATATTCAGTTCATAACAACCAAATAATACATTCAAAGATTGGTCTTCGTAGTTTACACACTAAATGCTGTTAATTCGACGGTTGAACGTTTCGAAACAACCTCCCAGCCAAGGAAATTACATCAATAATTCTTAAAAATCACACTGGAACAACATTACTGTAAAAACGTAAACCAACAAAAACGTAAATAAGCATAAAATCAACACTTAACTCATCACCGAAAAACAGGACCATATAGCAATAGTAACGCAAAGAAGCAATTTTGCCGCAGAGACTTTCGAAATTTCCGCGCAAAAACGGATTCAACAATAAGTTCTGTATTTAACAGCAACAATGTTTCTTTGGATAACACCAGCAGAACTGTTGAAAACTCAAACGTCGGAGGCAGTTTGCGTATCGTCCAGGTAAATGTTGAAGGCATATCAGCGATGAAAGGTGAGTATCTTGGATCACTTCTTGACGAAGAAAAGGTAGACGTATGCGTCGTACAAGAAACACACTTGAAAGAGGAAAGTGCAAGGTCAGAAGTTCAAGACAGCGTTACACCACGAAAAATTTGGAACGGCAACGTACGTTAAAGACGACTCGCTACCGTTGGTCTTTCGCTAACTTCGACAACACCGTTTTTCCTCCGCTTACAAAACCTTCCATCGTCGTTGGAGACTTTAATAGCCACCACGCAGAGTAGGGTTACAACGACGAAGATCAAGACGGGAAACGGGTGTTCGAATGGATGAACAGAGAAAATTTTTCGCTGTTGTACAACGCAGACGACACTGGAACGTTCGAATCCGCCAGATGGAATCGTTTCTACACACCAGATCTGTGCTTCATCTCTAAAGACAAAAATGGTGACGTTTTCCCAGCAAATCGAAAGATATTGCAAGGCTTCCCGAACAGCCAGCATCGATATGTCGTAATTCACATTGGGCTGCAACAGAGCCGACAAAAAGAACAGGTGGAATTTCACGAAAGCCAACTGGGAACTTTTCAGCACGGAAGTCGACAAAACCATACAAAGAATTCCACCGGTGACTTCAAACTACAGCAGATTCTTTGGATTGATCACATCAGCTGCGAAAAAATCCATTCCCCGAGGACGCAGAGATTTCTACGTGCCAGGATGGAACATCGAAAGTCAGAGGCTATACGACGCTTTCAACGAATCTGGCAACATGGAAACCGGCAAACAACTTTTGAAATCTTTTGATAAAAGCAGAAAAGAAACTTGGGAAAGAAAAAGGAAATCGATTGACCGCATCAGTCACAACCAATGAAATAGACAAAGCAATTGGTCAGATCGAAACTGGAAAAGCCCCCAGAATCGACAACATATATCCCAGTTTCTTAAAAAATCTAGGTCCAGCAGCAAGAAAATGGCTGTCCAAGATTTTCTCGCACTTTTACGTCTCTGGACAAATACCAAGATCGTGGAAAATGGCCAAAGTCATAGCCATCCTCAAACCGAACAAAGATGCACTGCTTGCCGAAAACTATCGACTCATCTCATTATTGAGTTGTTGCTACAAGCTCTTTGAAAGAGTCGTGTTGAGAAGGATTTGAAAAGGGAATCAAAACCGCGGTGGTATTTTTAGATCTATCGGCTGCGTATGACACGGTATGGAAGCGTGGGCTGATGTACAAACTGAACCAAATTATTCCATGCCGAAAAACGTTACCGCTGATCATGGACATGCTAAGCGATCGCAGTTTTCAAGTAGAAATAAATGGAAAAGCCAGTCGCAAACGAAAGTTGAACAACGGGTTACCCCAAGGATCAGTACTCTCAAGTTTTCTCTACTGCACCTACATGATGGATCTACCAATAACACAATCAAGAAAATTCATCTACGTAGACGACAATGCCTTGGCCATCCAATGAAAAACATTCGAACAACTGGAGATTTGGAAACGATGGGAAAGTATTTCAAGGATTGGAGGCTGAAACCAAACATAGGAAAAACCGTCTACTGCATTTTCCACCTGAACAATTGCGAAGCAAGACGAACTCCGGATCTGAAAATTAAGGAAAGACGGTGGAGTACAGGGCTCACCCGCAATACTTAGGCAACGACCTGGATCGTAGCCTTACACACTATCAAAACTGTGAAAGAGTCAAAACTAAACTCTGACCGCGCGTCAACATGGTGCAAAAACTAGCGGGAACGACATGGGGATGCTCAGGAAACAAAAGCTTTGGTACTGTCAACAGCAGACTACTGCTCACCCGTATGGATGAACTGCGCACATACAAACAAAGTTGACACCCAAATAAACAGAGCGCTTCGCATTGTCACCGGAACAGTTGATCCAACAGAAGTGGAATGGTTATACGCACTCAGTAATGTAGCACCTTCTCAAAAGACATTGAATCAGCGCTAACGACCACACGCTCACAATCGAGAAATCCTTTCTGGAAATTCTATCAACAATGAAATGACATGGGCGATAAGAAAACAAGATGGAAAGAATGGTGGCAAGGCGTAGACGTGATGATCAATAAACAATTAATCACCGATCCTACATCCGAAGTGAAAGGATTGGAACTACCAAGGAAATTGTGGCTACGTCTGAACCGTTTCCATACTGGCCAAGGTACGAACTAACCAACGACACCATCTCATGGCTAGGCAATTCGCAGTGAAAAATTGTGGATCCCTTAAGTGAAGATGACTTGTTAAAAATCGATAAATACCAAGGCGTTGACGAGAGTATCTCATTTTAGAAGTCTTGCTAGATGCGCCTAGAAAATTTTGTTCACGTCATTACTGTGAAGGTCATGAGTGTCGACTTAATTGGTAGTGAGAACATAAAATTGTATGTGAAAGTAAAAAATGAGCCAAAGTATCGGGGTCTTTGTGTCAAAATCTTTCACTTGAATTTGTAGCATTCATTGCAATAATAATTTCTAGTTTCTACAAACAATTGTGAAATCTAGGAATTGCAATTAGTGTAACAGTTTTAATGAAGAAAAGCTGTTGACTTGATTTGTAACTTGACGTTGCAATTAGTAAATTAAGCTTCTCAACTTACCATGCATCAAACAAGCTCCACACAACACATCAATTTCGGTTGTATCGTTTGCATTAAGTTTTCGTTGGAGACACCTCCAAGAAGTGCTTTGTTATTATTCATTTGGCGTATATAAAGTAATCCGAATCTTGCACACAGAAATAATTAGTGAGGTATACCTAAGTAATGCAACCGTAATGGAAATATTGAAGTTGAAATAAAGCTTAAGGTGTAACTGCATGAAGATGCATAGCTTTTAGTTCTAAACGAAGTTTTCAATTAAGGTTTTCATTTGCATGAATATAAATCATAAGAGGATTCCGTTTATGAATTAAAGCAAGTGAAATGATGATTGTAAAAGGAAATGCAAAGTATCTTTGAAAATCGATTTATTTTTCTGTGTAAAAATGTGGTATAAAGGATGGGGAACTTCTTGCTGTTAATTTTACATTGCATTAAGCATTGCTCGGAAATAGATTTACAGAAAAACTGTTTCTGCCACTGACTCATAATAATATTCTTTTGTTTAGCCAGACAGATCTATATAGGTCTACCTATCAGGTGATATCCGAAACACCCAAAACTTCCACATTCTCTTTCACCGGATTCTCAATACGAATCCCTGCTTAATACAAATCCGGTAATGACTAGTCAGTGTGATAAGCATTTACAGTGTGGATTCCACATCTTTGGATAAGGTGTGGGCCCTGTAATGACAGAATTTTACAATTCTCATTGGTGAATCGGCACTTTGGGATTGAGGAGCCCACAAGATGTTTAACGAAGCTCACAAGACGGAGAAAAACGTGATGCTGTGAAATTGAGTAAATGCGTCAGTGGCGGCTGGAACCGACTACTCTTAAGTCTGTTTGTAGTGAATGATGTTGGTTGAGATGTTGAGAGTTTTGCGAGGATTTCCACAATTATCCTTTCCGCGTATTATTTCACTTATGAAAACTTTCTGTTCTATCTCATGAAAATGCTAAATCCTCTAAGAAACTTTTTATCTTTGTGTCGCACTCAAAACGATGCGAGTGGAAAACTTTAAGGATAATTTAATTTCTTAGGAATTACAGTATTTAGTGGAGTAAGCGACTGCAAGAGTCATACAGTTAACAGTTCGTTGAAGCCATATCGGAATGTAACGTTTACGCAATTTTTTTTAAACTTAAACAAAAATCCCATCCAACAATTCGTGTCGTGTAGCTAGAGGTTTCACCAGATTCTCACTCAATGTACTACAGCGATAAAAATTGCTTATAAAAAGTACGAGTTCGTGCTGACAACAGAGCACGTCCAGTATGCGACAGGATATGTACTCCATCATTGACGATCAAGAAATGTAAAAAAGTTGTTTCTTGTAAACGGGGGTTTCAATAATCGCATTACCCCATGTATGTAAGAGACGAGAGAATCGGTTAAATCGATACAAAATGTGAATTTTCTTAAAATTGTGATTTTTCTTGAAAATTGGAATTTTCATGAAAATGTGAATTTTCTTGGATATTTGAATTTTCTTGAAAATACGAATTTTCTTGAAAATTGGAATTCTCTTACTTACTTACTTATCAGCCGATTTAACCCAGTTGGGTTTTGGCTGTCTGCCATTGCTGACGGTTCTCAGCTACTCTCTTCCAATTATTGACCTGCAGCTTTTTAACATCTTCTTCAACGTTTTCGATCCATCTTTTGCGTGGCCTTCCTCTAGTTCTAGTTCCAACCATTTCACAGTTTGTTGTAAGCGTTCTTTTTACTGCTCCATCGTTGTCCATTCTTATTATATGACAAGCTCATCTAAGTCTGGATGATTTGATCGCGCCTACGATAGTTTAACATCCAAATAGCTCCCTCAACTCACTATTGTTCCTTGGTCTCCAGACGTTATTGTCTTGGATGGGGCCACAGATTTTGCGTAACATTTTTCTCTCAAATACATTGAGTACATTTTCGTGTCTGTTTGTTAATGTAAATGTGAATTTTCATGAAAATGTGAATTTTCTTGAAAATTGGAATTTTCTTGGAAATGTGAATTTTCTTTAAAATGTAAATTTTCTTAAAAATGTGAACTTTCTCAAAAATGTGATTTTTCTCGAAAATTGGAATTTTTTGAAAATTGAAATTTTCTTGGAAATGTGAATTTTCTTCAACATGTGAATTTTCTTTAAAATGTAAATTTTCTTAAAAATGTGAATTTTTGGAAAATTGGAATTTTCTTGGAAATATGAATTTTCTTGGAAATATGAATTTTCTTGGAAATGTGAATTTTCTTTAACATATGAATTTTCTTCAACGTGTGAATTCTCTTAAAAATGAGAATTTTCCTGGAAATGTGAATTTTCTTAGAAATGTGAATTTTCTTCAACATGTGAATTTTCTTCAACATGTGAATTTTCTTCAAAATGTGAATTTTCATGAAAATGTGAATTTTCCTGGAAATGTGAATTTTCTTTGAAATGTGGATTTTCTTCAACATGTGCATTTTCTTCAAAGTGTGAATTTTCCTGGAAATGTGAATTTTCCTGCAAATGTTAACTTTCTACAACATGTGAATTTTCTTCGACATCTGAATTTTCTTCAAAATGTGAATTTTCATGAAAATGCGAATTTTCTTGAAAATGTGAATTTTCTTAAAAATGTGAATTTTCTTGAAAATATAAATTTTCAAAGCTATTGAAATTAATATAATTAAATACTTCGTTCGCAAAAATGTTCTAATTAAACTTACAAACATTTTGACTCACTCAAACATTTGAATTTAAAAAGACCCGCGTAATTGTCCAATTTTATGTGATACAAACAGTAAAAGGAAGAAAGAGGTAATTCGCAAATTTCGTGTATGACAATTCAAGACGAGGAAGTTATGGCTGGTTTTATGGCAAAATTCGCCGAAACTATCGAGAGGCCTACCCCGGACTGCGGAGACATTGAGTGGGTAGTGTATCTAGTGGAGGTAGAAACAAAATGACCTGTGGAGGTAATCGAACATCTTCCTTCTTTTCTCTAGGCTGAATTCTAAATTTTAATTCAATTGGAGTACTCTAAGAACGTTTTGTTGTGTGATGGAATTTTAGACTCCCGTCAAGTCAAAAGTAGTCAAATCTGAATACATTGTCATTACCGACACATTGCTTCTGACATCCCCATCCCCCACAAAATTTGTGCATATACACCGTTTACTCATTTTCGAAAGATTGATTGTGCTAACTAGGATTACAATCACGGTTCTTAACACCAGAAACCCATAAAGCAACAAAATTGGATAATATGAACACACGGGCACTATACCATGTCAAAATCAATAAAAAAACTGCTCAGCTCAATAAACCCTCATTACGTCGCACTTAAATCAAAAATCGTCTAGTCCGACCATGCAACGTCTAATTCAACACGAAGCGATATGACATTTGAATTAATGAAAACCATAAGCAATGAGAAATAAAATCGGTAAGAAAAAATTGGTTGTTATCGAGACGGGACACATATATTAGTTTTGCATCGTCACCTGTTCATGACATAAAAGGTCTCTCACGTTTCGTTCGCCAATCTGATTCGATATTAAGTGATGAGTCTGTTATGGGGAATGATAAATGTGTCACTGAAGAAACAAATAAACTGGCACAAATTTTAGATATGCGCGTCGAAGCAACCGAAAGAGAAAGGCTATGGTACACAATTGCTTTTCATCTGTCTATACATGTTACAGACGATACGGAAAGCGGGAAACATATCCACAAAATATTGCAGATGTTTTCGGTCACGTCAAGGCTTGTTCTCATTGTGGATGACGTGACCGAAAAATATCTTTGCTATCAGCAAATTGGCTTGACAGAGCACGTTTCAAACCTGTAATTAATGAAACGAGATTTATATAATTTTTCCTTTTTTCTGGATTTTCGACGATAAGTATTTAATCTAATTTTCCGATATTCGACTGTTTTAATGCTCCGAGTGCAAAATGTTGATGCATACAAATGATCCAATGAAGTATGGTTTTGTATGTGGAACACTTGAAAATCTTGAATCAACGATATATTACAGCACCGTACAATGTTCAGACAGGAAGGAAACGTCTTATCACATGTCAGTGTAGATAAAATATTTCCTTAAGGAAATGTGAGCATTGTCACATTTTGTTATGTTACTATACTGTACGATTGACTGGTTCCATCAGATTACAAACCGAGTTGTCAAACTATGTATAACAAAAGCAATCTTTGATACGATTGCAAACGCATATCAAAGAAACAGGATGTTCTTAGTGTTAAGTAATTCCTGTAGCAATGCAAAACGGGATAAATTCTGAAATTGAGATATTAATATAACAAAAGTCCTTGCATATCATGTTGAAATTAAGGATAAAATATCCGCAGGCAATGAACATATTCCACCCCAAATTGCGTTGAACAGTGTAGAACCTCTACAAGACAGCATTCATGCATTTACAGCTTGTCTTCGAAACCTATTCTTTATCTCAGCGAAATATTTTTCATGCTTGCGGATGGCACATGAGTCATTACTGTTTCGTTCAAAACCGATTTTTTGTACTATCTTCCTGGGATGCATTCTTCTCCCTCGGCTCGAAATACAAACTTCACACACGTCTCAACAACAAATTCTCCAGGGAGACAGTAATTCTTATTCACTTAAGAGTGATGTGGCTCGAGGATAGTAATCATAGGTATCTGAGACCAGGAACTCTCATGCATAACGAACCTTCATCATCATACTTTATTATAGACTCCTTTGTATGTACCTTCAAGAGAGAGACCCGAAGGGTTATCCACTGATCAAAAATTTGTACCAAAAATTCCAATTCCATAAAAAAATTCCAAGAAATTCCGAAAATTCCAAAAATTCTACAAAATTTCCGAAATTCCAAAAATTCAAGAAATTCCAAAAATTCCACAGAAATTCCATCGAAATTTCAAAAATTTCATCGAAATTCCGAAGTTCAGAAATTCCGGAAATGGTAAAATTGCACTTTAGTGCTTTTGACAAGAGGAAGGAAGGAGGGGGGATTGTGGGGACCATCCCCACATCACAAATATGCAATGAATAGGTGGTGGTCGGATCAGTTGGGGAGGGGGGAGGAGTTCAAAGTTTTTAAATGGAGAATTGTATTTAACGTATTTACACCAAAAAGGAGGGTTATTGGATGGAAATTGTAGGGGATGAATGCCAGACAACAGGTAAGTACATTGTATGTGGCGCTGTTGTGTTATGTATTGTGAAAGTAGTGATTTTGTGATATGTCAAGCGGTAATACTGGAAATTTCAGCGCTTTACTTGTGTAAACATTCGCTAAGTATATACTTACCCAGGATACGCCACAAGGAGGCTGTTTACGTGTATCCCATTGGTCCTGAAAAGGCCCACAATACCCCACCCCTCCTTCCCCCCTCTTGTCAAAAGCACTAAAGTGCAATTTTACCCTTCACTCCATACTTAACATTTAATGTTAAGGTAACTTTTTCAAGGGTGGGTCATCAAAATAACTATAACGAATTATGTTGCGCTTTAAAAAATGTTAGGTAACCGACTGATGATCCCTTTTACGAAATGTTACGTAAGCGATTTTCCCTTTCGCGAAATACTACGAATGTGTATACAATGTGCACACAATGTGCACACGATGTGCACACAATGTGTATACAATGTGCATCCAATTTGCACACAATGTGTACACAATGTCTACACACTACACTGTACAATGTACACCGTACACCCTACACATACGGACAATGTACAATGTACATTGCATACATCTACTTTTGCTTTATGCTATATATGCCATATATGCTATAAATGAATGATGTATACGCTATATATGCTATATATACATGTTGCTACTTTGCCCTACCCTATGTCTGGCCCTCCCTATTCTGACCTCGCAGGCGAAAAAGTTCTGATTGGCAGTTCTTTCCATCATTGTAGTCCTTTTACTTAACACTAGATGTGCTAATATTTGGCTGAAACTTCACACCACACTCTCCCCTATGCCACGAAAGAGTCGGACCTCGCGAACGAAAAGTACGTTACGAGATAACTACAGTCCCAAACGACGAGCGAACGTTAAATATCGTTATAGTTATTTTGATGACCCAATTCTTGGGGCAGAAAGACGTAGTCGGGCATACTCCTTCGATACCACCCTTAAAAAAGTTACCTTTCTTGATGGGAAATCAAAACATTAAATGTTAAGTATGGAGTGAAGGGTAAAATTGCAGTTTAGTGCTTTTGACAAGAGGGGGAAGGAGGGGTGGGGAATCGTGGTCCTTTTCAGGACCAATGGGATACACGTAAACAGCCTCCTCGTGGCGTATCATGGGTAAGTATATACTTAGCGAATGTTTACACAAGTAAAGCGCTGAAATTTCCAGTATTACGCGCTTTACATATCACAAAATCACTACTTTCACAATACATAACACACCAGCGCCACCTACAATGTACTTACCTGTTGTCTGGCATTCGTCCCCTACATTTTCCATCCAACAACTCCCATCACCCTACCCTCCTTTTTGGTGTAAATACGTTAAATACAATTCTCCATATAAAAACTTTGAACTCCTCCTCCATCCCCAACAGATCCGACCGCCACCTATTCATTGTATATTTGTGATGTGGGAAAGGTCCCCCACAATTCCCCCTACATCCTCCTCTTGTCAAAAGCACTAAAGTGCAATTTTTTCCCGGAAATTCCAAAAATTCCATCGAAATTCCAAAAATTCCACAAAATTTCCGAAATACAGAAATTCCAAAAATTCTACAGAAACTCCAAAAATTCCACAGAAACTTCAAAAATTCCACAGAAATTCCAAAAATTCCACAGAAATTGAATCGAAATTCCGGAAATTCTAAAAACTCCAAAAATTCCATCAAAGTTCCAAAAACTCCACTAAAATTCCAAAAATTCCAAGAAATTCCGAAAATTCTACAAAATTTCCGAAATTTCCAAAAATTCAAGAAATTCTACAGAAATTCCAAAAATTCCACAGAAACTCCAAAAATTCCACGGAAATTCCAAAAATTTCTTAGAAATTACATCAAAATTCCGGAGTTCAGAAATTCCGAAAATTCCAAAAATTCCATCGAAATTCCACAAAATTTCCGAAATTCGGAATTTCCAAAAATTCCACAGAAATTCCAAAAATTCCACAAAAACTCCAAAAATTCCACAGAAATTCCAAAAGTTCCACAGAAATTCCAAAAACTCCATCGAAATTCCGGAAATTCCAAAAACTCCAAAAATTCCATCGAAGTTCCAAAAATTCCACTAAAATTTCAAAAATTCTAGTATTTCCATTTTAATTCCAAAAATTCCATTTTAATTCCAAAGATTCCATCAGCCTGTACCAAAAAATTAAGTGAATAACCTCTGGGTGAGACCACACCTTGTTATCAAAGAAATAATTTGACGTCTAACGGAAACCCCCAAATTATCAGTCCGATTTAATTGAATCTATACACCTCCTCCCCTAGACCAAACAGTAGGAACTTCTACAGAGACAATCCTATTTGGTAGTCTCAAATGGTAGGAAGTAACTTCGGAAAAAATCTCATCTTTCACCAACTTGGAAAATTTTTATTTTGAAAATTCAAGCAGGTCACCTGCACACAACTGAATCGTCTAGTCTCGAATTTAAAAGAAATCAATTTGTAGACCAAGGTCCTGGTTCTATTTACTTCAGAGTAATAAATAATGTTGAAACTCACTGAATGGTAAGGGTTTTTACGCTACACAATTTACACAGTCATCGATTGCATGTTCAAATTGATACAGATTCTAAGACATACTTAACGTATTTTCGAATAGCAAACAAATTATCATCAATACGTCGTTGTGGGAATAAAGTCTCGCATCAATCACAATTTCTCTTTTGCACAACAAAAGTGGCAAATTTAAAATATGAAAATGGAAAAAAAGTCTACAGCTAAGACAAAATACTTTCAACGAGAAAAGAAAAGAAAATTTAACCAACCCCGAATGAAAAGTGGAAAACATGTTGTATTCATGACATGAATTCATAAGCTTCTTATATAAAATAATATTTTATATATAAATACTTATACGAAGACATGTGCGTTCAATATGTGCTTCGTCGACACCGCGGCTGCGTTTGTGAAGTGGAGCGTAGTGCCATCATACGGCTTACCGGTGAAAGGCATTGTTGGAAGGTGCCTGTATTCTACTCCTACTAGTTTCGCTCCTAGGACATCCCATAGATGGCACTGTGTTTGTCTTACAGTAAAAACTTTCGGGTAATGAAAGGATCTCAAACAGAAGAACCACAAAAGTAGCGAAACTAGTAAATAATGATCTAGCCCCTTACCCTTCAGGCAGATTATTATTATTATTCGCAATTTGGAGAAAATTGTAGTTTTACACTGGAAATTGTCAACCATAAACCATTGAAATGGGTATGGACGTTTCGATTGAGGCACATCCCAGAGGTCTCGCTGGGGAAACCTCCCAATAATCTCGCTGAGGACATCACCCAGAGTTTTCGCTGGAGAGACCTCCCAGAGGTTTCGCTGGGAGACCTTCCAGAGGTCTCGATGGGAGACCTTCCAGAGGTCTCGCTGGGAGACCTTCCAGGGGTCTCGCTGGGAGACCTTCCAGAGGTATCGCTGGGAGACCTTCCAGAGGTCTCGCTGGGGAAACATCCTGAGGGTCGCGCAGGGAGCGACCGAGGAGAGGTGCACAGACGGACGGATGGACGGAAAGGAAGGGTGAAAACATAAAGCAGGTATCGCTACTTAATAAGGGCACCGGGCACTTCTACGAGGCGGATATTGTTTGTCACTGACATAGACATGGTGTAGTTTCAACTATTATAAGATAACGTCAGGTTGCACCGACCGATTCCAGAAGGCAGCTTAGTGTCAAAAAAATTCCTTTGACAATGATGTATGATGGAACGAGTATAAAAATGTGTACTTGCACCCGGATGCGTACTTCAACAGTATTTGTAGCTTTACAGAAGGCAGTCTGGTGCCAAAAATCTGTTAAAGTCATTGTAACGGCAGTAAAAAATATTAAACGTTACATAAATTTCAATTTGACACCAGGCTGCTGCTGCTGCCCTCTATGTTGACAGTAGAATATCGATGGAAAAATGGCAATAGGACGTAAGTCAAGCTTTTGTGTTAAATGTCGCAATGGTAGAACAAAAGAGATGACGAAGCGAGAAAACTAACGGTACATGACTTACGTCCTTTTGCCATTTTTCCATTTTTCAACGCGGCACCTGGCTGCCTACTTAACATAATGTTAAGTAGGCAGCGTAGAAATTAACGTGACGTATAATCTTTGATCCTGCGGTTTCGATGACATTAAGAACACGTCGCAAAAATATGAGCTGTCAAGTTTGCGATGTTTTTTAGAACAGAATCCTGCGTAAATAGCAAATTATTCAAAATTATAGCTTATGTATTGTGAGAGGATGACCCTTACCCAAATAATAGATGAATCAGAATTCAAAAAATTTAAGTATGAAGGTACAAATTTGTTCTGAAATAACATCGCAAATGAAGTAGAAATGCGAGGATTTTTCAAAGCAACTTTCGACCTTCATACTCAAACTTTTTGGATTCTGGCTCTTGTATTATTCGTGTAACAGTCATCCTTTCACAGTACATAAGCCATAATTTTGAAAAATTTGCTACTTACGAAGTATCATGTTCTAAAAAAAAACATCGCAAATTTGACAGTTCACATTTTAAGAGCACGTTGCAAAAATGTGAACTGTCAAATTTGTGATGTTTTTTTAGAATAGAATCTTGCGTGAGTAACGAGTTATTTATTATAACTCATGTAGTGTAAGCGGATGACTCTTACACGAATAATAAATGAATCAGAATTCAAAAAGTTTGAGTATGAAGGTCGAAAGTTCCTTTAAAAAATCATCGCATTGCAAGTTCATTTGCGATGCTTTTTCAGAGCAAATTTGTACCTTCATACCTAAACTTTTTGAATTCTGGTTCATCTATTATATACGTAAGAGTCATCTTCTCACAGTACATGAGCTACAATTTTGAATAATTTGTGATTTACGCAGTGTTCTAGTCTTAAAAAACATCGCAAGTTTGACAGTTAACGTTTTTGCGACGTGCTCTTAACAGATTTTTTCACCAGGCTGCGTTCTTTATAGTGCCAGCCTGGTGCCGAGTTGGAACCGAGTGTATAGTACTCGTTTTCCACTCCAACATTGTCAGAGAAACTTTTTTGGCACCAGGCTGCCCAACTTGAAATGCAGACCTCTCTTTGCTGTAATTTTTCTCCATGGAAATGTTCTAGACGACGATAAGATCATAACTAGTCTAGTGCCTGAACTTCTTATTTCATATTTATGTAATAAAATTGCAACAGAGGGCTTTTTCAGGAAATACCGCTCCTCGTTATTAAAATTCTTATATCATCTGATCACATGCTAGTCGACAAAATTTGATGGTAGATACATAAAAATCAAAGAAATGAACGAGAATTCTCTCAATTTGCATTCAATCCATAGTTTTTTTTTCAAGTTGCGCATCGGGCACAGTGATGCCAACTTCTCAATTCTCTGAAACAAATGCGAAGTACGACGCGAGTTCGAGTATTATCGACGGTGACGCGGGTAATTTTTAGACGGCGCACAAGTCTACCTATACCTAATACATTATACATTTTACATAGAAATAAAAAAGCAAATTTTTTATTTTCCATCTTAGCACCGAATTCTTGCAAATTTACAAAAAGTAAGATTAATGACTGGAAGTTAGAAAGTTGTGTATACAGGTGTTTGGAATTTGGTATATTTTTATAATTTTTCCTGGGCTTCTTCTAAACACAATTGGTTTGCTACTTTTTTAGCGTAACATTTATGTTAGCGATATTTTATAATATTTACATTTGTACACAAATGTTTATTCTATGCTGAAAATAAAAAGAGGCGTTTGCGAAAGCGGACGACGTAACGGTGTGTATATTGTGGGAACAGCCGAATGCAAAGGGAGAGATGTGTATAGACAGTGGAAATGTTTTCAAGAATTATGAGTGGTAACGCTGAATGTAAAAGACCTTATTTCGCTGAAACAATTGGCTTAGAACATCCGAATTGGCAAATATACTGTTCGCATGTTATGTTGAATGTAAGAAACAAAATCTGCTGATTTTCAAACTGCGAGTAAGCTTTTGAAAATGTAAAATTATACTTTAACATTATACTGTTATTGGGAAATTCCCGTTTAGTATTTTAAAATATAAAGAGAATGTAATCATCGTTATGGCGTGATGGGAATTTCAAAATGTTTCAAAAGAATGAACTTAAGCTGTTTGTCTTTGTTGTCATTGAATTTTTGCTAAACTTGAATTTAATTCAGAAAGTTTACAGCCTCCAATTGTTTATTACAATTTAATATGCAATTCGATTATAAATAAAAAACCTCATTTAACGTAATATGTCGTTGGATACTCAATATAATTTATTATGACAATCAATTCGATGAGCACAAAGAAAGTGTTTTATTTATCGGCCTATTTATTACTAGCATTTTTGCCGGGCTTAATTGAGTTCTGTGAACAATAGTTTCATCAGGAATTGTGCTTGCTCCAAAGTATCAACAAAAGTGTCTTTGACTTCTGCACGGAGGCCTCAGGGGAGGTTTGGAAACAAGAGTTCCATGGGTGAAAATGTTTCTTTAAACATATTTTACGTAGTTGATGTAACGAAAAGATTACGAAAAGAAAGGAATTTCCTTAGAAAGATTTAACACAGAGGAAAAAACATCAATTGAGATATCATTTAAGTCCCATTCTGCGAACAATTCAAAGGGACAGAAAATATCAAAAAAAATATCAGATAAGCAAAATCAGTTGATAAATCAAAAATTCACTGGAAATATAAATTCATTCAAATTGTGAGATAGAAAATCATTTTTCAAAAGAAAAGTATAAAGTAAAAGCAGTCGATCAATGGAAATCAGTAAGTTCTGAGATCGCATTAAGTAGCATCCAACATTTCAAACTCACAAAGTAGGTAAAAGCTTTCACAAGAATCGGCTGTTTAGAATAAAGCGTCATTTCCCCAGAAGAAAGATCTTTAATAAGCGATAAAATTGGGCTTGTGTGTGTGACGTCCGAACATTCAAGGGTAAGGAGTTAGAACATTTAGCTCCAGCAACACTGACTCTTCGCTGTCCAACACGGGTACGCGAGTAAGGGACATACAGATCATACAGATGCTTCAAGCCTCTAGTGGGGTAGTTAATAACTTGAGTGGGTCGAATTTGAACTTTTATTTTTTTTCGAAACTCCAGGTAGCTACTAGCGTTCGGGTTCCCGCTATGATTTGAGCATTTCTTTGGTCAAATAATTTGTTGATGCTGTCCAAAGTTGATCTTCATCTCAGCTTTATTTTGCAAAAAAAGGTGTGACAGCTGTCAAAGTGACAACTGTCACAGACAGACAGACAGCTAGAGCATTACCATAAAGTAGCTACCGCTACTTAAAAACCATTGAAATGGTACAAGAAAGTAGCGGTAGAGTTATTTTATTGACAAAACAAATGTCAGAGTGTCACTTTGGCAGCTGTCGCTTTGACAGTTGTCACTTTGACAGTTGTCACTTTGACAGCTGTCACTTTGACAGCTGTCACTTTGACAGCTGTCATACCATTTCTTGCAAAATAAAGCTTTGTTTGGGTGAAGTTCAACTTTGGACAGCATCAACAAAATGTTTGACCAATGTAGGTACAGTGTTGACCAATTTGATTGGAAAAAACATTATAAAAGGCGTAACAAACTTTTTCAGTGACAATTTTTCCGTTTATTTCCGTTTTTGTTCACTTCTAAATATTTGAAGTGAAATACATGGTCACACCATAATCCGTTAGAGTCGATTGCGCGTCAGTTTTTCCAAAAGAGGCAAATGAAGATCGAGATTCGCCCCACCCTAGTAGTTATGCGGTGGTCTTTTGAAATTCAAAGTATGGTGGCATAAGCTCAGGGCCTATTTTTGAGAAATTTTTCTTAAATTTTTTTTAAATTTTCTCGAATTTTATTTTAATGAAAAATACGTTCAAACAAGTTAAAATGAGTGTTGAATTAATAAGAATCGACGTAAAGTGTATTCTGAACCATATTAGAGGTCGTGCAGATGAAAAAACCCACAAGAAACCAAGCATGAACGGGTGGTTGAAAATTCAGCCCTTAGTACTTATGGTAATAATTCTAGGATGCCCTAAAACACCTAAAATAGGTCGTTCCAACAATTTTTTGAGTAAAAACATCAATTATGCTTCAAAATTTAAGAAAACTTTCTCAAATTTTCACAATTTTCTCGAATTTTCTCAAAAATAGGCCCTGCATAAGCCTCTTATTGATGAAAGCACAAATCTACCTACCGCGTATTAATATATTTTTCATGCCGCGGGGCCAAAATCGAAGGAAATTTTATAGATTTCTCTCGATTTTGGACCTCTGCATGAAAAATTTTTTGTGTATCTGTTTTGGACGACTCATTATAGGCACTTTCGCATGTAGACCTCGCTCTGCTCGGTCTACAACACGCGAAATTGCCTAAAATCAGTCGTCAAAAACAGACACACAAATAACTATTGTTGACTGGGGTACACCAGGGTACCTATAGTGTAGCCTGTGAGCAACTCTTAAGTGTATGAAATTACGTCCACACTAAACTGTATTGGAAATTGCCAAAAGTCCGAAGCAGCGGCGTAAAAAACCCTTCCGAAAGCACATAATTGACCCCCAAATAGACAAAAATGTTCACCTCAATTTTCTCTACAACGTAGCAAAAAACAGTTTTTTTGTCTAGGGCCGACCTTGAGCCCTAAGGAGAGACCTCGGACAAATACTTCCATAGATGAAAATTTTTCTCTCAATTTTCTCTACAACAAAGCAAAAAAAATTCTTTTGTGAAGGACCGACCTGAGGTCTATTTGAGACCTAAGCACAGGCAATGGGCCCGAATTTGTTTTTAAATGTAATTCCATACTCGGTAACCTCTCAAATAGAAAAGGATTCAACAAAATCTGTTAGGATATACCCGACTTATGTAAAAAAACGTTGGGCCCTAGTAGAAAGTCAGTTTTAGGGTATGGACAAAAATGTTGCCCTCGGCGTCTTCTACAACATTTTAGAAAACTAATTTTTGGTCCCCGGCTGACCCTAATTGACATGGAGTTATTTGGTGAGGTCTTGCACTTACTGTTTTATAGGCAAAAGTTTTGCTCATCTACATCCACTGCAACACTTCGTACAGTAATTTTTTGGCCATTGGCTGACCGTAGCAGTAACCTGTGGCCATTAGTCGAACTCTGGTGCCTATATTGTGGTGAGATACATCAAGATGCTGTAAGGTGCAGTAAAGTGCACCAAGATGCAGTTATGTGTGCCAAGGTGCAGTAAGGTGCTTCAATGTGCACAAAAGTGCATTAATATGCACCAATCTGCAGTCAGGTGCACTAAGGTGCAATGAGTTGCAGCTAGATGAAAGAGGGTGAGGTGTTGTGGGGTGCAGTAAAGTGTAGTAACGTGCACCAAGGTGGAGCGACATTTTGGATTTTATATTATAGATGTGTGGTCACGCCAGTCACGCCGACATGAGGGGTACTACGACCCTAGCATCAGTACGAGTACATTGAGACAATGTATTCAAGAACGAGAACCTCGAAAGAACGACAGTGATGGCGCCGCGACGCTTATCATTTCTTTCAAAAATTATCGCCTTATGAGGCCTAATGAATACTCAGCGCTGGATGTTTTTTTTAGATTTATCAGTTTGGGACGGCTGAGAGCCACGAAACACAGATCCTCCGATCCTTTGTTCCTCTTTCCGGTTCATCATGTAAATCATTTGAACCTACCTGTGCTCGCTAGGAACTTGTCCAGGACAAGTGGCCCCAGCTTCACAACATCCAGCGATCTGATCACATGACCACCAAGAATCCTATGTCTTAGTAGAGAAAAGTTCGGACATTCACAAATAATGTGGTGTCCCGTTTGCTCACCAAGGCCACAGGTGCAGTTAGGGTCGTTGACGATACCCATTTTGGCCAAGTGAGTGTTTAGTCCACAGTGTCCCGTGAACGCTCCCACAACTCTTCTTATTCGATCCCGGTCCCTTTATAAGCTTGCCAACGCTTGTTTGCCTCTGACCATGTCCAATCTTTTACCACCTTGTCACACAGCGACTGCGGTATGGGAAATTCGTTCTCCAATTCCGGTTGGAAAGAGCACCGTAGTCCTTTCATCGCTGAAAACGTTTTCGCCTGAAACACACTGGCGTACTTTCCTAGATAGAAATTCTCTTCCGTTCCGGGTTCTAGAGTAATTACCCCAGCCCCCGTTCCTTCGAAGTTTTTCGAACCGTCCGTAAAGCTTATGAGTCCATCTTCGGGTGTACAATCTGGCCAATTGCCTAGCCATCCTTGTCTACTCGGTACGATAGCCTAATAGGCCTCACTACTGCTTCATAGATCCACAGTATCACCTTGGACAGTAGGCCCCAGTTCTAACCAAACGCGTTCCTACATATCAAAAAGGCCGTCAGAGCTTTCCTCGCTCTTTCCTTTACATTTTCTGTCCAGTATGACACCCAAGTATTTCACTTGGCTTCTGGGTGTGACGTCCTTGCCAAACACCCTGAATTTTCCGATCAATTCCTGACCCATGCGTCCGGATATTAGCGAATATGTTTCTTTATGTGAAATCTTTTCCAGGTAATCTCTTCTAGTTCTTACGAATACCATCCTACGTTTTAAATTTTCCGCCTTCAAATCGTTAACTTTTTGAGGTACTTCTTCTACCTACTGTTCCAACACTTAATTCGTAAGGCGAAACAGTGTCAAAAATAGCCTAGAACTAGAATTTGTTGAATGTTTCATTCAATTTTAAAGGCGAATCGGCTGCATAAACCAATCGGCTAACTTTTTTCGATGAACTCTAGTTAGAAGTCCTCTATGCGTTTCCTTCGTTTTTCAATAAATTCAAAATTGCTCGCAAATCTTCATTACATTTCAAAGCACAAACCTAAGTGTATTCGGTAAACAAATTCAAATACTAGTCAAAATATTAACCTTTTGTTCTGTCTCTTTGTCATCATTGCTATGAAAACAAATTAATGACTTAAATTACACCAGAAATGTTAATGTTTTGAAACAAATTAATGGATAAAGTTGGCAGAGCTTTTAGAATACATTTTCATCACGTTTGTGAAATCACACATTACATAACTGGCATAACTTACGCAGCACACAAGAATGGTATGTAAATTAATGATAAAAAGCTACCGACTGAAATTTAGCGCTTAACTTTTCGGCAAACTTTGTGCATGTGTTACGCGAATGGAACAAGAAATCATTCGACTTATAGAATAGAATTTATGATCATTTCATATTGAAAAATTTCCACCAAATGGAAATGATTTATATAACGGAATAACAAGGTACACATATTAGAGATTTGCGGAAAATGTAACAAAGAAATCGATCAACTTTTAATTCAGTGCGTGATTTCGGTTTTGAGGTCGTTCACAAATGCTTCCGTGGTAAATCTAAATGTTACACGGCAAAAAATTAACTTTAAACTGGAAAGAATTGTACGACAAGAATATTGACCTCATGTGTGTTTTCTTGGACCTTAAAAGAGCGTTTCAGACTATAGATCGTAATAAATTGCTGGAAACGTTACGAACTTATGGTCATGCCCGCAGCGGTAGCGGAGCGCGTGACACAGTCCCCACACCCCAAAAAAAACGTCCACAAACCCAAAAAACTCCATACAAAAACCTTTGGGACAAGGAGCCATATATAGGCGAACTTTTGAGTTTTTCCCCTGGCCCCCTTCCCCCTCCAAATTATTTTCGCAGCAGCTTTCAAACGAGCCCTCACTCATCAAAATCGGTTGAAAATTGGCTGAGATATCGAGGTTTGAAAATGACATTTTTGTATGGAGAAATAATTTTTCTATTGTTCTCATCATTATGGAAACTTTATTTTCTGATCTGTCGGTTTCTATCTATGTTCTATCTATCTATGTTCTATCTATTAGTAGATTATGCACCGCTGTCCAGGATGCTCTATTTTGACGAATTGGAGGTTATTTACCGAGCCGAAGGCGTGGGAAATAATCCAAATCGTCAAAATAGAGCATCCTGGACAGCGGTGCATATGCTATTTTATCTGCCCTGAAAAGATATATCGAGAAAAACAATTTTGCCCTAGGGAGAAAAATGCGAGATTATCGTTCTAGGCAGATAATAATAATTTTCGATCTCGAGAACTAGATAGCCGATCTTCCTGAAATTTTCAGGGAACGTCAGTCTCGGCCCCAAATGAAAAATTTTATATGCCGCTTTTCCAGGAAAATTCTGTCAATTTTGAGGGTTTTTTAGGCAATGCTCGCAGTTTTCGAATTTTAGTTGCAGAGTGACAATAGCTAGAGAGTTGGTTTCTTCAGGAAAGTTATAGAGTTTGGTCAGGAGAGTTTTTTGGGATCTTAAGAAAACGGCTGCCAGCAGTCAAAGTGGCGCCATCTTGAATTTTCCCAAGCAATAAATTAGGTTTTTTTAGGTTTTCGTATTTTAGCTTCGGAATGACACTACTTAGAGAGTTGGTTTATTCGGGAGAATTTTTTTGTATCTTAGGAAAATGGCTGCCAGCTGTCATAGCGGTATTTAGCTTCGGCATGACACTACTTAGAGAGTTGGTTTCTTCAGGAGAATTTTTTTGTATCTTAAGAAAATGGCTGCCAGCTGTAATAGCGGCGCCATCTTGGATTTTTCGGTTTTCAAATTTTAGCTCCGGAATGATAACACTTAGAGAGTTGGTTTCTTCTAGAAAGTTATAGAGTTTCATCAGGAGAATTTTTTGGGGTCATAAGAAAATGGCTGCCAACTGTCAAAGTGACGCCATCTTGGATTTTTTGCTAAATTCTGTATAAGAATGCCTAGACAGTTGGTTTCTTCAATAAAGTTATATGAATCAGTGGGAAGAATTGGTGACACGAAGTGTTCCGAAGGTAGCCGAAGGTGACACGGAGTGTTCCGAAGGAAGGCGAAGGTGACACAAAGTATTCCGAAGGTAGCCGAAGGTGATACGGAGTGTTCCGATGGTAGAGAAATTTTTTTTCAAAAAATAGAAATTTTTTCAACAACTGAAAACTTCCACAACAAAAACCTCTTAAAAGGTAAAGTGTGACGCAGTCCGAAAGTCAGCTTTCAAAATTAATGATATCGCTTGAGGTGACGCTATCGCTGATAATACGCAGAAGTTTGTTTGAATGGAACCTTGTGTTCAAAGTTTCCTGTGAAAATTACAGCGCTTTTTTCAAAACAAAATTATGTTGTGTTAAAATAATTGCGTCACCCAACGACGAAATTTTTTTTCTGTACTTTCAGTTTTTGCGCTGCAAAAATTTGACTTTTGTTTGTTATTGCGTAGAATGTTTGAGGTAAATATACACATGGTCTTAAGACAAGTTGTACTGATGAGTCGTAAACGACGAAATCAGCACTTTCAGTTTTTCGATTTTTGTTAAACAATTGGAAGTAGGATTAAGAATTGTAAGCGGCTTTTAAATGTTGATTCAAGCGGGTGGACTTTAAATCTGCCAAAGGTACAGCAGCCATAGTAAAATATTATTTCTATGGGTGCAATTGTACCAAAACGAGAATTTTCTTAATTTCTTAATCCCTGTAACGCTAAAAGAGTCAAATTTGACCCATTTTTGTTCAACCAGTAACGCTTACTTCCCCCCCCCCCCCCCCCCTTGCGTTACGAAATTTTTGAACGGCCCCATAGCGCCTTAACTCTTAAGTGTATGAAATAACGTCCACTTTTCCAAACCCCCTCCCCCTGTCACGCTTGCTTCATAACACCCCAAAACGAAACCAACTCCCAGGTTTCGGAAATACGACTGGTTACAAACGTCGTGGTAAACGCAATGGGGGTTCATTGAAGCCTCACTACTTTCTTCGTACGGCTTTAATGAGAGAAAACAAGAATTTTAATTTTTGACCTGTATTTGACTCGGTGTACTTATCCTATCATCTCAAATATAAAGAGATCGACAACATTTATATGCTGAGAACTTTCCTGATTATTTTGCAGGTATACGAATGTCAACTCTGTTTAGATTAATGCGAAGATAAGAAGGGGCATCGAATTAGTCAGTTGTCGTTTCGCTTGTAACTCAAAATAAATGTTACCTAATAAGTTAACTTTGTAATTTTTGTTGTGCCATTATAAAATATGTACTCACCTACTTATTCTTCACACATAATTAATTAATTTTCCAAAGATAACTCGGTTATGTAGACTCCATAAAATACAATTTAACATCGAACGTATACAATCCAATTCAGGTTCTTATTACGAATTTAATTAAAATTCCGTTACTAAAGTTTGGAGCATATTTATCATTCCGGCGGAAAACACAATCCTACCATAAATCAGATAACCCAATATTCAACTCAAACTGAAAGTGAGATATTACAGTATGTGTACATAACACATTTCATTTATATTTACCATTGTTCACCGTTTATATTGGTGCAATGTAACTGCTACGAATCACATGTGATACACAAATTAGCCACACTTCTGTCGTTGAAAAGTATTACTTGGGAAAATCTGAGATTTGTTTCTAAAGATTTTAAATGTTGTGTAAATCGAGGAATATTTCGTGCAAACCTTTATCTTTCGAAAATTGTTATTCACTAACAGAAAGAAATTGTTGTCATGGAGTTGCAATGATTCCTGGATGAATCCGGATACGAGACATGAGAACTTTCACTTATTTTCTCATAACAACATAATCATAGACCCAAGGTGGTGGCCGTGACACAAGTGTAACCGCCACTAAAACTAATAATTTTGTTCAAAGGGGAAAAATAGACATTCACTAGAGATGAGCGGGTTGCCCGAAACTTCGAAAAACCCGACCCGAACCCGAACCCGAATTTTTTTTTCGAAAATTTTGATCGGGTCGAGTTCGGTCCGGGCCGGGCTTGGAAACAGTTCGGATTTCGGCTTTCGAAAAATTTTATCGGGTCGGGTTCGGTCCGGGTCGGGTTGTTGTATCATTTTATTCGGGTCCCGATCCTTTATTGACTCTTTATATTTTACAAAACTCGTCTAAATTTTATCATCTTACATTACACGAATTTCGCCTTAGTCTAAGGTCCGTGAAGAATGCAGACGTCGGGCGTTGAAATAATTTTTGTTTCGAAGTAATTTGTGTTGTGAGTTTCGAAAAACTTGAATGTCTGGTTCGGTCCAGGTCGGGTTTTGAAACAGTTCGGGTTTTTGGGTTTCGAAAAATTTTATCGGGTCGGGTTCGATCCGGGTCAGGTTTTGAAACAGTTCGGGTCTCGAAAATTTTAATGGGTTCGGATTCGGTCCGGGTCGGGCTTAGAAACAATTCGGGTTTCGGGTTTCGAAAAATTTTATCGGGTCGGGTTCGGTCCGGGTCGGGTTTCGAAAAATGGTCGACCCGCTCATCTCTAACATTCACTTCGAATTTTGTAGTGCTGGCCGGGAATGAAATTTTGATACTACTGGCATTGTATTGCGTACCACTGTTGGCACGAACATCTTGCCAGTAGTATCAAAAAAAACTAATAAGTTAGTTCCTTCATAACGAAACGCTACTTGGTATATCAGAGGGGGTGATGGATTCAGATTTGGATTTGTCACGTGTTGCACCAAAAAAGCCGGGACACCGTGATAGATATGGAAGGGTTTGAGGTAGTCGAATTATTGAGTTTGACAGGAACCTAGACGGATTGCCCTTTGTTCCCTTGCCCCCTCCATTCTTCGTTTGTTGATCAACAAAAATTTTAAAATAAATACTTTTACAAAGATACATTCATTATCTTTTAATTTTGCTACTTTATTTGAATAGCTAGTTTTATTGTTTACAGAACAGCTTTGCACCTTAAGCGATTTAATCTGTCTTGGGAAAGCTCCGAAATCCATTGTGCCGATTTTGTATGGTGCATGCCTATGCGCTTTCAACAAAAAAGACAATTCGATTAGACCCATTGTAATCAGCTCAACTTACCGAAGACTGGTAGCAAGAATTGCCAGTGCCCGAGTCACGAAAAAACTAGGCTCCAAATTTAGACCGCAACAGTTAGGCAATGGTACCAAACTACTACCATACTACTCTCGTAATGTTACGTCTATCAAGGCTCAGTAAGCAGTCGCTGAACGTCTTTAGAGGAATATTACAGAAAGTTTTTGTGTCCTGTCCCGAACTCTCCCATCATGCTTTTCAACCAGCCAGTTCTGAATGTTGCGTTTTCTTTAACTGTCCGTTATGCCGCAGAAGGGTTCTGGCGCCATCAGCCGAACTGACCATGGAGAATTAAGATTTATTTGTAGAAAAAAGAGAGATTGAAACGCGAATATTTCGGAATACACAGCCGCACCCGTCGCGTCGCACAGTGTATTTTTTGTAAGGGTTTGGGGCTTGGGCTTCAACTCGTACAGATTTCAAAATTTTGATGATATTCTATTTTATTTGAATCAAGAAAAGAATATGGGACAGCTGTAATTCCTTTCGATCAATAAATTTTCAGGACTCCCACGTCCAGAGATGAAAACGTTTGTATGGTCAAAAACCATTTTTTCGTTTGAGAGAGTATTGCCACTTTGGCTATATATTGCAGGGAATTTGCTTGAAATGGATCAATATTTTTTTTTTTTTTTAGACCAAGGAAAACGTTCTTCTTCTGACCATTTATAGTAAGGCAGCCTGGTGCCAAAATTCTGTTTACGCCCGCATCTCGGCTTTACCGAGAAATATTGATTACAAAAAGTGTCAACTTGGCACCAGCCTGCTTCCCTGAGTTCTAGAACAAAGAATGCCGAATCCGTATGACAGCTATAGGAAGGCAGTCTGGTGCCAAAATTCTTTTTACGCCAGACTCTCGACACCAACATGGATATTGTTCCCAAAAAGTTTCAACTTGGCACCAGCCTGCTTCCTTGAGTTCTTGACAAAGAGTGAAATCTTGAAAATATTTTTGATTTTTTTGAAATTTTGTTTCTAAACACTCAACACGTCTCCAGTCACACTGATATATTGTTTTTAATTTTCAGAAGTTTGGTTCTCCTCAACTCATTTGTTCCCACGGGAGTCAGAAGATTTTTCGAACCGAAAAGGAGAAAAGTTTGTCCTTTAATCTTTTCGATTAAAAACGAAAAAAAAAGAAACGTCAAAATATTGAAAATTGTACAAATTAAAGCCCAAGCCCCAAAACCTTACAAAAACGACACTGTGTGTCGCTATCTTGACTTGACTTGCTTAAAGACCTAAAGGTACAAAAGTTCTATAAAATTTGATGATGACGATGATTAAGTTACAATTCGAAAATTCGACGTCTTGTTCATAACTCGAGGAAATCTTTTCCGATTTTCAAAATTTTTTTTAATCGAAAGGTCTAGGAATGTCTCACATTTTATAGAAAAAATTTTTTGATTAAAGCCCTTGGACTCAGCCAGAACCCTAAAACTAGGGCCCAACGTGTTTGTTTACATAGATCGTGTAAATCCTAACCGATTTTGTTGATTCTTTTTCTATTTTAGAGATAACCGAGTACCGAATTATATTCAAAAACAAATTTGGGCCCGGTGCCTGTGCTTAGGGCTCAAGTGGACCTTAAGTCGGTCCTAAGATCGGTCTGCCCTAACTAAAACAATTTTGTTTTTATGTTGCAGAGAGTTCATTTGAGAGCAAAATTAGTCAAACATTTTTGTCTATGGAAGTATGTGTCCGAGGCCTCTACTTATGGCCCTAGATCGGTACTAAGGCCGGCCCTAGCCCAAGAAATGGTTTTTTGCTCTGTTGTAGAGAAAATTGAGGCGAACACTTTTGTCTGTTTGGGGATCAATTTTGTACTTTCGGAAGAGTTTTTTTACAATGTTGTTTCGGACGGGTTTTTCAATATTACCCTCTCGGCAATTTCCAATACAATTTGGTGTGGACGTAATTCCATAGACTTGGGAGTTAAGGCAATATTTACTTAAATACGTTCGAGTCTTTTCGTAACATCAACTCTGTTTGCCACATCTATTCTGATACGTACGGGTCCCTTTCATATGTTTTATATCGAATTTTCGCATCATTTACGGGGCACAAACTTTTACTGTCATTCTATAAAAACCTTTGCCGTTAATATTTTTATTAATTGATCCTTAAATATTTTTTTTTTGTAAAGTTTTTTATTATAACTGGTCATGAGATGACCAACCATTAATTTATATCTGAGTTTGTTTTGGTTTTCGGATTTCACAAAGTATCCATTGATAGACTTTGCACTTTGTCTGTGTTGGATGGGATTGTTATATTGCAACTATTTCTGTCTGTGGACGAGTTCATGTGGCTTGGTGCGTTTGAGTCGTCTTACGTTCTGTTCGTCGTCCAATAGGCGAAGGGCCTCAGGATTTTCATGTTGAATGAGTCTATTTTCATGCTTTGTTGCGATCGTCTTGATGACCTCGGAGACCATAGGAACTTTAAGGTCGCGATGGATGTCGTTGTTTCTGATGTACCAGGGGGCGTTAACGATGGTTCGTAAAGCTTTATTTTGAAACATTTGGATTGTCTTGATGTGACATTCGCTCGCACATCCCCACAGTTGGATGCCGTACATCCAGATTGGTTTTAGGATTTGATTGTAGATGAGCAATTTGTTGTGGATTGAAGTTCGGATTTTCGGTTCAGTATCCAATACATTTCTCGAAATCGGATGTTTAGTTCGGTTATTTTGGTTTTGATATGCTCTAGCCATTTGACTTTAGCATCGTTCATTCCAAGGTATTTCGCCGAATTTTTGTGTGGAAAGAGGTTTCCATTCATCCTTAGTCTCTTGGGGTGCGGTATTTTTTTGTTTGTGAAATTGACGTGAACTGCTTTTTGGTCGTTCAGTTTAATTCTCCATTTCTTTGTCCAGTTTTCAACAGCGTCATTGAATTTTTGAAGAAGTGCCGTTGACTGAGCATCCGTTTTGGCTGTGGCTGCATTAGCTGTGTCATCTGCGAAGGTAGCTGTCATAACATTTGTTGTTTGAGGTAGGTCGCTGGTGAATAGAAGATACTGGATTGGTCCCAAAACACTTCCTTGAGGAACTCCAGCCTTTATATCCTTGTATTCTGAGTAATGAGCACTATGGTTGACACAGAACATTCTGCCTGTTATATACGATGTGAGTAGGTTCACGTATTGTATTGGTAGGAATTGATCAAATTTGTGTAGTAATCCTTCATGCCACACTTTATCGAAAGCTTGCGATACGTCTAGGAATATGATAGAGCAGACTTCTTCTCCTTCTAACGCTTTTTCAATGATGTCGATGAGTCGATGCACTTGTTCTATTGTTGAGTGTCTCTGTCTGAATCCAAACTGATGATTTGGTAGCAGGTTCTTTTCTTCTATGATTGGTTTTAGTCTTTTCAAGAAAAGTTTTTCAAAAAGTTTTGACATGATAGGAAGCAGAGAGATTGGTCTATAGGAGTCCGTTTTTGTTGCCTTTTTCCCTGGTTTCAAAATCATGATCATCTCGGCTACTTTCCAGTAGGCGGGAACATGCATAAGTCTGAATGTAGCGTTGATCAGAAGCAGAAGCATCTGTAATCCTTTTGTGGGTAATTCCTTGAGAACCATTCCAGTGATGAGGTCGTATCCTGGAGATTTCTTTGGGTTCAAGTTATGCTTTAGTTCACGTTTGAGTTCCTTAAGTGTAACTTTTTTGATGTTTTTATTCCAATTGTTTGTCACGTGCGGAAGTACGTCGTCAGTAGTGTCATCTGCTTGATTTGGCGTGAAGATATTTCCTAGGTGTTGAGCGAAGGTGTCAGCTTTCTCCTGGTCAGTTTTGGCATAATCATTGTCCTCCTTAAGTAGGGGAGGTTGATGATTGATTTTTCTTCACAGTCTTTTGGTTGTTCTCCAAAGCGATTAGTTTGTCGATTTTTCAGCTGAGAGATTTTCTAGAAATTTATTTGCTGAGTTTTCCTTCAGTTGTTGTATAAGTCTTTTTATCCTTTGAGATTCGTTGTTTAGTTTAGTTTTGATTCTGGGGTCTCTACTTGATTGCCAGTCTCTTCTCAATTTCCGTTTATTTTTGACTATATTTCTGATCTCAGTCGGGTATTAAAACCGGGGATTTTGTGAGTTACAGTTCTGGTATTGCTCCAGACCGCATTTTGTATTTGAGAGGTGAAGTAGGCTACCGCCTCATCTAATGAATCTTTGGTGGATAAGTCAATGTTTAAATCAATTTCATTGTCAATTTGGATTTTAAATCCTCTCCAGTCTGTGATCCTTAAATATAAATAATAAATTCAATTTTTGGATTCCAATTGAAATTCTTAACAATTTCGTAGCATAATAATGGATGATAATTCGATCGATTGAGTTTCATCTGCTGTTCTTATTATAATTCCGAAAATAGAATATCAATGGGTTGGATGATTACATTATAGAATTATAAGTTTAGAACAATTTTTATTTTAAGAGTCAAGATGAATAAATTCCGAAAAATTTATTCAAAAGATTTAACACGAAATGACATTAAGGCTTACCTTATAAGCCATGGGTGTTTGGAAAACTGCGCCAGCCAACGAAATGTTGCGGAGTATATAGGAAAAAAGTGCGCCATCTTGACGCAGAATCCACAGAGTGTGAACTAGATGTGAGCGGCCGCCCGAAACTCGACTAAAAACGAGATCTGATCCGAACCCGAATCAATTTGTCGGGTCGTATTTTTGAATTTATTTTTTTGTCGGGTCGGGTCGGGTTTTCGTTCGTTTTTTTTTTCGTGTCGTTTCGGGTTTGAAGACTTCAACTAACAAAACCCGATCCGAAAAAATAAATTCACTCAATTCTTTTCTCAAAATTTTGTTTAAGAACATTTCAAATGAAATCTTCTAAAAAAAGTTCGGGTTCGGGTCAGGGTTTCGGGTTCGGTACTGGTTTGAATTTTTATTACAGATCGGGTTTGGTTCGGGTGGGGTTCGATCTATTTTTTGATTCGGGTCCCATTTGGAAAAAAAGGTCGACCGCACACCTCTAGTGTAAACAATAAGACATACCTCCTGCATGGCCTTCATTAATGACAGTTCCTGAATGAAACACGTCATTTTCAGTCTCGTGAACCATGTAACGTTTTGTGTTGATTTTTCACGCCTGTCATGCGAGAATTTTTGTTATATATTTAAGGCCAATGTTGTAACAGTTCTAAAGAATAACAAAAAGAATTTAGTTCAGCATTAAAAAAAAAAAAATAATGAAATCTGGACTAGTGAAAAACGTGCACGTATTCGCATCTTCACCACGATCATAAACTTTAAACGCTGAGTAAATAAATTTTGCTAAAAAAATTACGTTTACTAAAAAGTTTATTACCTTGAAAGAAATTGTGCATACTCCCATTCGCTTTACATTAATTAAAACTTTATGATCTAATATTTTATGCCAAATGATAACACACTAAATAAAAATTTTTAATTAAGAACTTAAAGATAAATAAGTACTAGAAAACATACATTAATCCTTCCAGCTAAAGCAAAAGCATTTTAAGCCATAACTCCTGGAGAGTGGAAAAAAAACTTGCTTCCAGCATTTACGGAGAGCACACATAGTAAATTAAAAACGACGCAAATTTTCATTAAGTTTTCGTCTTAAACATTACAAAAACTATATACATGAGCTTAACAAGGTTTATTAAATTTTACCTTGTTTGTATAGTCACACACATTCATATCTGCAAAGGACTTATAGAAAATTCCCATTGTAAGCTTGTTGCGAATATTTAATGTGAAACTACAAGAGACATGGAAGTGATTAAGTACACATGTGCTTACTTTTTGCCCTAATTACAAGCAATTAGCATTCTTTTCTCAAGTGCTTTGTGTTCAAAATTTATAAATCTTTTTAATGAGAAGAATTTATCATAAAAAGCGTTTTCTTTGCACAACAAATACGGGAAACCTTGCACATAAATAAAGTACTTGAAAGTTTTTCTTGAAGTTCCATTTTGTATTTTCTACATTTAAACTTGTAAACGAAGTGCGTAATTTTCTGTTACAAGTACCATGAATTTAAATTTCATAATTGGTTGGAATCTGATCTTTCTTTAAGTCAGTACAATCAACAATTTTTTAATTGCTAAGCTGTCCAACTCATCTCGTTACTAAGGATAAATGTGTGATGAAAAGGACTCATAGATTTCATTCTATTCTCAAAAAAAAATAGACCATTTGAGCACTCGACACTTCTAGCTTAAAATATTTCGTGCAGGCAGACAAAAGGACAACTTTTTAAGGGGAGAAGACGCAACTATTCGACTCATTTACGACAACATATTTTCGTACACGCTACTATTTTTATACTGGGGATCATTCATAAAATATGCCACGCAATCAAATGAGACAAAACATATAAATCGCATACGAAAATCGTCTTTTGTCTCAAAAAAATTTTCGACGAAAAAAAATTTCCGACAGAAAAAAAATTTCGGCGAAAAAATTTTCGGCCAAACAAATTTCCGGCGAAAAAAATTTCTGCGAAAAAATTGTCCGTCGA
>CM055403.1:180122144-180139675 GCA_029228625.1 Pseudolycoriella hygida | reverse complement strand
TCAGCGAAAAAAAAATTTCCGACGGAAAAAGTTTCCGGCGAAAAAAATTTCCGACGGAAAAAGTTTCCGGCGAAAAAAATTTCCGGCGGAAAAAGTTTCCGGCGAAAAAAATTCAGAACCCAAGATATACGATTATCTGCACCTCAACTTCAGTAGTGATACTCATGGCGAAAAAATATAGGGCAAAGCTGATTAAGCTCATGATTGAAACGTCTGCGCCATCGGTTCTGCCTTTGATCGAATACTGGTCCAAATATTGTCCGCAGTACTTTTCTTTCGAACGTGTGCAGCGATTGTTCGTCTTTCTGTGTCAAGCACCATGACTCCGAGCCATGTGTGTCGATCGTTACGGTTTCCTCCTGGTGTCGATTCGAAGGCGGTATGATCATATATTTCGTTTTTTCGTCATTAACTTTCAACCCAAGATCGGTACCTTTCCTCTCCAAGGCCTTAAACTTGTCTTTAACAACATCCATTTTCCGTCCAAGTATGTCCAGGTCGTCTGCGAAACCTAGCAACTGAGTGGACTTGGTGAAAATGGTGCCGCTGGAATCTGTGTCCATGGTGCGCACAGCTGCTTCAAGGGTCAGGTAAAAAAGCAGCGTCGCGAGAGGATCTCCCTCACGTAGGCCTTCTTCTATGTCGAAAATCTCTGACAGTTGGTTACGGATCCTTACTCGGCTATTAGCTCCGTTCAGTGTTAACTTGGTTAGCGGGATCAGTTTGTTGGGGATTCCAAATTCCTCTCCATAGCTTACTTCTTCTAGCACTGTCATAGGCTGCCTTAAAATCAACGAACAAATGGTGTGTTTCAACGTTGTACTCTTTGCACTTCTCCAAGATCTGTCTGATATTAAACAGCTGGTCCGATGTTGAACGACCTGCACAAAACCACCTTGGTATTCACCTAGAGAGTTTTCTATGTATGGATGAAGGCGCTGGTAAAGAATATTTGCAAATATCTTGTAAGCAATATTCAGTAGAGCGATTCCTCGAAAATTGCCACACAATAATTTGTCTCCTTTTTTGTATATACGACAAAGTATGCTGGTCTTCCACTCTTCCGGTAACTCCTCGACATTCCATATACGCGTGATGAGCTCGTGCATCTCCATATATAGCGCGTTGCTGCCGTTCTTGAAAAGTTCGCCGGGTAAAATCGGAGTTGCTCTCAATCAATTTATGCATCTACCTTGGCATCTACGACTTTTTGGTCAATTTTTATTTCTGTGGTATTTCGTCCGAACACCAATACTCTCAATCAAAAGTTGAGAGCTTCAAAGCATCATTATCCATGTGTGCCTAACCAACCAATACACTTTATGTATGAAGTAAGTTCATATCTTCCCAAAACAAAGAAAAGTCTTCCCAGTGCTTCTTATTGGTGCGATAAGACGAATATACAGACATTTCATATCTAACCCTCATTTTAAAAATGAAAAGCATCTTCACATTCCCCATCTACACTGAACTCAATACCAAAGAGAAGTAAATAAATTAATCGAATATAAAGAACTGGCACACAAATACGTTTTCATGATGAAAGCATTCTTTGCCTTTGTACCAAACTCAGAACTTCATCGGAATTCTCATCTTCCCCATTACATGTTCTTAAAACAATTTTATGGCATCCAAAATGAAAGAATGGAAAAATAAGGTACATTTGAGACGAGCCACCATCCACCGTCTAGACGCCGATCTTGTTAAGACGTTGAAAGTAAAAAGTTATATGAACATTTCTCAACTTAAAAATGACTTTTTAAAACATGACGAAATCAGATCGAAATCGTAAAACTGGACTCTGTGTTTTTATAGTTTTACCACATGAAATAACAAAATTATCGAGAAAAACACACATGAAGACAAAACGAGTGAAAGAAATATTTTTTTTAAATTTTCTTTTCATATAAAGTCACACATGCAAGTACCACGACTGTAGGAGATAGATTGCGTTCAACCCATTGAGCATTTCAAGCAAATGATGGGAATGATGATCCTAATGTATCCACATTCTCTTTCAGAATTTGACTGAAATTATTTATTGTTCCTCTGGGATGATGCGATTTCATATCTTTGAGAGAATTGTTTCGTTTTATGATGAACTCCAGCTAGACGACTCTTAAAAGTCTTAGCAAATGTTGTGTTTGTCTTTCTTGTAAATCTTATTTAAGTCCAATGTGCCTCGCACTGTGAAATGGCTCTCTACTCTCCACTGATAAGAAAATAAAAAAAATCGAATTTTGTATTTCAAATAGTCAGGAACATTGTTCATTTTTGGTAGAAATTGTTCTGATGATTGAACCGAATGTGATGTGGGGTGACAGTTTTCTGTTTTCTAACCAACCCAACATGCGTTGTCGACGAATGACCTTTAATATTCTATTGGCCCTCGGGGGAAGATAATACAAAGTTCTTGTAGTAGTTTTGGTTAGGCGTTCTGTGCAGATAGTCTCTTAAAAACCTTTTGGCTATCGTTCTGAGTAAAGTAAGAAAAGTCGATGGAAAATTTAATTGAAAGATAAAGTTTAAGTTCAGTTTACAAGTTGATATTGATAGAATCGATAGAAAGGAGTGTATACTGTATAAATTCACAATCCATCATAAACTCTTAAATTAATTTTCAGTCACTTGTTTACGTTCTGGGTACAAAAAATACGATTTTTCTCAAAAAATCCTATATGAATCCCCAATCCGGACATAAAACATCTCCCACCTTGAAATTATTTTTTTCTACTTTCTATTATTCAGTGTAGTCTCTAGCTCTGTAGCTCTACGAAACACGGGTCTCGTGACCCCGCTGAGGTTATGTCATTCCAACTAGTCATGTGTTCTGTTTTAGTTAGATTCCCACACATTACATTTTTTCATTCAGAGCACACACATCCAGCAAACTATGTTTTTGACTCCTTAACGCGAATTCTGAATCACACCTCTATCATAGGCTCCTGCTCCGTCAATGACCTAGGTAGTGCTGGACTCCGTCTTTTGACAACCTCTCAGGGGCTCTCAGATCAGATGCCTCTTTTCGCTGGTCATCTCTCCATGAACTTTGCAGCTTCGCCATTATCTTCGCGATCGCTGTGTCAACTACTTTCTACACCTCCTCGTCGCGACACATCTATCAGCTCATATCTCTCCTGTTCAAATCGGGGGCAAGCGAATACTTGGTGCTCTGCAGTTTCTTCTTCTTTATCACATGCCATGCAGAAGGGTGACTCCGCGAATCGAACCTTTGCAGGTACTTGTAGCATTCATAACCCAATAAGAACTGCGTCAAATATAAATTATCCTCACCGTATTTCCTATGCATCCATTCGGTTACGTTCGGAATGATCCTATAGGTCCATCTTCCTTTGTCCTCTCGCTGCTAAGGTTTCAGTGGCTGGGCTCCTAATTGTGTCTTAGCTGCTTTGGTGTTTTGGCCCTCACTCTCTTTCAGTCAGTGGCATTCGCTGTCTTCCATCAGCGTTATGCATATGGACATCGACTATAGCACATACCGCTTCCAGTGAGATCATTGAGTATGCGCTTGCCACCATAATGTTTGACAGTCTTTGGGCTTTATTCAACCTCCTACGGTTCCTCTTCGTCTCTAAGGCCTTGCTAGGAGCCTGCTCATACTGATGCGCGGTCCAAACTCATTCGACATTATCCTGGCCAATGCTGCATTGGCTTTCATTGACTTTTCGCACGCGCCTTTCACATGGCTTTTGAAATTTATATGATCGCCCAGCATGACTCCCCTTCTTTTTCGGCGCTACAGCCACTTGTTGTCCTTGGCCTGGCGCTAGAATTCCAATTCAACGCTGCCTGTCGTTTGCCGCGTATTGCCAATTTCTTATTCCGAGCGTCCGAAGATCTTGTTCGACGCCATCAATCCATCTAGTTTTTGGACGACCAACTCCTCTTCGCTCTTTTGAATCGTTACGGATTAGTTTTGTGAGGCTCTGTTTTGATCCATGCGTGCTAAGTGCCCCGCTCACCTCAACATTTGGACTTTCACTATATCCGGCTCGCCCAAATCACGTTTCAATACAAAGTTATGTCGCCGTCGCCATCTCTCCCCCTCACGCATTGCGCCAAATATGGTGCGAAGTGCCTTGCGCTCGAACGTTAGGAGCAACTGTTCATCGTTTTTCTTCATCGTCCAAGATTCGCATCCGAAGATCAATAATGGACGAATAAGCGTTTTGTAAATATGGCACTTCGATTTCTTTGATCGTAACTGTTTGATTAGACCAAAAAACCATCTGCTTGCCGCCATGATACGTCTGTGAATTTCAGGTGTATTATCACCATCTGACCGTATCAGCGCTCCAAGATAAATGAACTCATCCACTACCTCGATGTTGGACTCTCCAATGCGTATTTTATCTCCCTGTTAATTAGCTACCGGATTCGGCACGGTCGTCATATACTAGGTTTTATCATCAAACCCATTCTCTCGGCTTTGTAAAAGTGCAAAGCCCAGAACTTGAACTGTTCCATTCACCAGCGTTTCGTTGGTTTGGATACCAGCACGTCTCATTGCGATTTCCAAAGCCAAGTTAAAGAGTAAGCAGGATAGCGCGTCTCCCTGCTTCAACCCTTCTTTAACAGCAAACACATCTGACATGTCGTTCTGCACTTTGACACGACATCTGATGCCATCCAATGTCGCTTTCACAAGACGAATATACTTTGTTTCAAAGCCCAGCTCCTCCATCGTCTCATACAATTCCATACGCTTGGTCCTGACGTAAACTTGTTTGAAGTCGATGGAAAGATGGTGCGTCCGGACTTGAAATTCTCCGCCCTTTTTCAGAATCAGACAAAGTATTAATATTTGGTCAGTTGTTGAGCGATCTCGTATGAATCCGCTTTGATAGTCCCCAATGGCACTTTCCATGAGTGAAAACTTTGTAAGCCGTTCAGCAAGGCAATTCCTCGGTAGTTCTCGCGTTCGCTTTTATCACCTTCCTTTTTTGTAGAGGAATGATTTATATGATTTATATGATTGTCCCACTGGGAGTTGCGGGAAAAGTGAGAAAGTAATATACATAAGCAAATTCGAATATTTAGAAGCAAAATTGACATAAGCTCTTAAAATGTGTGCAGTTCCAAGTTTTTTGTCATCATAAATCCATCTTCTCATTTAGAATGAGATTTGCAATATTGTCTAATTCGGATGACCCGCAACCTACCACAACAGTTTCTTTATGGTTTCGTTCGCATACATCCTTTCAAGAACTAATATTTTTGTTTAAATGTTTTTCATAGTAGTCATATTGGTCGCGTCTAATACAGTAAAATGTACGGGCATATAATATTGTCTAATGTCAAACTCATTGTAAACAATAATGTTTGCTTACTTTCAGTTTCGTTTCAATTGAAGGTAACTCAGTTGTTGCTTAGAAATGATTAAAGTTAGGGATTTTGAAGAATTCGTTGTTTTTTACCCTTTTTTGGGCTCTGTATATGACTAGTAGCTGAGATGTGACCTGATTTTTTGTTTGTTTCACTTTTTATATCTATAAAAACATTTTAAACACAAAAAATCCGAGATGTGAAATTCGATTTTCACATTTCACATATATGAAAAATGTGTGAAGTCACATTATTTTGAAATGGCACATTTGTCGTCGACATTGAACTTTTCGTCTATATTATTGCACATCTCAAATCTTTATGGTAGAATGTGCCGAGATGTGTTTCACATTTTACTCACATATTTTCATATAAATGTGACCACATCTGTGAAAAAAGTGTGAAATGTGAAATTCACATTTTTGATTTTTTGTGTTTGAAATGTTTTTACACAAACAAAAAGCAATACAAACCAAAAATTAGGTCACATCTCAGCAACTGAAAGCATCCACGGTTTGAAAACTGACACAAAAATGGATAAATATGAAAATTGTATTCTTCCCTTAAAACGATGCAGATCTGTGATTTTCTTTATTCTGACTGTTCTATGTAACATATGAAAATTATTTTTTGAAAAATATAACAATTTTTAAGAGTCACTTCGCATCGCACGCATGTCAGCTCCAGGCAATGCACCAGAAAATAAAATTACTTTATATTGCGGTGAGTTTTTTTACTGTAAAAATTACAAGGAAGAAACTTAAGAAGTTAAAAAGAAACAAGTTGAAACCTCGGTATTTTACTTCAAAACGCTTTCAAGATGACAAATGTTTCGTAGCTACTTTATATTTCTGTAATAAACGAATGTGTCAAACAATTTTACAGATGTCAGTGCTGACTATTCGAATCGACTGATGTCCATCAATTGTTCGCGTTTCCCGCAACTCCCTGTTTCTTCCGATTCACTTTTACTACTCTCCTAAGAATCCTCATATTAGAAACCTCCAGGTCATCCACAAGGTATTCAACTCCGCCCAACTCTCACTTACCATATAAAATCGTTGGTCTGAAGGTTGATCTGTGATTAGCTAACTTTGTGCTGCTACTTAAGTCCTTCTTGTTGAACACACATATTGGACTTCTTTATAAAAAAAATCTATTTTACTGTAATAGGTGACAGTGTTTGCTACAAACGTGAAGGTATAGTTTTCTCTTTCCAATCGATTCCATTAATTTTTCCGATATGTCGTCGCATACAATGAAATTATTTATATCTTCCAACATGAGACATACTCATACTCATACTTGGTGGTAGAAGGAAGTGGGAATGGGGAGGAAGCTTTTACACTTGAGTTTCTGCTCAAGCTGTAAACTCCACACTCAAAAGAGCAAATGCCTCTGTCCAGCCACGATATAAAAAACTACTTGAAACATTTCGTTCAACTAAAATAAACAAACAATTCAGTCGAACATAAATTTGAAAGTTCTTCCGACAGTCACCTTTCATCCGTGGGTTCTGTATTTAATTTTGGTTCATTTTCATTAACAGTTCGTAAAGAAATCCAATTTGTGAAGAAACTTTCAAATTTTAAACAAATCCACAAGTAAAAAAAGCGAAAACTTTGAAATTGTTGGTGTGTAAGTTGTCAATCGTTTCAAATACACGTTCTACGTGCTACATTTGGGATGAAAAAAAAATTGTCTGCTGTAGTTAGTAATTGTTTACCTTCATCAAACGTCTAGACATAAAATTAAACTCGAACGTTTCAGATTAAAATCGTCAACGTAACATAAGTATATACACAGAGCGATATGAATATATTTCTAGTTTGAAAAACAATTAAAATCGATGCGTTGCTGTAAATACACAAAATATTTTTACTCACAGTTGTATACATGTTGCGGTGCAGGACGTCACAAGAAATTGGAATATGATTCACAAGTCTCTGCTGTTGCTTACATTGTAATTGTGTATTCTGTTTTCAATTTTCGTATAGTTCAAAGACCTTAATTTTGGCATAGACGTTGATGCCGAATGGCTCATACAGAAGGGGTACATGTTTTATAATCCATATTGTCGTTTGCAGACGTCATGCTGTAGGTTGCTTGCACTATTTTATTTGCCCAGTTAATTCAATAGTTAGTTCCCCAAATATCACAGTTGATATCATTCAAAAATTGCCTTTTCCATGACGACTGTTTCTGCTTCTGGTAGAACGAAATCTCTGGGTGGTCCTGGTATGGAGAACTCATTTGTACTCACACGGGCAAAACTTTTCGAGAAACGAGAGGAGTAGGGGAGCGATTGGATACTTGTTTAGAATTCTATTAATCGGTTTTAATGGTTCTGTATATCTCTGCTCTTCCTATAATAGACGTTTGATCCTCTATTGTTATAAAATGTCATATGATCGGTAAAATATTGCGATTTTGTGCTCTAAGAGCGTACATGGATGATAGCCACTAAGCGCTCAGAAATCTGAAAGTTAATACCAAGGAGGTCATCAATGATACCTCATTACTGACAGAAGAAATAAAGGTAAACTAGCGAATCGTCCATGGTACGCACATTGCTAGTATTGCAGCAGTACGTAATTTGGTTGTTGAACAACATACATTGTCTAAAGAAAATTACAAATATCAAAGAAATACAGAGTCTTCAGAGTCACGGTAAACACGGAAAGATGACTTCAAAGATATAAAGGCTGGAGTCCCTCGAGGCAGTGTTTTGGGACCAATTTTGTGTCTACTATTCACCAGCGACCTACACTCACGGAAAAGTGAAAACCGACACATTTTTGCTTTTGTGTTTTACTTGAGTTTGTGAATTTTTGCATGTATTTTTATATGGAGAAATCAATAAAGTCAGTAAACCACAAAACACAAAAATGTGCCGGTTTTCACATTTCCGTGAGTGTACCTCAAACGCAAAATGTCATAACAGCAACTTTTGCAGACGATACAGCGAACTCAGCCACACCCAAAACTGATGCTCAATCAATAGCTCTCTTGCAACGATCTAATGACAACGTTGAAAACTGGACAAAAAAATGGCGAATTAAGCTTAACGATCAAAAAGTAGTTCATGTCAACGTCACCAATAAACAAATCCCGCACCCTAAGCGACTGACGATGAATCGGAACCTCATCCCTCTCAAAAACTCGGAGCAATATCTCGGAATGAACCTCGATGCCAAAGATAAGTGGATCGAGCACATTAAAACCAAAACAACAGTTATACAATCAAATCCTGAAACCAATCTGGATGTACGGTATCCAATTGTGGGGATGTACGAGCAAATGCCACATAAAGTCAATCCAAACATTTCAAAACAAAGTGTTAAGAACTATCATTAACGCCTCCTGGTACATCAGAAACAGCGAAATTCATCGTGACCTCAAAGTACCCATGATAGCTGATATCATCGAAATGATTGCAATAAAACATGAAAACAGACTCATTCATCATGAAAACCCTGAGGCCATTCGCTTACTGGAATACGCACAGAACACAAGACGACGCACCAAGCCACATGAACTCGTCAATCGTCAGGAGTAGAAACATCTCTCTGTCAACTAATGCCCGATTCGAAAACCATCTGTGCTCGGGTTCGGCTCAGGGTTCCGGGCTCTGTTCGGGTTTGGATTTTTTATTTCGCGTCGGGTTCGGTTCCGGTCGGGTTTGATTTTTTATTTTGATTCGCCATCGGTTCGGGTCACGTTTGAAGTTTTCGTGTTAGATCGGGTTCGTTACGGGTACGAAGAACAAAGGTTCAATACGTTTCAATACGCATTTAATAACGTCCAGAGATGACGAATCAGCGAAAAGAAATATGTCCGTTTGCCGTCCCCTCATTTTTTTTTCTAAATGGCTGCACTAATCGCCCTGAAAGGTACGTATGCCCCATGTAGGCATGCCCCAAAGATGAGCAAAATCGGTGGAGTAGTTCCGGAGATGTGGTCGAAGAAGTGTCCGAAAACATGGTTTTTCGAGGATCGGCGAAACTTTTTCGCAAATATCGCAGTTCGGGCCCATTGTGCTAGCTGTGTGGTTAACCCATTGCTGTTACTTCAAATCTTTTCGTACTAGCGATAAAGTTGAGGATGTGCTTTGGTTCCAAGTATTTGATCATGTCGTATTTGGAGGTATATCCTCCCAGATGTATTCTTCTATTTGAGATAAAGGCCGAGCAATAGCATAGGTAATGTTCGGCTGTATCTATGTGGTGTCCACACAGATCGCAGCCTGGATCCGTTCATTTTCCGATTGTGGTAAGGTGCCTGTTAAAACCATAATGTCCAGTAGTCACCCCGGTGAAAATTTTTAATCTTGTGCGGCTGATATTTAGAAGAAATTTTGAATTCTTACTGCTTATCCTTAGACAGTTCTTTGCCTGCCGGCATTTGGGGATTTTGAGCCAGTAGTTACCAAAATTCTTAGTTTTTATTGTGTTAGCAATACTTCTTGAGTGCGATTGTTCGTCAGCTTTTTCATTGCCTTCAATTCCCTCGTGCCCTGGAACCCACATCAACTTGATTCTATGAAATGACGTCAATCTATCGAGTTTTTCCCGACATTCCAAGGTTAATGCTGATTTGAAGCAGTTTGATGCTACCGCCTTAATCCCCGCTTGGCTGTCTGTGCATATCGTTACCTCTTGTGCGCCTGGTATGTAGTCCCAGATGGAGTGGCAGCTCTCTATGATTGCTCTGATTTCAGCTGAGAAGATCGATGAGTATGCTCCTAGTGGGATTGATTTCTCGATCTCTGGGTTTTCACAGCAGACGCCTGCTCCCGCTCCTTCATTAATTAAAGAGCCGTAGCTATATAATACAATACCGCTCGGTTTTATGCTACCTCCTACTTTTGCTGGAATACTAATGTTGAATTTTCTGCCAAATTTGTAGGTTTTTATTATTTTATCTGAAGGCATGTCAAGCGACGGCTCCGCTTTTAGTGTTGAGAATCATATTTTGGAATGCTCAGTTTCTCTTATATTACACTGCTTAGATAGTCTGCTGAGTGTGCTAATCGCCTCTGTTTCTATGGGAGTGTGGAGCGGAGTCAAGTTCAACATTACCTCCACAGCTGCTGTAGGAGTCGACTTCCAGCATCCTGTTATGGCCTTGCATGTCATCCTTTGGAACTTCTCGAGCTTGATTTGAACTTGCCTGTTCTTGCATATATGGTTCCAGATAAAGGACGCATAGGTAAGGACAGGTCTAATGATGGTCGTGTAAATCTAGAACAACACTTTAGGGGAGAGACCCCAACTTTTACCGTACGCTCTTCTGCATTGCCACAAAGCGATAGTAGCTTTTTGCAGCCGCTCGTCTAGGTTCTCGTTCCAATACAGCCTGCTATCCAGGATAATGCCTAAGTATTTTAGTATGTGGACAAATTTGATATGGAGATTTACTGTCAAAGGCAAGATAGTTGTAGAGAATAAAATTTGAGAGAACACGTGTTTCAGGCTTTTAGCGAAAAATGGCCCAACCCTGGGATATGACCACTTCTACGATTGGGAGGGATGACTCATATCTCTAGAACTATGACAGTTAAAAAGTTGCTTACTAAGGCAAAGTTGTAGAGAATAAAACTTCAGAAAACACGTGTTTCAGGGTTTTAAGGAAAAATGATCCAATCCTGGAATATGACCACTTCTAGAATTGGGCGGGATGACCTATATCTCTAGAACTATGAAAGTTAGAAAGTTGCTTCCTAAGGCAGAGTTGTAGAGAATAAAATTTGAGAGAAAAATGACCTAATCCTGAAATGTGATCTCTTCTAGAATTGTGAAAGATGACTCATATCTCTAGAATCATAGCAGTGAGAAAGTTGCTTCCAGAAGAAAGTTGTAGAGAATAAAAGTTTACAGTATATGTGTCTCAATGTCATGCATTAAATTCGTAAATCAGGATTTTGGACCCTATCCTGCCTCATTCTTGTCATGTAAAAAATGTCAACTTTGATTCAATTATGTTAAAACGGTGACGCTCGCCTCTTACGTTACGTAATTTATAACGACCCCTTAGCGAAAAGATTCCTTTCGATTTATTTTATGAATGGAGTGAATTGTTTTAATTCGTTGAATGATTCGGTTCGATTGTTTACATGTATAATGGAGATGAATAAAACTAGGAGTGAGTTAGCATTGTTGAGTTTTTATTCACTCCAATCAAAACAATTTAATCCAAAAAATCAATTTTCCATTTAATTTCAAAAATCTCCTTCTTGCTGGTACTTACATGTTCAGATAACAACAAATAGTGTAGTTTGGATAGGAGTATAATATGAAATACATTACATTGTTGCGGGTGAATTGTTGTGTGAGATTAAAGCTCTTGCTTTCATTCGTCAAAACAACAAACTTACAAGCATAAATGTAATACAAAGATTACTTCTAGATAATCCAATCGGAATCGCAGCAATACAATTTAACTATGTCTATACACAACCAAACATATCGCATGGCAAATAGAAAATATATTTGTTGTCGCATTCCAAAAACCATAATAAATTCTGTACTTTTTAATATTTTTACGATTTCTGCGATTCACGCGCCCCAGGCTGGATATCAAGCAAGGAAAATTCAATAAAATAAATCAAAATGCAGTCTGGCGCGGTGTGATTTCCTCCTTTTTAATCGCTTCAATAAACACTTTAATGAAGAAAATTCTATAAATGAAAATTTAAATCCCCAACAAAATTACAATATTTTGTGTTATTCGTTCGATTGAAATTTCAAAGGATTTTTTTTTTGGTTTTTACAGAGCATATTCAAAGGAAATTTATGTTGTTTACTTGGGTATTTAATGTTTCTTTTTTAATAAACCAATGTTGTTAACGCTGAAAGGGAAATGCTTTTTTAAAAAAGAATTTGCTCTCGAGTTTTTTTTCTAAGCTACCAAAACCCGAATCTTTTTTTGACAGTTTCAGAGATGGGTTTTTCATCTTTTGTAAATTAATTGACTTACGAATTTTCTTTTTTGTTTTCTTTATGTTCCATTTCTCGCCGAAACTAAGGAAATAAATATATTGGAAAGCCTTTTTTTAAGTTGTAATACTTTTTCAGCCAAACCTAACTGAGCCCTCGTGTTACAGCATAAAAAAACCATTACCCGAACAACTTTGAGATTTTTTTACAGTTGTTGCATCTACTTTCCCAACAGCTGTTTCTTTATTTTGTTTTTCCTACCAAGAGTATTGTGATGAATGAGTCAGTTTACATTTACATTTAGCATTGTCATGGGTACAGGAAAGTAGCGATAGAGTGTAGTCAAAGAAGTGAATGGTGAATCACGGATGATTCACTGTGGAGCAGCGACGCCGAGTATAGGAGGCGGGGGGGGGGGGTGTAAGTGCCCCGAATGACGAGAGGAATAAACATAACAAATTAAACGGAAGGTAAATTTATTCACTTTCTGAACAGAAATGGTACATTGAAGGCATATTCCATCCTACAGGATTAGCAATCCATTTTACATTTGACGTTTTTTCAAGGACCGACAAATTTTTTTTTTGAATATTTTGGAATACCTACCTCAATTTTGTATCGATGAAGTGTTATTCCAAACTTCTAGCCCATACATTTTTGAAGTCACTTCTTGATGTATAAGTTACGTGGGTGAACCGAGGTTCAGCACCTAGGCCGCCTGTAGAGTTTTTAACGAAACGGGCCTGAATTTTTCATGAGAATGTCTCAGAATTGCACCGTAATGGCCAGAACAGACTCGTTTTTTGAAAGTTTCCAATAATTAAAAAAAAAAACTCGTTTCACAAATTAAGAGATTCAAATTGTAGGCTTTCTTAGGACTTTAGAATATTTCTTGTAAAATCTATACTTGCTGTGGGTTCCATTAAATAACAAAAATAGAAAAATTTTCGCACGCAAATACCGCAGCTTCATTCGGAATCTACTACTTCAAACATTTTCTTATAACCTTCGATATAAAAGCAAACATTAGCTACCGTTTCAGTGCTCATTTTAGCATGTTTGCCAAATACACATCATCAAATTAAAAAATTATGCTTGCCTCCCATGGACGGTAAACAAGTCGGCGCCGCTGATGTGGAGTCACGGATGATTCACTGTGGAATCATAGATGATTCACCGTACAATCGCCGATGATTCACCGTGGAATCACCTATGATTCACCGTGGAATCAGCTATAACATACCGTGAAATCATCGATTTTTCACAGTGGAATCACACACTGTTTACACTCTGAATTATCGGTGCTTCCCCGGCTAGGTGCAGTGAGGAACTTAGTGTTCTTTTTATCATAGTCCCCCAAGAGTTCCTTCGATTGTCTTACAGCTCGGACTGTTCCAGATTTCGTGTCAAAAATCGTTTTCACCACACACACACTTGTTGCTTTCATTTCAAAAACCTGCCACCGGTCCATGTGGTATTGAAGACGAAAGCTTTTGCTTCGGCGGATAGGCTGTCTCAGAACGATCTATGGGCCCTAAATTTCATTTCGGGCGATGGGAAAATCAAGAAGGCTATCACTAACGAGGTTCTTGCGATGCCTAGGGACCGAATGATACCGGAGACAGACTTCGTAAGGCGTTTCGGGGCTGTCGCACCCAGCAGATCGGAATGGCTGGAAGGTTAGCCAAGCTGCTTATCAGATGAAGGAACTGTGAGCTTTACTGACGGCTCTAAAACTTCAGAAGGCACGGGAACCGTTGGCGGAAAGATGGTTCCACCTAGGTGGATACGCCGATGTTTTTCAGGCTGAAACTTTCGCGGCACTGATGGGAGCGCAGGAGGCACTCCCAGCAGAGGCTTGTGGAGAAAATGTGACAGCCTGTTCTGACAGTGAGGCGATGATCAAAGCGCTTATGTCGCCTGTCGGTCGTGACATCCAAGCTAATAAAAGAGCTGAAGGAAACCCTGAACCGGATGTGACTGACAAATCAGGTCACGCTGGTCTGGGTTCCCGGACACTCTGGTGTGGAGAGAAATTCACACGAAGCTTTTTTTCCGATGCCCGATGGTAGGTGGTCCAGAGAACTGTTAAACATGGACAGTAAGCACATCAAGAGGGTGGTGGGTGCGATCACCGGGCATTGCGGACTGAGCAAGCACCTGGCAAAAATGGGAATCTCTAACGATCCCAATTGTACCTGAGGCCTAAGTGAGGAAACGGGCGTTCATGTTATATGTAAATGCCAGAAGTTTTCCTCACTGAGGCTTAGGACTCTAGGAAGTCATGTGGTCCAACCTGCAACAGTACCCAAAATGGGACCTGCCGCTCTAGACTGGCTCCTTGTATGAACTGCGAGGTTCTTGAGAGTTACATGAAGAACGGAGTACGAAACAAAGGATCATCAGATCTGAGTTTCAAGGACCAGATATGGACCGACACAATCTGATAAATCTAAAAAAAAATCTTTCGTTTCAAAAATCGTTTTCACCACGTATACATAGCTGTGGTGAAAGCGAGGTGAAAACGATTTTTGGAACGAAAGCAACAAGTGTGTGTGTGTGGTGAAAACGATTTTTGACACGGAATCTGGCACAGTCCTTGCTCTAGCATTGTCTGCAACTAAATAAAGCCTTCCACCTATTTTGATGGTTTTTTCCGTTTCCTTTCTTACCAGAGTCCTCATCACACCAGCGCATCTTCCGACAGCCGGTTCGACTCTAATGAATTCAGCACTATTTGCACTCCTGGCTTAGTCGTCGGCTTTTTCGTTCCTCGCTCTTCCAGAATCTCCCGATACCCAGGTAAGCTTAACGTCATTTTTGCTTGATAGGGTCTCTAGAATTGAGAAACATTGGAGAACTGACCCTGACGAAAACTTGACCGACGACAGTGATTCTATCGACAATTTTATTGGGAAGAATTTAAACCAATAGATAATTCTAAAATAAGAAATGACCGAACAAAATGAAGAATTGATCGCAAAAACATAAGAAAAGTGATCGCAACAGCAATCATTTCTTTATTTTTTGCGATCAATTCTTTACTTTTTGCTATCAATTCTTATTTTCCTTATACAAAATCTTATTTAATAACGATCGCTTTAATTACATGCCAGTTTTATTTATTTATTCCAATGGTTTTAAGAAGTAGCAACAAAACAATTTCAATTTTGTACAAAATTGTAAGCAAAAATTTTGGATTTCTACACGCCAGATTGTTGAATCACCATAAGTGCCGATGCGTATGCATGCGATTTGATTGATTTCGAATTCGTTGACCGGGAGACTCCAATTGAAGTGTTCGGTCGAAATGTACAAAAGCAAAATCTTTCTTCGACGATGGCTTTGTGGCAAATACTTGTTCGAAGTGATGACAAATTACATGGGTGACTGGCAGTTTTGCTAGCAAATATTCAGCCTTGTAAATGCGAAAATGTCGACAGCATCTTATTACCGTACTGTTTGTGTGTAGTTTTGTTTTGTGTCTGTGTTCCTTGACTGGGAGATTTCTGACGAAATGTTCAGGTGAGACATTCAAAGTAAAAAGAAAATTGGTTGTCGTCGTCTTTGATTTAAGCCTAGCAAACGTCGACACAGTCAGATGGTAAAAATTGAGGTTAGAACCCTCGCCTGTTTATGAGGTTAGTTTTGTCCATAAATCGCCTAGCTAAGTGATGTTCTTCAACATGTTAGCAATAGTGACCCTCTTCTCAATACATTTAGGTTCACTGGCTACTTATTAACACTTTCAAAATACGATTTTCTTGTCTACTCCACACTAAGCCTGTGCTGACCTTTTGGCCCCGTACTTTCACAATTTTATGATAAACCGAGATGCAAAATTTTTTGAGATTTCGTGTGAAATTCATTGATCCCAGGTGCAGGCTTTTACTTCTTTGACAGCATCAAAGAAAACATGTTTCAAACCTCTCCATAGGTGTGCGTAGTACCACAAATATTAAGTATTCAAAAATTAAGCTCATACAAAAAGCCGAAATTTAATTTAAATATTTTATATATTCCATCCATAAACCAAAAAAGAAAAGCTCTGCGCTGTATAAATATTAAACCGAAAATCAGGCTTATGGTTCGGCATGTATACCTACAAGCCTACATGCACACTGACTGGTTTTTGTACATATAACGAATAATTTATCGCGGTAATAAAACTAAGTAATTGTTGTTCAATATACTGTAAATTGACAATATGTGTTTTCCATGCATATACACAAAGTTTATTTTATGTTGAGTATAAGCCAACGTTTGTTTAAACTTTACTTCTGTTTTGGACGAATTTAATGTTAACATAGGCAGATTTTTGTCATTATATTATTAGTAAAATAGCAACAGAGAGAACGTAAATACTTAAGTTGATTTCAAAGTTGATATAAATAATACTTGATAAATAAATAATAAATTAAACAAAATTTGTGTTTGAAGATATGAAGATGAAAGTCTTGCAAAAACCGTTAATCTTCGAAGTTGTGTTGCTGGTTGGGAGTTACTACTGGTAGTCAGCTGTTATTAAACTGCTGTTGTTGTTAAACAAAATTTACTAGATCAATGATTTCATTATCATGCTCCTAATTCCTAGATCCTAATTCAAGAAATATTCTTTGATCAATTTCTGGACCGACTTAAAGCCCTACTTCGGTCTGCTGGTCCTCTCGATTCTCTACACCTCCCTCTCTCTCTGTCTCTCTATTTCTCTCGTGAATGGCGAAGTAGCCCGAGTTAAACTAAATGTATGAACCTACAGCCCGAACTACTTAACTGATTTTTCGTCAGTTTTTCGTGAATTTCTCTAGCGTTTTTAGCGGATGGTATATCATGATTTTCCGAAGTCTTTTACCTTGTTGGGGATTGGGTAGTTAGATAGGGTAGCGCTTGATGGCATATGAACGGAGTGTGGTAGTCCGGGTCATATGCCAGGCGTGTAACTGTCTAACTATCAAGTGCTCTTTTTACGTCCACGTCGTAGTCCCCAGGTACTGATTCGGTAACGAATTTGCTAAACTTAAGAGTGCTACCTGAAGGTCTGCCTACGGGCCGGATGGGAAATTATAGTAGGTTGAGCGAGTGGCTAACGACCTCTTCTCGTAAAAAAATCCAGTTCAAGAATCACCAACACAGCCTCGGATACCCTTAAGACAACACCAACAACGACCCCAGCAACGATCAACGGACAACTTTCTATCACTTGCGACTTGGAATTTAAGAAGTCTCTTTGCGAGAGGTGCTCTGCAG
>CM055403.1:180068708-180103780 GCA_029228625.1 Pseudolycoriella hygida | reverse complement strand
CGTATGGGATTTATCCAATCCATTAAATAAGAAAACTTTTTTTTCATTTAAATGAAACTTTCGTTTCCATAATTACAGTCCGTTCATGAAATTAAATTTCCTTGTCAATTAATCAACCGCTTAATGCATTTCTTATACTTCAATTTAAAAACTTTGTAGCATTAATCATTTACAAATTTATTGACATTCCAAATTTCTAAAGATAAAATCGATATTTTCACAACAGCGTTGAAGAAATAACATGGAAAATGTATGTTGACGTTGTAGTTACAATTTTTATAGCAGAAACACAACATGTGTAAGGGAACATCAAAGCTACATTTCATTTCCTCGTTTCGCGCTTGAACTCTTGTGGTATTTTTTGCGAGCGTGAAAAGCCTGAGCGATATATTTAGATTTTTCTTTCTCATCCATCCTATTCCATTTGCTAGCACCTTTTACAGCGATTTCTGTGACTACCATATCCGGATTGTCCTTTCTGACATCTCGGAGATAATTGAAAAATGGATTTCTCGTTACCTTACCAAACGCGTCGTCGTCTTCATTTCCTTTGCTTTCATAGCTACTACTTTCATTTCCTTTGCCTTCATAGCTACTAGTCCTTGCCATTTCTTCTCCGCTTACTTCTTCCGCTTCTAGCTCCATTTCATCAATTTCACTAGCTGATTCTGAAGATGCTTCCGTATTTTTCGGCAATAATCGCATTATAATCACTTCCATTTTAGCCTGAATGTCACTTATTGTTATTGAAAAATAAAAGAAAGAAATGTAATAATTTAAAATAGAATGTCTCACACGACGAAGTTCTTTCAAAATAAATTTAAAATAAATGATTATTTCTAGGTTCGAGCTCCTTCGATCTGCACACTATTGAAAGAAAAAAGGTCTTTGATTTTTGCGGTTACGAGCTGTATCTCACAGATAGTGGTAAGAATTTTTAGATGGTTCATGGTCTGAAACTGTAAGTATTTTGATTTTTGCTGTATCTTGAGCTCAATGTAAAGGTCTGCAATCGCAGCCGAAAAACCTCCTACCACTACATGGTGTTAATATCTTCAAAGGTCTGCGTTCGGGCGAGTTTTAACTTTGAAAAGTTCTTGAAAACTAGTTGAATTTCCCAGTTCTAAAATTCAATAGAGCGGGCTGGTACTACCTGTTAAAGTACTCACAAATACCTCGATTTTCGGCTTTTTAAAGTGAGAAAATTAGCCTTGCATATTTTGTAAGCCCAATTTTATTCGCAAAATAATATTGTTTTCGGCACAACCTTTCAATCCACAAGCCTCAAAAATGTTTCGCTGATTTTTATATTCAAAGAGTGCGGTTTTCATTCAATCAAAATATAAACGTATCAACAAAAAAATAAATGCAGATTAGCTACAAGCTTCACTGTAAAATCAACAATGAAAATCGGAAACAGTGTGTTCAAATTGCACCGTTAAATGAAATCAATTGACAATTGGCAATTAAATTTTCGAGGGGCAGATAATCGTGTATTTTGAGTGCAAAAGGATTTTCTTAAAGAAAGAAAGGATTTTTTTGGATTTCCAATGGTTTTCTATCGTTTTCTATCGTTTTCTTTGATTTTCAAGGATTTTCTTTGTCAATTTCTGAGGATTTTCTAGCATTTCAAGGATTTCCTTTGATTTCCAAGGATTTTCTTGCAATGCAAAGAATTTTTTAGGATTTTCAATTAATTTTAGGATTTTCTTAATTGATTTTCTTTTGCCCCTTGAAATTTCATCCCACCTCGCAATTATTCCCCTTGTATTATAATATACTATTATTAGATCTTTTCAAAGTCGACGTAATTGTTCGATCGGGCTGCTTTGAATTTATTTGCTCGCAAAATTCAGCTGTTTTTAAGAGTGACTTTGCGAATTCTTCGACCAAATGAAATTCAAGTGGTCTCCGATTCTTGAGATTAATGGCTCATTTGATTCCTTGGACCTATAGGAGAAATTCGTAGAAGAACATTTTTTTCCGAAAACTCAGATCTGAGTTGTGGAATATTTGAGGAAATGCTCTGCATGGAAGAGCCCAAAATCGTTTTTCTTCAAAAACTTCAAGACGGTTGAGCGGATTTTCCTCAAACTTCTCAGGTGTGTACTCCTCGAAAGGACGAAGAGTTTGAGGCCCCTCTTGCCCGGAAACTATGGGTAGGTGGGAAGCTAGAGCCATTTTTAGGTGAAAAAACTGACTTTGTACTGTACTGATCTTGTACCGGCACTTATCACGTGAACTGTTATTAATTTTAGAAACAAGAAAAATAAGCTTTCCAATGACATACTTGGTTCCGCGGAAATGCGCTGGTACACGTGGTGAGACGCTTTTTAAAAAGTCAGTTTGTTCACCTAAAAATGGCTCTAGCTTCCCACCTACCCATAGTTTCCGGGCAAGGGGGGGGGGCTCAAACTCTTCGTCTTTTCGAGGAGTACACACCTGAGAAGTTTGAGGAAAATCCGCTCAACCTTTGAAGAAAAACGATTTTGGGCTCTTCCATGCAGAGCATTTCCTCGAATATTCCACAACTCAGATCTGAATTTTCGGAAAAAATGTTCTTCTACGAATTTCTCCTATAGGTAAAAGGAACCAAATGAGCCATCAATCTCAAGAATCGGAGACCACTTGAATTTCACTTTCATACAACCTGGTCGAAGAATTCGCAAATTCACTCTTAAGATTATCTATTTTTTCAATGTTTTGGCAAAAACAACAACAGAAACAACAAGAAAAAGTGGCGCCGATCGGATTTGAACCGGTGACGCTAGGCAACTCAAGCAAACTCTCTCATGTATCTCGTTGAAGAACATTTTTATTCTTTCACTCGTATGAAAATTTAATGCGCAGCAGAAATATGGCCTCATTTTGTCCTTTCTTGATCATCGACAAAAACAATAAAAAAAAATTTCGGTGATCGGATTTGAAGCGATTTTCTACTTTGGGAGCTTTCGAAGAGCTTTTATTATTTTTTTAGTACACTCTATTTCATCGAATAGTCAAGTCAAGTGAAGAAAGCCCGCGTATATTACTATCGCCGTTAAAATTGAATAAAATTAATATTAGTATTTGTATAAGTTAACGAATTTGCACTGCAAGTGTTATTGAGTATTCAGATTATCTCAAACAAGTGGAGTACAGTGCATTGAGTATAAAATTCGCATCAGCAAATTTTGCATGAAAACATAACCTCAACAACAACAAGTCATAGTCCAGAAAATCATTTACAAATTCTCATTTATGAAGTAATGATGCTGAATTTGATATAAAGGTGAACTTATTCTCGATACTTTGCATTTTACCCTATCTTTTGAGTTCAGATTTGTTTTGAATTAAAGGGAGATTAGAAGAACTAGAAACAAAGCGAAAAATTTCTTTGCAAAACGTAAATCCGAACTGTAAGACCAATATTACTTCAAAGATTTATCAAAAGGTGAATTTAAAGCGAAAACCCGAACGTAAGACCACTTAATATTAACGATTCACCGTTAATTGTATTAAACCAAAATTGCCCAAAACAAAAAGTGAGTGTAAAACGAAAAACCAAACGTAAGACCAACACCCACTATCCACTCACATTTGTTTAGCATTTTTTGTAATGTCAAAATGACGACGCTGAAACTTTATTATCAAAACATTCGTGGTATGCGAACAAAAAATGAAACGTTTTTTCCTAAACTTATTGCCAATTCGTATGATGTTGTTTTGCTGTGTGAGACTTGGCTAAATGAAGACTTTTACGATTCCGAATTTTTCGATAATAGATACGTAGTGTTTAGGGTCGATCGTGATAAAGAGGAAACTGGCATGTCCAGGGGTGGTGGATGCTTAATTGCCGTGAAATGCGAGTTGTCGTAATGAGAATGCGTCAATGGGAACTGAGCAAAGAAGATATTTGGATTTCTGTTGTACATGAAAATGGTTCCAAAACCAACTTTAACGTCAGGTACATAGAAGACAAAAGCGATCTGTCAAGTTATGAAGTTCATTTCCATAAGGTTATCGACATTATGACCTCTGCTACTGGTAACGATCAATTTGTTCTATTTGGTGACTACAATCTCAGCGACAGCATCGAATGGTATTGTAATGCCGATTCGTTTGAAGCGAAGATAAATAGTCACACCAAGTTTGACAAACGTATTTCTCACGAACTGTTGAATCTGGTAGCTTTGTGCAGCTTGAAGCAATTCAGTAATGTTCGGAATAACCTCAAAAGGACGTTAGATCTTGTGCTCTCTGATGTCGACTCGAGTAAGATCGAAGCTGCCAGGTGTTGCAGTCCGTTAGTTCCAGAAGATCCTCACCATCCAGCGTTGAACGTAAATGTTGACTTGAGTCCAATAAAGTATTTGCGCGAAGAAAGGCTACCGAAGACTAACTTTTACAGGGCCGACTACCCGACGCTTAATGAGCAACTTTCGCGAGTAGAATGGGAAATTGAGCTTGACGGACTAGACGCGAACAGTGCAGTGAATCGGTTCTACGAGATTATTGAATCGTTTATTGATGAAATTCCTAAGGTGTACAGTTCGAAAAGAGATTACCCGGTGTACTTTACTCCCAAACTTATTAAACTCATTAAGAAAAAAGCTAATGCCAATTGAATCGCAATGTTAACGACTTCAACAAAAATCGATTTTCAAAGCTACGCAAGCAAGTGAAGCAAGAGATCAAATTGTCCTTTTCGAATTATGTCAGCGACTGTGAAAGTAAAATAAAATCGAATACGAAGTGTTTTTTCTCCTTCACTAAATCGCTGAGGAAAACGAACTCGCTAGCAAGCTGTATGAAATACGGTGATGAAGTGAGTAATGATAAACTGTCGGTATGTGATCTGTTCGCTAATTTCTTCAGCACCGTATATCAATCACATAACGAGGCGGATGATTTGAATGATTTTGATGAGCGAAATTCGATTTATAATCCCGTTGTCGATGGCGACGGCAACGATATTGCTTTTTCGGCATCTGATGTTCGGAACGTACTGAAGAAGTTTGATGTCAACAAAGTGTCGAGTCCGGACAATGTTCCGATCATGTTTTACAAAAAATTAGCCGAATCGTTAGATGTACCGTTGTCCATTTTGTTTAACAAGTCGCTACAAGAACGCATTTTTCCTGATAGATGGAAGTTGGGATTTATATCGCCGATTTTCAAAGAGGGAGACAAAAGTGACGTCACCAATTACAGAGCGGTTTCGATTTTGTGCGCGGTATCCAAAATCTTTGAAAGGCTTATGTTTGATGTGTTGTTCGACAGAATCAAAGACAAAATACATTTTTCTCAACACGGATTCTTTTCGAAAAGATCAACGCAATCCAATCTGATGGAGTTCGTTACGTTGGTATCCCAATCAATTGCGAATGGTGGACAGGTTGATGTCCTATATACGGACTTTTCGAAAGCGTTTGATCGCATCGTTCACAGTCGTCTCTTAAAGAAATTGATTCCGTTCGGCTTCAACAAATCTTTGATTCAATGGTTTGATTCATACCTATCGAACCGTTCACAGGTGGTTGTGATTGGCGGTGGAAGATCAAGACGTATTACCCCGAACTCAGGCGTTCCACAAGGGTCAATTTTAGGGCCGTTCTTGTTCATTTTGTATGTTAATGACCTTTTGTCAAGTCTCGATAACACCTTTGCCTTTGCGGACGACCTAAAACTGCTCCGAAAAATAGTGTCCGTTGGCGATTGCCTCTTGTTCCAATCAGAAGTTGATCGTCTGCAAGAATGGTGCGTCACGAATGAGTTAAACTTAAATATCAAAAAATGTGCAATCATGTCCATTACTCGAAAGACCGAAAAAAATGTAATTAATCACCAGTATCGCATCGATGGTCAGATAGTTCCAAGAGTTGAATCTAAACGAGATCTGGCGGTCATAATCGACAATAAGCTTTCTTTCAACGAACACATGAATTTGACAACCAGAAAGGCCTACCAAATGCTTGGTTTTATTTTCCGGTGCGGTAAGTTTTTCAAAAAACCGGAAAGTATGATGGTGTTGTTAACTCGTTAGTGAGAAGTCGGCTAGAATACTGCTGCTCCGTCTGGAGTCCGATTTATGACAATTTATGATTATCGAAAGAGTCCAGCGAAAATGCACTAGAATGTTCTTCTACAAATTTCATATGCAGAAATTAGAATACGCTGACAGACTCAAAAGCTTGAACATTTCTTCATTAAAGTCGAGAAGGTTGGTGAACGATGAGATGATATTATACAAGATATTGCACAATCGAATGGACACGAAGTTGAGGCAGTTGATATCCTACTGTGCTCATGGCAGGGTTACAAGGAGGACCAACCCCATTTTTTATACGCCTAAGTACTCGAGTAACATCATGCGAAACGAACCGTTGCACCGAATGCAGGATAACCACGACAATTATTTTTCTCACGTTAATATTTTTAATGAATCGTTCGAATCGTTTAGACGTTGTGTAAGGAATACGCCGCTGCCTTAATCAGGAATTGTTTACGAGCTGGGTCGATGTTGAAATTTTGCTATGATTTGTGATTATGATTTTTTGATTTTATACTTTTATACTTAGAAATGATTGATATGTTATTGGGTCGAAAGGCCTGTTTATTGATCAATAAATAAATAAATAAATAAATAAATAAATAAATTTTCTAGTTATCTACGTCATTATGCAAATTTCTGATGTCACATACGCAAAGGACAAATTGAGGACATATTTTTGAATTAGAAAATACAAGAGTGAGAACGTTCCTATGGTCATATTTAAATAGAGGTTTTAGTACAAGTCCAAGAAAATTATACTTTATAGTCTTGTTTGAGGAAATGTTTTAAAAATTTTGAATGTATATTCTGAAAGGACAAATTGAGGACAAATTTTTACTGTACTTAACTTTTTAGTACAAAACACTTTAAAATCTAGTAACACACCTTTACACTATCGAAGTGTCAGTACACTAATTTGAAAGTATCAAGAATTTAGGACAAATTAATGGCATCACCAATTTTGCTCAAATTTTTATCGTTTTCAAAAAAGCGATTTTGAGCTTTTTGGCGTTTTAGTACACATCTATATTTCGGACCCCAAGATAGGACAATTTTTTTTTGTGTCGGACGCATAGGACAAATTTAGGACAAATTATTTGTGCAGATAAAATAAAAATCTGAGTCGACGACTACACATTTGTAGCAGCACCCATGGCCAGATGTTAGAAGTGGGCCGTGAATCAAGTCGCAAGTTTAATATAGTTCGTGAAATTTTTGTTGTGTTTAACCAGAGAAACACTAATGTTATGATATATTTTTAGAACAAAAGAAGAATAAATGAATCCTCGAACTTTATAAATTCGGGTTGATTTGGTTAAACAAACTGTTTGCTCAACAAAGTTTGATCTTTTCCAATCAATAAAAGAGGACTGACTTTAATAGATTAAACAAGCTAGAGTTATTGTTTTCGTGCTACTGATATCACTCTTTACTGAACTCCCGTTCCAATTTCTTTCCTTTTTGGCGTGGTACTTAATATACTTTTTTCGCGAATGATTTCATCACGAACCGAATAGGATAGCTCTGAGATCAAATCCGGGTGGAAAACTTTATAATGCATCAGAAAATTCAACGTTCTTGTTCATAAGTTGAGTTATTTCGTTAAAACATATATGAAATTTCGCCTCTTATGCCTCATTGCCTCTTCGTCGTAATATAAAACCTTTATTTCATCAAAGTTAAATTATTTGAAATTTAAGATCATCAAATTTAAGAAATTTTGTAATTTTAACGACATAACTCGAATAGACCAGCGGAACTCCATAAAAAGGATTTATTGTTCCTTACAAAATCATAGAGAATGAAATAAAATGCCATGGACGGACATCCGGTCCAAAGAGTCCAGCTTAAGTTCAAAGCTTAGTTAAAAAGAGCTGAAGGAGCGTGAGTGCGAGCGCTAAAAATGAGTGGCGCTCGTACTTCCGCTCGTCAGTTTGAAAAATGAGCAGCGCTCATGCCAGCCTTGATAAACTCTTTAAATAATATAAAAAGTATACTCATGAATGAAGTTTTGAACTCTTATTTCTTAAAATTTATCAATTGTAAAACAGACTAAGAAAACATTAAAAATTTCGGAAAAATCTTGTTTTTTCATTCATTTCCGGCACCTCTCTGGCAAAGTTGTAATTGTATAAAAAACACGAAAAATGGCTCCATTTTCCATGTTTCCAACGAATTTATTATGTCTGGAATCCATCCAGAATAATTTTTTAGGGTCCCACCAAGCCTTAGTGTTTCTGTTTTAAAAGACGAAACAGTACGAAAAAATATGAAAAAGTTGCAGATATCACCGCGTAGAAGCTTTTTCGCACTAGTAATCCTATGCTTCTTACGAAGACGTTGCACAATTTGTTATTTTCTTAAGAGAGGAAAATATTTACAAGCGACGTAGGAATTGTATTTTTAATATACACTCGGGGCTCTATTGGATGCTTAGAAATTAGACAAATTAGGGTAGGTATGTTCTCGAAACACTGGATAAACACCCCAGGGTGTCGGCAAGATAAAAATATTATTCGAATTAATAAGAAAAACTCAAAATACCTAATCAATCTTAGCAGAACTAGGCTGAAAATATTTACGGGAGTTGTGACAGCACACTACGGTTTCAACAAACATCTTACAACCATAGGCAAGCGAACTGATCCAGGCTGCGATCTGTGTGGTTATCATACAGATACAGCCGAACACTACCTTTGTAACAGTCCGGCTTTCATCACAAGCAGACGGAAGTTCTTAGGAGGCTTCTTCATCAATTATAACACGATTAAGAACTTGCGTCCGCAGGACATCCTTAACTACATTAGTAGTATGGGAAGGTTCAGCTGATTAGCAAAAACAAAAATAGACAGCACAATAGGCCCAAATGGTGGCTTCCGTGCGCGTTCGGACACTTGTAATCGAACAACTATATTAATAAAAAAATATACGCCGCCGACGTATTTCATCGACCGTGCACGTATTATGTGAGCTCATAACACTTAAATAAGATTGATAATACGTTCACCGCGTATACGTCGGCGGCGTATATTATAAACACAATTCCTACGTCGCTTGTAGATATTTTCCTCAGTATACTGTAAAGTTTCAAACGTTATATGAGCTTTTTTAAGTGAAAATTGGGATGTATGAAAATAGAACTACTTACCCATAGAAGATAGATTCAGTAAGAAAAATAAATTTTTATCAAAAAATTCAAATAAAAATTTTATTATAAATGTAAAAATGTTTTCTGTGAGATCACTTTCCTAATATTCTACGAACTATATCTATATTTTATTATTTCTATAAGTAACAATCACAGCAAAAACATTTTTAAAGGTAGAGTGTGACCCAGTCCGTAAGTCCGCTTCCAAAATTAATGATATCGCTTGAGGTGACGCTATCGCAGATAATACGCAGAAGTTCGTTTGAATGGAACCTTGTGTTAAAAGTTTTGATTTCCTGAAAAAATTAGAGCGCTTTCTTTGAAACAAAATTACGTTTTGTTAAAAAAAATTGCGTCACAAATGCCGGACCCACCAGCGGAATAATTTTTCAATACTTTCAGAAGCGGACTTACGGACTGCGTCATACTCTACCTTTAAAAAGGTTTTTGTTGTGATATCAGTCGTTTTGGAAGTTTTCAGTTGTTAAAAAAATTTCTATTTTTTGAAAAAAAATTTTCTCAGAAAAGAAAATTTTCTTAGAAAAAAAATTTCTCCGAAAAAAAAATTTTCTCAAAAAAAAATTCTCCGAAAAAATTTTTCTTTAAAAAAAATTTTTCTTTAAAAAAATTCTCAGAAAAAAATTTTCTCCAAAAAAAATTTTATACTAAAAAGTTTTTTCTCCAAAAAAATTTTTCTCCGAAAAAATTTGTTCTCCAACACCTTCGGCTACCATCGGAACACTTCGTATCACCTTCAGAATACTTTGTGTCAGCTTCGCCTTCCTTCGGAACACTCCGTGTCACCTTCGGCTACCTGCGAAACACTTCATGTCACCTTCGGCTACTTTCGGAACACTTCGTGTCACGAATTCTTCCCACTGATTCATATAACTTTCCTGAAGAAACCAACTGTCTAGGTATTCTTATACAGAATTTAGCAAAAAATCCAAGATGGTGTCACTTTGACAGTTGGCAGCCATTTTCTAATGATACCAAGAACTTCTCCTGACCAATCTATAACTTTCTAGAAGAAACCGTCTCTCTAAGTAGTGTCATTCCGGAGCTAAAATTCGAAAACCGTAGAAGCATAAACGAAAATCCAAGATGGCGCCGCTATGACAGCTGGCAGCCATTTTCTAATGATACCAAAAAATTCTCCTGATGAAACTCTTTAACTTTCTTGAAGAAACCAACTCTCTAAGTGTTATCATTCCGGAGCTAAAAATCGAAAACCCAAAAGCACAATTTATACCTTACAAAAATCCAAGATGACGTCACTTTGGCAGATTTCTGAAAATCCAAAAAAAATCTCCTGATCAAAGTCTATAACTTTCCCGAAGAAACCAACTCTCTAAGTATTGTCATTCCGAAGCTAAAATTCGAAAACCAAAAAAAACCTAATTTATTGCTTGGGAAAATTCAAGATGGCGCCAGTTTGACCGCTGGCAGCCATTTTCTTAAGATCCAAAAAAATTCTCCTGATCAAACTCTTTAACTTTTCCGAAGAAACCAACTCTCTAGCTATCGTCACTTCGGAGCTAAAATTCGAAACCTCCGTGCATTACCACTTTGAACACTTTTCCACATGCCACGGCTTTTCCAGAATTTTCCCGGAAAAGCGGCATATGAAATTTTTCATTTGGGGCCGAGACTGACGTTCCCTGAAAATTTTAAGGAAATCGCTCGAGCGGTTCTCGAGAAAAAAAAGTAGATAGATACATAGATAGATAGATAGATCGTTGACACACCACACAGGAATAAAATTGTTATTAATTACAAAGGTAATTTGACCACTTTTCCGTAGGAATTGGTAATCTTTGATTGGCCAATTTTCAACCGATTTTGATGAGTGAAGGTTTGTTGGAAAGCTGCTGCGACGTAGTTTTTTTTTAAATAATTTGGAGGGGAAGGGGGGCGAGGGAAAAAAACTCAAAACTTCGCCTATACATCGTGTCTTGTCCCAAAGGTTTTTGTATGGAGGTTTTTGGGTTTGTGGACGTTTTTTTGGGGTGTGGGGACTGCGTCACGCTCTCCGCTACCGCTCCGAGCATGATCTAATTTCAATATGTTCGTTGATGAATTTGTTGTTGCCAAAAAACAATGACGATTTGTGGAGACTGGAGTCTTTAAAGGCTTTTTGGTCATATCTGCAAAAAATTGTTACTGAAGCACGACGCAGAGAGACATACTAACAAAACAAATCTCTAATTCAAATCTCTCACTGTGAAACGTAACTCGACGCCTCTACTAAAAAAAACGCCTCTGCTTCTTTATCAACAGTTTAAATGTCACCAAAACGGTTCACTTCGACATAAAATTCGCACATATAAAATGACGAGAAGAATGTGGACATCGTGGAATAATTTATTTAAAAATTTTCAGTTTTTGGTTAAAATCGGTCGGCGAAATTTAGACGCCTAGGGCGCCGAAAACTTTGTGGCGGCACTGATAGAGTGTGAATGACTTTAAAATCATTTTTTGGACCCGTACGAAGTACAAAGGTCCTATACGTTTACTACAAACAATTTTATTGTAACATGGGGTAGATCAAGGTGGGAGTTGGAGGGATGCATCTATTATCGTCTAGAGATGACGAATCAGCAATAAAAAAAATGTCCGTCTGTCCGTCCGTCTCCACTTCTTTTCCAAACGGTTTAACCGATCAACCTAAACTTTTTTCCCTGAAAGGTACATGCCTCCCATGATTCAAGTGGTCGAAGAAGTGGAGGTCGGACATGAATTTTCGAGAGTCGGTGAAACTTTTTCGCGAATATCTCAGCAAGTATAGCACCGAAATTGATCATTTTGGTGTCAAATGAAAGCATTTGATCTCACAAAACTGGAAAAATGATTTTAGTAGAAATCGGGTCCGGGCACAGGGACCAGTGGAATGGATGAAATTCAGTATTTTGGTCATATACCAAAGGTTTTTCGTCTGTATTTGCTTAACTATGCAATATGGAGATTTACCGTCAAGGGCAAAGTTGTAGAGAATAATATTCTAGTGAACACGTGTCTCAGGGTTTTGGGGAAATATGGCCCAATATTTGGGATATGGTCACTTCTAGAATTGGGAGGGATGACCCATATTTCTAGAACTGAGAGTTAGAAAGTTGCTTCCAAAGGCAAAATTGTAGAGAAAAATTTTTTTAGAGAACTCGTGTTTCAGGGTATTAGGGAAAAATATTCGAATTGCGGGAAAAAGCAACTTCCAGAATTGGGATGATACATATCTATATAATTACAGCAGTTTGAAGTTTGCTTCTTAAGGTAAAGTCGGTGAGAATTACATTTTAGAGAAAATAGTTTCAGGATTTCTTGAAGAAACTACGTGGGTCCTCTTTTTGATATTGTGCAGGGGAGAACATTTAGGCCATCAAAATCAATGGTCTCAGACGTACTTCGGTAGGTAATTTCTAAGGATCTTTGAAATTCTTATAGTTATAAAAGAGCACAAAACATTAGCTCATTTCATATTGAGATACGTTCGAGTCTTTTTGTAACATCTAATTCTGTTTGCCACATCTATTCTGATACGCACGGGTCTTTCGTTATATTTAATCCATACAAATAAGAAATGTTTTTTAGTTTTTGTGCAAATCACCACATAACGAAATACCTGAGTTGGGCCCACTATATATATTGTAGAAAGCGAATGTCAACAACATCGCTTTCCACCACATCTGATTCGTATTAACGTTCAAAAGAATCCATTTTTTTTATTGCCTTCATTTTGTTATTTAAAAAAAACGTTAGCAGTTGATTGTTAGTCCTCCGCCTTATTCGAAAATTAAATCTGCCAACACCACCAGCCATGATGCATCGGTCGGCTAGCAGCTAATCAAATTATGTTTCACACAAAACAAGATCACCATAAAATTACCAAACGAATGTATTTAACATTTCATAAAACCTTTCTATATGTACACGGAAACGATTTTGTGATGATTTATTTTGATGCACAAATATAATCATTTTGTGTTAATGATTCAATTGGAGGATTTGGGTATAGCGCTTGCACGGTAGCATGTTATTATTATTGTTTGTATTTGGAAAATTACTAAAATCAATTATAATTCATTGGAGAACTGGTAGCATAGCAACGTTTTTGAGAGCAAAAGCAATCATCATCTGCGAAATCAATTTATAATTAACCAGAAATATTATGTTTATGTGCAATAGAAGTCAACGCCGCGACACAATGACTAAAAGCAAATAATTGATTTGTGCTGATCTGATTAAAAACCGTTGTTATTCTTGTTATTATTATTGTGTATCAATGCGACTGCGGATTTAATTTCGAGAGTAACAACTTTCATTTATACTTGCCAAAGACCTTAGCTTCTTACTTCAAACGATTTGAAGTGAACTTGTGAACTTATGAGACTAATGCGCTTAGTCTGAGTGTTTCTTCTTAAAAAAGCTCTGCCTTCTCATCCCTTGCTTTTGGCGTGCTACATTATTAATGATTTCAAGTTGATGGCAACACTGAAAAACAGTGACTTACTTTACTTTTTCGGCGCTACAGCCACTTGTGGGCCCTTGACCTGCTCGAGGATTCTGATCCAATTGCGTCTGTTCCTTGCCGTGTTTTGCCAATTCCTTACTCCGAGCGTCCGAAGATGTTGTTCGACACTATCGATCCATCAAATTTTCGGGCGACCAACTCTTCTTCGCCCTCCTGGATCGCTACGGAATAATTTTGAGGGGCTCTGTTTTCATCCATTCGTGCTAAATGCCCCGCCTACCTCAACCTTTGGACTTTCACCACCGCCACTATATAAATCGAGGAGAGCCTGATCCTACCCACCAAATATGATCCCGATACCCTTCTGCTGAATAGCACTAGATCTGTTTTGTTTGACTCTCAGACCCGTTCTCATCGCACTATTTCTCCACTACCCTCAGTGCAGTTCTGACTCGGTCTCCTAGCGTGCTTTCGAATTTATCTCTGACTAGAATTTTCAGATCGGCCGAGTAGCCTTGCGCGTGCAGAGAATCCACCACCATACACCATAGTATTGGCGAGAGAATCCCACCCTCTGTACAGCCTTTAACTACCCAGATATTCGCCTTATGGCCACACACACTCGTCTCAACGGTTCTATGTCTAAGCATGCCACTTACCCATCTCACTACCACACGCCCCACTCCCCTCTCAACCAGCGCCTGGCGGATGGTGTCAAAATTCCTGTTATCAAAAACCCCTTCGATATCATGGAACATCCCAGAGCCACTTCTCCAACCGAAAATGACTTCTCCACCTTTGCCTGACTGGTAAGCATGCTGGTTGATGTCAAGCGGAAAGACAACCAGAACTTCGTCCCGGATATAAAAATCAATCAGCCGTTCTAACGTCTTTAATATGAAAAAAAGTGAGACTGACCGGTCTGAAGTCCTTAGCCGTGAGGTGAGACGGCTTCCCCGGCTTAGGAATAAATGTTACTCTTAACTTCTCCCAGCTTGCCGTAACGTGACCGAGAGCCAGGGAGCACAGCGGAATCTCTCCACTCTCCTTTAGGAAGTAATTTAGCGAGCTAACATCAGCTCTTTCGTCTCCACAGCCAGGAAAGTGTGTCACTAACAAGTGCTTAGCTGTCTCCTCACCACTCTCAGTGAAGCTTTCATCAGACCTCCGCAAAAGCCCGGTAGCAGCCTAGAGTCCTTTGCGAGGATTTTGTGGATTCTGGCATAGTCTGGAATGTAATCCATTTCTGCACAGAATCTTCTCCACGCCTCGCTTTCCACCGAACCGCTTTCCTAAAAGTCTTTTGGTTATTTTTATACGAGTCCCAGTCTGCGTCTCATGGCCTTGTTCCAAGCCTTTCTGGCACAAAGCCTGAGTTAAGTCAGAAAATTCCTAAACTGTTCCCAATTCGTTCTCCTGGGGTTCCTGTATTTCACCATTTTCACCGCCAACCTCTCAGTCTGAACTTTATGGTTCTGTGGTCAGAGAAGCTGGGAGTCAGGGTCACTCTTCCCGAATCAATTTGTTCCGCTAAGTCCTCCGAGGCGAGGGTGATATCCAGTACTTCTTTACGATTCCTCTATTCAGAATACTAAGATTCGTATCAGCTATGAATTGCAACAAGAAAGTTCCCATTGGATTTATGTCCGCACTTCCCCAGACCGCGAGTTTGCATCACAGCCTAAAAGATTTGGTATCCCTTTTTCCTGGAGAACTCAATCGCTTTAATTAAAAGCTCCGTGTACGACGTTTCCGCCGCATCAGGCACATAACACGAGCCCACTAGTAGATATCCTCCATGAGCTGTTTCACAAGTAATCCTCACTACAGTCGTGTCTTTATCAGAAAATTGGCGCATTAGCAACGTTTCCAGTGTAGGAGCCACATAGATGGCCGCCCTGGTTCTGCCTCCGTTGCCGGCATTGAAGACTCTATTTCTGTGAGGGCCGAAGCCCAATTTCTTGTTGTTGTTTACCCAAGGTTCTTGGATTAACAGTACATTTGTGTGCTCCACTCCTATGTCACGACAAAGGCATTGCAGTGTTGCAAGTTAATCTGTAAGAATTCGATTTCGGCCATTTAGACATAAAGAAAAATTTTTGAAAATTTTTAACACGCTGGGTGCTGTCGTTAGCTTGTTTGAAGTCGATGAGAAGATGGTACGTCCGGGCCTGAAAATTTCTACCCTTTTGCAGAACCAGACGAAGGGTGAATATTTGGTAAGTTATTGAGCGATCTCGTTTGAATCCGCCTCGATATTACCCCAATGACACTCTCAGCCCGTGAATTTCGTTTTTCGAATAGCACTCGAGCAAAAACTTTGTAAGCCGTGTTCAGCAAGGCAATTCCGCGGTACTTTTTGCATTCACTTTAATCACCTTTCTTGTGTAGAGGTAAAATGGCACCCTCTAGTCAGTCGTCAGGCAACTCTTCCGTGTTCCATATTCGTTTTTCTAAATCATACAATACTTTAGACAATTCCTCACCACCCGAAAAACAGTGACATCCTTTATAAATCATCCCTTGCCTTTAAATACTATTGAAAGATGTTAATATGTAAAGAGTGCACTGTAAAGAGCCATCTGTCGGAATCTTTTCAACTAATGAAAATTTGTGTGGAAAAAGTTGCAATTTTCTGTTACGTTTTTCTCTTAAGACCTTAAATGAAAACGAATGCTTATGTCGTCATTGCATACTTAACCTATTCCCAAACAAAATTGCGGAAACACTTTTGGAAAAAACATTTACATTTGCTGGAAATGTGAATTCCAATCTTTCACTGCAAAAGTCAGTGTTTCAGCTTTTCCACTTAATAAACACTTCAAAACGCATAATTGTTTCGGCCATTGTGTTTGCTCACTTAATCTTTAACTGAATAATAAGTTTAAATAGCAGAAAACTTTTTATAAAGGTCAGAAATTGATACAAAAAATTTTGAGTTGATGATTGCAGATAAAAATGGCCGCCATCTTTGTTGGCTTTTGACGTTTACAAATAAATGTAAAACTCAAAAAGCTTTTATCCATTTCTGACTCGTTGAAAATGTTTTCTATCATTTAAATTGATTATTCAGTTAAAGATTAAGTGAGCAAACACATTGGTCGAAAATATTATGCGTTTTGAAGTGTTTTTTAAGTGGAAAAGCTGAAAGACTGACTCTTGCAGTTAAATATTGGAATTCACATTTCCAGCAAATGTAAATGTTTTCTCCAAAAGTGTTTCCGCAATTTTGTTTGGGAATAGGTTAAGTATGTAACGACGACATAAGCATTCGTTTTCATTTGAGGTTTTAAGAGAAAAACGTTACAGAAAATTGCGACTTTTTCCATAAAAATTTTCATTAGTTGAAAAGATTCCGACAGATGGCTCTTTAGTAAGCAGTGGGCACTCTTAATTATAGACTCAGGGCTTTGAGGACCTTAATCCGCCCCTGCACTTAGCCCCACTTGCGTTCTGCTTTTTTATTTTTCTATTAACGCTGCGGTCTGCGAAGCGCTTTCTGAAACCGCCCCTCCATCTCAAACAAAGTTGCAACACGATAAAATTCAAAAGATTTGCAAAAACACATCCTGTTTGATTTAAAGCACGTACTGCACAGGGGGCTTACAATAAAAATCGATACGAAGAAGTTAGTAATCTAATAATTATCTTTATTTATTCAGAGTAAGGTCTATGGATGCTTTATCACAGTTTTAGCAAAACAAAGTTTATTTATTTAATTGGTCGAAAATAATTGATTGCTTAATGACCTCCTTTCTTGCTGCTCTTTCCCCATTTCTTGTGGTGGTCGCTGCCTCCCTTCTTGCCACCTTCGGATTTGTGTCCATAGTGACTATCGTGTCCCTTTGAACCTTTGTGGCCTGAATGGTCGGAGTGATGATGTCCTTTGTGGTCACCTCCCTTCTTACCATGGCCTCCTACATTGCAACAATCATAGGATGAACTAATTGAATAAATTAGAATTCAGATGAACAAACCTTTTTCGTGAGATCCTTTCTTGTGTCCGCTCTTGTGTGATCCTCCCTTTTTGTGTCCATGATCTTCGTGGAAGTCGCCGTATTTTTCTTCGAATCCTTCATCATGATCTTCGTCATAGAAATTTGTTTTCTTTCCGTATTCGTCTCCCTTAGCTTCTACATGATGTCCTTTGGTGTGGTGTCCTTTTCCATAAGATCCTTTTTCTTCATAGCCCGATCCTTTCTCTCCTTTATCACCTTTTTCGCTTTCGTGGTGATAGTGGCCATCGTCGTGATGACTCTTTTTATGGCCGCCACCTTCTTCGTATTCCGAGTCGTGTCCTTCTTTGTCATGATGTCCTTTTTCACCTTTTTCCTCTGAATGATGTCCTTTGTATCCTTTTTCTCCTTTTTCACCCTTCGATGAATGTCCATCGGAATGATGATCTTTGCCGCCACCTTTTTTCCAATGTTCGCTCTTGCCACTAGCAGCCACTTCCAAATCGTCAAAGTCGATTCGTCTAGCTGATACACTTAGCACCGCGCAAACAACAAACCCCACACAAACGGCCAAAACAATTTTATTTGCCATTTTGAATGCGATTTGAATAATGTAGCCAGATATGAATTATTCAATACTAAACTTGGAATGTGATTGAACTGACAATTCTGTTGGTATTTATAGCAAATGGATTCGAAATCAGTCTATGTAATTGAATTTTTAAATTGCAACACACAATACACAAGTCTACCACATTGTTGCAATTGCCAATTACCTTACAGTATATGTCAATTTTTATTCTTCCATCGCAAAAATTCGTTTACATTACACCACAAACGATCTTAAGTAATATCCAAATCGATATTCGGAATTTTTTTTTTCTTTTTGTATACCCGCACCATAAATCTGTTTTCTGTGTACATGGAACAAATGTGTGAAATAGAAAAATAATTTGAATAAAACAAAATATTCATTTTTTAATTACTTTGCCAGCCAGGGACTTAGCTATTGCGCAGCATACGTGCGTGAAAAAAAGCGTTATCGTTACGGTTACTTAATTTTTGAATATTGACTTGGACAAAACTGTTTCAATCAATGTCTCACTTAACTAATGTATTTTAGGTCAAGAGATTGAAGTTACAATCAACTTATAAAGTTATTTCTATTTGTAGATGTACCCAGATTGTGGGATTATTTATTATCATTAAATCTTCTGGACGCCTTCGCTTCGCAACTCGTCAACCAACATAAATCGCAGACCCAGCAATAGTTACCTGGTAACAAGGTGCTGTTCATAAATGACGACACGCTTGCTATAAAATCCACAAAGTTCATTACTCCAAACTGGTCAGACATTTTGCTTATAGTATTCCGGCTACCCCCCAAACACACCCCCTATAAACCAAATTTGTTTTACTGAACGAGTTATGACCTTTTTATGGATACTCATTTTTTATAGCAAGCGTGACGTCATTTGTGAATGGACCCCAAGAGCCTAAAATGGAAGTCTAGAAGTCAGCTCATTTTGTTCTTCAAGGAGCTTAGTGCCCTATGCTGGCATGGTTCGGAATGTAGGTCTTGCAATGTTAATTAGAGACCAAGTTTAAGACAGATGTTCTAAATTCTGGTGATCCGTTTACTATATTGAATTACGTACTATTTTTTGTACTTTATTTCCTACATCTGTCTGTACTTGATGTGCTGTTTTTTACCAATTTACCTTATCCCCTCGTTATTCGTATCGAATTTGATCAAAAATCTATTTTAAAATTTCTAGACTCGTCATCAAAAACCACCCGTATCTTCTCTGAGGATACACCTCATTACGTATTACTTTAGCTAAGAACGTGTAAGCTCTTATTTGATTCATTTTGTCATTGACATGACGCACAGTGTGGAATATGTCAATATATTTGGGCGTACGAATAACTGTATAAGACGGTGAAATAGAAGTCGTTGGTCTTCAGTAAAGTTGTTCAGGATAAAATAAGGAACAACTTTGCTGAAGAAACAATTTGCCGAAAAATTTTATCCCAGGAGTTATGAGTTGTTTAAAGTGACATTTCTAAAAATGCAGTGTTCTGGTCGATTATAACAAAACTCTTCAATTGTTTGAGATAGAAATATTTGTTCTTCAACAAAGTTGTTAAGCATAAAATAAGGAACAACTTTGCTAAAGAAACATTTTTAGGAAAAATTTTATTTTGGAAGTTATGAACTGTTGAACTCTGTAAATTAGATTTTACAAAGCATATAAAAATTTTCCCAGTTTAAGTGATCATAACTTCCAAAATAAAAAATTGTTTCTTCAGCAAAGTTGTTCTTTATTTTATGCTTGAATATAAAAATAAAATTCTCTGAACCCGTACCCTTGTACGGTCGAGTGGCGTACTCTAGATTCCGAACCACTAATTCGATTTCCGTGATACTTATTTCCAATTTTTTTGATACATAGTATAGAGTTGTGCGCCGGCGCGCGCCGAGCCGAAAAAGTGTGAAAAGAGAGCGCCGCCGCTGTCGAAAATATTTTTAAAGTGCGCCGCCGCCGGAAGTAAAAAATTGCATCTCCGGTGTCACCGCGCCGCCGACGTATTTTGATCGGCGCATTCAATATTAATGAGATTAAATTCAACAATTAATTGAGACAATACACGAGAAGCAAAAATTATTAAAAAGAAAAATGCTCTGTCCACTTACTCAATGATATCAAAAATCCTGGATTTTCTTTGCAAAACCTTTTTTGAAATTCGTATCCATGAAGTTAGTAGTGTTAATATAGTAAAAGGGTTTTATCATCAAGTCTGTATACCTAGGAACACCACACTGTATAATATTATGGCGGATTTTCATAAAAGAATTCGATGGCATGACATTTCTTCCTGGATGTTATTTTCTCTCGGCGGGCATTAATCGTTTTGCATGAATGAGAATATCTGCCGACTAGAGTGCAATATAGTCCGCCAGGGAATAATCATTTTGTCCAGGGGAAAATATCTTCCGTCATGGAAAAATAACGTCACGTGTGATATTATTTTCCACCTATCGAAAATTATCCGGGAGAAAACTACCACAAATATCACCTGGGGCGTTATTTTCCTTCGGTGGGGGATATTTTCCACCGGATAAAACGATTATTCCGCCTTAGGAAAATACCGGCTGGAGTGTAATATCGATAGCTGTGGAATGATCTTTTTGTGAGCGAGATAATCGTAATGAAGAAAAGTCACATCATCCAAAAATTTAACTGTCGTGAAAATTCTCATTGCCCTAATTATTTTGTGAATTTTTATACCCGCTGAAGAGTGATATGCGTTTTCCACGACGATTGTAACTTATCGAATTGGGACACAGAAGTTGGTGGGTTCGTCCGTCCATGGACACGTTAACTCGAGCAAAAATCTTTCTTCGCCATAAGGTAAATCGAAAAAGTGAGGTCAAAACGTGTTTTTTTAGAGAAATATGTACCTACAGGAATTAAAGGAAAAATTGGTTGCAAGTCGGTTGAGTGGTTTTTATAATTTTAGGATTAAGCCGCCGCCAGGCAAAAACGTGCAAAAAAATTGCGCCGCCGTCGAAAATAATTTTGACGTACGCCGATTTACGTCGCCGCCGGTAAACCTCAGCGCCAAAACGTTCATTCGCCTCCGCCGAACCGGCACACAACTATAACATAGTAGCATTCTAAGATGCGTTTTTAGCGTATGAGAGATTTGCAGCACGAGCCGGAGGCGAGTTTTGCAACCGAATTCGCTAAAAAAGCCTTTTTGCATAAGTTAGGAACAACGTATTGCCTAAATGACACGTCATAACGTGAGAAATACGCAACGGAGTTGCGAAAATACGCGGTTAATTAGGAAAAATTTTTATCATTATCATCGGAACAACTTAACCGATACGGACGGACGAACATTTATTTTTATGGATTTTTGGCATGTTCAAACCATAACCGGCGTATACATCCTGAATATGGTGTCGATCTGAGGCATTATTCCCAATCAAGTAATGTTTTCTAACGGACGCTTTGTCAGAGAATCTGTGTCGTTGCAGCTCGTCGAGGAGTAGTGTTTGTACGATTCCGAAGCATTCTATCAGGCACTGTAATCGATTTTTTAGAATGCTCTTGGAATATAATGAATCGAATGGGTACTTCAGACGAAAATGCGGTTAAGGCTAAAAAAAGGCTGGATTTGGTCTCCTCGTTTCATTCGACTCGTGAGCTGAGATTGTTATTTACAATTAAATCAACTGATCTGAAGGCAATGTCTAAATTTCATGCAATAGCTTGACAGTGCCTACAGTAAAACTAGTTTTATTGACTGGGAATCGCCCTCATAACTAATGCTTTGCTTTCATAACATCACTGCAATTCTCAAATTTATTTTTATCGTTTTCTGTAGCAAGGTGAAGAGAGCATCTCACGTCCGTAACTCGACTAAAAACCCGACCTGAACAGCAATCAATTTGTCGGTTCGGGTCGGGTAGGGTTTTTAGACCTGTACGAAGAACGAAGTTCTTCGAAAAGGTGTCTTATGCGTTTACCACGACTTTGTAACCACCCCAATTTCGACCCGGGAGTAGGGGAGAGCATCGATCATAGTTCTTAGATGACGAATCAACAATAAAAAAATGTCCGTCCGTCACCGCGATAACTTGAGTAAAACTCAACCGATTTTCGAAAACTTCCTTGAAAGGAAATCGATATCTTCTATGGCATTGAATCTGGACACTGTCGGTCCAAGGGCCGCCGAGCTACATAACTCGAGTGAATCGTTTCCGATTTTCATAATTTTTTTTGTTTGAAAGATCTGGGCATGGCCGACAATTTATGGAAAAAACTTTTTTGGATTTGAGTCCTTGGGCTAGGGGCTAGGGCGCTAAGAACGAGTCTATGGTAGCGCAATCTTTTCCTATTGTAATAATTGTTTTTTTAATCTATGAAAGTCCAACAATTTGTAGAAGAAAGTGTTTTGAGATTGAGCCCTAGGATATAGCTGGGGCACTAAAAACTAGCTTCCGCCAGCGCTCTACATGTTTTTTGTATATAACTCGAGTAAATCTCTTTCGATTTTCTTCATCGAAAGGTCTAGGATTGTCTCCGTTTTATGGAAGAAATTTTTTTGATTAGAAACCCTTGGACTCAGTCAGGACCCTAAAACTGAGTTTTTACTAGGGCCCAACGTATTTGTTTACATAAGATAGATAAATCCTAACTGATTTTGTTGATTCTTTTTCTATTTGAGAGGTAATCGAGTATCTACTTATATTCAAAAACAAATTTGGACCTGGTGCCTGTACTTAGGGCCAAAGTGGGCCTCAGGTCTGTCCTAATGTCGGCCCTAACCACCTTCTATGTTGCTGAGCAAATTGAGGGAAACATTTTTGTCTATGGAATTCGATGGAATGTTCGAGGCATTTGCTTATGGCCCTAGGTCTGTCATAAGGTCTTAGTGAAAAATAGTTTTTCACTATGTTGTAGAGAAAATGGAGGGAAATATTTTTGTCTATGTAAGTATTTTTCCGAGGCCTCTACTGAGGACCCTAGGTCGGTCCTATGGAGGGCCTTAGACAAAAAAATGGTTTCTTGTTATGTTGTTGAAAAATTTGAGATGAACATTTTTGTCTGTTTGGGGGTCAATTTTGTACTTTCGGAAGGCCTTCGGAAGGCGTCTTCGGACGGGTTTTTCAATATTGCCCTCTCGGCAATTTCCAATATTATTTAATGTGGACGTAATTTCATACTTAAGAGATAAGGCAATGTTTACTTAGATACGTTCGAGCCTTTTCGTAACATCAACTCTGTTTGCTGCATCTATTCTGATACGTATACGTCCCTTCATAAGTTTGAATTTATTTATTTTTCGGGTCCGGTCGGGTCGAGTTTGAATTTTTATTTGGGTTCGGCTCGGTTCACATTTGGAAAAAGAGGTCGATACTCACACCTCTATTTTCTGGGCTCGGGTCTCAGTGGTGGCACTAAATTTTCTTTCAGATTAAATTTCAATAATACAATTCTCTCAGGAATGGACAAAACACGGCAAGGAATAAGAATAAGTAGCTGAAACCCCGAAAAAGTAAAAGTAAGTAATTTCTCTCATTAAGCTTTAAAAAAATGCTCGAATTTTCCATCACTTCAGTGACAAAATTTTCTTTAACTTTTAACATTTCGAGGAACCGGAAAATCGAGTAAAAACGATCAATAATTTAATTAATTTTTCACGGTCAAGTAAAAGTTGAAAGGACTACAATCTTCTCAAAACAACAATTTCAAGGAACCTTTTGACACAGATGTCCTAAATCGTCGGTCGCACTCATGACCCGTAATTTATTTGCGTGTATTAAATTATAGCAATTCAATTATCTGAAATAGTCTTGAGGAAATAAAGAGTCACACGAATACACAAAATAATTTCTCTTTTATTGCGAACAAAATGTTTTATTGTCATAAAAACCATTTCACGTAACTCACTAAACTATGAAGCTTGAGTGAGCTTTGAGAAGCTCGCACGCAAAAATGAATGGAAATTTTGCATGGGACGCTTTTCCCGGTGGGCTGGGCCTACGTAAAAATCTTTTACTTTCTATTTTTTCTTCATGAACTTCTACCAATTCCAAATGCATCCTATCCTCTAATAGTAGTTGTTGTCCCAAGGCATTTCGATATATCAACCCTTTGTGATTAGATTCGTGAAAAGCTGAGAGTGTTAAAAAAACCTTTCTCAATAAATTCCTTTCAATGTCTGCACACGCTCCAAATGTTCACCTGTACACCTATTAACGATTGCGTTCAACTCGGTTGATGCTCATTGCTCGGTTGATTGAATTTAATACGCAAAAACTTGCTACCTATTACAACAGTGCATTAAATGTGACCATCAATCATTCCCGCACATTGTTACCTGCTGCTCCATATTGTTATTATTGCTGTTAGCGACTAAATGAAATATTTTTGTCGTATTTTTATTAAAACTTGTACAGTGTGTTTGGAGTTACAAATGGAGCTATTAAATTTCACGTTTTATGTGAAAAACGGGGATTTCATATGAGGAGCGCGTAATAGTATTCAATTCAAGGGCTGGTGGCGCTGCACAGATTGACAATTATATAAATAGTTGGCTATAATTTATCACATTTTTTGTTCGCTTCAATTAAATACAACAATTGAAAATTGAATGTATTCAACTTTCACCTGTCATGCCCTTAATATTTTTTTCTCCCCATAAACGATTTCGCGTTGTTGAGACTACTTAATACCCGAACATTGTACACAGAACAGTTTGTACATGTGAAAAGAAAGTTATGTAACACTTCCTCTATATAAAAATAATAAATTTTTCCATTAGATTTGTATGAGAGACAGCTCAACACAAAAACTGGTAATATTTTTACTGTGTTGTACATGACATTATTATATGACATTATTGCCATAATATTTCAGGTTGTCTCCCATTTTCCTTACAAATGGATTTAAAGTGGTGGCTGTCATAGCAATGAATTACATGGTGTTTGGATTGTATATGCGGTCATGTACGAGAATCACACTTTTTCCGAGCTAAATCTGTTGTGTCATCAGTACACAAGAAATAAGGAAGTTACGTTAGAACGTTTTGTCATAAATGTTCTTTTTATTTTCCTTACCGGATAATGTGGTCAATGTCTTTGTTCCATTTCGCTGTATTTACACAATAATTTTTGACGTTAAAACAATAGAAAAACCACAAACGTGTTTCACAATTGTGTGTTAAATGCTTCAATAATCTTAGTAATTGTATGTGAAATGAATAACCGATGGGAAATAACAGGCACACAAAATAACTACTTCTTAGACCAATTCACGTTACTTCTGAAACCGACTCTTACTTGTATTACGTCGCATTAGGCCTCAGCCTCGCCGGCTTCCTTACGTTCTTAAAGATTTGAAAATTACGGTGGCCGTGAGGTCTCTAGCAACCCTATGTATACCGAATTACCTGACACACTTGTAGTTTTTCACACAAGTACAACTGTAGCGGATAATTACCTCGAGAAACCTTAAAATTTTGTAATCTATCTTGTCATTGCAGACATCAAAGAGAGATCGTTCTACTTCTTGATGTCAATATTTTTTTTACTTTACTTTATTATAATAGATAATGAAAAAATAGTACATTACATTGGACCCTGCGAAAGAATTCACTACATGAGGACACAATTCTGTGGTGCGAGTCAATTTTTAGAGTGTTTTTCAGAGCAACAAGCTGTGAAAACGTTATTTTGACGAGTGTAGAGCTTGCATATCCAAGCCAAAAGGGAGGTATGCAACTTCACGAGTCAAATTAACAGTTTTCAAAGCGTGTTGCTCAAACAAAAACGAGTGAGTTTGCGAGTTTTCAAAAGGAATATATATTTTCGTCAAGCAAAATTATTCTTCCTTTTACAGCAAAAATAACGTTTTTATCGGTATATTTAACTTTTCCTAAGAAAAAAAAATTGCCGATAAAATATTAAATTTGCCGATAGAAATGTTCTTTATTTATATTTGGTCGTTTTTCATGCATATTCCACAAATGATGAAGTTTTCTGTGCAAACGACGAAATAATTTTTCTGTACTTTCAACTTTTTCGTCGGAAAAAAGTTTTCGGCGAAAAAAATTTACTGCCGAATAAAAAATTTACGGTGAAAAAAAATTTCCGACGAAAAAAAAATTTCCGGCGAAAACTAATTTTTTCGGCGCGAAAAAAAGTTACTGGCGAGGAAAAAGTTTACGATGAAAAAAATTTCCGGAGAACAAAAAATTTCCGACGAAAACAAAGTTTGCGGCCAGAAAAAATTTTCCGACCGAAAAAACTTTCTGGCGAAAAAAGTTTCGACAAAAAAAACATTTTCCGAATAAACAAAAATTCTGGCGAAAAAAATCGACAAAACAATGGAACGGTGAAAAACCAATTTCCTACGAAAAAAAGTTTCCGTCAAAAAAAATTTTCCGACAAAAAAATTTCCGTCGGAAAAAACTTTCGGTGAAAAAAAAAGGTCCGGCCAAAAAAAATTTTCCGACAAAAAAATTTCCGTCGGAAAAAATTTCGGTTTAAGAAAAAAAATTCTGACGAAAAAACAAAGTCTCGGCGAAAAACAAAAATTCTGGCCGAAAAAAAGCTACTCGAGAGAAAAACAATTTACGGTAAAAAAAATAAATTCCGGCGAAAAATAAAAATCTTTCCGCGAAAAAAAAATTCGCGGCGAAAAACAGTTCCGGCGAAAACAATTTTCGACGGAAAAAAAAAAGTTACTGGCGAAAAAAAAATTTTACGGTGGTGGCCAAATATTTCCGGCAAGAAAAAAAGTTTACGACGAAAAAAAAAAAATTCCGAACAAAAAAAATTTGGCAAACAAAAAAAATTTGCGCGGAAAAAAAAATTTCCGGCGAAAAAAAAATTTGCGGTGAAAAAAAATTTCTGGCGAAAAAAAGTTTCCGGCAAAAAAAATTTCCGACAAAAATTTCTGGCAAAAAAATGTTCAAATATTTCGGGCAATTTTATCAGAAATAGATCAAAATTTAGTGTTGAATGGGGCATAGATTCGTCGCTTTTATAGCAGACATGTTTCTATCCATTCTATATTTTAACAATCGCCCGAAATATTTTAAAAATTGCACGATCAAAGAAACATTGACCGATTTAAATTACCACCGCTGCAGATACAAACAGCATAACAAAATTTTGACCAGTACTCCCAAATGTTAACATAACAACGAATCTACTAAGTCAAAGAGTTTCTCTTTGAATAATCGAACAAACGAGGTGTATATAAGGCCGCATAGTCGAGATTATTACTCAGTCATTATGTCACCACGCTGATATACACATGGTCGTGCGATAAAGGTGTACTGATGAGGCGTAAACGTCCCAATCAGCCAAAGTTTTTGTCGTGGATTGTTAAAATATAGAATGGATAGAAACATGTCTGCTATAAAAGCGACGAATCTATGCCACATTTCTAAATTAACGCTAAATTTTGATCTATTTCTGATAAAGTCGCCCGAAATAGTTTGAATAAAAATTTCTGTCGGAAAAAAATTTTCGGCGAAAAAAAATTTCTGGCGAAAAATAATTTACGTTTAAAAAAAATTCCGACGAAAACAATTTTATCGGCGAAAAAAAGTTACTGGCGAAAAAAATTCCGGTGAAAAAAAAATTTCCGGCGAAAAAAAGATTCCGACGAAAAACAATTTTTTCGGCGAAAAAAAAATTTCGACGAAAAAAATTTTGACAAACAAAAAAAATTTATGGCGAAAAAAAATTTCCGGCGGAAAAAAATTTTCGGCGAAAAAAAATTTCTGACGAACAATAGTTTGCGGCGAAAACAATTTTTTCGACGAAAAAAATTTTCGTCGAAAAAAGTTTTTGGCGAAAAAAAAATTCCGGCGAAAAAAAAATCGAAAACTCCGAGCACTACGTGACCTTCTAGATGCCACGACTCTTCCAGAGTTTTCCCGGAAAAGCGGCATATGAAATTTTTCATAGAAATAAAGTTTTCACAATGATGAGAACAATAGAAAAATACATTGGCCATAGAAAAATGTCATTTTCAAACCTCGATATCTCAGCCAATTTTCAACCGATTTTGATGAGTCTGAGCTCGTTGGAAAGCGACGTAGTTTTTTTTAAAAAATAATTTGTAGAGGGAGGGGGGTGAGGGGAAAAAACTCAAAAGTTTGCGTCCCTTGCGTCCTTGTCCCAAAAGTTTTTGTATGGCGTTTTTTGAGTTTGTGGACTTCTTTTTTGGGGTGTGGGGACTGCGTCACGCCCTTCGCTACCGCTCGGGGCATGATTTTCAACGGTGCAATATTCCCACGTGAGCGAAAAGGCACCTTGTACGAAAAAAATGAGTTGTGCACATAAAACTTGTGCTAGGAATATGTAGGCAAAAGAGGTAGTGTTTGGCGTTTCCAGCCCAAACTTAAATTAACTTTGTCATCGGCTCCAAGTTATTTTCAATTACCAATTGTTTGTCAAGAATAAAATATTTTCTGTTACAACAACACTGAATTGAATTTATTCGAAAAAAATGTTTTTCACGAAAACCTTTTACTGAAATAAACACGTCCATGTGGTAGAGCTAAAGACAATTTTCCTTTTGCTGTTTGTTCACTTTCCAATAAATGGAATTGTTTTGGTTCACCCGAAAAGCATTTATTGTCTCACAATATTTCTCAAATATACATAAAATACAAGAACACTTGAACGCTTCAACCACCAAATGCAGTTTGTATGGAAAAATGTTTGGAACGAATGCCCACAATTAAAGTTGACTTCAAAATTGGTAAAAACGAGACGAGAGCTTCGAGCTCAAGTGTACATTCAAATTCTTGACCCCATACCCCCACTTCATTGCAAAGGAAAAAAAATCGCTATAAAAAAGACTTACTGTGTCTACAATACGAAGGTGACGGATGCGAAATTTTTTTCATACGGCCATCCAGAATCTAAAGTAATGAAATTAAAATCCAATTCCAAAAATTAGACTCTCAACTCGTTATAAGGAGATAAAGACCTCCGAAACGCATCAGCGATAGACGTTCCGTTCCTCTGAGATCAAGCACGCTAGAGTAAAACCGCTCACTTCTCGTATTCGCTCTTTGCGCAAACGTTTCACTTAAGATGAAAAACATTGAATAGAAAATTTTCAGTCGTTCACTAGTTTTACATTATTAACGCTTCCATACAGCGAACCTTAAAATAGATTTTAACTAATTTAAAAGTTAACAATGACTATAATTTATCATGTCGCTTTCGGTTTACAGTTAAAGTAAATTTTATTTCATTTCATATGCAGTTGGATAGAAATTCCCGTACATTGAATAAATAAAATTAGCTTTTGAAAATGTGAACAAAACTACTGAACGCTTGGACGTATGAATACTGGATCTTTTGTATAGAATTTTCCTATTGAAAATGTTAAATTGTAAAAACCACACAGACATAATTTATTATACATAGTGTTCTCAACTTATTGCGTTCAGTACTCGTCAAATACACGTTGCATAATAGGGAGGTCAGAAATGTATGGAAAAATTTACATTTATTGACAACTTTGAAAAGCGCGGAAAATGTATAAAACTTACGAAGCGCTGCCGAATGCTTCAAGGTTTTTTTTCGTTAATACCACCAAGCTGGAGGTGTCTACTGAGTTCATTCCGCTTAATTTTCAAATGTTCGTAAAGTCCTACATACAATTTCCCTTTTTACGGACGATTATCTACAATTTGTCCCTTAGACATAGGGATGAACGTCATAACTTCTTATGATACTTTCAGAGTTGGAGTAAGAAATAGTTAGTACACGTTTCAGCAGATGGCGACTTCCGTTGCTATTCAATAGACACATGAATACCTTTCGCCCGATAAGCCTCACATCTTTTCTGCTCAAAACTCTAGAAAACCTATTCAACCCGTACCTCTGTGATGGGGCGCTGTAACAATACAAAATACACTCTCAGCAGCACGCCTATCAATCCCGAAAATCGGCAGAGAGCGCATCAGCTCATAATCTTTTCGCATTAGGGGCACAACAGACCCATTGGAGGCCTAGGTGTTGGGGTAACATTGTTATCCCAACCACTTATCCTTATGCTTACATCCTTAGGGGGAATTTCTAAATAGCTCGGGGTACTTTTCTCAAGGTTTCGCTGATGATCTCTCAATTCTACTGGTTGGTGTATATGTAAGAACATTGTGTGAAATCATGCAAACTGCCATCCGATTGATTGAAAGCTGGTGCAATCAGCACAATCAGAAGTTAACGCGGACAAAACTCGCCTAATCTTGTTCACAAGGAAAAGAATTATCGTAGGTTTGAAAGCAATAAAAATATTAGGAAAAGCAATCGTACTTTCCACCGGGCCAAAACATTAGCTGGGTGATCACGGACTCTAAATTGAAATTCATTTAAAACATCAGACTAAGAAAGAGCTTACCACCAGGACCTATTATGTTGAATTTTGTGAATTTCTGGGAATTTTGTGAATTTCTGGGAATTTCTGGGAATTTTGTGAATTTCTGGGAATTTTGTGAATTTCTGGGAATTTTGTGAATTTCTTCATTTCTTCTTTTTTCATTTAAAACATCAAACTAAGAAAGAATTTACCACCAGGGCCTATTTTGTTGAATTTTGTGAATTTCTGGGCATTTTGTAAATTTCTGGGCATTTTGTGAATTTCTGGAAATTTTGTGAATTTCTGGGAATTTTGTGAATTTCCGGCAATTTTGTGAATTTCTGGGAATTTTGAGAATTATGAGAATTTCTGGGAATTTTGTGAATTTCTGGGAATTTTGAGAATTTTGAGAATTTCTGGGAATTTTGTGAATTTATTCATTTCTTCTTTTTTCATTTGAAACATCAAACTAAGAAAGAACTTACCACCAGGGCCTATTATGTTGAATTTTGTGAATTTCTGGGAATTTTGTGAATTTCTGGTAATTTTGAGAACTATGAGAATTTCTGGGAATTTTGTGAATTTTGTGAATTTCTGGGCATTTTGTGAATTTCTGGGAATTTTATGAATTTCTGGGAATTTTGTGAATTTTTACGATTTTTTGTGATTTTTTGTAAACTTTTTATACATGAATTGACAAATCGATAGCATCAATCATTCTAAACTTCTATTTCCTGAAAGGAACTTGCGTGTTCCTATGATTCAAGTTCAAATATGATCAAAATTGGTCAAAAGGTTCTGGATATGAGGTCGAAGTAGTGACGTGGTTTTTATCGATGGAATGTGAAACTTTTTGCGTATATCTCCAAAGCTTTAGCATATCAACAGTTTATTAGAGTATCAAATTATAACTATGGTTTTACAAAAAGGTGAAAATATTTCGTGGAAATTAAGCTGGTTTTCCATCAAAGGGTTGATAGATCAGAGGTTCACAAAATTTTGTTAACGAAATATTAGTCGAATTCTTCAAATATGCTATTTTTGCGGAGTCTGTATCACGCATGGAAGCGTGGTGTAACAGATAAGCACATTCATAAGAGTATAAAGTGCTCACCGTCAAAATCCGGACAAAAACTCAGGATGATACACAATGCCTCAAAGTCCGGACGATCATTATAATCATCGTCCGCATTTTGTATATTCGGATTTTGAGGCATCCTGATTTTGGAGCATCCGGATTTTCTGGCAATCTTTTTTTCATTAACATATCTGTCATATGTTTTGTCTACTCGCCTCCTCCACGCTTTTTCCTCTTAGGTTCCTGCCCTGCGGTGCTGCTTTTCTAACGATCAATTTCTTGTTTGTCTTATTTTTTTGTTATCAACATCCATCATCCCTGAGTAAGAATCGCACGGGGACCTCCGTTCGGGCCCATTGTTTGTCTTGTAACTTAAATTTAAACCCTCATCACATGACTCTAACAAAATTGTATACAGAACTTTTTGTTTTATCCGGATTTCATCCGGAATCATTTGTTATTTTAAGGCATCCGGATTTTGTATCAGCCAGATTTTTTCGTCCAAATTTTGTGCATCCGGATTTGGAACGATCAACATATTTAAGAGTATAAGCTGGGGGGGGGGGGAGGGGAGATTCGAGAGCCATGTTTTGTTACAAAGTCAAAAAAATAATTTTAAGTTGTCAAACGAGAAAAATGTTACTACGTCACCACATTCTCGACAAGAGTGAAATATTTTATGATTTACGGTGTGATTTACAATCGTTGTTTCATTTCGTGATAAGGGCATCCGAGCTCAAGGAGGGGAGAGTTTGAAGATGACAATTTTCGCCTGACATTTTTATAAATGGAAGGCCTTGCCTAAATCAGTTTGAAGCTATTAAATAAGGGGCTACCACAAAAATTAAACATTCGAGCAAACATTTAGACGAAGCGAGGTATGCCACAAAGCATTGAAAATTTTTGTGAATTTTTGTGAATTTTTGCGAATTTTTGTGAATTTTTTCGAACTTTTGTGAATTAATTCTGGGCCTATTATCCCTGCTTGCCACACTATGGAGGTGCAGAAGTGCAGTTGGTGAAAACTGGGGCCCCAGTCCCAAACCTCTACATAGATATGAATAGTAAGGATCGGAGTGGTTCGACCCAAACCTGACCCACAATTTTAGCGGGTCGACCCAAACCAGACCCAAAGTTTTAGAACACAGAAAAACGATTTCTGTGAATTCTGCAACTGTGGGTCAGATGTGGGCCGACCCGCTAAAATTGTGGGTCAGGTGTGGGCCGACCCACTTCGATCCTATGAATTGCATAGCAACCGTTAGACCAATGTTAACGTAGGCGCCGTTAATGTAATGGCCTCGATGCCAAATAGATAGTGTTCAAAAAGAACTCGCCAAAATTCAAAGACTAGCTTTGTTTGGTATAATAGGAGCAATGAAATCAACCCCAAAATCGGCTGTGGAAGCAGTGCCAAACATTGAACCATCACAAATCCACATTGAAGTCACTGCGAGCGCTACTTGTCTAACGCTACACCAATCATCGCTACTTGACAAACGTAGCTCTGGGCATTCAAAACTTTGGCATAAAATTATTCAAGAAAAGGCATTCTCGCTACATTCAACAATCTTCCAAGCAGAAACCTTTGGAATCTCACAATGCAGCAAAGAAGTATTCACAAAAGGAACTCACTACTAGCCAATAGTTTACTCAGATAGTCTCAGTGCACTAAAGTCTATCAGCGCTTATAAAATACAATCATCTACTGTACTAGAATGCTGAAGTAGACTACAATTTATGGCCAGTTTTTACCAACTGCACTTCTGCACCTCCAAACAGTGTAGCAAGTGCTTTCTTAGTTCGACGTTTTAAATGAAGGGTCCATTTCAATTTAGAGGCCAGAGGCTGTGCTTAGAAGGAGAAAAATTTTAAAAACCATTGTACACCAATCCAAAAACTGTATTACGATTAGTGCACAAAACTCAACATACTTTCTCTCACTTAGTAAAAGGAACATCAAAAGAATGGCTTGCATACTAACCGGTCACCATCTTCTGAACAAAGACATGCACACCATCGGCCAAACAGTCAGTAACGATTGTCCCAAAGTGCGGCGACATAGAAACTGCACGTTTAACCCTCTTATCAGCTAAGCTGGCATTTTTTCTCACCCTCTCACTTCAAGAGTAGATTCTTCTAATTAATTACGATAGACGGTGACCGAAACAAGCTCCTTTACAACAGTCAAGTTACAAAAAAAAACTCACAGATTTCCTTATACATTCAAATAAAATTTTATGAATATTTTCATGAAGGAAATTTTTTCTTTAAATTACATAAAAATAAAAATTAAACAACAAAATTGCAAACGAAATTACTGTGTAGGACAAATAATTACCATAGCAAGTGATTCTTTGCATATAAAGCGATATAGTCTGTGATGGATTTTATATTGCCTTTGGGATCGTTAATTAATCCCTCAGAAACGTCAGAAAATATGAAAAATATGAATCTTGTTTAACAAAAAGTAAGCGCGAAGCGGAAAATATAAATGGAAATAGCTGAACAAAAAGTTTTTATCTTTCGATTTATTGTTTGTTAGCTTTTTATTTTTATTTTTTTTCCTTTTTTGCTTGAGGAATGTGAGGCATATTTTTGATGGTTTATACGATTTTAATGACTTTTGTTGCATTAATTATTTCAAGTTCATATTTTGCTACTTCGTCTCAATTACAAAATTTAAACAGAGTTCTCGTTGGTTGAAGGTGTTACATGAAACGTGAATTTTACATGAAATGATGACGTTGCCAATTTTTCGTGACTTATATGGAGGCCGAATCGTTCATATAAATAATGAAGTTGCTTTATTACGATATTGATTGAAATGTTGGAAAAATTATTGTTTAATAGTGGCACGTTTGTATTGAGTGACTCCAACTATATGGAAGTCATATAGAATTTCACGTTAAAGCAGGCCCGTAGCTACGCAGAGAAAAGAGGGTGGGGGGGGGTGCCTCCATGAAAATCAGGGAATATTTTTTTGAAAACGTTTTCTCAAATTTTCTACATTTTTTCCAGTTTTTCCAATTTTTTTTTCAGTTTTTCCAAATTTTAATTATTTTTTTAAATTTCAAATTTGTATGAAATTGCTAACAAAGTGTAGATAGTGTCACTGAAAGCAAAAAAAACGTATTTTTAGAGAAATATGAGTGATCATGCTCGGAGCGGTAGCGGAGAGCGTGACGCAGTCCTCACACCCCAAAAAAAAACGTCCACAAACCCAAAAAACTCCATACAAAAACCTTTGGGACAAGGAGCCATATATAGACGAACTTTTGAGTTTTTTCCCCTCGCCCCCCCCTTCCCCTCCAAATTATTTAAAAAAAAACTACGTCGCAGCAGCTTTCCAACAAGCCCTCACTCATCAAAATCGGTTGAAAATTGGCTGAGATATCGCCAATCAAAGATGAACAATTCCTATGGAAAAGTGGTCAAATTACCTTTGTAATTAATAACAATTTTATGCCTGTGTGGTGT
>CM055403.1:180040809-180068208 GCA_029228625.1 Pseudolycoriella hygida | reverse complement strand
AATTTTTTTTCTAAGAAAATTTTCTTTTCTGAGAAATTTTTTTTCAAAAAATAGAAATTTTTTTACCAACTGAAAACTTCCAAAACGACTGATATCACAACAAAAACCTTTTTAAAGGTAGAGTGTGACGCAGTCCGTAAGTCCGCTTCCAAAATTAATGATATCGCTTGAGGTGACGCTATCGCAGATAAAACGCAGAAGTTCGTTTGAATGGAACATTGTGTTAAAAGTTTTGATTTCCTGAAAAAATTAGAGCGCTTTCTTTGAAACAAAATTACGTTAAAAAAAATTGCGTCACAAATGCCGGACCCAACGACGAAATAATTTTTCTGTACTTTCAGTTTTTGCCCTGCAAAAATTTGACTTTTGTTTCTTATTGCGTAGATTTTTTAGAGTAAATTTAAATTTTTGCGTGTAAAAACTGAAAGTATTGAAAAATTATTCCGCTGGTGGGTCCGGCATTTGTGACGCAATTTTTTTTAACACAACGTATTTGGTATTTTGGTTTAAGAATTTCAAGGAAAACTCCCCCACCCACACCTGTCATCATTTGTTTAAAAGCTCCTTGCAAGGACGATAAGAAATCGAATATACTGACAATTTAATTAAAAAAACCAAATTCAATATTGAAATGAGTTTTTTAAAGTTGGTTAAAGTTTAGAGGTTTCGTTTCATTTCGTGGAATTGGAAATGATTTAATGTCTGCAGTGTCTCTTTTGAACGAATTGATATTTGAAATTAAATCGGAATCAATTGAAACAAGAGTAATTTTTTTCCTACAAAAAACAGGCGAAGTGGCTTTTCATCTCGCCAATTTTGATTTGAAAATGAAATGAAAAATCACAGTCAATATTCCGATGTTCAATTTTAGTAGAACTATATGTTTTCTTCCTTTTTCAAAAAAAAAATGCAGAACTCATAACGTATACACACTATCCAAATCATACACAGAACAGAATACATTTTCAATTTCCAAATGACAGTTCAATATAGCATCTGCGACAGAAATGCAATTTTCATCCAAATGCGAGCGAACCGTACTATTTGGTGTTGCATATGGGAAAAGTATGATGTGTTGTAAAGATACCGTAAGCCAATAATTCACTATTTTTATTCAATGAATCGAACTTGTATATTATCACTTTGATCATTTCGATGGTAGTGTGAATTTTCTGGAATCGGTAAAGACAAAAAATTCAATCAAAACTGATTTGAATGAAAAGGGGCTGAGTTGATTTTGAATTTCATTATTTTGATTGAAAACGAAATGCAAGAAAAATACGTTAGACGAAGATTACGTACCAAACACGTGAGCCGACTGGCTGCCGACAATAACATAGGGACATCTGCACCTCCAGCTTTAAAATATTTTGTTCTTATATGGTAGCATTTTCCCATAAGAACGATATGACCCATCGGCGATATTTATTTACGAATCGTATAGAGGTATAACCTTTTTCCCGAAGTATAAAATTATGCAAGTTTTTGTTACGTCAGAAAGTTCTGTATGCAATTGGGTGATTACGTCCCCAGATAACACAGATCACACTTTTTAATGTGGTTGCTCACTGAATGTACATTAAATGTGCAAAATCCAATGTTGTTGAGAATACGTACATAAAATGTACAAAAAATGTACCTTTGAAGTGGTACATATTTCGATGTATATAAATAGCACTTTTTTTGTGCCATTAAAGCTCGAAATTATTGCACTTGATAACAAGTACATTTTTCGCACATTTTATGTGCGTGATAAGTTGTACACTATTCCTATCACATTTAATGTACCAAAAATGTGCTTGTGATGTACTTTCTATAATTTAACACTTTATACAAATTTAACACACCAACACATAAGTATCCGGTGGCACAATTGGTAAAGCAGTCGACTCATAATCCCGAGCGTCTTAGGTTCAAGCCCTGCAAATTAAAGAAATTTTTCTAAAAAAAATGAGAGCTTGGCATAAAAAATGTAGATGGAGGACGTAGCGATCATCAGAATAAGAAAATCCGAAATAGAAAAGTCGGAAAACAAAATTAAATTTCCCTTTCTTTTCTTGTATGACATTAGATGTACATTAAATGTGCTAGTAATTTACACTAAAATGTACATTAAACGTACATTAAATGCGTATTCAAGGTGTTTTTAATGTACATTAGATGCACATACATGTACCACACTTCAGTGTACATTTAATGTACATTAAATGGATTCACATTTAATGTACATTTCATTAAATGCTCTTCTCGTTCCAAAGAAAAGGGCGCTTTTTAATATACATTAAATGTCCTGGAACTGGAGCACATTAAATGGGATCAGCACATTTTCCGATGGCACTTTATGTACATTTCGTGGGGTCAATTGCTATCTGGGGTTATAGCGTGATTCATTTAAAATTTTTGTGGTTGACATTTTGTGTAAGTTTTTTTTATGCGAGGACGAGTCAAATTAAACGCTTGTCGTTTCTTTTAAATTGTACCAAAATTTTTTATTTCTAACCGACCGGTTTCATTCGCTATGCAAACATTATCAAGGTTCTTATATGACTAAAGAAACAGGTGAAATTAGATTAAATTAAAATTAGAAGAAAGGTCCAACTACTACATAGATAACAAAAGTAAGGAACAAACTTGGACATTAATACTTTAAGGTCAATTCACAGAAACCAAGACACATATTTACATAATTAAGAGGAAAATCGTTTTCAAAGAGTGTCTCGCAACATATGTCCGCTCCATTTTAACTCACAGTCGTAAAAGATATTGTTCGTACTCGAATTTGGCGTGTCTTCGGTCAAGTCAATTATATTGTCATCTACCTTTCTCTTCAACTCAAAAGGTCAAGCAATGGTGATTTTATATAGCCATCGTCAATGTTTAGGAGGTTTTCGTGGTTATGTCTCTTAATATGAATTGCTTCACAGTACTCTATTTTCCAGAGCTGGCTTATAGGTTGAACCAGCCTCAGGTCACTTATGTCGATTTTATGGTTGGCACTAAAAATATGTTTTCCAACTGCCGTCTTCGTTTTCCAATTAGCTGACTTCACATGCTCATTAAATCTGATAAACAACTTCCTGATGGTCATACCAAAATAATATCTCCCGCAGCAACCACATTGAATCCAATATATTCCTGATTTGTGCAGATCCAGGGACGTGTCTTTTGTCGTTCCTAAAAGGGCTCGCAATGATCTTTCATTCCTATGAACAAATTCAGTGTCAAATTGGTTGTATATCTGTTTCAGGAACTTCGTCACTCTCTTACGCTTATCCGTTTCGTTCGGTCTCTAGGTTCATTGTAAAAGGTTGACATTTCAGAAAGTCTTTTCTTTTTCTTATGTTTATTAATAATACTCAAAATGGCGGATTCCTTATACCTGTTCACTACACCAATCTTTACTATTTTTTGGGTCTCTTTTTCTATTTTAGGCTCATTCAGGGGGATGCTCATCATAAAGTGTGCCAAAGAATGGTATGCTGACATTTTGTGTTTCATGTCATGATCACGAGTCACTTCAAAATGCGTAAATTTAAAGAATTCGTATAAGTGTTTTTTGCAAAGAGATAGCTGTTTGGTTTCAAATGGAAAGTTGTTAGATTCGTTGTTTTGTGTATCAAGGTACCAAACAAATTGGTCGATATGCGTCATTAGTTGGAAAAGTGGTCAATTTTTATGTCTTTAGAAGTATCTGTGAAGGTATGAAAAAAACATCATCGGGAAATGGTAGTACGGTGAAAAGTGTAATATCAGATTTCATACCTTGCGAATAAAGATTAAACACTTCATAGCACACACGCTTTTTAAGCTATCTTCTCGCGTCCACGTGTCTTTTAACATTTAGTGCTCCTATGTGTGACAGAGCCTCATGACCTAGCGACCGACAATGTCTATTCCCGCGTAGCCTCTAGCAGGGGACTCAACTAATTGAGATATAACGACTTTGGATTAGTGGAAGCACTGGAAAAAGCTTTACGTAATTTGTGAACGATCCCAAAGAGCCAGCAGCCCGGTTCCAGTCGGCGCACAACTTTTGCTATAGTTCTATTATGTTACTTGTATTCTTTAAGTTTTATGGTTTGTATAAAGCGAACGAGTAACAGGTGGTGTATAGGCATTGGATTGAGGGGAAAGCATAAAGTTATCAATTATAGGTAACAGAAACTTGGAAAGCAATAAACATGGTCAGGTTAATTGCACTGCTTTTATCCGAGCTTTTTATCACTGTTTTTAATTCATTCAAATGCTCATGTTATCTTGGGAGTATTTATTTGTTCACTATGTGCATAATTTAATGAAATTAAACGTGCGCTTTATGTCGAAATAATGACTGCTTTCGTTTATTTTTACAACCGAAAAACAACAAAATAGGAAAAAAAAAACTTTTACGACTTGAGCTATCAGCGTGTTTATCAGAAAGTTCTATCACATAAAAATCGTTTGAAAAAAGAATAAATCAAAACAATTTTTTTTATTGCTCATTGCGTGCCGTACGGTTTTAGGTCAATAAACAAATTATGTATTTAAGTTTCGTAAAGAAGAATGCACTTTTCAGTCGCTCATATCGTATTGTCGTGCAAACAATAATTACGTTAAATGGATTTGTTTGGCTGGCGTAAAATTTACCAATTTATTTATTTTTTTTACGTCCAATTACCTTATCAGTTTTTCAACTTATAATCTCAGCACTTGGGTACGCTAACCCCATGATTATTGTCGTTGTTTACCACATTCGATTCTTGTTATCCCTAATGGCTTCTAGCGAAATTTAAAACAAATTGTTTCCCTTGCTTAAGCCGGTTCTTAGTCATCACTGTCAGTGTGTCAGTAGCAGATTACCGGATAGAAAAAAAAATTTGTTCTTAAATGCTACAAACATATAAACGTACTTCTGCCTCGTAGTCGAACACAAGAAATTTCTCTTCGGCGGATAATATTCTACATTTTTTTTAAATTCTATTCGTTTTCCATGGGGGTCATTCATAAAGTACGCACGCACCAAAGGGAGGACGGGGAGTTTCACAAAGCATACGGTATTGTTCGAGGGGGAAGATTGGTTCTGAGTTCATTTTTCAGGAAGGTGGAAGGTTGTGGGATAAATGGCCCCATATATCTTCTTTCTATCAAGAGTATTTGCCATGCTCCTAAGAGAGGCAACAAGCCAGACGCTCATTTATGCCTGGAAGGGAATTCGTTCATTTATAGAAACAGCAGCTTTGCTCTCCCCACGAACAGCCGCCCTTTTTAAATGTTCTCTCAACTAGAAATCTCACCATCATCGAAATCCTTCTGTCAATAGAAAGTTGGAGGAGATGTTCAAAGACCAATAATTATCAAAAATAATTGTTCCATCAGTGATAGAACTCGCACGGAGGCCTGTGTGTGGAATGCTAACAATATTATATCCCTACTACTACATGTCAAATCTGAACTGGTGATATAGCTCAGTATATGTTGTAGATGTAGAGCTTCAATTAGGCTGTACCTAATGGTGTAACCACCCAAATACTTTCTTCTCGCATTAAAGGAGCACAGTAACATAAGAAATACTCAGCTGTGCCCATGTGTTTTCCACATAGTTCACTGCTTGGATCCGTGCGTTTGCCAATGGTTGCCAAAGTGTCTCATCAGCACACCGATGATGGTTTTGAGTCTCACCCTGCTTACGTTAATTAAGTACTTCGAATGATTCCTATTAATTGGCGGCAGCCTGTTCCCTTTGTATTGCTCCAGTGAGATACAAACTCACGCATTCTTTCTAATCGTATTTTCATTCTCAAATTGGTGTAAGGAGTGACATTAGCCGGTTCTGGGCCTTCCATCCGGACTTTGCCCCGATCCTTGATAGTTCGTTATTTTCCATACCATTGTTCAGGGACCCATATCAGGTTTACGTGGTTTGATGGAGAGAGTTTGTTCAGAGCTTCCCAGCATTCTAATACTAATGCCGATTTAAAAGTTTGTGCTTACAATGCCTTCAGAACTACTTGACTGTCCGCGCAGATGGAGATGGTTTCACCTCTCAAGTCCAATTCTTTCGCAATGAAGCAACCTTCTAGTATTGCTGTAACCGAGGGGTTTTTCACTCAGAGATTTGATGAGATTGAAATCTTTAAAGTTTTCTCAAATCGATTCCGTAACCCTACAAAAATATTGTTTGGCCTCACAAAAATATTTGTTTTTAATTTTCGATATCAGTAGTTTTGGAAGAAAAGAGGAAACAAATTTCCGGCGAAATTTCTTTTTCGCAAGAAAATTTTTTTCGCCGGAAAATTGTTTTCGACAAATTTTTTTTTCGCCAGAACTTTTTTTCGCCAGAAATTTTTTTCGCCGGAACCATTGTTTCGCCGGAAATTTTTCTCGCCGGGAATTTTTTTTGCCGGAAATTTCTTTCGCCGCTAATTTTTGCGCCGAATTTTTTTTTCGCTGAAAATTTTTTTTTCGCCGGAAATTTTTTTCGCTGAAAATTTTTCGCTCTTCGCAGAAATGTTGAAAAATTCCGGCGAAAAAAAAAGTTTTCAGCGAAAAAATAATCGGCGCAAAAAAATTAGCGGCGAAAGAAATTTCCGGCAAAAAAATTCCGGCGAAAAAATTCCCGGCGAAATAATTTTTTCCGGCGAAAAAAAATTTCTGGCGAAAAAAAAAGTTCTGACGGAAAAAATATTTCTGGCGAAAAAAAAAATTTTTTCGAAAAAAGTTCGGCGAAAAAAATTTTTGGCGAAAATTTCCGGCGAAAAAAATTTTTGTCCAAAAAAGTTTTCCGGCGAAAAAAAAATTCCTTTGACACGAAACATCTATCTCCAACAAAACAAATTTCCCCCTAAATCCGTCCCATGCCACCGTCGACCATTTTGTTGATCACCCTGACACACTACACACCAGCCCAACAACTTTTCCTATGACACCAAACATCTATCTCCATCACAGTCCAAAAATTTTGCTCATATTTGACCCATACTTTGAATACACTCACACACACATACAAAACATTCTTTTATATGGGCTTTGTATGGTGGCTTCTAAGAGACCTAACGCCCAAACGAGGCCGGTACCCCCCTCCTCTTTTTTAAAATCTCACATGGCGTAGAATGCCCACCCGAAGGTCCCTACAAAATTTCAAGAAAAGCTATCGAGCCGCTTTCGAGCACGAGCCAAAAAAGTCGGTTTTCATACAAATGTCTCTGGAACTAACTAACTAACTTAGGATGTTTCCATTAACTCTGGCTTCTATGAAATAGAAAATTTTGTATGGAAAATGACGATTTTCTAAAGGTCATATCTTCGGATCCACTGGACCGATTTTAATGAGTAAAAAGTCGATTTCAATCAAACTTTTACGAAAAATCCGACAAACTAGGTCTCAGGGGGTACGACGCAAGGGAAAAAAGTCAAAACTTAGCTGTAAATATGGTTCCGCCGTCTACGAAAAAAATTTTTCTTAATTTTTTGATCGTATGAAGACTTGCGTCACGGGCGCATTGCTACCGCACGCCCATGATTTAGAGAAAAAGGGCAAAATATGTGGCGCTGACGACGTTTTAAAGTGCAAAAATTGAAAAAAATGCAGTTTTTGATTTTTTCCACCCAAAAATTTTCTTTAAAAAGGCCAAAGAATATTTTTTGTGGGGTTACGGAATCAACTTGAGAAAACTTCTTTTTGCGGAGCTGCCATGTAAAGCAGTAAAGTTTAGTAGAACCTCCACTGCTACAGTGTACATGTTGGAGTTTGTATTTATGGTTCCACAGAAAGGAATCATAAGTGTGTGTTGGTCGGATTACTGAGCTGCAGGTACAGTACATGACCTTACGTGAGAGTCCCCACTTGGAACCAAAAGCTTTGCGACATTGCCACAGCGCCATTAGAGCTCGCGTCAATATTGGCGTTCCACAAAGGATCGACAGTCCAGGCAAGACCATATAGATTTGCTACAAGCCATATATCCTTTTCTATATATCGGAGTCGTAAAAAAAAGACGCGACGCACCAGTCTACCGACTCTATAGAAGACGTAATTGGCCGGTGTTCTGATTTCATGTACTCCCATGTAAATCAGTACCACTTCAAAGGTTCTTTTTGCTGGAAGCCATTTCATTCGTTGCTTAAAAATGCAAGCGACTCGTTTACAACAGATATATTATTTTAGCATTTCCAATTATCTTAATCTACACCATGTTAAGCAAATAATGGAACTTCAAACAACTTGTTTTTCCACATATACCTTGTTAAATGGTAATGTTAAATAAATATTGGGTCGTGTAGCACATCCCATTCACTTTGTCTAATTACTTGTGTGGATTCCTGTTTTGTGTTGTTTTGAGCTAACCAGATTGGAATGTTTATATCCATCCACATTTCATCAACATCAAGTTACACACGAAATTCGTTGCGAAAAAATTTAATAATTTTTTTTCATCTACAAATAAAAATAAATGAAAACTAATAGAACGCAGCCCCAGGTTAGGCTAGAAATGGTACAGCTTGGAATTTAATCAAGTCGAATGTATCATACACGCATTGACGATGTTATTATGTTCAACTACTCTACCATTTTACGATTTTCTACGTCAGAGTATTTCAATTATTTCCAATTGAATTTGCAGAGCCAAACAAACTAATCTAAAAATCCAATTTCCGTTCTCTAAAGGATCCTAAAAATTATTGATACAAAATATAAATTTTTATTGTTATTACACTTTCGATTTGTACTGCGGAAATCGACAAAAATATTTTCTACAATCTAGTATTTAGTTCATGAAAACACGATTAGCCAACGAATATACGAATTCCGTTAACGTTTTTTTTTATGATACACGTGAAACGAAAAGTTATTTTTAGAACTGTGCGTCGTTTTTTAGAGGTTTAGGGGAAAAATCGTTGATATGTGGCCATGCATAAATGACGTCACGCCTGCTATAAAAACCGCAAAGTCAATAACTCCTAATTGGTCAGATATTTTGTTTATAGTACTCCAACTACCCCTCCAAACACAACTCCTATTTGGGCGGAAGCCGGAATTCTATAAACAGAATTTGTTGTCCTGACTGAGTTTATGGATACTCCTTTTATGGATACTCATTTTTTATAGCAAGCCCCTATGAGGACTGTGTCCAACGGTTAAATAACGTAGGAGCAATTCTATCGGTAAAAACGAGGGAACGTTCGTTTAATTCTCTTTCACTCAATCATCCATAAACAATTGAGACAAAACATATAGTTCCCTCTTAACGTCATATTCTACCATATAAACCTAATTTTATTTGTGTTTGCATGATATGCAGTGGTAAGTTTACCGATAGGTTGCTTGGTAACCCGGTAAAGAACATTGAACGGCTGCTGCGTCGTTACAACGTTTTAGAATCAGACAAATGATAATGATAACTTGGTACGCCTGAGTCGAGATAGAACACACATGTGAGTGACAGCTGAGTTGTATGGGAGAGGAGGGTTACGAAACAAAGGATCATCAGATCTGTGTTTCAAGGACCAGTAATGGACCGGCCCAAACTGATAAATCTAAAAAAAAATCTAAAAATGGGAGAGGATAAAATCAATTTTGTACGCAATTGTCATTCACATATGTGTTGTACATCGGCACAAATGTATCAATTTATCATTTCTCTGCTAAGAATTGTTTTATTTTCGATAAATGGTATCAAGATAGATCTCTGAAACTGACGAAACTATCAGTAGTGGCCAGGGCCTTTTTTTGAGAATTTTTTTTCAAATTTTCTCAAATTTTCTCGAATTTTATACTAATGAAAAATACGTTCAAACAAATTAAAAATAGAATCGACGCAAAGTGTATTCTGAACCATATTAGAGGTCGTGCAGATGAAAAAAACCACAAGAAACCAAGCATGAACGGATTGCTGAAAATTCAGCACTCAGTACTTATGTTAATAGTTCTAGGATGCCCGAAAACACCTAAAATAGGTCGTTTGAACAATTTTTCGAGTAAAAAACATCAATAATGCTTCAAAATTTGTATCAATTTTCAGAAAAATTTTTAGAAATTTTAAGCAAATTTGAGAAAAATTGAGAAAACTTGAGAAAATTTTACCAAATTTTCTTAATTTTTCTCAAATTTTCACAAATCTTCTCAAATTTTCACAAATTTTCTCAAAATTTTTCTCAAAAATTGGCCCTGGTAGTGGCTCATTCCATGTACAATTCTACCGTTGGAAATAGTGTAAATGCTACAGAATCTGATTGTACACAAATGTATTTTCGTTCACTTTTATGAAAAAGATACCAGTTTGTATGGAAAACAATGGTTAACGCAACCAAATTCACAAAGTTTACAAAGTAGATGACCAATTTACAGGTGGAACGGCGTTTTTTGCCTCATTTTATTATGAATCACTTTGAAAGAATGAAAAAGATGAAAGACCGTTCCCAATTTACGGTTCCGATTGAATCAGCCAGTACAATTTGTTGTAGGTAGCCAAACGTAACAAACTTCACAGTAAAAGGTGCACACTATGTCGAAATTTCTTCAAAACAAAGGCCCATGCGCTTAGCAATTTCTTTTGTTCTCTGCTAAGTGCACGTGTTCGATGTAAATTTAACTGAAGTTGGTTTCGTGTTGTTACCTTCAAATTATAGGATTCGATCAGGGACGTGACAGTCTTTCGTTTCAATACTTTCAAGTAATACTCAACGTGAAGTTAGCTGCAGATGAGACCAGAGCTGATTTTTGCAATTTTCAATGAAGTCAGCTGATGTTGGTAAATGTGATTTTTTCGTTGCAACTGCAGCTAACTTCACGTTCACGTTGACGATTACTTGTTAAGATGAAAACAAAAAACTGTTATGCTTCTGTATTCGATCGATACGCTTCGTGCGATTTCCTGAGGTCTATAGGTAGAGACTATATATAGAGAATGTTTGCTGTTTTTAGTTGCATCACTTCATCGGTTTTGTTGCACAAAAAATACCAAACTTTTGGTAATACAGACCGTATCAAGGCTTCAGGACACGCGCATCGGTGGCAAGAACCGATTAGCAACACCACTCATAAAGGATGGTATGCAGATTTGTAGAAATTTCCGAAGGAGTCGACCCATTCAACACCAAACGAAAAACTACATAAAAACCAATAAAACAAGAAAAAGCTCATTCAATTCATTGGGTATTCTGCCATGTCAGAACCTAGAATCTGGCCTTTCAACGGAAACAACAACATGCAGAAGATGTAATCAAGAAAAAGAGACTCCTGCTACCTACTCACAAACCGCCCAGCGCTTACAGCAAAGATGACCAAAACACTTGGACTTTACAAGTAGAAGAACTAAAAAACTAAAAGCTTGAAAACATAGTCAAATTCGTAAAGATAATCAACATCGACACATGACAACCAAGGTGTCTTGAATAAAAGAGGCCCAAATATGAGCCAAATTGTAATCAATTTTCTTTGTAATACCAACAAACCAAACAACTACCATTAAAGTGACATTAGCCACATTTGATGAAGAACTAGAGTGCAATCTGATGATAGCTGCCTTCAAGATGACTCCGAAAAATTACCCCTGCGTGAAACAATGCTGTTACTATCCTACCCACATACGTCTGCAGCTCGGAAATTTTCAGTGGTCACAAAAGCAGCCGTGATCCTCCAATCTCTTCATCGTCCAAATTTCCAATCACACCAAGATCTCCTAGCGAATGCAAGTACTGACATCGCTAAAGCAAGTCTTTGCCAATATTCTGGCGCTTGGCCTAATGCCTTTCCGACATCATCATAAGGAAAACTGCTAGATGTCCAATCATTTAGAATCGCGATGGCCTTACGCTTTGGAACACCTTTGTGCCACACACACACATATGTATGCGAGGAAGCTGTTGATAAATTCGGACCTAGCTCGCAAACGAAGTGCTGGCAGGAAGACTTGGTACGAGATTATTAACGTCCTGATTAAGCAAGCTTTGACATCATCAGAGTGCCATCAAGCTGAAATGACGGCTAAAAATCGATTGGTCTGACTATTACACCTTGGAAACGCTTGTGTGGGATCATGGGCGCGCGGTAGCGATGCGCCCGTGACGCAAGTTCCCATACGATCAAAAAATTAAGAAATTCTTTTTCGTAGACTTCGGAACCATATATACAGCTAAGTTTTGACTTTCTTTCCTTGCGTCGCGTCGTACCCCCCTGAGACCTAGTTTTTCGGATTCTACGTAAAATTTTGATTGAAATCGACATTTTACTCATTAAAATAGGTCCAGTGGATCCGTAGATATGGTCTTTAGAAAATCATCATTTTCCATGCAAAATGTGCTATTTTATAGAAACCAAAGCTAATGGAAACATCTAACGTTAGTTGGTTAGTTAGTTCCAGAGCCATTTGTATGAAAACTGACTTTTTTGGCTCGTGCTTGAAAACGGCTCAATAACTTTTCTTGAAATTTTGCAGGGGACTTCATCAACGCCATATGAGATTTTAAAAAAGAGGGCGTACCGGCCTCGTTTGGGCGCCAGGGCTCTTAGAAGGCGCCATATAAAGCCCATATAAAAGAATTTTTTGCATGTGTGTGTGTGAGTGTATTCAAAGTATGGGTCAAATATGAGCAAAGTTTTTGGACTGTGGAAATTTTTCTTCGCCGGAAATTTTTTTTCGCTGAAAATTTTTTTCGCTGAAAATTTTTGTTTGCCGAAACTTTTTTTTCGCTGAAATTTTTTTTTTCGCTTAATTGTTTTTTGCTGAAATTTTTTGTTTGCCGAAATTTTTTTTTTGTCGCTGAAATTGTTTTTTTTTTTTCGCTGGAAGGTTTCGCCGAAAATTTTTTTTGTGCCGAAATTCTTATTGCTGGAAATTTGTTTTTTTTTCGGCGAAAATTTTTTTTTCTGCCGAAAAGTTTTTCGCAGAAAAATTTTGTTTGTTTGCTTTTTGAAAAATTTTTTTCAGCTGAAAATTTTTTTTCGGGCACGAAAATATTATTAAATCGTTCTTGAAATTTTTCTTCGCCTTAAAGTTTTTTTTTCGCTGAATTTTTTTTTCCGCTGAAATTTTTTGGGCACTGAAATTTTTTTCGCCGTTCCAAATTTTTTGCGAATGGAAAATTTTGTTTTCGGGCCGGAAATATTTTTCTTTTTCTTGGAAATTTTTTTTTTTTTCAGTCGTAAAGGTTTTTTCGCTGAAAATTGTTTTTTTTTTGCTGAAAAGTTTTTTCGCCGATTTTATCGCTGAAATTCTTTTTCGCTCAAAATTTATTTTCGCCGAAATATTTTTTCTCTGAAATTTTTTTCGCCTTAAAGTTTTTTTCGCTGAAAATTTTTTTCGCCGATTTTTTCGTCGGAAATTTTTTGCGCGGAAATTTTTTCTGCATAATTTGTTATCGCTTATCTTCCAAAACTACTGATATCACAACAAAAACCCTTTTTAAAAGGGAAACGTGACGCAATGCCTCGTCTCTTCTTCCAAAACTACTGATGGGCCATTCCACGAAAACTCCGTTCCAACGCTCGAAATGCTCAGTAGTTACGAAAAGATATTCATAGAAAATGGTGCATCAGAAGGATTGATTCTTCCACTAGAGGTTAGTTATTTTTCTATGACTATTATTTTGTAACTACTGAGAATTTCATGCGTAGGAACGAAATGATCCGTGGAATTGCCCTGATATCAATTTAGGTGACGCTTACAGCTTCGGAACGCAAAAAATTCTTTCGAAATATTTTCATTTTCAATTAAAGAAATGCGTCATAAATGCCGGACCATCCCAACGTAAAAATTTTTCTGCGCTTTTAGATTTCACATGTTAAAAAAAGCATCACCCCAATTGATATCAGTTGTTTTGGAAGAAGAGACAAGGACTTGCGTCACGTTTCCCTTTTAAAAAGGGTTTTTGTTGTGTTTCACATGTGGTAACACGGTCTAATCTAAAATTCACGTGCAAACGGGCTGGTGGTGCAGCGAAATGCAGAGAAGTCATAAATCGAGGTTCGTTGGAGGATCGATTTTATTTTGTTCCAATAGCCATGGAGGCTCTAGGCACATGGGACGACGAAGGAAGAAAATTTATAGACGAGATAGATAGGAAAGAAGTTGGCCAAAAAAAACCGGAGAAATTCGTTCAAAGTCAGTCTTGATACAGCATAACGCTACAACGAGGTAACGCAGCCTCCATTTTTAGGACGATTCCTGGTAGGCGACTCGATGAGGAACGACACAGATGATGTTTTCTCGCCTCATTTTCGCCATATGGCAAAGAAAAAATGGAAAAATTATATTCTGTTTCTCATTTGTTTATCATTTATTTCAAGAACATTGTCATAGATATAAGTGATTCGGATCCAAGACCACAGACCGTAAATATGCTACAGTGCTTTGATGGTTACTGTCAAATAAGGTTGGAAATTGTCGAAATGTTACGGCTCCAGTTGCCTTGTTAAATGCATATAAATATTGATCCAGTGAATGAACATTAAAATAAACGAACTCTTCGTCTTGTAGCACTTCGTACGGGCAAATAAAATAGTATGGAACATCGAAACCAGGTCTAAAAGGGACATGATTTAAATAATTGAGTGAAATTCTTTCATTCAAATTACGAGAAGCAATTAGCTGGTGCTCGATGCACTAACACATTTGGATCGTGTGAAGATTGTAAATAATGTTTGCAAATACTTCCACTGTCGAAGGTTTCAAAAACGTCGTATTTATCGTTGCGCTTAATCCAAATTTCTAAGAAATTGCTGTTTCGAATTATTTGTACAGGTAATGTGAAATTCACCGCTGACAAGTTGTCTTTGCATTGGTTTATTTGTCGTTCAAAATCTTTGTGCGGATCTACTGGAAATTCGAATGGGTGGAATGGTAGACAAAACTAAACCTTTTTTGCTTTTCAATTTTCACTCACCCTCTCCGATTAATGACTTTTCATAATGCACTTCCTTCGTAGACTTGTTCACTGTATAAACATTCTTATAGAAAAATGCTTCCAGGGTAAATGTTACATTTGTTTCACTTTCAACGATATTAAAGGGACACCAAGCGTATAACTCGGCCGAATTTCCACATCTGCAACAAAAAATAAGCAACCGGTGTACTACACTAACGTAATATGAGATGATTGTTGCAATAATACTTGGATGAAAATTTAGTGTCCGTGATGGCCAAATATGATTTCGCCGAAAGTATTATGAATATGTGTACAATTATCAAATTATTTTCATTGCAAACATACGGTCGTGTGCTTATAAATTTTACTATTTTTTATGTAATTTTCGTCAACTGGCTTTGCAGGCGCATGTAACGCCCGCACCCGCATAAATTACAAAAAATTCAGCCACATGAAAACTGCGATAATGCTAAGATTTGGATGGCAGAGTTTCATCAGGGATAATAAACCAAATATCTTCAGAAAACCAGCAGTGGCCGATAATGTAAAGTTTGAACAACTCTTTAACGAATTGGACAACGAAATTTTTCTGGACAATGAATAATGGTCGGGAGAAGAGTCAGGATTTCTCGATGAGAAGTCGTGAGTCTTCGAAGCTTGTGCATCCATCAATAGAAGAGTCGGGTTTTCTCGATGAAAAATCTGTAATTTTCGAGCCAAATTCGGATGCATTGGTAGTTGCCCCGGTGAAGGGAGAATCTGGATTTTCCTATGGAAAAAAAATTTCCGGCGAAAAAAATTTTCGGTGAAAAAAAACTTCCGGCGAAAAAAACTTTTCTGCGAAAAAAATTTCCTGGAAAAAAAATTTCCGCGAAAAAAAAAAATTCCCGGGAAAAAATTTTCGGCGACGAAAAAATTTCCTGCACGAAAACATTCCGGGAAAAAAATTTCCTGGAGAAAAACCTCAAAAAGACAATTAAATTTTCGGGAAAAACTGTTTCGGCGAAACAAAAAAACTTGGCGCGAAAAAAATTTCAGGAACAAATTTTCGCAGAAAAAAATTACGGCGAAAAAAATTCCGGCAAAAAAAAATTTCTGGCGAAAAAAATTCAGTTAAAAAAGGTTCCTTTGACACGAAACATCTATCTTCAACAAAAAAAAATTGTAAAAAAATTTTATTTTCTCCCTAAATCTGTCCCATACCACCGTCGGCCATTTCATTGGTCACCCTGACACACGTACACGTACATACGTACGTGTACAACCCAATAACTTCTATGAAATAGCACATTTTGTATGGAAAATGACGATTTTCTAAAGGTCATTTCTTCGGATCCACTTTAATTCCCTTGACTGAAAGTCAGGGTCTTATGGCAGAAAATACCCTAAAATGTTTGTAAACAAAATGTGATGAAAAACGTAATTGTTTGTAAACATTTTTTCCTTGTAAACACTCTTGAGTAATCCCCAACCGATTTCGATGATTTTTTTTTAAATATGAGGAATTCAATTCCTCAGGTTTACTTCGAAGATGGGTCATAATGGTCTAACGGTCTGGAAGATATTGCACAAAGAGTAGGTTTTTAGACTCGTACGAAGTGATCTACAGAGTCTAATTGTTTTACCTCTTATAGTGACTAAGTAAGAAATAGCGCAGGCATTTAAATCGGACTCGCACGCGATTAAGAGTTAGAGTAATGGAAAATTGTTGTCTTCGACAAAGTTTTTAGATTTATATGAGTAGAATGTTTTAGGTAACCACCAAAATGGCAGAGCATAAAAGCCATTTCGGAAAATATCAGCGCGATAGTCAACTATCACCATGATAGTTGACTATCACCATGATAGTTAACTATCACCATGATAGTTGACTATCACCATGATAGTTGACTATCACCATGATAATTGACTATCACCATGATAGTTGACTATCACCATGATAGTTGACTATCACCATGATAGTTGACTATCACCATGATAGTTGACTATCATCTATTGACTATCACCATGATAGTTGACTTTCATCTAATGACTATCACCATGATAGTTGACTATCATCATGACAGTTGACTATCGCCATGATACTTGACTATCACCATGATAGTTGACTATCACCATGATAGTTGACTATCACCATGATAGTTGACTATCGCCATGATAGTTGAGTATCACTATGATAGTTGACTATCACTAAGATAGTTGACTATCACCATGATAGTTGACTAACTTTTTGTATGAGAGCTTGCACAACTGCAGGTACATGGTACAACGTTTTTAGTTTCATTGAAAACTTTGTACCTACTCGTTCCGACGTTCCCTTGCTATAACGAGTATTGTAATTATAATGAAGTTAGCAAAGTAGCAGCAAATTTATTTTTAACAACAAACTTAATTGTTTAAGTGATTACAGAAAACGAAGAAAAGTCGAAATGACATATTGAAGAAAAATCTCTTCGTTTCTGGCAACCGGAGTTTTCGGCGCTTGTTTTACCGTTTACAGTTGGTACAGAACTCGCTATAACAAAGAAACGTCGTACGGAGGAGATACAAGGTTTTCTATGAAAGTGAAAACCTTGTACCAAGTTAGTAAGAAACTCGCTATAGCAAGTAAACGTCGTACTGAGCAGGTACAAGGTTTTCAATGAAACTACCCAACATTTTCATATATTTGGAAATGATTGAGTCAACTATAAAGGTAGTATCAAACCTAGAACTTAAGTACTTACTGAAGAAATTTTGGAATTGTGCTACTCACTGTCTCATTGATTCTATTATTTGACCCAAACAAAAAATTATTTATCTTACAAATCTGTGCGAATAGTACATTGAATTGAAATTCGAATCAGGCTGTGGAAATGTCGACCTGAACCTGACCTGAAAACTTCAGGTCAACAGGTTTCAGATCACAGACATTGACATTACAGAGAAAGTAGGTTTTTAGACTCGTACGAAGTTATCGCCAGAGTCTATTAGAATTGTTTTAGTCAATTAAATTGTTTTATCTCCTATAATGACAAAGTAAGAAAAAGCGCCTAGGCACTTCAAAAAGATTCCCATTCGATTGGTACTGGGGCAGTTGTTAGTTGATATTTTAAAAGTTTGTAGCTAATTGCTAATAATAGCTGATAGTTAATAATAATTTGATACTTGACAGTTTCATAGTAGATAGTAGAATATGGTTGATTGCTGATACTCAACTATTGAGTGATTGGTCAACTATCAGGTTGATAGTCAACTATCAAGGTGAGAGTGAACTATCAAATATAAAAAATATAATAAATATATAGTCAACTATCAAGTTAATGGGCAACTATCAACCTGATAGCTAACTATCAAGTTGATAGTCAACTATCAAACTGATAGCCAACTATCAAGTTGTCAAAAATATGAGCTATAAATAAGAAACCTCGACAAATTACTTCATCGTTTATTACACATATTTCGACCAGAAGCCATCTCCGTCATTATTATCAACAATGAAGTTGATAGTCATCTATCAAGCGTATAGTCAAGTATAAAAACGAATCGGGGAAAACATTTCTATCAGTCGAGAATCAGCTTTTGTAGGGCAAACTTCGAAAGCTCAGTAAGAACTCAAAAAATGACTTCAAAATTTTTGAAGAATCAAAAAAATAATCAAGAAGCGGAGGTATTAGCACAACCTGATAGTTGACTAACTATAAACTTGATCTCTGACTAACTAGCAACTTGATAGTTGTCAATTCGACTAACTAAAAACGTGATAGATTGTGTTTTATAGTCTTGTTTGTATTTTGCATTGCATAGTTGACTTACTGTCGACTTGATTGTTGACTAACTATCAACTTGATTGTTGACTATCAACTTGTTTGCTGACTAGGAACTTGATAGAACTTTATAGGTTGACTGTCTAATTGATAGTTAACCTTGTATCAAGTTATCCATCAAAAGTTGGTAAACTCTCGGTAGTCTTACCAGTGCGACGTTTGCACTTGCCCAGTTTAATTATATGTCCTCAAGCAGAAAATAACTATCAAAGCAGATGGTCGACGATCAAGTTGGATAGTACACAAAAATAATGGTTTTGCAAACAAACATTTTAAATAAAGCATTGAGGAAGTATCGTTGGAAAAACTAATTAAAAACTTTTACGAGTGCGAAGTTTGCGGGGCGAGCAAAGCGAGGTCCGTTATCGCACGAGTTTAATTATTTGTTCACGAATGGAAAATAATTATAAATTCGGATAGTAAATGTTCATAATCGATGAACAACTATCAAAGTGGATGGTCAACCATTAAGTCAGTTATTAAAGTTGGACAGTACACAAAAACAATTGTTTTGTAGACAAAAATTTTAAAGAAAGTAGAAGTGTCGTTGGAAAAAGCAATAAAAATCTTTTACAGTGAAATATTACAATTTAAATGCTGGGAACGCCAATAACATTGACAAGTTTATATTTCTTACATTGGCTTATTTCTATTTGTCCTTAGCTATACGAGTGTGAAGTTTGCGGTCCGAGCGAAGCGAGGTCCGTAATCGCACGAGTTTAGTTATTTGTTCATAAATAGAAAATATTGCAGATATTCATAAAATGGACGATGAACTGTCAAAGTGAACAGTTTTTATTTCCGAGTAAGAATCGATTTAATTGGAAAATGCATGGAGAATGTCTCCATTTGAATTTTAAATCTTATTATATGGCTACTGTCACTGCCACCATGCCAAGACAACAATGAAATGAAAATATTCAATTTCATTTGTTTTACTTGGTATTTACTTGAATGAAATATAGTTGCCGTGCCCGCATTGTCCAATTGCAACTCGCAAATCGTTTAGAGGTCAACGCGGCCTGAAAATCCATATAAGCAAACGACACGCTGATCTAACTGTGAAGGCCCCCGACAGTCAAACCGAGCCCATGCCCTTATGGGATCAGCTGGCTTAATTGAAGGCAAGTAATCGTCTGCTTCTCAGGATTCCAAAGAGCGCAAGAAAGTCTGTAGCTGAGCAGCTCGCCAATACTGTCGACAATGTCGTAAAACGTAATGACACAGAGTCTTGGAATGATCTTTTTTTATTTGCATACAAGGTGTTGCGAGTACCCGATCGCTCAGGAAAGTCATTAGTCGCCTCTATTAAAGAAAATTCGCCTATCATGGCTCTGCCAAAGTGTCCAAATCGGAATGGAAAACAAAAGTCTCTACCTTTTGAAAAGAAAGTTGAAGCCAAATTAGCGGACAATGATGTTAGGGGTGCCATCAAAATTTTAAGCTCAGAAGACACGCTAGCTCCTTTCTATGAAAACACCTTCCAAGAGCTATTGAGAAAACATCCACCTCCTTCCCGGGAGTTAAACGTCCCAGTCCCCGAAAAATCACATGACTGCCATTTGACAGTGTCTCAAAAAGACGTAAAACGCGGGATTGCATCATTTTCACACGGTTCAGCAGCAGGTTTGGACGGCATCCGCCCTCAACACATCTGACGTCATTTTCGGCAGGGGACGCTGGCGTTCGCCTCTTGTCTTCAATCACGAACCTATGTAATCTCATGCTAAGTGGCAAAGTGGACGCAAACGTTTGTCCAATCTTGTACGGCGCTGTGCTCTGTGCTCTGAACAAAAAATCGGGTGGCATTCGGCCAATCGCAATTGGCAATTATTTCAGACGCCTCACCGCCAAAGTTGGTTGTTTCAACCTACGTAATACATCGGCGCAACGTTTGGGCCCCCATCAAATGGGTGTGGGCATTCAAAAAGGCGCAGAAGCAGTTATTCACGCGACCCGGAATTGGATCAACTCGCCAACCAATCGCAGTAAAATAATCGTGAAAATTGATTATGTCAATGCCTTCAATTCAACCGAACGGGACTCAATGCTCACAGAAATTAAAAGGCAAATTCCATCCTTGTATCCTTTCTTCTACCAATGCTACAGTACTCCATCAAATCTATATTTCGGTGACAAAAACTTGAAGTCGCAAGTAGGGGCTCAACAGGGCGACCCCGCTGGTTCTCTAGCCTTCAGCCTCGCCATCCAACCTATCGTTGAAGAAATCTCAACCGACTTAAACACCTGGTACCTCGACGATGGAACTATCGGCGACAGCGAAGACGTTGTACTCCAGAATTTCAAATTAATAATTGAACAATCGAAATCGCTGGGACTTAAAATAAATCCATCGAAGTGTGAGCTTTTCTTTTGCTCCGGTATTGTCGACGAAGACGTCGTAGACAAGTTTAACGAAATATCACCGGGCATACAAGTAACGGAAGTTCCAATTTTAGTATACTAGGTTCACCTATATTCGACGAAGGCTTTGAAACAGCTGCATCGGAAAAGCTATCTCGCTTACGTTTAATGACAACCAAACTCGAAAAACTGAACTCACACGCCGCCTATTTTCTACTTAAGAATTGTTTCGCCATTCCGAAGCTGACCTACTTCCTTCGCACGTGCCCTTCGTGGAGATTCCCAGAGTTCCTGTCCAGTTTCGATTCTGAAATTCGTCGATGTCTGGAAAGTATCTTGAACATTCAGCTCCACAATGTGTTCAAGCTACATTACCGATAAGCCATGGAGGTATCGGTGTCAGACGCGCACAAGACATAAACATTCCAGCTTTCCCCGCCTCGGCATTTGGTGCAAGAAGTCTCGTTGCTAGCATACTCAACTCTACGGGCAACGACATTTCTATCATCTACATGGATGAGGCCTTAAACTTGTGGCAGACCTTCAACACATCTGGTATTCCCATGAATCCGGTTTTGCAGAGAGACTGGGACTTAGTAAACATTAAAAGGATAATCGACGACGAACTGCGCTTCGACACGCCTAAGAACATCGCACGCTTCACCGCTCTCCAGGAACCGGAATCAGACAAATGGCTGAATGCCCTACCTATCGCGAATAACGGCACACAATTGGATGACAACTCAATAAGAATTTGCATAGGTCTCCGTCTTGGAGCCAAAATATGTCATCACACAAATGTCGATGCGGCGCTACAGTCTCAGTCGATGGCACCCACGGCTTAAGTTGCAGCAAGAACATTACCAAATACGCTCGGCACTCAGAAATCAATAACATCCTGCACCGTGCTTTATCCTCCATCAACATACCATCAACACTGGAACCACCAGGCCTATCCAGAAGTGATGGCAAACGTCCCGACGGCCTGACACTAATTCCTTGGGCAAAAGGCAAAGCTCTTATCTGGGATGCAACAGTTTTAGACACATTGGCCAATTCTTATACCAGCAAAACTTCGGTTCGAGCTGGCGCGGTCGCTGAGCTAGGTAGCAAACAGAAACACAGAAATTATGCCGCGTTGGAAGCCTCAAACTATTTATTCGTTCCCGTCGCACTGGAATCACTCGGCCTATGGGCTAAGGAAGCGAAAGATTTCATTAACTTCATCGGCTCGAAGCTCAATGATTTGACCGGAACAAAAACGGCGAATTATTATTTGCATCAGCGAATATCACTCGCAATCCAGCGCTACAACGCGTCGTGTATAATGGAAACAATTCCGGCAATTGCTTCATTAGACGAAATATTCTACGTCTTATCTAAGCGACCTCTGATCGCGTAAATTTAATTGTTCAATGTTGAAAATAAATTGTTGATTGAAAAAAAAAAAAAAGTTTAAAAAATAAATTGAACAGCGTTCTTGTAGTAGGGTATGCTTCTCTTCATCATCATCATCATCAAACTTTATAGACCGTTAGTACCTTCCGGTGTGAGGTCTTTCTGTCGCAACCCCAGATTGGTGAACTATCGTCCTCCATGCCCTCCTATCGCCCGCCAAGGAGATGGTTTGTTCGCCCAGAGAAAGTCCCCTAACTTCTAAATCTGATTTAATTGAATCGATAAACCTTCTCCTTGGTCTACCCCTTGGCCTAACACCCGGGACTTGTGCATCCAAGATCCTTTTCGGTAGCCTGTTATTACCCATCCTTTGAACGTGCCCGAACCAGCGCAGACGACTGGCCCTTGCCGCCTCTTCCACTGACGAAATCCCTAAATTTTCCCTAATGTCGCCGTTCCTTATATGATTATCCCACTGCTCCCTCCTATTAACCTTCGCTATATTCCTAAGAACCCTCATATCAGAAACCTCCAGGTCATGCACGAGATATCCGCAGTCAACCCAACTCTCCCTACCATACAGAATCGTCGGCCGGAATATTGACCTGTGAATAGCTAACTTTGTTCCGCTACTTAATTCCCTTTTGTTGAACACGTGCGACCTCAACTGACTGGCCACCGCGTTTCCCATTTTCCTCCTTTCCTCAAATTCCCTAACTAACTTGCCATCCTCTGAAAAAATGGTTCCTAAGTACTTGAATTCAGAAACCTGCTCCAGCTCCTCCCCATTTAAATTGCAAGCTATCTCCTTCCGAGCTTTGCCGACATGCATAACCTTAGTTTTCCCTACACTTACCTTCATCCCATACTCCCCACATGCAGCATTTAGGCAGTCAATCCCACCCTGCAACTCCGTGGTACTATCTGCCAACAGAATCAAGTCATCCGCGTAGGCCAGGATTTTCATTATTACCTCACCCACCTCGACATTTCCCTGCAAGTTTGCCTGCTTGATGATTTTGGCCATGAAAATTATGAACAGAAGCGGGGAAAGACAACAACCCTGACGAACGCCCTCTTTAACCTCGAAAGACTCGCTAATTTCGCCATCTATTCTCACCGCGGCCCTGCTTTCTGAGTAAATACTCTTAATGGCACGCAGTAAACCCCATTGATACCGTACTCGCTAAGAATCCCGAATAGCTTCTGCCTTGGTACCCGGTCGAATGCCTTCTCCAAGTCGATGAAGCATAAGTATAAGTCCCTGTTCTTTTCATAAAGCTTTTCGATAGTCTGTCTGAGGCAGTAAATCTGATCCTGACATCCCCTCAGAGGCCTGAAACCACCCTGAAACCACCCTGAAACTCATCCAGTACACCTTCCACTATGTTCCTAACCCGGTCTATGTTCCTAACCCGGTCAACAAGTACACCCGTGTACACCTTACCTACCACGCTCAAGAGCGATATCCCCCTGTAGTTACTGCAAACCTTACGGGTGCCCTTCTTATAAATTGGAGCAATAACACCGAAGCTCCAGTCAGCAGGTACTGTTGAAGACCTCATGGCCAAATTGAAAATCCTACAAAGCCATTGGATCCCACCTGATCCGCTATACTTAATAAATTCCGTCCTAATTTCATCCACCCCTGCGGATTTTCCTTCCCTTAATCTGCCGACCTTTCGGGACACCTCATCCAGTGTAATTTCCTCCTCCACCGCCGAGCTAGGACCTGCCTCCCTCCCATTTTCTTCTACCTGATTGACAGATGTAAATAAATCCTTAAAGTAATGCCGCCAAGTCTTCAAGACTTCACCCCTATCTGTAATTAACTCGCCGTCTTTATCTAAAATACTACTACATCCCTCTTTCACGCCACCGCGCCTAATGCCCTTAATCATCGACCCAAATTTCTTACCCCTGCCTTGACCTGCCCTTTCCAAATCCTCCCCAAACTTTTTCCCCTCCCGGTCCTTCGCTTCCCTGACTAGATCCTTAACCAGTTGCCTACAAGCCTTATAAGCCTCCCACTTCGCCACCGTCCTGTCCTGTAACCAAATCAAGTATAGTTTCCTTTTCTCCAATTGTTCGTAAAAAGTGCCCAAGCCAGTAGCATCACTACCATTGCAAGGGCTATATACGCTAACCAAGCGATAAATTCCACCCGCTAACTTTACAGAGACCCACATCAGCCTTTCATTTACGAAACGAACATTTAGGACAAATTTGGTCAATTCCTTCCTGATAGCGATTCCAACCCCCCAGTTTGCCCTACCAGACTGAACTCCGGACAAAAACACCTTATACCCGCCCACGTGTTCTTCCGCCTGTCCCTTCGTCCTAACGTCACTCAACGCCAATATGTCTATACCGTAGTCCTTAGCCAGATCAACTAATTCCTCTCTGCGATCCCGAAAACCCCCATTAACGTTTAGACTTCCAATAAACAAACCATCAACCATTTTGCATTGCCTAATCGTCAACGATGGGGTACCTAGCAAGTCGAGCGTTGGTCGTACCCCGTATCCAACACCCGTCCGAGGCTGTGTTGAATTGTTTTTACCGAGAATGAATACAGTGGGACGGCCTGGTAAGCCGAACCGCACCGGAAGTACAAGTTTTAATGGGTACCAAGAACGACCGTCTGGAATGCAATGTGCTCGTTTGTTTATATTTTTACCAAATGCTTTTATGCTTCTCTTCATTATAATGAAAAAGTAAAAAATCAGTCAAGGGATCTGACCCACCCAAAAGGTGGGACCTTGTGAGTAAAATATGAATTTCAATCAAAACTTTACATAGAATCCGAAAAACTAGGTCTCAGGGAGTACAACGCAAGGGAAAAAAGTGAAAACTTAGCTGAATGAATAGTTCCGCCGTCTACGAAAAAAAATTTCTTAATTTTTTGTACGTATGTGGACTTGCTTCATGGGCGCATTGCTACCGCGCGCCCATTATTATGAAAATCGGAAAAGATTTACTCGAGTTATGTACAAAAGACCAAAAACCTCAGTGACCCGATTCAATCCCATAACAGATTTGGCGATCAGGGAGAAAACGTTTTTGAAGATCGGTTGAGTTTTACTCGAGTTATTGTGTTGATGGACGGACAGACATTTTTTTTTATTGCTGATTCGTCATCTAAGGACCATGATCGATGCTCCCAGGTCGAATATCGACTGGTTACAAACGTCGTGGTTAATGCAATACACCAAAAGTTTCGTTCTTTGTACGGGTCTAAATATAGGTGAGCAAGGGAAGAGCGAATCTGCTGCACTGTTAGAAAAGATTTGTTCGACTAATTTATTTGTTTAAATTTTTTCATTTTTTCGACTGTGTTTTGACTTTTTAAACTTTGCGCAGAATTTTTGGAGATGACATTGAGGTCCCTGCATCTTACCCCTCACACTGAACCCTGTCCATTTTACCGCTCTGATTCAGCTTCCCACACCCAACAAAATTTGACACTTCCCATTTTTGTAACGTGCTCCTAACAGTAACGGTGCATGAATGGAATGACTGACTACTCAAAAGACGAAGTCTAGTTTTCCGCAACATCAACAATATGGGGGTTTAATGGGGGTTTTAGGGGTCGCAAGGGTGAGTTGGTGGACTTGGCAATGGATTATGGTGTAGATATATTAGCGTTGAGCGACATTAGGACGAAAGGGCAGCGCGAAGAACTGGTGGGCGGTTATAAAGTGTTTTCGTCTGGTGTTCAGTGTGGTAGGGCGAACTGGGGAGTTGGAATGGCTATCAAAAGGGAATTAGAAAAGTTTGTTTTGGACGTGCGGTATGTAAGTGAAAGGATCATGTGGGTCTCCATTAAGCTGACAGGAGGTATTTATCGGCTGGTTAGTGTTTATAGCCCGTGCGAGGGTAGCAGTGCTGGCGATCTTGACACCTTTTACGAGCAGTTAGGGGATGTTGTCAGCAAAAAAAGGTAGTGAGTGTGTGATTCTGTTGGGGGATTTCAACGCGAGAATAGGAAACAGTAAGACCAGTGGCGGCTATGAAAGGGTAATGGGCAAATTCGGGGAGGATGTTTTAAACTCAAACGGAAAGCGATTGTTGGATTTCTGCGATTTCAATGGCCTGGCAGTAACCAACTCTTTCTTTAGGCATAGGTGGATCCATCGGTACACTTACGTTAATAATAGTTTGGGGCACAAGCCAATAATTGATTACATGGTTATAGAGCAGGACAGGAGGCAGGAAGTCAGGAACACACGTGTTTTCAGGGGTTTCACATTTGGCTCAGACCACTACCTTTTGGGTACCCATCTCTCTGTTAGTAAACTCTGTCAGGCTAAAAGGAAAAAAGTGGTGGTTCGGAAATTTCGTGTGGGAAAATTCAGGGACGAGGAAGTTAAGTCTCGCTTTATGTCAAAATTCAGTGAAGCTTTCGAAAGGCTTCCTCCGGACTGCGTAGACATTGAGGTTGAGTGGGCAAACTTTAAGGAATTTGTCTTGGGCGTAGCTGAGGAATGTCTAGGTAGTGTCTCTAGTGGGGGTAGAAACAAAAAGACAGGCTGGTGGAACGCAGATATCAAAAAGGCGGTATTAGAGAGAAGGAAGCTGTATTTGATTTGGTTACAGGGTAAGACGGACGAAAAGCATGAGGCTTACAGGGCTTGCAGGCAGACGGTTAAGACTCTAGTCAAGGAAGCGAAGGATCGGTCGTGGAAAAAGTTTGGGGAGGAATTGGAAGAGGCTGGTCAAGGAAGGGGTAAAAAATTTTGGTCGGCAATCAAGGATATTAGGCGTGGTGGGGAAAAGGAGGGCTGCGGTAGCATTTTGGGTAAAGATGGCGAATTAGTTACAGATAAGGGTGAGGTCCTGAAAACCTGGCAGGATTACTTTCAGGATCTATTCGCCTCTGTCAATCCCGTAACAAGCCTTGACAGGAAGAGGGCCGTAGCTTGGAGGGTGAGGAGGAAATTACATTAGAGGAAGTGTCACGAAAGGTCAGCAGGCTGAAGGCAGGAAA
>CM055403.1:179973509-180037105 GCA_029228625.1 Pseudolycoriella hygida | reverse complement strand
AGGGTGAGGTGGTGGACTTGGCAATGGATTAGGGTGTAGATATATTAGCGTTGAGCGACATTAGGACGAAAGGGCAGCGCGAAGAACTGGTGGGCGGTTATAAAGTGTTTTCGTCTGGTGTTCAGTCTGGTAGGGCGAACTGGGGAGTTGGAATGGCTGTCAAAAGGGAATTAGAAAAGTTTGTTTTGGGCGTGCGGTATGTAAGTGAAAGGATCATGTGGGTCTCCATTAAGCTGACAGGAGGTATTTGTCGGCTGGTTAGTGTTTATAGCCCGTGCGAGGGTAGCAGTGCTGGCGGTCTTGACACCTTTTACGAGCAGTTAGGGGATGTTGTCAGCAAAAAAGGTAGTGAGGGTGTGATTCTGTTGGGGGATTTCAACGCGAGAATAGGAAACAGTAAGACCAGTGGCGGCTATGAAAGGGTAATGGGCAAATTCGGGGAGGATGTTTTAAACTCAAACGGAAAGCGGTTGTTGGATTTCTGCGATTTCAATGGACTGGCAGTAACCAACTCTTTCTTTAGGCATAGGTGGATCCATCGGTACACTTACGTTAATAATAGTTTGGGGCACAAGTCAATAATTGAGTACATGGTTATAGAGCAGGACAGGAGACAGGAAGTCAGGAACACACGTGTTTTCAGGGGTTTCACATTTGGCTCAGACCACTACCTTTTGGGTACCCATCTCTCTGTTAGTACACTCTGTCAGGCTAAAAGGAAAAAAGTGGTGGTTCGGAAATTTCGTGTGGGAAAATTCAGGGACGAGGAAGTTAAGTCTCGCTTTATGTCAAAATTCAGCGAAGCTTTCGAAAGGCTTCCTCCGGACTGCGTAGACATTGAGGTTGAGTGGGCAAACTTTAAGGAATTTGGCTTGGGCGTAGCTGAGGAATGTCTAGGTAGTGTCTCTAGTGGGGGTAGAAACAAAAAGACAGGCTGGTGGAACGCAGATATCAAAAAGGCGGTATTAGAGAAAAGGAAGCTGTATTTGGTTTGGTTACAGGATAAGACGGGCGAAAAGCATGAGGCTTACAGGGCTTGCAGGCAGGCGGTTAAGGCTCTAGTCAAGGAAGCGAAGGATCGGTCGTGGAAAAAGTTTGGGGAGGAATTGGAAGAGGCTGGTCAAGGAAGGGGTAAAAAATTTTGGTCGGCAATCAAGGATATTAGGCGTGGTGGTGAAAAGGAGGGCGGCGGTAGCATTTTGGGTAAAGATGGCGAATTAGTTACAGGTAAGGGTGAGGTCCTGAAAACCTGGCAGGATTACTTTCAGGATCTATTCGCCTCTGTCAATCCCGTAACAAGCCTTGACAGGGAAGAGGGCCGTAGCTTGGAGGGTGAGGAGGAAATTACATTAGAGGAAGTGTCGCGAAAGGTCAGCAGGCTGAAGGCAGGAAAATCCGCAGGTATAGACGAAATTAGGACAGAATTTATTAAGAATAGCGGGCCGGGTGGGGTTCAATGGCTTTGTAGGATTTTCAATTTAGCATTGAAGTCCTCAGTAGTACCCGCTGACTGGAGCGTCGGTGTTATTGCTCCGATCTTCAAGAAGGGTAACCGCAAAGTCCTTACCAACTACAGGGGGATTTCACTCTTGAGCGTGGTCGGAAAGGTTTATGCAAGTGTGCTAGTAGACAGGGTTAGGGTTATAGTGGAAGATGTTCTTGACGAGGTTCAGAGTGGTTTCAGACCTCTGAGAGGTTGTCAGGATCAGATCTTTTGTCTCAGGCAGGTTATAGAAAAGCTCTCTGAGGGAAATATTGATTTATACTTGTGCATCATCGACCTAGTAAAGGCATTCGATCGGGTACCGAGGCAAAAGCTGTTCGAGGTACTTGGCGAATACGGGGTTAATGGAAGTTTATTGGGCGCTATCAAAAGCATCTACTCAGGGAGCAAGGATGCGGTAAGGATAGATGGTGAAATTAGTGAGGCTTTCGAAGTTAATGAGGGAGTTCGTCAGGGTTGTTGTCTCTCCCCTCTTCTGTTCATAATTTTTATGGACAAGATTATCAGGCAAGCGAATTTGCAAGGGAATGTGAAGGTGGGGAAGTAATCATGAAAATCCTGGCCTATGCGGATGACTTAACTCTATTAGCAGATAATGCCAAGGATTTGCAGGAGAATTTAGACTGCCTGAATGCTGCATGTGAGGAATACGGCATTAAAATAAGTGTCAGTAAAACTAAAGTTATGCATATTGGCAAATCCCGGAAGGATGTAGTTTGCAGTTTAAATGGGGAGCAGTTGGAACAGGTCTCTGAGTTTAAATATTTAGGAGCCATTTTTTCGGAGAATGGCAAGTTAGTTAGGGAATTTGAAGAAAGGAGAAGAATGGGAAAGGCAGTGGCCAGTCAGTTGAGGTCGTATGTGTTCAACAAAAAGGAGTTAAGTAGTGGCACAAAGCTAGCTATTCACAGGTCAATCTTCAGACCAACGATTTTATACGGTAGTGAAAGTTGGGTGGACTGCGGATACCTTGTGCATGACCTGGAGGTTTCTGAGATGAGGGTTCTTAGGAGCATAGCAAAAGTAAATCGGAGGGAACAGTGGGACAATCATATTAGGAACGACGACATCAGGGAAAACTTAGGGGTTACATCAGTGGAAGAGGCGGCAAGGATTAGTCGTCTGCGGTGGTACGGGCACGTTCAGAGGATGGGTAATAGCAGGCTTCCAAAGAGGATATTGGATGCTCAAGTCCCGGGTGTGCGTCCCAGGGGTAGGCCAAGGAGAAGGTTTATAGACTCAATTAAATCCGATTTAGAAGTTATGGGACTTTCTCTAGGCGAACAAACCATCTCCTTGGCACAGGATAGGGGGGTATGGAGAAGGGTGGTCCATGATCAGTAGTAAAGACCTCACACCGAAAGGTACAAACGGTCTATAAAGTGTGATGATGATGATGATGATGATCAACAATAACCAAATCTGATTTTGTACGAACTTGAAGTTAACGAATTCCCTTCAATTAACATCTTCATAAATTTAAATTAATGAATAATGCGATGGATTTTCGATTAAAAATGTGCTTTCCGCATGGAAAACGTAAATGGAATTTCGAAAAAAAAAAAATGGGAATGAAACACATTTTTCGGTATCGGTTTCCCCTTCAAAAAGAATTCTGTGAAAATATTTATGAGCCGCATGAATAAAATGAATTAATTTGCTTGCTTGTAAATGCAAATATTTTTTTTTTGCCGTATGCCAAGGAATTTGTGTTCTATTTAAATAAAAACATATTTTTTTTCATGCAGACGAAGAATAATTTGAATCACATAGATGTTTCCTCATGTTAACAAAAAAAAGAATTGGAAAATTTACTTGGAACAATGCGCGTAATCCTCTACTGTGGTAATTGGTTTTTCATCAACTTGGTATTGAATGCCACATACAGTTCCCAACGAAATTGTGTTGTAAAAATCGTACTTTCCTTGATATTTCACAGTAATTTCTAAATGATTTTCCACTCGGCTCACATCAACAGGCAATAAAGGCTGATACTTTGCTACTTTGTGGACGCAATTGAGTTGATTCTTTTCTTGACCTGAAAATAAATTTCTTTTCGTCTAGTAGAAGAGAGATATTTGCTTATTAATTACTCTCTTCATTTTCAATTCTGATGAACGCAACATTTTTGGTCGTTTTGTCAATAGAATAAATATTTTTTTGTTGAAATGATTCCACTGTTATGTTGACTTTAAAATCATTTTCAGTAACAGTGAATGGACAACCGTACCAACTTGCTATGGGTCGCAGATAGCTGAAAAGTGTTCGGTAAGTGATTTGTAGTTGTGAATAAAAATGAGAGCAGACTTTGTACAATTTGCACGATTGGCACCGGTACGCGGACTGAGTTGCTCGCTTAACCGAAGGTCTTCGTGGTAAATGTGTCCGTTGTTGTACGTTTGATATAAATCGTACTTCCCGTTGTAATAAATCCATATCTCAAGTTCCCCTTCATCGTTAATAATTTCCATTGGCAACTGAAGCTCCGTTTTGACTTTTTGATTAATACATTTTCGTATGGTTTCGTCAGAGCTATCACAGCGAACGCATTGGAAGAGCAGAACATACCACGCAACATAGAAAACGCCCAAAAAATCCTACAAAGTACTGGCCGATCAAAACCACAAAGCAACATTTTTAACAATTTTGTTACTTACAAAGAGATACATCGTTCCTCGTTGCGGCTTGTAAACTAACTACATAAGCTAAATGATTCTCGTTTGCTTGAATTTTGATACAGAAACCCGTTTTATTGTTGGAAACACAAATCGACTTTGGACAAATTTAATTTCTAGTAGATTTTGCGTTCATCACAATGAAGTAGGGTGGATCGGTTCGAAAATTTTTCTTTTTGTTCAATTTGATGCTGTTGCAGTTCTTTGAGTGTCTGGCCTGATCTAATGTGTTCTAGTGCTTGATGAATACTGAACGCTTCCATTGGGCTATTTGGTTTTTAAAAAATGATTGCAAGAGTTTCAGACATCGACTCTTGTGCCCCTGCTTTAGCCAGACTATCTGCTGTTTCGTTACCATCGATGTCGCTATGGTCAGGAACCCACATTTACGTTACTGAGTTGTTCATTCCTAAAAGTTGACCGGCTTCTCTGCACTCTAGGGTGGTAGACGAATAGATTTTGTAAGCAGTCACAGCTCTCAGTACACTTAGGCTATCTGAGCAGATAAATATTACCCCATTGGAGATGTTATTTTCCATAAGATGTTTACTGCACTGCGAGATTCCGAAAGCTTCAGATTGGAAGATTGTTGTGAATGAGCCTAGAGCAAAGCTTACGTTAACATTCATTTGCAGGCAATGGATACCAGCTTCAGCGCAACCCTTGATCCTGGAGCCCCCGCTGAACCAGGTGAGACAATTGCTGTTAGGTATTGCTATCTCCTTTTTCCATTCGCCTCTGGAAGGGATAATTATTTTAAAGTTTTTGTCAAATCTGTATGTTGGACGAATTGCGTCTGATGGAAATTGCATCAGCGGTAAATCTTGTGCCATCTTATTCCAAAGTTTTGCGTGCCCGAACTTAGAATCAATCATTAGTGATGAATTGTGTAGCCTTGAACAGGTAGTCTAGCTACTGATTCGATGTGAATGTGTATGGGCACGATGTTTAGTAAGCTCCAGAGCTGCTGTTGGAGTTGATTTTATGGCACCAGTGATGCTTATTAACGCCACTCTTTGGATCTTAGATAGTTGTTTTTGTACATATCCAATGTGGCATCGCAGCCACCAGATGAAGGCATCGGTCTGACAATTGCTGTATATATCCACAACATAACCTTCGGGCTTAGTCCCCAGTTGTTTTCGATGGCGCTACGGCATCTCCATAGTGTTGCCATAGCTTTGCGAATGCGGTTTTGCAAATGATTATTGAAGTTTATTTTTGGGTCCAGATCAAGCCCCAACAATTTTGCTTATTCAGATAGCCAAAATTGATTGGTGCCTTAAACCCTACAATTAGATGTCTTTTGGTGAATAGTACGAGCTTAGTTTTTTTAGTTTTTTCTGTATTTACTTCCTGCTCGTGTATGTGACACTTGTAGGGCCTTTTCTTCGTACTGAGATGGGGACCCCTCGGCTAGTCACTACCGAAGTATTTACCGACTCCAAGCCCCTCTCAGTACCATTATGTCGAAGCAAGTACGTTTACTATTCATACTTTTGGTTTTATGCGTCCATCTAGATAGCCTTAATCGTTGTGTCGCAAGAGTATGCACGAGTTCTTCTCCCTGCACTATGCATGGGATCATTGAAATATAGATATCGGTATGCGACATTTGCTCGACGAGCTGGCGTGCTTACAACTGTTCGGCCGACGAAGGTTTCCAACATCTCAAGTTAGCCATTCAATTAACTTCAAAGATCCCGAAACAGGCGCACACACCAACAACATAGAAGGATCTTGGCGTCACATAGTAGGCGAATCCGTTATATTCATGTTCAAAAATCTATATCTCGTGAAATATTCACAATTTAAAAGTAGGAATTCTTAAAACGTGATTTGAGAATGTTCAAAAATGTCGGGAAAAATATTTGTGCATGTAGGCCGCAGATTAATAGTCGTAAGGTTGTTAGACAAAGTGACAGGTTTGATTTCTCCCCATACATAACCTCAAAAAAATATATTTTCCATATTTTCGTCAGAATCTTGTCGAAATCAGTTGTAAACGTTAAAGTAATTCATAATAAGTCGAAACGAGCCTTGTCCGACGAAAAAGGGATGAAATTCCTAGTGGTTTTGAAGCGAATTGTTGTTCAGCGCTCTGAGACCCAAAGACAGTCAGTATCAAAATCAAAGAACCAACCAAGAAATTCATCTTTTTTTCGTCGGACTAGGGTCGTTTCGACTTATTATGAATTACTTTAACGTTTGCAACTGATTTCGACAAGTTTTTGACGAAAATATGGGAAATATATTTTTTTGAGGTTATTTATGGGGAGAAATCAAACCTGTCACTTTGTCTAACAACCATACGACTATTAATCTGCGGCCTACATGCACAAATATTTTTCCCGACATTTTTGAACATTCTTAAATCACGTTTTAAGAATTCCTACATTTAAATTGTGAATATTTCACGAGATATAGATTTTTGAACATGAATATAACGGATAAGCCTACGTGACGCGTCACGTTAAAGAAGTAGTTGGTACGCATAACCGCCAAACCGATCTTCTAGTGAGCAACTTAGCAGTTATTTGTTTTTTTTGAGCTTGTAGAGCAAAGAATCAGCATTCATTTACTGAATTCTGTCAGTTGACTGGTTCAAAGTCGTCACGAACACGAACAAATTCTGGGCATTGAAGGAGGAGTTGGAAAAGATCTATGACAAATAAGCAACAAATTATACTTGCTTCGATATAATGGTACTGAGAGGGGCTTGGAGTCGGTAGTGACGAACCGAGAGGTCCCCATCTCAGTACGAAGAAAAGGCCGTTTTCAGTGCCAATGGGTTACAAGTAAGCAGCTTTCACGCGGCGTATCCTGGGTGAGTGCACATAAAATTGTTGTCCACTCAGCGAATGCTTACATTATCGATAAAATTTCTACTTAAAGCGCTCAATTTGCTTAACGTGGGCTCTTTAAAGCGCCTAATTTCCTTAAGGTGGGCTCTTTAAAGCGCCCAATATATCTTCAAGGCAATCTCCACTCTTCGTCACTCTTCCACCACCTTATTACCACTCATCCAGTCCTTCCTAGCACTTCGTAGTACACAAAAAATGTAAAAAAAGGAAAAAAAAATTTAGTTTTGGGGGGGTGAGGAGGGAGGTGACCGCCGCAAAATAGCTAGTGATTCTTAGTTGTGGGGTGGTCCCCTCTCATTAGGACTACCCCCACCCCAATCACCGACTTGACAAGAAAACTTAAGTTTTTCCAAAATCTTTGAAAAAACCGAAAGTTTTCGAAGGATTTAAAATTGTAAAAACCTAATATTGGCTGGCCGTATGTTCGCAATCTGTTCAAGTATACCAAATGTGGAATATGTAACATATTTGTATTTTGTATTTTAGAGCTTTTTATAACCAATAACAAGTTTTGTCTGGACCACCGGCTTCACGTGACTTCCGAACCACGTCTCAGAGTAATGCGAATGTAGCTTCTTATTCAATTACTCCAAGAAATGTTAGGCGCATGATTAATATCTCGCCTAAATGTAGGCTTAGATATTTCGTTCACAGATCATCGTATATGGGCTAATGTCATACGATTCATTCAGTGTGTACGTCGTTTCGGGCACCAAGCACACCACAGCTACCCAACTTTTGAAGCTTGAGTGGACTTTAGGACGTTATTAATGCGCTACACTTGATAGAAAAATTCCATGTAGAATTTTTTCGACACGGGATTGGAACCTCGATCGTCTTGATGAAAGGCCAGCACGCTAACCACTGTGCTAACCCGTCCGTTAAGATACACGAGATTTTAATCAGGGGATCACATAGAATTGCTTGTCACTGTATGTAGATGAAGTGAATAAAAAATTTATTTTCGAACCGTTCCACCCTAACTGAAGGTCGAAGGTTCCTTCTGACAGTATCACAGCAAGAAGTTGTACCGTTTCGTTCACAATGGTCATTATCGGTGGAGATCGATTTAGTGAGAGCAACTTCTAACGACGTTTTATTTTGAGCAACTTGGCCTTTGTGGAAAATTTGGATGGGGTCTTTTTCTAGAAAGATTTATTGAAAGAAAGACCAAATCGTAGAGCGATAGCAATTCGTCTGTGACGTAACTCCAGTTAAAAAATGCAAGTACAAGTTGTGGTTTCCATGAACATTTGTCTGAAAAACGACTTTTTTGCTTTCAGAACTTTTTGTATTTTTGCGGGACTTTCTCCTGTGCATTCTACAACACGGTCAGTCGAAGAAGAAGTGAGCGAAAATATTGGTTTTTGGTAGGATAGTGAGACTAGGTAGGACACTGGTAGGACTAAGTGAGACCTTAAACCGTCGCTACTCTTCCTCTAAGGTGAGTAATCCGTCAAAAATCGCTCAAACTTTGAGTGGCTTTAGCTCAGTGCAATAGCCCCGTTCTGAAAAACTGCTGCGGTGGGATCCTCACTCATTCCTTGCAAAGAGATCCTTGGATAGATTTTCTTTCAGGAAAAGAGAACTATTTTTGTGAAAGTAGGCTCCCCAGACACTCTAATTTTGCGTCAACTTTGCATTAAAATGGACGAATGACCTTTCTGTTTTCTCCAATTCGATAAATAATGAATAAGGTTATGTAATTTAAAGTCATGCCATCAACTTTTCGTCCATCTGTTCGAAAAAGTCCAGGTGGCTTTAAAGCCGAAGGCGTATCCGCTGATGCCAGTGTTCTCTTTATTATTTATCGCAATTCTTCCTATGTTTGGAAAGCTTTTCGAGTCTATAATATGCAACTTTCTCAGCGATCAGTTGACTTCTGTTGTGTCCCACTCCCAGCATGGTTTTATCAAAGGTCGTTAAACGTCGACAAATCTGCTTGAATTTACTAGTCTTGTGCTGGAGGTCATTGAGTCTGGCTCACAGTTGGACGTCATATATACTGACTTTCAGAAAGCGTTTGATAGAGTATCGCACCGCGTTCTGTTGAAGAAGCTTTGTAATCTTGGAATAGACCCTGGACTATTGTGCTGGATCAACTCCTATCTCAGTGAGCGTCTTCAGTATGTAAAGCTAATGGGTCATGTCATGGAAATTTTTGAGGCTACGTCTGGCGTTCCACAAGGAAGTCATTTGGGTCCCTTGCTTTTCATTCCGTCTATGGATGACGTTACTAAAGTGTTCAAGGCTATTAAGATTATGTATGCCGATGACTTGAAACTAATGAGTGCAGTAAGATCGCTTTCTGATGCTGTACGATTACAGTGCGACCTAGACGCCCTCTCTCGATATTGTGTGCTCAATCGGTTGGACTTGAACGTCGGAAAGTGTAAGGTAATGTCTTTCTTCAGAATTCGTAGGCCAATCTGTTTCAGTTACGCTATCAATGGCGTCACGTTGACCCGTGTTAGTGAAATTTTTGACCTTGGGGTATTGGAGTATGGACGAACGGTTGTCATTTAATCATCATATCGATCTTATAACGTCGACGGCTTACTGTATGCTTGGCTTTGTTGGCAAGCAGTTCGCCGATATTCGCGCACTTAAGAGTGTTTACTTTGCTCATGTGAGATCTCACCTTGAGTATGCGTCTGCTGTGTGGAATCCGCATGAGTTGTCCTACATTACAAGAATTGAATCGATACAGAAAAAGTTCTTGATACATGCGTTGAGAAGGTCGGTGAGGAGGGATGACAATTATCGTCTGCCTCCTTATATTGAACGTTGCAAGCGCATTAACATTGAGCCTTTGTGGCGTAGACGGATTAATTTGAATGTGATGTTTGTCTTTGATTTGTTGCGTGGACGCCTTAATGCTCCCAGTCTCATGTGCTGAATTCTGGTGAAGGCGTCCGTTCGTCCACTAAGGCGCAACGAATTCTTAGTAGTCACCTTTCACAGAACTCATTATGGTCAACATGAACCGGTCAACCGGATGCTAAGAATGTTTAACTACTTCTCGCAGTTTTTTGACTCAGTTGGGTCAAGACCAGTTTTTCAATTCAAAGTTCGCTCGATGACTCTACCTACGTCGTTTATTGCACACTTTAATCTAGCGTCTTTACTTGTCGATCTTGAAAATAATCTAATGATGTTTTTGATTTTGTCGGCGATGTCAATTGGCAGGGTTTCTGCTGGCCGGCCAGCCTGCTTACAGTTGCATTCTCCGTTACATCGTTACATACCTCATTATTGCTCTGTTTTTATTATTTTTTGTTATTTTTTTTCGCCTTTTTCAAAGTGTTATTTTGTGTCTTAAATACATTGCTTTTTTGTTTTTGTTCATTGTCCTGATGATAATATTGTAGTCATGTAGCTAAATTTATAGCGGTCGACGTAATAATAAATAAATAAATTTTGTTCGGCTCAACATTGTTTGGCCATCGACCGCCGCTCTTTCGGCAGTGCAAACCATGTCGCTCTTCTTTGTCAACTAGCACTCCACAGACACACTTGTGTGATTTACAGATGTCCGTTCCCAATTTAAGTCCGACACATATCCGGAGCATTAAAACGTGCAGATAATGATAACTCAGCAGAGATAAAAAGGAGAATCAAGACTGCAAACAGATGTTTTTCGGGAAGATGGCGGTCCAAGCTGCTAAAAAAAGAAACGAAATGCGGTACTACAAAACGCTGATTAGGCCAGTTTTGCTTTACGGAAGTAAATCGTGGCCAACGACGAAAAAAGAGGAAAACCTACTCTTGGCTTTCGAACGAAAGGTGCTAAGGACGATCTTTAAGCCCGTAGTCGAGGATGGGAGGAACCGACGCAGATACAACTTTGAATTGGATCGCGACTTCGCCGACGCCAATGTAGTAGCCACTGTTAAAGTAAACAAACTGGGCCGGACATCTAATGAGAATGAACGAATCGAGAACCCCGCTCAAGCTGTTTGATTCAGAACTAGCAGGCCGTAGGTGAGTCGGACGTCCAATGGAGTGATAACGTGACGGCGGATCTGGAAACGCTAGGAATAGCGACGGCTCAGGACCTAACAATCGGAGAATCGGATTCTTGACCAGGCCAAGTCCAAAATATGGACGTAGCGCCGAAGAAGTAAGAAGTAAGTAAGCTGGCGTCACATATTCCTTTGTTGTGATCGAATTTAAGGAAACAACCAAAGACAATTCAAATAAAATTGTTTTGCCTGTAGATCTAGAAGAGCCGCCATTAATATCTGAGACCGTATCTGTTTCTCCATCTCGAATGTAATTAACAGGAGAAATAGAGTAGATAAGGGATGAGAATCTCTTATTCTAGAAGAAGCTCTACCAACATGTTGCTGCATTCCTCCTTCTGACCAAGACCTATCTTTACCGGCATCCGGACAAAATGACTCCTGGACAAAAAAACCCCGGACAAAAAAAAACTCTTACAAAAAAACCCGGACAAAATAACCCCCGCCGCGCCGCAGGCCTGAACTTTATGGAAAAATAAAAAAACTAAGTCGAGGGGCGGCAGCCCCCGCAATGAGGGGTCAAGGGGGTATCGCCCCTTTGCGGTGTCTAACGGGGGAATCCCTTACGGAGTTTGGTGCAGAGCTCCATTCTTGTAAGGCCGCCTGCAGGTCGTATTGTAGCTCGCCGCAGGCGCCGGGGTTTAGGGGGCAGAGCCCTCTACATCATAAAAACAACATGCAAAGCATGCTTTGTGCGAAATTTGTCCGGATTCTTTTTTAACATTTCATTACTTCTTGAATCCGGACAAAATAACCTCTGGGGGTTTATTTTGTCCGGGGGTTTTTTAACCAAGACCTATCCTTACCTCCACTACTTTGATGACCTCGCGATCCTTTCTAAAATTGCTAAAAGCTCATCTTCTTAAATCTTGCTCAGAGGTGTTCCCTGGAAGAAAGGAGAGTAAAGCACTTATCAAATGTAATTTTCAATGATTTTGAAACTTTGTGGCAATAAAAGAAAAGCACAAACGAAAAAGAAATGTCGGCCTATGTCTCCATGTATTGAAAGGAAAAAGTCGGACGTAAATTTCCAAACGACTTAGGTAAGAACATTACCATTAACTACATTTTATTCAATTATACTCACTCCACGGAATGACACAACGTGTAAATTCAACTTCCTGCGATGGGTTAAAAATGCTTATAATTATTTTTCCTGGAAAGGGTGTTCGTCACTTCGTTTTTTTTTAATTTAGAAAAAAAATAACTCAAGAGGTGACTTTCTACCGAAAACATTATCTTGGAATAAGTTCAAAGAATTATCCCAAATTCACGGCTAATATCCTACTGTAGAAGTGCTCATAGTTAATAATTTTGATTTATTTTAGCCATATGCAGAACAACTCAATTAACATAATTTAATTATATTTTCTGTTCTCCATAACCTCGACAAAAAAAAAATCATAAATGCCAAGAGCTAGCGTACACCAAGCCAACATTAAGGAAAATGTGTATTGCAGTTTTTATCGGGTTCTGTATGCAACCACAAAAGAAAATGGTTATGACACTTTAGCACGAAACGGTTTGGTAAATATTGTAATTTCAACGATGTTTTTATGGTGTTACATGCTTGACTCTTTGGCTGCGGAATATAAAAACAAACTCTCCATGTGGAAAAATATTTTCAAGCCACGCACACTTCATCGACCACTGTGGATAGCTTTATCAAAGTGTGCCAATAAATACAAAGAGCAGTTAAACTAAACACAGTTTTTTTTGCAACAAGTTTATTTTTCCAGTAAATTAGGTTGAGTAGCACGAACCGCCTGGGATAACAGTTGCCATATAATAGAATAATTGCTTGTCTAATTGTATGGACTTGTTTCTCTCCCACGCATATCTTAAGCGATTAGATGAAATAGTGACGAGTGCAACTAGTTTTGAAATGTTGATCTTTTCAGCTTTGTTGAAGATAACGATGTGTGCTACAAAAGCCACTTGTGGAACAAGGTGTACACTATACTTTTCGCAAAGATGTATCGAAATAGACAAACAACAAATTAAGTCGAAGAATCGTCTTTGTACGAATGATCAATTAGCCTACCATACCGTGGTCGTCAACTTTGTTGTCGTAGTGTGTTGAGAAACAAATGACATTTTATCTGTGTAAATTTTCGAAATTTTGATTTTTGTGTATGTGATATATACTTTGAAAACATTCAATTCGTTCTAAAAATGTAAGAATATTGTCAAACGAAGAGATATTTTTCTATTCGTTTTTCTTGTACTAGAAATGTTACCGACGAGTTCAAAACGAAAAAAGCATGGATGAACAATGGAACAGCTACAAGTGATACACTTTCGCTCCCTAGGGATGTAAAACATTTTACCTCCCTTGGGACCTTGGGCCACGGGTTATTTGTGTTTCAAATATATCCCAAAAGACCCTACATGTAATGAACGATTTCCGCGGGGGGTAAACATGCAAGTTATGCGAAACTTAACTTTCGGAGGGGATAGTCAAAAATAGTAGTATTTCATACAAGGTGCGTACGTAGATGTGAGATTGTTGATACTAGCCTAAGGCGAGTTCGGCAACACATCGTGTTCGTTAAACTACCAGCATTGCGTAACGCGTATCAAACAACGTTTTTCGCAATTCACCAACAAAAAACGAGCTTTTCCGCGATTGCTTCCACTTGCGAAAATTTGTCAAAATTTCCGTTTTTTCGCACTAGTGCGTAAAAACAGCTTTAACGCACTAGTGCGATAAAATTTTGTCGCACTAGTGTGTTAAAAAAGTCTGGTCGCACTAGTGATAAAAGTGACGCACGAAAAAGCGTGTTTTTTGTCGGTAAATATCGAAAAAACATTTTAAAACGTGTTGCACACGGTGCGGTGCTTTGTGCAAACCGAGTGTCACAATATACAAAAAACAATTAAAAAATATTCTTCTATACAAAAATCACTACAAAAAATCAACGCGAAAAAATTGATCTAGCAATCTACTCATATTGTGTTGCACTTTCAGTTCATTCATTCCAGAAGTTGGAGCTTCATACGCTCCAGTTCTGGGATTCAAAGCCATTGTAAACCGAAGGATTTTTATTAAAGTGAAATATTCCAGCTAGATTTACTTTTAAACTAAATTGACGAAAACAGTGCGGAAAAGAAAAAGGAGTGCAGAAAAACCTAACTTTTTCGCACTCTCAAATGAGTTATGAAATTCGTCGTATTGGGACACTCGGTCGCACAATAGTAATTTTTGCAATTCACCGACAAAAACCCGCTTTTTCTTGCGTCCTTTCGGTGTCGAATGAAGTCATTTTGAAGGTTTTTTACGCACTACTTGAATTGAATTTTTGTATTAAAAAAAATCCCGTTTTTGTCGGTGAATTGCAAAAAACGTTGTTTGATACACGTCACGTATGCTGGTAGTTTAACGCACACGGTGTGTTGCCGAACTCGCTTTCGGCTCGCGTCAACAATCTCACATCTAGTGCGTTAAACTACCTTCATACGTAACTTGTATCAAAAATTACTATTGTCCCACTAGTTGCGAAAAGTGATGCTAGACGTAAGCTGTCGCACTATATGTGACAAATACAACCAATTTTTGTAACTTACAAAATGTGAATTTTTGAATGAAAATTTGACTTTCATGCAAACACTTTTTCTGACTGTTCCTACTTTTTATCACGAGATACAAGATACCTTTCATGAGCATGAGGAAAATCACCCGGTTCATTATCTTCCGGAAAGCGGACGATAATACCTTCGAATGTGATGATAATATCTTCAACTGGACGATATTTTATTCAACTGGACGATAATATCATCAGCTAAACGATAATATAGTCCACTGGACGATGATATCATCCACTGGACGATGATATCATCCACTGGACGATGATATCTTCCACTGGACGATGATATCTTCCACTGGACGATGATATCATCCACTGGACGATGATATCATCCACTGGACGATGATATCTTCCACTGGACGATAATATCATCCACTGAACGATGATGTCATCCACTGGATGATGATGTGATCCACTGGATGATGATATCATCCACTGGACGATGATATCATCCACTGGACGATGATATCATCCACTGGACGATGATATCATCCATTGGACGATGATATCATCCACTATCATGATACTATCTTACGGTGGGTGATATTATCTTCCAGTGTGATGATAATATCTTTCAGCTGACAATAATATTTTCCAGTGTGATGATAATATCGTCCAACGGAAGAGAATCCATTGCGAGATTTCCCCCCTTCATGTTACTCAGGTTCATTTTTCGCAACGGAGTCGTTATAAAGTAAATTCTACACCAGGGATAAAAATTATTTACCACACTGACAGTGCGCAATAACCACATGAGAGATGTTAACATAAATGTGAATGTGTTGACTGTGGCAGTGATGTGAAGGTATTTGGTTGCGTTAAAAGTCATATCATCAACCCGAGACGAAGCTTAGTTCAGGTTAGTATCGTTTGAACGCTAATTGATTGATTGATTGATATTTACTTTTATTGTGTACTATTTTCTAGCCGACATGGAAAAAAAGTAGCTATGACTGTTGTCATAGCCCTCGTCAAATAACCATGAAAACGTTATAATATTTCTTAACTAAATATTTACATTAACACAGCAACATTAACAAATACAAATACAAAGAAAGATAACTAAAATAAATCGATATACACATGGAAAATACAAACTGCAACAAAAGAATAAATTAAAATATGGTCAGAAACACTTGAAAACAAAATCAAAATAAATTATAAACCCAGATAACAATTGGCCCCACGAAATGTACATAAAGTGCCATCGGAAAATGTGCTGATCAAATTTAATGTGCTCCATTTCCAGGACATTTAATGTATATTAAAAAGCGCCATTAGCGTTACATCTTTTCTTTGAAACGCGAAGTGCATTTAATGTACATTAAATGTGAATCACATGTAAATCTAATACGTACGTTTAAAACACTTTGAATACACAACTAATGTACATTTAATGTACTTTTTAGTGTGAATTATTAGCACATTTCATGTACATATAATGTTATGTAAGAAAAGAAAGGAAAATTTAATTTAGTTTTCTGACTTTTCTATTTCGGTTTTCCTTATTCTGATGATCGCTACGTCCTCCATCTACATTTTTCTATGCCAAGCTTTCATTTTTTTTATTAAAAAAATTTCTGCCATTTATGGGGATTTGAGTCAACTGCCTTACCAATTGTGCCACCGGATACTTATGTGTTGGTGTGTTGAATTTATATAAAGTGTTAAATTATAGAAAGTACATCACAAGCACATTTTTGGTACATTAAATGTGATAGGAACAGTGTACACCTTATCACACACATAAAATATGCGAAAAATGTAGTGCATTTTATTTACATCGAAAATGTACTACATCACAAGCACATTTTTGGTACATTAAGTGATAGGAATAGTGTCCACCTTATCACGCACATAAAATGTGCGAAAAATGTACTTGTGATCTAGTGCAATAATTTCGACTTTTAATAGCACAAAAAATGTGCTTTTTATGTACATCGAAATATGTACCACTTTACAGTCACATTTTTTGTACATTCAGTGGGCAACCACATTAAAAAGTGTGATCTGTGTTAGAGATGAGCAGGTCGACCATTTTTCGAAACCCGACCCGGACCGAATCCGAACCGATAAAATTTTTCGAAACCCGAAACCCGAATTGTTTCAAAACCCGACCCGGACCGAACCCGACCCGATAAAATTTTCGAAACCCGAAACCCATGAACCAGAAAAAAACAATTCGGGTTAGGGTTCGGGTCGGGCTTTTTGAAGTTTCGGGCAACTCTAATCTGTGTTATCTGGGAAACAGTTGCCAAAAATGGTTGTGTGCAAATCGCGGATACGGTTTCGTCAAATGTCTATCATCTTAACACAAAACAAAAATCAAAATCAATTATAAATAGTTGTCAAAAGTGGTTGTGTCAAATGAATTGAGCCTTGGAGACCGGTGAACAAATGTGTTTCGTATTTAAAGAAACGATTTCCTTAAAAACTAAAATGCTACCGTTATAGCCTTAAACTTTTGAACATTATTGTAACTCCACACTAAATACAGATTTTCAAATGCTGCGCTTGGAGCAAGAGATATTTGTGAACGGTCCTTTCGGTTTTAACTCACTGCTAAAGTTTCGAGGTCAAACCTACTCTACATTCCGACTTTATGAATTTCAGGCGACAAACTATGCGTTCGGGTTTGGGTCAAATCCCATCCACAATGTACCACCAACTTGTGTACGAGCTTATGAAATTTACAGTGATGTTATTTTCATTCAACTGTAGAGTCAACTGAAAACTTAGCCGTTCATACTTTTCAATGGAATAAAATTATAAGAGCACTTATTGTAAAAGTTGAAACGTGGAAAATGTATCTACTTCAATATCGGTGGAATATTTTCGTTGACGAACTTCCAAATGTTTTAAAAGCTTTAAATAACATTATACACTTTCAACGCTTTTATCCGTTCATCTTTAAACAAACGAATGTAACAAAATTTATAAAGAGATCTGCACCGTAGCTCAAATCATCTTCATTTATGTTCCATTGAAACAAGTCCTAATGGCACACAATCGTATCTGTGTTTGTAGCAACATTTATTTATAATTACATCGAGTTAAGTATATAAATTATGTGTATTTGAGATACGTATATATTTCAAAACAAACAAAATTTTATTTTAGGCAATATAATTAAGCACATGAAAGCTTTCTCTATGCACACAAGCGTCTTTCGATAATAACCCACAGGGGCGCAACTTAAAACTTTTTAATTGATAATTTTTAGGTCGTTTGTAAAGCATGTTACACAGAAGGAGGAGGGTTGACAGGGTGGTGGAGGAGAGGGGATGTGAGTAACATCGCGTGACAAAACAAACATTTTCAGCTAACAAAATTATTGTTGACTCGAATTGTTTGTGGCATTTGGATTTTGCATTTGTTTTTTATGCTTCCGTGCACTCAGTTAAATTCTTTAGAAATTTTCTTTCCTTTTTGGAGGGGCCATTTCACTTACAGACACATTACTAAAATCTTTTAGTTTTATGCGATGATTGCGTTCGAGTACTCAAACGAATTTTCATTCGGCACGAAATTCGAAGTTTTGTACAAATGGTTGCGTTCCTTCAATTAATTATTGCGGATAAAACAACGTTTAAAAGTTTCGATTTGTACAAAACGTCGAATTTTGCGGCAAATAAAAATTCAATTGATTACTGCGAACGCAACCATTCTCATAAAACCGAAAGATTTTAATTTGTTTTCAGTTTACTGTCTGTAGTTTTCGACAAAAATTCATCTTTACTTTACCGCAAAATATACTTTTCGACCACGACCGCCATAAGTCGCGTGAAGATTTTAAACTATCGATCTGGATGACACGTAAAAACACTTTCACGTTCTTCATAAATAAAATTACACAATTACACGTAAAGTAAATTTTTATGTTTTTATAAATTGAACAGGGGTGCAGGGTCAGTGTTCATCGTATTTTCGTTTGGATGAATTTACAAACTTTTCCAGGCATTTCATTTGTTGGACTTTTTCTTATTTTACTTTTCGACGCATACAAATCTTTTAGGAATTGGCTTGCTACTGTCGATTTTTTAGATCTCTTATGTGTCACGTGAGCATAATTTCCTGTTTTATCATCGACCTTCGGATGGCATAGTGGTGAACGCGCTTGCCTTCCACGCAGAAAACCCGGGTTCGATCCCCGGGATGTATAGAATTTTTCTGTAATAAACTATCAATATGGAACGTTCCTAGGCCTACCCAAGCCTGAGAATCTGTATAGTTTCGGTATTCGATGCCCGAAACGAGAAAATAGGTACACAAATGTGTGACGTCACTCAAACATTGAGAAAGGTGATTTATGTGTACCATGATCATGGCACCTGGTGACATCTTGTGGACGGAAGAGAATCGATGGGGAATTTCGTTGACATGTGAGCCCAAATATGAGAGGCTCATAGATGGCGTTGTACTGGACATACACCCATTCGAAAAATATGGCGGGCAACGAACATGGTGTGAACGATGATGGCCACTAAAGTGGATAGCACAAAATAAGAACATTATCACTTTGGCTCGTCGAACCTGTTACCTGGTAACCTCATGATGAGAATGCAGCGTAAATATCAAATATAACAGTTGCAATATGCAAGTAGTTCTTAAGAATGTATATGAAAAATGTGTGTAACAAAATGTAAGATATCAGACGTGAAAAAGTCATACGATTAAATAAATAAAACCGACCTTCGTGTTTTGGCCGCGTAAATTTGGTTGTAAATATCCCAAATATTTCGTAAATCTGATCTTTGACATTAATTTGTCGAGAGAAAATGACGACTTTGTTTTCAAGAATATTTTACCGTAGCAGACGAGAATTAGTATATAGAGGTGAGCGGGCCGCCCGAAACTCGACTAAAAACCCGACCTGGTCCAACCCGAATCAATTTGTCGGGTCTGGTCGGGTTTTGAATTTATTTTTTCGTCGAGCCGGGTCGGGTTTTCATTTTCGTTTTTTTCGGGCCGGGCCGGGTTTGAAGATTTAAACTAACAAAACCCGACCCGACCCGAAATAATAAATTCATTCACTTATTTCCTCAAAATTGCAAACAATTTCAGCATTTCAAATGAAATCTTTTTAATAAAAGTTCGGGTTCCGGTCTGGGCTTCGGGTCTGGGTTTCGGGTTAGAATTTTTTATTTCGCGTCGGTTCTGATTTTTTATTTTGATTCAAGTTCGTTTCGGGTCGCGTTTGAAATTTTCGTGTTAGATCGAGTTCGGTTCAGGTTGGGTTTGATTTTTTTTTTTTTGGTTCTGGTCCCATTTGGAAAAAAGAGTCGACCCGAGGTGTGCGTTATTTTGTATATTATTGTATATTATATTATGTTATGTTATTACGTATATTAAGTAATAAACAGAACTTAGAAAAAACATTAAAGAACTTACCATCTATATGATGATCATTACTAGTTTTTACCTACCAAATGAATGCCGCGTACTGTAAATTTTATTTCCGACGCTGTAATCATCGGCAAGGTGTATGCGCTACTTTAACGTATGAAGCGCTACGCCCATGGAATAACCCAAAAACATTGTCTTTTGGCTCCACAGAAATTTTGAATTATTCCGTGAAATAAAGGATTTTCCTTTTTCTAAGTACTGTCTATACTTCGTATAATCAACACACTGTGGCATTATGTTCATATGATGTCTAAATATTTTGCCATATAGATCCCCTTTTATATATTTTTATGAAAATATCGAGGCAGCCATTTGCGCTTTACAATGTATAAAACGGGAAAGCGTCTAAATAAAACAGAATATCCGTGCACGTGACTGTTCATTAATTATGAGGCGAAACTTGGCGTTAAAATATAAATAAAGTTTTTGTTTGAGAATAGGATTAGAGCAAAGTATGCAATACTAAAACAGAAATGGACGATTTATTTGTTTGGTCTTTAAATATTTGCTAAGTTTCGCTTAGCTCGTAAAAGGACTTGGAAGAAGATTTTCGTTAATGAAAGATTCGAAAAGCGCTACTTAATGCAAAATTTATAATGAAGACACAAACTTTTGGAAAAGTGATTACAGATAACGGCGTTTCCACTTCTTGGAAAATTTGAGATTACAGCGTCCGTTAAAGCGGCAAAATTCAAATGTTGATAGTTAAGGTTACGAATCACATTGCTTTGAAAACTCAACTTGACGAAATGAAATGAAGTTGATAAGCTTTTGTTCTTTTGTTCACAAAGGAAAAGGCAATATAGCAGGGCCTATTTTCAGGAATTTTAATTCCCTACAATTACTGAAAATTCCCGAAAATTCACAAAAATTTCCGAAATTAATTGTTTTGGAATTTTTTGGTGTTTTATGGAATTTGAGGGAGTTAAAATAACAGAAAATTATAAAAAAATATTTTCGGAGTTTCAAGGAATTTTCTTTTCTATAATTGAATCCAAATGTTTCGCCTAGATAGAGTTCGTAACTAAAGCATTTTTAAACAGACTCGTAGTCGGTGTTTTTACCCTATGATGTAATATGATTCACATTCTCATCAGCGTTACAAAACACAACTGAAGTATGGCTTTTAGATATCACAGAGGAATAACTAGTCAATAATTTCTGTCTCTAAATTTTCCAAGAATGTTTTTTTTGGGAACAAATTACTGATGATTCCAAAATAAAATTTGACTGCTGTTATGATCCTGCGATTAGCTTAAATACATGCCTTTTTTGTATGCTTATGCTTATACACTGGAAACCCTTGTTGTTGCTTTAGTGAAATTTAGAAATGTTTAGATGGCACTAATGAGATTAGTTCTTTTTACTGTATGCCACACGCATGTGTTATGGTAAAAAGGAACGTTATGACGAAAGAAGATCTCAGTTCAAGTGATAAACCCAATAATCTTGTACTACAGGAAACTATTTCTACAACCGAGTGAAAATTCTGATTTCATGAGAGCGAGACTGTTCGCGACCGAATGAGTATACGTATTTGGAATATTTTTTGTTGGATTGCTCGAGACCAATGAGTGGACTTATTTTTGGAAAATGTTTCTATGAAGCCAATGAGTGCACTCATTCCAAGAAAATATTTTTATGAGACCAATGATGCACTCAAAAATGAGTGCATTCATTGGTCTCATAAAAACATTTCTAAAAATGAGTGGAGTAATTAATCTCATAAAAATAGTTTCCAAAAATGAGTGCACTCATTGGTCTCATAAAAACATTTTTTTAAAAAGAGTGCACTCATTGGTCTCATTAAATAATTTTCCAAAAATGAGTGGAGTAATTGGTCTCATAAAAATATTTTCCAAAAATGAGTGCACTCATTGGTATCATAAAAACGTTTTTGAAAAATGAGTGGCAAAATGAGTGCACTCATTGGTCTCATAAAAATATTTTCCAAAAATGAGTGCGTTCATTGGTCTCACTCATAAAATAATTTTCCAAAAATGAGTGCGTTCATTGGTCTCATAAAAATATTTTCCAAAAATGAGTGCGTTCATTGGTCTCATAAAAATATTTTCCAAAAATGAGTGCGTTCATTGGTCTCATAAAAATATTTTCCAAAAATGAGTGCGTTCATTGGTCTCATAAAAATATTTTCCAAAAATGAGTGCGTTCATTGGTCTCATAAAAATATTTTCCAAAAATGAGTGCGTTCATTGGTCTCATAAAAATATTTTCCAAAAATGAGTGCGTTCATTGGTCTCATAAAAATATTTTCCAAAAATGAGTGCGTTCATTGGTCTCATAAAAATATTTTCCAAAAATGAGTGCGTTCATTGGTCTCATAAAAATATTTTCCAAAAATGAGTGCGTTCATTGGTCTCATTTTCCAAAAATGATATTTCATAAAAACTCTTTTGAAAAATGAGTGCACTTATTGGTCTCATAAAAACATTCTTTCAAAATGAGTGCACTCATTGGTCTCATAAAAATATTTTTTTAAAAAGAGTGCACTCATTGGTCTCATTAAATAATTTTCCAAAAATGAGTAGAGTAATTGGTCTCATAAAAATATTTTCCAAAAATGAATACACTCATTGGTCTCATAAAAATATTTTTTAAAAATGAGTGCACTCATTGGTCTCAAAAAAAAATCTTACAAAATCAGTGCACTCATAGGTCTCAAAAAAATTATTTTCCAAAAATGAGTGCGCTCATTGGTCTCATAAAAACATTCTTCCAAAATGATTGCACTCATTTGTATCATAAAATAATTTTCCAAAAATGAGTGTGTTCATTGGTCTCATAAAAACATTTTCCAAAAATGAGTGCAACTCATTGGTCTCGTAAAAACATTCTTCCAAAACTGGTGTCATAAAAATATTTTCCAAAAATGAGTGCACTAATTCGGCTTACTTAAATATTTATGAGCGTATCGTTGGTCTGAAGACACATCTGCAAAGAGGCTATTCATCGATCTCGAAAATTCGAAAAGAGACTACTTTGATGGTCTCAGCGAAGATGTAACAACGGTTCAAAATTGGATTTACGAGGGTGGCGGACGACTTTTGTTCTTGACCAACTATATCTGCCTCTTTCTAACCAACGCTTTAGAATATGAGATCAAAAGTCGTCCGCCACACACCTAATTCCAATTTTTTCGTAAAATGATCTTCTCAAACGTTGATCTAGGCTCAATTATCTACCAGAAAAGCAACTTCACAAGCCGAAAAAAAGAAATCAATCTGAAATGAATTTGGCTAGCGACCACATACGATATTTGGTGTTTCTTCGTGAATATTTCTTTAATGATGAGGTTTTTGTGCAGTGTGGGAGAGAAAAAAGATGCGAACATTTCTGCTCAAGAAATTATATATCAGAGGCCTCTCCTAAGTGCTCTAGGTCGGTTCTAAGATCAGGAATGTCCACCGGAATTAGGAAAGCAAAAATCAGGAATCAAGAAATCAGGAACCAAAAATCAGGAAATGAAACTTTGGAAATGAAAATCAGGAAACGAAAATCAGGAACCTAAAATAAGGAAAAACAAAAATCAGGAAAAACCAAATTTAGGAAAAACCAAAATTAGGAAAAACGAAAATCAGAAAGGAAATAAATCAGAAAAACATCAAAGTTTTCAATTCCTAAGGAGGTCGCAATCTTATATTTAGTATGTAGGGGGCTCTGCCCCCTAAAACTCCGCGCCTGCGGCGAGCTAATAACGCCCTGCAGGCTGCCTTCCGTGCATGAGGTTCTGCCCCAATCCCCGCTAGGGGACCGCCCCTCGACCCCGCTTCTTTACTTTCAGGTCTTATCACGGTCTGCGGCGCATTTTCTCAAAAATGATTTTCTTCTCAAAACTACAATACTCTTTTATCATTAGAATAAATCCGTGGTATTACCCGTCTATCTTATTATCTCAATGGTACACAGCACCACCGCCACAACCAATTCCTGATTCCTAATTTTGGTTTTTCCTAATTTAATTCATTCCTAATCTCAGTTTCCTGATTTTTGTTTTTCCTTATTTTTGGCAAATAATTTGTTTCCTAATTTTCGGTTTCCTAATCTTTTTTACTAATTTTTGTTATTCCTAATTCGTGTGGAATACCTAAGATCAGCCCTAGTGGATTTTTTTTCAACTTTTTTTTAAATTTTGAGATTTTTTTAGTGATTTGAAGGGGTTTTGGCGCCGTTTTTTCGGACGGACTTTTCAATATTGCCCTTTCGGCGCAATGTCGACGCAATTTGACATGGCAATATTTATTTAGTTCTAGTTTTTTGTAACATCGGTTCTCTTTGCCAACCTATTCTGATGCGTACGGGTCGCTTGAATATGTTTTCTATAGCATTCATTTAAGGGCATTCCGAATGGAAGCTGAAAATATCTGAATATTAGTCATACATTTTGTAACACCGGACAGCTCCTATTCAACTCGAACCATTCTGCTAACCAAAATTATCGAAATCGGTGGCTGCTAATTTGTATCGTATGGACATTTCGTCTGATTTGTGGAAAAAAAATCCGCATCGATACAAAACACCGGTGGTAACGACGGTGTCAAAATATTTTTAGACTACGGCCTTGTGGGAACGAGTTTTTAAAGAATGACATGGAATAGAACAGAAAATTTTCCAGTGTGAATTAAAGGCATTTGTAAGCAACTATAACAAGCACTCAGTTTGTCTAAGTGTTATATTGCACAAACGTAAGCCTTTCCTCTTCTACACACAGAAGGTGAAAAACTACAACTTTTCCAGTCTGAAAGGTAGGTGAACCATTTTGTATAATTACAATTGCGATACAAAAACTGTAATTAAAGTGGTCATTAAAATTGGAATAAGATTTTTTCCGCCACAAATTTTTTGTGAATTCAAGTTGAAAACACTATCGTCAAACACCATAATTGGACTTTTTGTCTACTGTCATGTATGTTAACCCTCAGTGCGTGTTCAAGTGTCACAATTTAACCCTCATAATTAATATGAGATAGGTTTGTGAATACCACATGCTTGGAAAACAATGATACTTTCGGCATGATATAAATGTATTTGTGGTGACACAGAATAGAAGAACAACATATTAGGTATTTGGACTGTGTTGCATATGAAGAAAAAACAAAGTAATTAGTTTGAGAACAATTTTTTCTTCGTTGTTCTGGCTCTGGATGGCGTAAGAAACTTTTGCTTTTAAGATTATGAAAGAACGAAAATGAAGATGTACACAAAGGGAGGCATATCTGCTTTTCTGGCAATGTTTTGTACTGGCCTCATATAAATACCGTTTATCTTAATTAATGTTTATGAATATAATGATTAATGAGAGTGGAAGTGTGGATCCGAGCGATATAATTTATGCCATGAGAAAGTTGTTTCCATGCACACAAAGGTCGGAGAAATAATAATAAGTTATTAATAATAACGATTCTACATGTGTGGAAAGGATTTATGATTTTTGAATGTACTGTTCAAATTGTACCCAATGAGCAAAACAAAATTGCGACAAGCGTTAGGGAGTATTGAGCCAAATTCATCTCAGGACCAACTCCTTCTTTCTGGTAGATAAATTGATGAAGAAAGTTTTTCGAAAAAAATAGGTCTAGATGCTCAACAGGGGACTTTCCTTTTTCTGTCCTGAAACGCTGATTAGAGTAAGGCAGATATATCCACAGATTTGATTTGTCACACGTCTTACAAAATTGGCAGCTCCTAACAAGAAAATAGGAAATAGTTTACGCAGATTAGATTAGATTGAAGGTGTGAGGGGGGTCAAATTTTGAGTTTGACAGGAACCTAGACTATTTGTCCTTTGTTCCCTAGCCCCCTCCTTTCTTCGTTTATTTAACATGTTGAAAAATTATACAAAGAAAGATTAATTGCAAATATTGTAAATTACTGTAAATTAATTGATTTTGAAAATATGAATTTAAATGTCAACTCCGTGTAATAATGAATGAATTGTCCGAGCTTCGGTGTATTGTGTCATATCCTTGTGATGTCGTTCCATTAAATTCCAGATTACCATTCCAACCTTCCTGTCCTCTTAAGGAAGAAGGCCAGGCCATTCACCTTAATCTTGTCGATGGTCAAATCATTTAGGCTGATCTCTGGTTTGCCCAAGATTCGTTGTCAATGGTGTCTATATCTAGGGCAGTCACTAATAATGTGGAAACCAGTTTCCTCCTCTTATCCGCATGCACATTTGGGGTTATCTGCATGTCCTATAACAGAGAGGTATTTGTTGAGGCCCAGTGTCCTGTCAAGACTTCAACTACTCTCTTAATGTTAGGTCTATCAAGGTCTAGTAAACATTCACTGAACTTCTTTAGAGGAGCCTTACAGAAAATTTTTGTGTGCTTACTCCCTTCGTACTTGTCCCAGACTTTCCTATGCTGCTCTTCGACCCAGTTTTTGATGGTTCTTTTTCTTTCATATTTTGTAATACCGCAGAAGGGTTCTGGTCCTATCGGACGCTCGTTTGCTCACTTGTCTGCCAATTCATCGGCTCTCTCATTCCCTTCGATACCGGAATGACTCGGCACCCATAGAATTATTACCTCATTGTTCTTCTTACACAGCTCATTTAAAGCTTCCTTACATTGAATCAACGTAGCCGAACTAACCGTGGGTGATTCCAGAGCTTCCATTGAGGCTTGACTATCCGAGCAAATATAGAGCCTTCTATACTAAAAGTCTCGGTGCTAACAAGTTCAGATATTGCTAGGAGCTCCCCTTGCATTACAGCGGTATAAAACTTTCGATCCCAGCTTCATCACTGATAAAACCAGCTCCAGACAGTCCTTCTTTCTTGGATCCGTCTGTGTAACTCACTAGGCCATCCACTGGGGGATACATTTTTTTCCAATCCCTAACCATTCCTTTCCTCTCAGTATGACACACCTAAAGTTATCCTCCAGCATCAAGAGAGTCATGATCTGGTCACTCCTCATCAGGAGAGTTTCATTCTTTATTAGGTTTTTGATCGACAAGTGTCCTTTAACCGAACCCGGTGCCCAACTTCCATTGCGTTGGATAGTAAGTGCTGAGCTAATATAAAGGCTGTAGATTTTAAATGTAAATCGAGCGGAGGAATAGATAGAAGTGCCTCTCTTGTGGCAGTGCTGACTTTCGCCCCGGTCGCGCACAAACAGGCTAGCCTCTGGAGTTTGTCTAGCCTCTTTTTTGTTGTCCCCACCTCTACTCTAGGCCACCAGACAATGCACCCGTGGCAGAACATTGGTCTGACTACTGCAGTGTATATCCACCAGATGGCTCTTGGAGATAGACCCCTGGTTCTTCCGAAGGCATTCCTGCACAGAAAGTTCCAATTGCTTTGTCTAACTTGTCTATTAGATGCATTATCCAGGTCAATCTATGGTCGAAGGTGACCCCTAAGTATTTTACCATCGCCCTTAGGTTAAGTATTTCCCCAAAGAGTCTAAGACTTCCGAGCTCTATTTCGTTAATCTTACGCTTTCTTTGAAAAGAATCAATTTTGTTTTTCCCGGATTAACTCGGAGTTCTTTTTCCTTACACCATTCTTCTACCACTTTCAACACACCTCTCATCAGATCTCCCAAAGTCGTCGGGCAGATTCCTCCGATAATGACAGAGACATCATCTGAATAGCCTTGGGTGAAAATTCCAGATTGATTGAGCTTGATAAGCATGCTGGTTTACATGAAGTGGGAAATTCCTTAGGACTACTTTCCTCAGGTAGAAGTCGAGAAGCCTTTCCACTGACTTTAGCAGAAATGACATTAGGCTGATGGGCCTAAAATCTTTAGCTTCACAGTGAATCGTTCTCCCAGGTTTGGGTATGAAGGCTACTCTGACTCTTTCCCAGTCCTTAGGAACGTAAGTCAGAGCAATGGAACTCTTAAAAATACCAATCAATCGGTGGAGCAGTAGTTCCATACCTTCCTTTAGTAAGGCTGGAAAGATCCCGTCTGGTCCAGCTGACTTGAAGGAGTGAAATTTGTAGATCACAACAGAATTAGGTTCTTCTTTACGTTGGGTGGTACCCGGGAAATGCGTTTCCAGGAGGTGTACTGCCGTTTCTGTTCCGTTTGAACTGTAGCTACCATCTGGTCTGAGCAAAGAGCCCACCTGAACGGCAGGATCCTTAGCTAAGATCTTGTGGACCCGCGCATATGCCGGTATCGAGTTTGCCTCCTCAAAGAATCTCTCTTTAGTTTTTTCCTTATGTATGACTAAGGTTTCTTTGTACTCTTTAAGGAGGGTCCTATAGATGGCTCTATTTTCTTCCTGATTGGAACCCTTCCCTGCCTTGTTCCAAGCCTTCCTAAGTTCCCGCTTTTTTTCCTCTATGACCTTACTCCAGATATGGTTCTTATAGAGGGGTTTGAGGTAGGATAGGGGGCAAGCCGAGTGATAGGCTTTCAACATTGCTGAGGTGAGCCCTTGATTTGCTTCTTCCAACGCCTCCACTGTTGTTTAACGTTCATAGAAGACTTTTTTGTTTAATTCTTCCCTGAGCCCTTTCCTGTAGGAGTCCCAATTTGTCCTTCTCGGGTTCCTGTACGGCTTTCTACCCGGGAATGACCCTCTAAGACGAAACTTAATTAGCTTATGATCTGAGTAAGTTTCTTCATCGGCCACTTCCCAAGAGTGAATTCTCTCCGCCAGGCTGCTGGATACCATAGTGACATCTATGCATTCCTTTCTGGCCGAGTTGCAAATGTTGGCTTTCTCCCCTTGTTTGCTATCATAAGGTCTGTCGTCACTACATAATTGATTAAACCTTCCCCTCGCCTGTTTATATCGTTGCTACCCCATATCGTATGATGTGCATTCGTATCAGCACCTACAATGATGGGGATACCTTCCTCCTGACTATACTCTACAACTTCCGCCAGATGGGGGACTGGGGGGTTGTATTCGAGTCATAGGGCATGTAGACTGATACAACAACGTAATCTCCATCCTCCATCCATAGCGTTAAGATTTTCCGAGACGTGGATGGCCGCTCTCGGTCTGGTTCCGTTCATGACGGTTATTTAGTTTGCCAAAAACATGTATTTTATTTCCTCTGACCCAGGGTTCTTGGATTAGGGATATATCTGTTTGCTCCATTGCCTTTGTGCAATGGAGCAGATTAATTTGCGCAAGTTTTAAGTTCGCCAAGACCGAATCCGACTGACTATTTCTTGCATTACTTTTTTTTATGGATTTGGACTTATTGTCCATTGTTGTGATTTATACCGTTTTGGCCGGACCCTCCCTTGCGGGTGAGCCCCGACCTTGAATGGTCAGCTTCCATAACTTCCGAAGAAGATGGTGAGGACAAAATAGCCGAATGTAAACACCTGCAATGATTTACAAATCCAATTAACCAAATTCGTCTGAAGAAAGTCGTTCGGACATTGAACAAAACAAGATTTTGAAAGCTTTCATTGTTTTTGTCCGAACGAATTTCCGCGAAAGAATTTGGTTAATTGGGAAAACTGATCCTCAATAATGAACAAAACGAATAGATTTCTTCCAGAACAGAATATTTTGGTCCTGTTAACTAGAGATTTCTTGGTACTAAACATGGCGAGAACTATGAAATTCACCTCCACTTAGTCAAAATGAAATATTGTGTTAGATGGGTACCTGATATCATTTGTGTTTGCAAAAGTCATTCATTTGACTGTTCCATTCCATGAAATGAGTTGCTGGTCTTGTACTTGCCTAATGAATCTCTTTCTTTATCATTAACGAATACGAATTTAATTTTTTAACTCTAACATGCAAATAAACTACACATAACAAACATAGTCCATCACTTTCTACCTGTATTTCCACTCGCATTGTCAAACTTTTGCCTACCAACCTCGACCTAATAAACCACCCGAAAAAAATTTCTTTTGTACTTTTCGGCTGCGTTTGCACAGTCATTTTAATTAAATTCTAATGAATGAAAGAGCTCAGAGCTTTCCTTTCTTTTGAATTTGCATATTTTTCCATTTTATTCATTTTTTTTATTTTATTTTCGGAATTTATTTTCTAGATGATTTATTTGTTTGATGATGAAAAAATTTGAAGCACAATTAGATGCTTGTTAATTAATGTTAAATCAATGAGAGATTGCTTTGATGGAAACGAAAGGTTTATCACAAAAGGGATTTTTCTTATGTATATAGGCAAATGACATTGAAGTAGTGAACCCTTTCATGTTGAAATTTGTACAAAATACAATCGGAAGGGTGCCTTTGCTTTAATGAAATATTTTACTGCTGACACACGATTTAATTGCCATGCCTAACTGAGGTGTAACGTTCGAAACAGAAATCTTGAAATTGTCTGTGCATTCTTTGTTGAGTAATTCGACTACATCAGAGATTTAATTTGTACATAAGTGGTTACAAATGTCACAACTAACGAATTGCAGAGCAGGCGAAAGTTTCTTGTTCTGTGATGCAACAGATCTCAAATCGATTTTCCGAAAATCCAAAATTAATGGTCAATCATTGGGAGTGTAAAGTCTGACGATGATTTCATTCCAACGTGAATTCAGTGGCTTAATTAGCTTTTCTGTGTATAATTTTGAAATCACGTGGAGGGTTCTCATTGTGTAAAACATTGCACGACCATACAATTCGAATGAATGAGGAATGTCAGGAAATGTCCATAAACGACGTCTGCTTTTAGGGGGGAGGAAAGTCTGAGGAAACAAACGCAACATGACATGAGACAGACGTCTGTTCAAAAAAATAGCTACGTCCCTTTTCGTCGTCATCAAACTTTATAGAGTATTAGTGTACCTGTCTGTGTAGTGTTTTTATACCATAACCCAAGGAATGGTTCCTATCATTTCACATTCCAAACAATCGCAATGATCGTCGTTCTGAAAAAATCCTTTCAATTAGAAATTTCCATTTTCCTTATGACGGCAGTTTAATACTTTCGTTAAGTTGCGTCTACAATCTCTCTGTCATGTCATCTATCTCATAAAAGAAAATGCTTGAGTTTTTGAACAATTTCTTATAATCTGAATAGGACGTCTGAGAGGGAAGGGGTATCTAAAAAGTCGAAAAAAATGGACGTTATTTATGGACAGTCCCTTAATGTACACGATGCAATTGACCAAATCGCCTGTGGGTAATTCCTTAAATCGTTGTTTGGTGGCGTCCAGTTCATCGTGGAATATTTCTTCGTATATTACTTTATTCATAACTAATAAAGGGAACGAAATTTGTTTAGTAAAGAATTTTGACTTAATTTATATTAACCAAAGAAATCTATGAGAAAGTTTCAGATTCCTTAAGTTTTATTCTATAAAAATTGCATTTATTTTATGGTAAGTTTGCCGATGTGATGTAGTATGATGATGACAAACGGGTAATATTACAGCGAATTAGTATCATGATGTTTTCATGTATAAGTGACGTGAAAATTATGGTTCAAACTTTTGACGTTTGTAAGACATTCACATCTCATGGAGAGGCCATATAAAGTTGAAAAAATCCATACAACTTAGGTGCGCCCCTTGAAAATTTGCTTTTCATGCCTAGGGACGCATGAGTGTGTTGCGATCAAAAGTCGGTCTATCGCAACTGTCAAGATGACATTTTAAACGTTCAACGTTCACACAAACGCCTTCGATTCTTTTTTGGTTAAATATTTATATTGACATTAACGACAAAAATTTTTTCGGAGAAAATGTTTTTTCGTAGAAACTTTTTTTCTGAAAAAAATTTTTTACGAAGTAAATTTTTTTGAGAAAAATTTTTGAGCAACATTTTTTTTCGAGAAAACGTTTTCGGGAGAAAATATGTTTTCGTAGACACATTTTTTTTAGAAAAATTTGTTTCGGGAGAAAATTTCTTTTTTTGAAAAATATGTTTTTCGGAGAAATTTTTTCACGAGACAAACCTTTTTTTGAGAATAATTTTTTTCGGAGAGAAGAATTTTTTTTTTCAGAGAACAATTTTTTTGGAGAAAAATTTTTTCGAAGTAAATTTTTTTCGGAAAACGTGTTTTTTGTAGACAATTTTTTGGGGAAATTTTTTTTTGAGAAAAGTGTTTTGGACGAAAATTTTTTTTCAGAGGATAAATTTTTTTTTTTTAAAAAAATTTCGGAGAAAATATTTTTTGAGAAAATTGTTTCGGACGAAATTCTCTTTTCCAGAGAAAATCTTTACGGCGTAACTTTTTTTCGAGAAAAGTGATTTTCGAATTCCCTGGATTTCTGAGATAAGAAAGAAAATGTTTTTGGAGAAAATGTTTTTTCGAGAAAATTTTTTTGAGACAAATTTTTTTCGTAGAAATTTTTTCGGAGGAAAATTCTTTTTAGAAATTTTTTTTTGGAAGAAACTATTTTTGGAAAAATTTTAGAGAAAATTTATTTTCGAATTACCGTAAATGTTTTTCTGAGAAAGAAAGAAAATTTTTTTCGGAGAAAATGTGTTTTCGTAGAAAATAATTTTTGAGAAAAATTTTTTTCGGAGAAAATTCTTTTTTAGAAAAATTTTCGGAAGCGGGCTTACGGACTGCGTCACACTTTACCTTTGAAGAGGTTTTTGTATGCTAACTATTCCTTCACGGGCACTAGCTGCTAAATTCATTTGAAGTGCGCACTGGCTTGAAGATTGATATCTTGACTCACCTTCGACTCGAACCACAAACTTGCTAAAATAGAATCTTGAATCCAGTAGAGTGTAATATTTCATAATTTTCCTAGTTCCACTTGGAAAGTAAAACATACGTCCAATATTTAGGTAGGAGCACAAGACATTGATTTTGTAAGAAATTGTCCGAAGCTCGAAGAAGTCTACGTAATTTCCGAGGGGACCAAGCTCGAAACAAGGAAAAGCCAAAAACAAAACTAGTTTACAAACAAAAAAAACACAAAAACTAAAAAAATCTAAAAAAATAAAAATATAAAAAATAAAAAAACATAAATAAAAAAAAAATAAAAAAACTGAAAAGAACTGGAAAAATAACAAAAATATAAATTAATTTTTTTTGTTTTTTTCGAATGAAATTAACGTTTATCCACCCCTCGGTAATTTCTATGATTCCTGTTGGTGCTGATTGGTGTCTCCCACTTTGCGGCTTGAGCCCCCGCGACGCTTGTGTCTACAGCAACATTAATCTAAATAGTTAATTGCTTACATCACTTGTGAAAACCCATCAACTCCACCAAGCATTATAACACAGCGTTTCTCCATTAAAAACTTCCTTTGTCGATGTAAGGGGACATTTTGTTACATTGTTGGAATGTATTGAACAAAATAAACAACTTCCACATTATAGATATTTTGCATAAATGCTTAAGATAGTTGCTATATGCATGTAAGAGTGGAATATTTATCTGCTAACACTTTACAAGGAAAATTTGTTGGAAAATGCATGTTGGCTACGAAACAGAAACACATAGGCATATACACGCTATGCATGCACGCTGTATACGATATTTGAATGCATTTACAATTTAGGAATTGGTGATGTGTAAAACAGTTTATGGAGTTTAAAGTAAAATCAATAAATCAACATTGAATGCAGTGCATATAAACGTGAGACAAGTTAAAACGTATTTACAGAAATCAGACTTATTCAAACAGAAGAAAGTCAAAAGGTTCATCAAATTGACACAACGACTAGAGGAAACAAGTTTGCATAATTTTGCAAATACTGTGATAAAAACATTAGCTGAGTAGGTTGACTGTGTTGCAAACTATAAGAAATGATTAGTGAAGTAAAAAGTGACACTTTTAGCAGCGGATTTATGGTGAAAACTTATGATAATGTTGTACGAATGAGAATAAACGAATATTGAAAAGTAATTGAACTGGAAAAAGAAAATGAATGTGGAGTCTTTGTAATGAAGAAAACTTGGTTTTAGAATGTAATGACATCTGACGAGACCCGTGAGAAGATGTCAGACAACAAAATGATGGAAATAATTAGCAAACATTTATTTTTTAAAACGTTGAGAAAGATTTACAAATTAACACGTCAGCTAACAATGTGAAGTTTCGAAAGTACATAAAATACCTCGTCCAGGGGTGTTGACAGCGGGAGTGCCAGCATAATAGAGAAGGGGCTGTAACGCTGTATAGCGAACGTAATGGGCTGACTTAGGAAATTTCCTAAAGAGCTGGAACTGGTCAAAAAGCACAAGAAATCCTTGGATGGCACATTTTTTGATGAGAGTGCACGGTGCAATATATTGTTCAATTCTGAATGTCTAGATGTACTGTTGATTATGCAACTCAGATCGTGAACACCATGTTCCAAAAAAAAATTATTTTCTTTGCACTGAAAATCTTCTTCGAAAGTCTTGCCACATACGCCGCTCTCCGCCTAATGAAGTCATCATCACTGCGTAGTTAATATACTTTACACTGTACCAATTTATTTTGTGAGTTGTATCAATAGTTGGTATGTTATGGTAATAGTCTCAAACTTTGACCGGCTGTCTTTACTTGGACTAATTTTGTACCGTTTTTCGCACATTTTTGCAATTTTCAAAAATTTCTATTGTAGAACCTTATGTTCTAACATTAATTGAAACACTGAGGAAGTGTAAGTCGTTGGCACCACCAGGTTTTTGAGCTGCGAATTGGAATTGCAAGGCCTAAAATTATGCGCTAGGCTTCACGGAGTTTTGTTCTGTCATTCCCGAGTTTTGTGCTGCTTCCTATCCGCAGAACAAAACTATTTTCTGTTGAAAACATGTCGTTTTGTATGAGACCCCTAATGTACCAACTTTTTCGAATCTATAAATGCAGATCTGAAATCTACACGTTTTGTGCTGGCGATATCACTGGTTGAGTAGTTTTGTGCTGCCACCTGCAAGCAGAACAAAACTATTTTCTGGTCGTCCGAAACCCTAACACTCCTTCATAGATGACGCTCGTACTGGATACGCAGCATCACATTCAATATGATATGGACACCGAACTAGAGGTGAGTGAGCTGCCCGAAAATTGGAAAAAGCCCGACCCGACCCGAACTCGAATCGATTTTCACTGGTTTCGGGTTCGGGCTTTCGGGTCTTGAAAATTCCGGGCGGGTGGGTTTCGTGCGTACTTTTTATCGGGTTGAAGATTCGGGTACATAAAAAAACTGAAATCGATTTGTAAAAAAATCTAAAAATGATGCACCCTATCCAAACCGAAAAGTTCAACAATAAAAAAATTATAGAAGTTGGAAGATTAATGCCAATATTTACACAAAAAATGAAATTAAAAAATTGAAAAATGTTTTAATTTTTTGAAAAAAAAAAACGCCGCCGCCAGCCGAGAAGGTTTCGAAAATGTTCGTCGCCGCCGCCGAAAATAAAATTGAGTTGCGCTACCGCCGAGACCATACTACATGCATTCTATTGTATTTGTGATCAGTATTTTTCTGTTTTTTACTCTTCTATCTACTTTTGTTTGAATCTCTTCTGAAGTAATTATTAGAGCTATCGCTATAAACTAGTGGTAGCGGTAGCGCTAGAGGCGCTAGTAAAATGGAAATAGCTAAATGACTTTTTTTATTAAAACAATTCAACCCGAAATTCTTTCGGGAAATAGAGCTCGAATCGAAATTTTTTCGGGTAACAGAACTCGACCCGAATTTTTTTCGGGTAATAGAACTCGGCCCGAACTTCTTTCGGGCGGTCGGGTTTGAATTTTGAGTCGGATTCGGGTCGAGCTACCAACAAGACGGGTCGGGTATCGGGTTAAAATTTTTGGTCGGGTTCGGGTCGGGTCGAACTACAAAAAAAAGCCGACCCGTTCACCTCTACACCGAACAAGTGTGAATGATGATAGCCTGATGGCTCGCACAGAAAACTTACAATATCATGACTATGGCTGCCGAACCTGTTAGTTCTACTATCCTTCCGGCAATATGAGTCATCGAGTACTTCACACAGTGAAATTAATTAGAATCTAATGTTAATGTCTGTTTGTAATGAAATGTAATTGGAAAAAAAATTTATTGATGGAACCATACGCATTAATATACAAAAAACCAAATTATTCCGCGGGAATTCGTTCGGACAAAGAACAATGAAGGCTTTCAAAAGCTTCTCAAAGCTTCTTTTGTTCAATGTCCGAACGAAACTCCGCGGCAGAATTTGGTTAATTGGGAAACAAGTTAACTTGAGTAAATCTTGACTTTTGCCTCGGACCCATATTTCCGTAGAGGCCTAGGACAAATATTTCCATAGATAAAAATGTTCCCCTTAATTTTTTTACAACATGAAATAGATCGACCGTAGCCCAAAAAAATTCTGACTTTTTTAGAAATTCTCAGCTTTATTTTTGAAGCTCTTTTTAAAAATTGTTTGGAAGGGTTTCTTGCATGCTTTCTATATTGCTCTTTAAGCAATTTTCAATCCAATTTAAAGCAGACGTAATTTCATAAACTTAAGAGTTAAGGAAATATTTATTTATTTAGATTTGTTCGAGTCGTTTTGCAACATCAATTCTGTTTACTACATCTATTCTGTCGCGTAGGGGTCCCTTGCACGTTTTTACATTACGTAATAATACGTAATAATGTTATTAAAATTTATAAGAAAAATACTGTAATTGTAAGGAAGTGTGGCACAGTTTAATGAAGTGTTCTGATCTGTTGTGAAGTGTAGCGAGCTGTAATGAAGTTTAGCAAACTGCAGTGAACTGTGGTGAAGTGTAGTAAAGTGTAGTGTAGTGAACTGTCTTAAAGTACATTGTAGTAAAGTGTTGTGAACTGTAGTGAAGTGTATCAAAATGTACAGTGAAGTGTAACGATAGACAGATATATTTCAGAGCTTAGTAAGATTTAGTAAGTACCAACTACTGGAACAGATTCGAAGGATCCAACTATGAAATGTCCCTATTCATGTCATCGAAACTTTAACAATGACGGGAGTAATGCATTAAATTCCATTTCAGACTTTAGTAAACTAGAAAAGAATTTACTATTTAAAACAGTGGCTAACGCGAGAGTTCATGTTTTATAATGTGATGGAGCAAAAAATGTACCTAAGGCTGAACTTAAATGAAAATCTCCTTATCGATGAAAATGTGTGAAAGTGGGTAGCACTGTGCTATGCTATAATATTGATGATCAAATGACACTTTGTGTCAGTGTAACAAGAACCAACTGCGTCTCAATTACACGGGACAATTCAAAGTTCGCGGTAAGTGTGGAGTGAACAAAAAAAAAAGTCATATAATAAATAAGGGAGCGAGAATACACTAGAAAATCGCACAATTTGTTCAATTTTTGTTCATACTGGTTATAGAAGATGGTCCACAAACACACTCATCGTTTGTAGAATTTAAACAAAATTAACATGAGAGCTAAAACAGTCAATAGTTGCTAGAGGTAATACTTGCGAACACAGGTGACTTCAAAGTAGCGAAGCCTATTTTTGTGCAGTTCGTTTCGTATGTCTATTCTCGTTGAAGTTTGTTTGTAAGTTTAGTTGCCCACATAGTGCAATTCGTTCATCATAAAAATGATTTTCAAATAAACCATTGAAATGGGTAGTAGCGATAGTGTGAAGTCAAAGAAGTTGATTCCCTTGGTGCTGGTTGCAGCTAGGTGTAGTGAGGCGCAGCTAGGTGCAGTGAGGCGCGCTAGGTGCTGTGAGGCGCAGCTAGGTGAAGTGAAGTGCATCTAGGTGGAGTGAGGTGTGTACAGACGGACGGACAGAAAGAGTGAAAACATAAAGCAGCTATCGCCCCTTAATAAAGATAAAAAAATATTAAAAATTAAAAAGAGGAGAAATAAAAGAAGACAAAAAAGTAAACCAAAAAGTCTTTAGAGAAAAAATGCTACTACCTCATTTGTTTCCGTTCATCTTGGGCTTTCCTTCCTATCTTTAGTATTCGATCTTTCCACTAGAGATGAAATTGAGTAGGTAGACTAACTTTTATCCAAACTTTCAATCGTCAAGGAATTCCTTAATTCATAATTCTTTTTTTCAAGAAGTTTTTGAGAAATTTCAAAAATCAAAAAAACGAATACTCAAATCAGTAAAACGAATGAAGACGATGAAAATTTATTCCACGCAATGCCGGGAACTCTAGCCACATGTTTTATTCAATGAAATGGAGGGGAGTGCGCTATCAAATCTGATATGTTACATTCAAGCAGTTTATATTAACCACATCAAAACGAACGTCTGATTCTGAATGCAGTTCGTATAAACTTGTTATTAACATTTACGAACCCCTTTTGCAATTATTGCATACATCCCATGTGAATTCCTTGACGTTAAGGATTCCAGATATCATTTATACTTGTGCAACTTTGAGTATTACTGGATAATGCGTAGATTTTATCAAAATAAATACACAAGCAGCTCAAACGATGTTGTTAGTGAAGGGCTTTATTCAAACAAGATAATCTTTTTGTGAATATAGTAGGAGGTTGTTCTACGCTATTTTCATTTTGTGTACGTCAAACATGTGAGAATAGAAAATTAAGGAAAATTGCTTTTATAGTTTCGGTTTAAATATGCTCTTCGCGGAAAATGGTTGTTCACTACCGATATTTATTCATCATCAAGTATCTAGTCACGTCACGTACAGAGAAGTTCTAACGTAGTGCAACTAATTCCAATATTTAAAAAATGGGATCAAGCTTTTCAGGAACATCGTCAAAGTACATTAACTATTTTAACTATTAACTATAAAATACTTTTTCAAACAAGTGTGGAAGCCATATGTTTTCATCTCACTTTTAGACGAAATAATTTTTCTGTACTTTCAGTTTTTGCGCTGCAAAAATTTTACTTTTATTTCTTATTGCGTAGATTGTTTAGAGTAGATTTAAATTTTTGCGTGTAAAAGTATTGAAAAATTATTCCACTGGTGGATCCGGCATTTGTGACGCAATTTTTTTAACACAACGTAATTTTGTTTTAAAAAAGCGCTGTAACTTTTCCAGGAAATTAAAAAGTTGAATACAAGATTTCACTCAAACAAACTTCTGCGTATTATCAGCGATAGCGTCACCTCAAGCGATATCATTAATTTTGGAAGCTGACTTACGGACTGCGTCACACTCTTCGTTTTACGAGGTTTTTGTTGTGATATCAGTCGTTTTGGAAGTTTCCAGTTGTTATAACTAAATATCATGTGAAAAATTTTCTATTTTTTGAAAAAAATTTTCTCCGAAATTTGCTCAGAAAAAAAATTTTCTTAGAAAAAAAATTTCTTCGAAAAACTTCTTAGAAAAAATATTTTCTCCGAAAAAAATTGTCTTCGAAAAAATATTGTCTTCGAAAAACATCTTTCCACAGTTTTCCCACATTATCCCACATCATTCCACACACTTCCCACATCATCCCACATACTTCCTACATCATTCCCCACACTTCCCACATAATTCCACACACTTCCCACATACTTCCCACATCATACCACACACCTCCCGTATAATCAGACACACTTCCTACTTCATTCTACACATTTTCCGGTTCATTGTACACATTTTCCGCTTCATTACACACACTTCCCACATCATCCCACACACTTCCCACATCATCCCACACACTTTCCACATCATCCCACGCACTTCCCACATCATTCTACGCACTTTTCATATCATTACACATCATTTTCGGTCACTTCAAAAAAAAAATTTTCTCATAGTCGCTCTACGGCAGCGTAGCTCATTTCGGACCACTTTGACCGACTCCTGGCAACGAACCCCACAAAACTGGTTCCGTTGGCTTCGTGAGATGGATACCTTTCATTTGATACCCCATTCACCGTGATCTGACCACTAGCGCCCGAGATATAGCCGAAGAAGTGCTCCCGTCGGTAGATTTTCATAAATGGGGGTTGTATAGAAACTTTGAAGGCCAATAACTCAGTTCCAAGATTTTTTGGGGGTAACCACCGGCTGACCTTTCTATTTGGGACCGAAACTGAACTTCCTTAAAATTTTTTTGGAAATCGCCCGGGCGGTTCTCGAGAAAAAAAAAGTAGATAGATGCATAGATAACAGACATAGATAGATACATCGTGGACACACAACACAGGAATAAAATTTTGATTATTTTCAAACATATTTTTACCATTTTTATATGGAAATTGGTCAACTTTGATTGACGATATATCAATTTCAATTTCAATTTCAATTTATTTGTAATGGGTGAACAAGAAGGAAACAAAACCTTATATTAATGCTCACATAGACTGTACATAATGATTATAACTAAAGCTATCACACAACACTTTAAGAGATCAAGCATTGTTTAGCAATCAAAAACGGCTAGCTGGACTAAATTCAACAGAGGAACGTATTTAAGGGACGACAACAGTTGGGCTACAAATCTTACTTACAAACTACCACTAAATTTCAACAAAACGAAAGTATAAAAAATGAAGTCAAAACCGAAATTCCGATCACATGTCAGGATACTCGATATAAGTATATGACCACGAATCCACATTACTAAATATGATCACGACTAGCTTTAACAAACGCGGGAGTAGAGACAAGGTTCCTTATGTGCCTAGGAATCGAGTTATAGTCAGAAACAGACCTTACAAAGAAGGAGCGATTATACTGGACAGACGAATGCTTCGGAAGAGTGAAAACATCACTACGCGATGAAGTACCCCGACTTAATCTGCTGCAGAGATACGCTGGAGCTCTACGATTAGCCATACAATGAACGAGAGTACAACGGCGATGCTTAAGATAGGTCATCAATGGGCAGCCCAGAATTCTATCAATATACTCACGGGCACTATCATATCGTTTTAACCTGAAAGCAAACCGAACACATGCGGAAAAGGCTCGTTCCAGTAATTTGACGTCAGCTGCGCACAGATTGGTGGAATACACGCAAAGGCCGGCATGATAAGCGATTTAATCAGGAAAAGTCGCGTTTTGAGCGGAAATATGCCGCTATTAGGCCAGAGACTCCGGAGCCTCGCGAACACTTTAGCGCATATTTCACGAACCTGGTTTTTGAATGAAAGCTTCCTGTCCATCAGAACACCTAGGTTCAGTACTACCTCAGAGTAGGGTATGTAAACATTATTCAGCAGAACATTCGGCAGCCATTCACACCCTGGCCTAAGCTCATCTGATTCTGAGAATATAATAGCTTGCGACTTCAGACAGAAAGTTTTCACGGGCCCAACAACTAATCTCATAAAGATCCTGGTTTACCCTAAACACTGCTTCATTCAGCTTATTCCTTTCAAAGGACAAAAATAGCTGAACATCATCCGCAAACATATGGTGGCGGACAGATTTCAAGCATTTAGGAAGGTCATTTATATACATAGAGAAAAGGAGGGGGCCAAGCACAGACCCTTGAGGTATACCAGCGCAATTAGCAAACGGCTCTGAGAGATAGTCACCAATGGATACACATTGGTACCGATCCGAAAGATATGAGCGAATCAATTCAACCGCTGAAGTTGAAAAACCATATTTATGGGACAACTTCATCAAAAGCCTCAGATGGTTAAGCGACTCAAATGCCTTACTAAAGTCAAGTAATACCATGATCGTGAGATACTTCTTATCCAGAGATTTCCTAATCTCATCCGAAACACACAACAACGCGGTACCAGTGCTATGCCTCGCCCTAAACCCTGACTGATACTCATCAATCATTTTATTCCTGTTCACATAAGCAACAATCTGCTCCTTGGCAAGAATCTCAAAAACCTTCGAGAGGCTAGGGAGGATACAAATCGGTCGGAAATTTTCCACACCACGAAGTCTAGTCTTTTTATGAACTGGTATCACCTTTGAAAATTTCCAGACCCGCGGAGTAACCGAGGTAGTCAGAATATAATTAATTATATGGGTAAGAGGCGGGAGTGCAAACGGCAATATCATCCTCACAAAACTTAGGGGAATGTTATCCAGACCTAAGGACTTCGATTTAACTGAGTTGACCGCATTCACAATATCAAGGCTAGTAACATTCGAAAAAGAGAAACACGATGCGGCACTAGGCTCCAAATTCCTAACAATAACAGTAGGAGGGCTATCACTGCACTCCTTGGTCTCAGTAATATGTTTGTTGAACTCATCGGCAGTAAACTCTGGCTTGATGTTTGAGGACGAAACGGCCCCGATACCACGAAGATTACGCCATAATGTCTTAGAGCCAAGATCAACATGGAGCTTAGGCTTGAGATAGTCGTGTTTGGCCTTTTTGATTAGGTTCGTGACCACATTACGAAGACGATTATAGTGGGCCCGAGCTATACGACCAAGCCTAAGTTCACGCTTTGCAATATCCCTTTCAATCATAGCTCTGCGAATAGCATCCGTAAACCATGGCTCAGACGATGAAAGTGAGTCCTTAGCCACAAAAGCCTTTAACGGCGCGTGTATTTCGAGTAGAGCGGCAACTTTATCATTGAAAACATCAATCATATTATCAACATTCGACGCGTAAAAAATGTCATTCCACCCGATCGGCTCGTTCTCAACCGATTTTGATGATCCAAAGTGCGTTGGAATCAGGGTAGGAAGTAGTTTTTTAAGATAATTTGGAGGGAGAGGGGAGCAGGGGGGAAAACTCCAAAGCTCACCTATACATCGTGTCTTGACTCAAAGGTTTTTGTATGGAGTTTTTTGGGTTTGTGGACTTTTTTTTTGGGTTTGGGTCCCTGCTACCGCTCCGAGCATGATAAGAAATGAATGCATAATTCCCTATTTTTTCGGATTTTTTTAAAAATCTCAAAGGCTGTGCAATCAAGATCTCGAATATTTAAATATGATAGAAAGTTGAATAGGCAGCGGTCGTACTCAAATTTGGGTAATCCTTATAAAGACATTTCGATTCTCCTGACCACGCGCTACCTCGCTATAACAACTGTATCCACCACGAAAGCAAAGTTGAATTTTGTCTACCACATTACCAGCAATAGCTTGCTATGAGAATTTGATACAATTCGATGCAATCACCACTTTCTCAACACGGGGTACGTGCTATTAGGTATTGTGCCGCTCTTGTTGTGGTGTGTGTTAGTGTGGTTTGACTGTGTTTAACAACTGTGTAGCATTGTGTCGCCAACACGTATGCATAAAAACTCCCTAGGGGCTCCCTATCCGATAAGTATAGGGAATGCCCTATGAAGTTTCACAGCAGAGTTGTTTATATGCCACTTTGAGACTAGCATCGAGAAGCACCCAATCTTTCCAAGATTCTATCGGAGATACATGGATGACATTTTTATCATACAGAACAAAAGGAGATTCGAAACTGTCAAAATAATTTTCGAAGAGACAATGGATTCCTTTGAAAATGGAAAGATAAAGTTTACAGTTGAACGGCAAGTTCATGAAAAAATTCCCTTTCTGAACACCAAATGTGAATTTGAAGATGGAAAAATTGCGATGGAAGTTTACAGTAGGCTGACGCACGCTATGCGTGGATTGATTATTTTCATGATATTAAGCATAAAATGGCGCCGGGATCTTTAAGGTACGCTTTGGGATCAATTAAAGACAGACCCCTTGATCTACATAGGACAGCGATATATTGCATAACCTGCTCGTATTGTGGTCGCAAATATTATGGAATGACAATTCGCAAGGTCTTCATCAGATTTAATGAGCATGTGAACTCCAAAAACTGGAAGAAAAAACACAAAGTACATATCAGCGACCTGAAACTTTTTCAGCCCGTTCGACAGATGTGGAAGACCGAATATAATAAAGCACAAACACGACAATCTCCTCAACATTGACGACGGCAGATACTAAATCACCTCTTCTCAATTTATTCATAATCGAAAGAAGAATTGACGAAAACGTAGTCGACCTAACAGATGACACTCCAGATTCGAGTTGACTGCGAATGAAAAATGTAAAGATCGATGTAAGCAACTGTTTCTTCGTTAGTTGGATGTAATTGGTATGTTCTACGTTTTACCAAAACGTGATACCAAACTGTCCTCTCTTAATGACAGCAAGCGCACTTATATTTCAATGAACAATTGTTTGTTCTAATGTGGGTATGAGTATGTACGCTTAGCAATTTTCTTTTGGAAACTTTTTGATACATACTTTAGTCGATAATGCTTGCATCATAGCAAGAGAAACCGGTAGGCGTAATAATAAAAATTGTTTGCCATAATTTAAAAGAAACAAAGTTGTTTTCCTTTGACTCGTGTAGGAGGAGTTATTAGTATAATTGTAGAAAAATTGTTTGATCGCTGAAATAACGGGGTTGGATACAACGAATTTTTACAGTTGGAAGAGTTTCAAGAGTAATGAATATCACAACAAAAAAGTTTTAATGGTAAATTGTGACGCAGTCCATAAGTCCGCTTCCAAAATTAATGATATCTCATGAGGTGACGCTATTGCTGATAATACGCAAAAGTTTGTTTGAATGGAATCTTTTATTCAAAGTTTAAATTTTCTGAAAAAATTACAGCGATTTTTTCAAATAATTGCTTCACAAATGCGGGACCCATCAGCGAAATGATTTTTCAACACACGCAAAAATTTAAATTTACCCTAACCGATCCACCCAATAAGAAAAAAAAGTAAAATTTTTTTCTCCAAAAAATTTTTTTTTCCCAGAAAAAATATTTTTTTTTTTAACAAATTTTTCTCCGAAAAACTTGTTCTCCCGAAAAAAGTTTCTCCGAAAAAGAAAATTTTCTCCAAAGAAAACTTGCTCTGAAACAATATTTCCGGAAAAAATTTTTCTCCAAAAAAATTTTTCTCCAAAAAAATTTTTCTCCAAAAAAAATTTTCTTCGAAAAAAAAAATTCTTTCGCACCAATCTCTACAACTTTCCTGAAGAAACCAACTCTCTAGCTATTGTCACTCCGGAGATAAAATTCGAAAACTCCGAGCATTTGCTGAAAAAGCCTCAAAATTTCTACAAAAAAATTTTTCTCCGAAAAAAGCTTTTCTCCAAAAAAAATTTTCTCCGAAAAAAATTTTTCTCCGAAAAAAAAATTCTTTCGCACTAATCTCTATAACTTTCCTAACCATTCTCTCTATCTATTGTCACTTTTCCACATGCCACGGCTTTTCCAGAATTTTTTCGGAAAAGCGGCCTATGATATTTTTCATTTAGGGCCGAGACTGACGTTCAGTGAAAATTTCAGGAAGATCGGCTCTCGAGATCGAAAATTAATGGATAGAACATGAAACATAGATGGAAACCGACAGATTAGAAAAAAAGTTTTCATTATAATGAGAACAATAGAAAAATCCATGGCCCATAGAAAAATGTCATTTTCAAACCTCGATATCTCAGCCAATTTCCAACCGACTTTAATGTGTCTGGGCTGGTTTTTCGAGTTTGTGGATTTCTTTTTTTGGGGTACGAATACAAACTATATATAGTAAAATACAGTGCAGGTATGTGAATCAGACAAGTCTCCGTACACAAACTCATCTTGTAATCTACTATACTTTTTAACTATTATTGAGAAATGCTACTATCCCCTATCACCTCAATCTTATTGAGAATAAATGTACTTTGTAAATGTTCTTGCAAGTTTTCCCATCAAAATTTTAAGCCCGAATAACTTTCGTACCAAATTGATAAAATCGCTTGGTTCCATTGACAAACCAAATATTCGACATGAATACCGTAAGCTAGACTTCAATTTACAAACTTTGTGTACTTGAAATGCCAAAAGTCTAAGCAAAACTACAAAATCTGTCAAATTAATCAATGAAATTTAGTTGGAATCCAATTAAATAATTTACTTAATCAATATCCTGAATCATCTTTCCTTGCTACAATATCCTTTTTGCATCGAATGCTTCACTTGAGTACAATCAACCCACGCTACAAGATTTATACACAAACAATTAAGCTAGCATCCTCCCGATTTAGGTAGAAGATTCATTTAGTGGGGAATGGCGTAGATTTGCTTCGAATGAATTTAATTAGCAGATCCTTTCCATACCTTGTAAGTACGAAAATAAGGAGTTCGTATTATACGTTAATGCATAGATAATTTCAATGTGTTTTATAAACATTGAGACGTGTTTATTATGTACTTTAATTTATGCTAATTATGTGTTCTGGATGTGATTATCTGTTTGATTAATCCATTTGTGCACATTAACGTTTCCAGAATTTCGAGGATACTCCATACGAAACATTGGATACACGATAGGCAAATATTTATATTTAGTTGATGTTCTGTTTTATTATCGGTTTATTTGTTTCAGATATATTTTAAAACATAAACATAACAACATTTAAACAGATTGGAAATAAATCCCTGTATAAATGGAGACTTTCTTTATATTAGCAACAATTTAATTCATTTAGCTGTCGTTAAAACTCTGCTGCTAAACGGAATAATTAATTAGAATTTTTTTCGTTTTGTTAAGCTACAGTTCATTGAAAATATTACCGCCCGCCGCTAGCTGTTAGCTACACTGAATGAAATAATTTCATGACTCGTGTTAAGGTTGAACGAGTAACTTGTGGGAATCGACACCCACTTTCAAAATAACATCCGACAAAATATTGTGCAAATAATTTTCCCCCTCCGGATGCTTTCTCAATGGTCTTACGCAATTGTGCACCAAAATTCTACTAGAGGCTTCGACATTAAGACACCTATCGCTGTTACTGTCGATCCTGTCTCCTCTTTTCTCTATTCCAATTAAGTTTGAAAGAAATTTGTTCGTTTTTTTTATTTAAAAATTCGTTATTATACATAATCGATCCAACTACAGTACAAATGATTTAACACAAAAACATATCTCGGCCCAGACCATCGTTGAAAGTGTCACGTATGCAGACGGAATTGCCTCTTTGAACAGCTACAGATATTCGCTGCCATAAATAATCTAGTGATCTGGGCTCGCCGGATTTCCTTGCCTCATTTTTCCCAGCTTCTTCAAAAAATTCAGTTGTTTCGGGGCCTGCTACACCGAACGACTCGAATGCCAGCGGAGTGAAAATATATTGACGCTTCAAGTCGATATTTGTTGTGCTTATCTCGTTCAGTATTGTCTGCAACAGACCCGCTTAGCACTGACCTCCACTTCAAATAACTCGGGGCGATATTGTCCAACATACCCTATTTTTTGAAAACTGCATTTCTCAAATTTCTAAAGTTCCTCAAATATTTCTAAAATTTCCCAAATATTTCTTAAATTTCTCAAATATTTCTATATAATTTCTCAAAATTAAAGGAAATCAATTAAAGTTGATTTTTTTGTTGTAAATTCATTTGCCCATGAAATTTTATCACAACAAAAACCCTTTTAAAAGGGAAATGTGACGCAAGTCCTTCTTCCTCCTTCCAAAACAACTGATATGAATTTGGGGTGACGCTTAAAGCTTTGAAACGCAAAAATTCTTTTGGAATGTTTTCATTTTTGATTAAAAAATGCGTCACAAATGCCGGACCCCCCAATGTTATAGTTTTTCTGTTCTTTCAGCTTTCACAACGCAAAAATTTGTCATTATGTATGGCGTATTTTTGAACAGGAAATCAAATTTTTGCGTGTGACAGCTGAAAGCGTAGAAAAATTATTACATTGGTGGGTCCGGCATTTGTGACGCATTTTTTTAATCAAAAATGAAAACATTCCAAAAGAATTTTTGCGTTTCAAAGCTTTAAGCGTCACCCCAAATTGATATTAGTTGTTTTGGAAGGAGGAAGAAGGACTTGCGTCACATTTCCCTTTTAAAAGGGTTTTTGTTGTGATTTTTATTCCCATCCAGATATTGAAAATTCGGTTTTCAAGGTGATTTTGAGTGGTTTACCGAAAATTGACACAAAAGATATAATTGACAGCCTGCAAGCAGAGCCTAATGTAAAGGCATCTAAAATAACCATGTTTAATACAACATCAGCCAGCAAGATATATCTATGTCATTTTAATAAACACGAAGTCGATATTAAACGACTCAAAACAATTTCAACGGTTCTCCACCATATTATCAAATGGTCGACCTATAAACCAAAGCGAAAAGGACCAACCCAATGCTATCGATGCTGCATGTATGGTTACGGTGCCTCCACTTGCAATAGGTTTGTCATTTGCCTCATATGTTGTGGTAGTCACGAAATGAAGGACTGTCCGGTAAAAACAGACGAAACAGGTATGTCTTATAAATGTTTCAATTGTAAATCAGCAAATCTTCAGCACGCCCACAAAGCTAACGACCCTACATGTCCATTTCGAAACAAATACGAATTAGCTAGGAGTAGAGCACGTGAGAGAAATAACCGCAAATCAGTTACACAAGCTAATAGACAAAATGTATTTAAACAACAAAAATATGTCGTCGCACCTGCACCACCACCCCTTAAAGAGACATTCGCGTCAAAACTGTCATCTTCATCTGACACTACGCCACCTGTACAATCAAGCTTCAAAGCAGTGACATTTCAACGATCCCAACAATCAAATTCAATAGATTGCGAACCCAATAGTTTATTTAGCATTGAAGAATTGACGAATATTTTGTTTGACAGCATTAACGAACTTCAGCAATGCGCATCCAAATTTGATCAACTACGAGTTATAACTGGCATCCTTCAGAATGTCTGCAAATAAAACATTGAAAATGTTGTTCTGGAATGCTCAAAGCATTACAAATATAACGAAAAAGTTAGAGCTTGATTTGGTTTGCGAATTTGAGAAAATCGACATAATACTGATCGTTGAATCATTCTTAAAACAGCACCACACCTTCACATCCAAGAATTTTACCATTCACCGTAATGACCGACAATCACACGCTCATGGCGGAGTTATGATCGCTATTAGAAACACAATTCCCCATAAAATATGTAAACCAGTCAGCACCCAAACGATCGAAAACATTAGCATTGAAATCAGTCTAAATAATACTCCAACTCAAATCACAGCTGCTTACTGTCCGAAAACATCACCACATTTCTCAAAAGACATTGAGCTACTTACAGACACCACCAACAAATATATGATCTTTGGGGATTTCAATGCAAAGCACACTTCATGGAACTGCAATTCAAATAATACCTCGGGCAATATGCTTTTTTCGCTGCAACAGAACAGCGAATTTATGTTATACCATACACCCAATCATACGCATTATCCCCATTCAGGCCAGTCTCCATCCACTATTGACTTATTGCTGTCTAATGTAAATTTTATGTTTGACTTAACAACGTACCATGACCAAATGTTCTCGGATCATGTCCCTATTATATGCAACACTGGTAACGTAGATAGAATTGAGCGTAAAGTTTTTGACTACAAAAATGCAGATTGGCCTAAATTTCAAAATTTTGTCAATAATCGAATAGACTCCATCGAAAAATTTGAACCATCAACTGAAATCGATGCTACAGTGGAAAAGCTCACTGCAATTCTTATCGCAGCCAGAGAAATCAGTGTCCCACTACAAACGGAAGAATTCTATTCATCAATATCATCTCACACGAAGGAAGTCATCCAGCTCAAAAACATGATGAAACGTAAATGGAAACGAATGGAAAGAACTCAACAAAATTCAAGTTCTAATAAAAGTATTGGTATTATATGATTACAACAGCTCCACTGCCAAGCAGCTAATCGGCATAAAAAAAGGAGCGAAGGAATTGTGGAAATTATCAAAACAAGCCAGAGGCAAAGTTGATAATAACGTGAGTAAAATTATAATGCCTAACTTGCAAGCCTTCGGCGACGATGACAAAGCGAACTATCTGGCAAAATTATTTGAAACGTCTCACCACATTACATCTTCATATACCAACGCTATCGATGCTGAAGTGACCACGTCGGTGAACTCACTCAAAAGTTTCGAACACTTCACTTGTCCTCACCCACATATCGAACAAAGCGAAATCGAATACATTGTGAAGTCTTTTTTTTTTTTTTTTTTTTTTTTTTTTCTCAAGGGTGAGGAAACCTTCAAAAGGCACCTGGTCCTCCTGGACCCAGGTAGTGTTGGATTTTTACCAACTAAAACCTCCTTCCTTGATCGCCACGCTCTCGTCTCCCCGGAACCGCCTCACAGCATTACTTCGGGGAGGGGCTGTGCTTTCGCACCTACTTTCTCAGATCAACTGCCAGTCTTCGTTGATCGTCTCTCCATGCACTTTGTAGCTTCACCATTATCTTCGCAATTGCGTTGTCCGCTACTTTCCACACTTCTTCGTCGCGACACATTTCCGATATTATGTTGTCGGCGTTTACGTCTGGCCTGCTCGCGGCTATCAGCTCACATCGCTCCTGTTCAAAACGGGGACAGACAAACACAACGTGCTCTGCGGTTTCTTCCTCTTCAACGCATGTCACGCAGAAAGGTGATTCCGCGTGTCCAAACCTATGCAGGTACTTCCTGTAGCACCCATGACCCGACAGGAACTGCGTCAGGTGGAAGCTAACCTCTCCGTGTTCCCTATTTACCCATGTGGTTACGTCCGGGATAAGCCTATGAGTCCATCTTCCATTTTCCGCGGAGTCCCACTCTCGCTGCCATTGACTCAGTGATTCGGCTCTTACTTGTGCCCTCACTGTTTTGGTGTTTTGGCCCCCCCTTTCCTTCAGTCTGTGGCATTCACTGTCTTCCATCAGCATTATGCATATAGGCATCGTTCCGGCTATCACACATACCGCTTCCGAGGAAATCGTTCTGTATGCGCTTGCTACCCTTATGCTTGACAACCTCTGGGTTTTTATCAACCTCCTACGGTTCCTCTTTGTGTCTAACGCCCTTATCCACGCTGGTGCCCCGTAGCGCAGTATCGATAGGGTAACACTTGCTAGGAGCCTCCTTTTACTGCTGCGCGGTCCAAACCCATTCGGCATTATCATGGCCAGTGCTGCATTGGCTTTCATTGCCTTTTCGCACGTATAATCTACGTGGGCATTAAAGTTTCCACGATCGTCTAACATGACTCCAAGGTGTTTTAGCTGGCGAGTGGATGTGATCTCGTTCCCCTCGATGTTCATTACAATCCGCTCAGTTTTCCGACAATTGCTCACGAGCATGATCTCGGTTTTCTGATGGGCCAGCTTCAGTTTAGCCATTGTCATCCAACTTTCTACAGTTTCCAACGCCTCTTTCGTGACGACTTCCACCTCCAACTTTGACGTTCCGATAACTATGAAAATTAGGTCGTCGGCAAAAGCAATCGTCGTAACCCATCTTGGCAGCTGCAGCCGCAGCGCTGCGTCGTACATCGTATTCCACAGCGTTGGTCCTAATATGGATCCTTGTGGAACACCAGCTGTGATGTCTACCATCTTTTTCCCTTCCCTGGTATCGTACATTAGCACCCGTCGTTCGAAATAGCTTTTCATTACCCTGCAGAGGAAATCGGGGACTCTCATAGCATGCATTGCCTTAGCTATCTCCGTCCAGCTTGCGTTATTAAAGGCATTTTCAACGTCTATCTTCGTTATAACGCAGAAGCGGTTCCCTGTTCTTTTTTTCTTTCGCGCCTTGTCGGCAATCTCCATAACTCTTTCTATTGCTTCGATCGTCGATCTTCCTTTTCGAAATCCGAATTGGTCGTCTGACAGTCCGTGCTCACCCTCTGTGTTTTTGTGTAATCTGTTCCGGATCATGGCCTCCAGCAGTTTTCCCATACCATCCAGCAAACATATAGGTCTATATGATGGTTCACCTTGTGGTTTCCTTGGTTTTGGTAGTAGGACCAGTTTCTGTTTCTTCCATATATCAGGAAAATTTCCGTCGTCGAGGCACTTCTGCAATGTCAATCTGAGCATGTCCGGCTTTATGCATGCCGCCGTCTTCAAAGCTACATTGGGGATCCCATCTGGTCCTGGCGCCTTGTTATTTTTCAGCTTTTTGACAGCCGTCTGAATCTCTTCTATAGTGATCACCCGGTCCTGTCTGTCTTCAATTTCATCGTCGTAAGGAGTTTGCGGCCATGCGACCTGTTCATGTTGCGGGAATAGCCCTCTCACTATGGCTCCTAGCTTCTCAGGACAACTTTCTTTTGGCACTGATGAACCTCTAATTTTTGTCATCGCTATCCTGTACACGTTTCCCCATGGATTTGCGTCAGCTTCCTGGCACAGCTTCTTAAAGCAGTTTCTCTTGCTAGCTCGGATTACCCGCTTTAATGTTAGTTTTGCCGTACGATGTTCGTCTCGCCTCGCGGCTCTGGCACTCTCACTTTTGGCCCGCTGCATCCTCCTTCTTGTCCTGAAGCAGTCTGCGCGCAAGAGCCTAATTTCGTCGTTCCACCAAAATGCCGATTTTCGTTTATTCTTCGGTTCTATCCTTCTTGGCATCGCTACGTCGCATGCATGCACCAATACTTTCGTCAATTCTTCTGCCGATTTCTCAACGCCTTCGTCTTCTGATTGGAGGTATTCCTTGAAAGCTTCTTGATCGAAATTTCTCGTCTTCCATCTCCGCTCTCTTACTTGATTAATCTGCCTTGCCGCCACCGTACTCTTTTTCAAAGTGTACCTCAATGCCTGGTGGTCGCTGTATGTGTAGCTTTCATCCACTCGCCAATTCAGACTTGGTACTAGTGTTGGACTACAGAATGTCACGTCAATAATCGACTCTCGTCCATTCTTGCGGAAAGTAGTTGTGTTTCCCACGTTTACCAGAACCACATTCAGTCTAGCTAGCGCTTCTTGTAGAATGAAGCCTCTTTCGTTTGTAAATCTACTGCCCCACTCAACTGCCCATGAGTTAAAGTCGCCTCCAATGTTGACTGGGCTTAATCCCGTTAGCTCTCCTGTGAGTAAGTCTAACATTCGTTCAAACTGTTCAATCGTCCATCTTGGTGGTGCATAACAGCTGACAATATACACTCCGTCAATTTTCGCAATCACGAATCCTTCGTGGGTGCCTGATACAACTTCTTGTATGGGATACTTTCCCGTCGTCAATATTGCGGCCATCCCGGCTCTGTCAACAGCCCAGTTACCGTTGTTTTTATTAATTCGGTACGGTTCTGCAATAATTGCTACGTCACATTTTTGCTCCGCTGTGGCTTGCCAAAGAAGTTGTTGTGCCATGTCACAATGATTAAGGTTTATGTGGATCACTTCCATTCTTGTCCCGTCTTTGATTTAAGCGCCTGTTTATAGACTGGGCATCTCGCTCCACCCGTCACGTGGTCATTTTCTGACGTGCACAGCAGGCATTTTGGTGGTTTCGTGCAATCTCTTGCTAGGTGGTTTTCTCCCCCACATCTCCTGCACAATTTGGATCTATCTTCGTTCTTGCAGTTCCTTGCTTGGTGTCCAAAGTCCATTGTGAAGTCTCTTAGGCCATTCAAGGCACCAGGCCCGGACACCATTCAAAACATCTTAATCAAGAGACTACCCCAGTCGGCCATCAATGTTTTAACTACTATCGTCAACAAATGTTTTTCAAGATGTCACTGGCCATCAAGTTTTAAGATTGCCAAAGTAATTCCTATCCTTAAATCTGGAAAACCAGCAACCGATCCAGAAAGCTACCGACCTATAAGCTTATTGAACTCTATCGGCAAATTACTTGAAAAAGTAGTGCACAGTCGACTCGTGGAAGTGGTTGAAACAGTCTCGTTTGAGATTTCATACCGTAAGCATCTAATTGCGTATAGAGAACACTTGTTCAGCCTGCTGCTAGTAAAGGTTGCAGTTAATTATCAGTTAGTAAAGCAAGCTCGATCTTGGAGAGCACAAAGTTTTATTTCTTTTTTTCTAAATAAGTGTTGTAATAACATAAGCTCCGGAATTTCGGTGAATTCAGCGATCATTAATTCAATTAGTTCATTGACGCCATGTGGTGTCGTGAACAATGAAATCGTATATTCTCATGTCGGCGCCCAATTAAACACCACGGGCCCAGCTATTAGCAACGACAGTGGTAAAAGAAAACTCATGGAATCTGCTAATTCAATAATGGATCACCAAAAGAGATCTAAATCAGGGGACGAACGAAATATAACCAACATTCATGGCATAGAAACATACAATCAATTCTCGGAATTGGACGAGGACAATAGCAATATAACAAGTCACATGGATCTGAACAATGCATCGTCTGCACTTCCTCCGCTTTTGTTTACTACAAATAATACAAAGAGGAAAACAAGTAATGTTAATAAAGATAATACTACTAACCCTTCCAGCCAAAGTAATTCAAATACTAATCCTACTAATCCGATTATCAATAATACGAAGAAAGGGAAAACGTTGCCGCCCATTGTTGTTTTTAATACAGAAAACAAGTCATTAATTGAAGCACTTAACATTATAATAAGTGACAAACAATTTCGTTCAAAATTATCAATGCAAACCGCACTCACATATTCACTAATAACCTCGATGACTTCAATAAAGTGCGTGAATTTTTCAAACATAAGAAGGCTAATAATTATTCCTATACTCCCAAGGAGTCAAAGCCGGTTAATTACGTAGTTAAGGGTATCGACCGCTCCTTTGATAATGAAGTTGTAAGGGACGCTATAGCCGCACAGTGCCCCAAAGTTGTTATTCTAAAAGTAAGCTATTTAAATAATATTAAGGCTAATCATCATTCTAACCTAAGAATTATACAAGTTAGTGCAGAGTCCGACTTAAAATCGCTGCTTAATTTAAATTATTTATTACATCACGTGGTTACATGGAGCCGTCTCAAAACCTCATATACGCAATGTCGTAATTGCCAGAGACCCGGTCATGCAGCATCGAACTGTAATATGAAGTATAGATGTATGAAATGTTTAAACGATCACGATCCGGGTAAATGTCCTAGGACCGAGCAACTGGAATTAGTGAAAGCAAGGGGCGACGCTAACGAGCTTGAACAATTTTCAAAGGAAGTATCCTGTGTAAACTGTGGGGAAATTGGCCACCCTGCTAACTACAAGAAATGCAAGGTATACCAAGCATACATTAACAAAATAGAGTCGGGCAATGCGAAAACAAAAGAATTGTCAGTAATAAAATCGAAGGCATTTAACAACTTCACTCGCAAAGGCCATTCATATGCTGCGTCCCTTTCACAAACTCCATCCGTTCCTATTAGCCTCTCAGGTCCCCAACCCAAAAGGAGTTCCCCATCCATATTTACCCCCAAACACGCTGCACCTACTGTTAATACCCTGAACTTTCTCCAAAAGGAATCCATTGATTTATTCGGTATTAGTTTCTTCGAACTTTCCGCATAAATCAATGAATTTATGCCATTGTACCTGAATGCACCCAATATTCAGGAGAGAAAGAACATGTTAATTACATTTTTATTTCAACTCAATGCACAATGCCCGTAAAAATTTACCTTCTAAACAGACTCAAATTCCTTGCTTTTAATGTAAACTCGCTAATTAGTCACTCTAAGAGAGTTCAACTCAATTCGCTTCTGAAGGCACACAAACCCCACGTAGTTCTTCTATGTGAAACGAAGCTCAGTCCTAAGCATAAGCCAAAGTTCGATAATTATAATTTCATCCGCAATGATAGAGTATCCAACAAAGGGGGAGGTACCGGGATATTGATTCGCTCAGATATCAAATATGACTCAGTTAACACGCCACTTAATTTAGAGAAACTAGAAATTACCCTGATTAAGATTCATCTGAACGGCAACCGCATACTTTATTGCGGGGCAGTCTATCAGGTTATCTTGTATGATACATATGTATGAGTATGATACATAGTAGGGTCCCACCCATGATAAGAGCTTCATAGACTTCTTCCTGGTTCATCAGAGGTTAAAGATAGAATTTGCGCCCGGACATAGTGACCAATTCCTGAAAGCTTTTGAACCGGGGATCTCAGACCATAAACCAGTTGAACTCTTACTGAACTTGGACTCGGGCAACCAGGGGAGGTGTCACGTAGAAAAGTCACAACCTAAAACAGCCTTTAGTTACAAATCGGCGGACTGGAAGCTTTTCCGGGACATCATTATAGATAACCTGTCTGGCTTCTCTGTTCCAAATGACAGAATCCTTACTCAGGGGGAAATAGATGAATCGATTGCCAATCTAACCGATATAATCCTCAATGCTATGAACCAAGCTATCCCTAAGTTCAAGGTTGAGAATTTTAAGCAAGTTGAACTTACCCCTGCGATTAAGAGTATATTGAATAAGAAAAGGTCCCTCAGCCTCAGCCTCAGCTCGATAGAGCATTTATAGCTACTGGAAGTAAGGACAGCCAGAAATGCATAAGGATAAAATCAGAAATTAAGTGTCTGGACATTATGGCAAGGAACTCGATAAGCTCACTTTACCAGTCCAACTTCAGAACCAGGCTGGCAAATATTAGAAAAGACAATAATATGTTCCTCAACATCAAATCGGCTCTTGGCTCTAGAGCCCATGAGAAGATCCCCAATTTTCATGTCACAGCCAACACACTTACTTCAGGTATGTCAACTTCCAATGCCCAAGCCCATTATAGAGGAGGGAATAGTTCGGATATGATTCAAGTTTGCAATGATCATGATAAAGCATTTCTGCTTGGTTGTCATTATGAAAATATACACAAACAGAATGTTGGCATAGGTGACAAGAATTTTACTAAAAAAGTCGAAGATGAAATACATGAGTGGGTGCAGAACTCTTCCATCGGCGAACAGTCAACTATAAGGGAACCTATGGTATACTTTGATAGCTCATCCCTAGCGGATTCTGAAACACCTCGTTTCCGGCACTTTACTTCCCCTTCGAAGCTTAAAATTATACTTAAGAGGCTAAGAAACAAAAAGTCATCAGGTCCCGATGAAATTTCCAAAGCAGTCCTGCGAAAACTCCCTCCAATTGCGATTAAGGTTATCGTAGTCATCCTAAATAACTGCATCAACGTATGCTACTTTCCAGAGCAATGGAAAATAGCAAATATTATTCCGATTAGGAAGCCCAACAAAGTCCCAACAGCCCTGGCTAGCTACAGGCCTATCTCATTATTATCTAATCTCGGGAAACTATTTGAAAGGATTATTCAAGGGTGGATCCTGTATGAAGTGGAGATTAAGAACCTCAAGAATAGCTGTCAATTTGGGTTTAGGCAAGGCCACTCGACCAATCATGCTCTGCTTACCTTCTCTGAAGACATTATCAAAAGTTTAATCAACAGAAAATATACCATAGGCGTTTTTCTAGATTCCGAAAAGGCGTTTGACACGGTATGGATTAAGGGTCTTATATGGAAAATGAGGTTTAAATTTAATATTGATGACAACCTATGTCTTCTCCTTCTCAACTACCTGAGCAACAGATCATTCAAAGTAACGGTAAATGGCTCATTCTCCCCAACTTTTCAAATGACGGATGGCACCCCACAAGGTTCAATTATCTCTCCAATTCTGTACTCGTTGTACACACTAGATATCCCAAGGCAAAATTCTCAAAACAAACCCAAGTTAATCCAATTTGCTGACGACACTACCACATACGCTTCTTCAAGGTCTCTTAAAACCGCAGCCAAGAGGTTAAACAAATATCTCAATGAATTAGCCAAATACTATAGACATTGGAAGATTAGATTGAACCCATCTAAAAGCGTAGCAATTGTCTTCAGAGAGCCGTCACCAAGATGTGGTAGGAATATTAACAAAAGAGTGAAAAATATTAAAATAGCCATAAACTCTGAAGTTGTGCCAATCAAGAAGAAGGTAAAATATTTAGGCGTTTTTCTCAACTATCTTTGGAAATTTACGGATCATTCTAAATACGTAGTTACGAAGGCATATGCAGCAAAAAATTTGCTTTATCCGGTTCTGAACGCAAATAGTGGGATTGACCAGAAGATTAAGCTCCTGTGCTACAAACAATTGATTCGCCCACTGATAACTTATGGTTTCCCCACCTGGTTCACTACTTCTAAAACCTGGATTAAAAGGATCAAAATCTTAGAACGTAATTGCTTACGCCAATGCATCAATTTCGTAAGGTCTCCTGAGGAGATTGAATTCATTAGTAATTCTACGCTCTATGAACGTACCGAAATCACACCCATCGATTCCTATATGTTTGGTTTATGCGAAAAGTTTGTCAATAATCTTCAAGTAGTCGATAACCCCCTGATTGAAAGAATTGTAGGAGGACAAAACCGGTTGCACTATTTCGATCGTTGCCTTGGGTCCAGGCGTTATTTACCCGTTAGTGGACTACAGTATTATATAGACAAGGGCCTAATCTGGCAAAACGGCAGGGAACTCATGTTCTACGGGGATTGAGTTGTTGCTCCTAAACTTTTGCTATTTTTTTTATATGTAATTGATATTAGTCCTAGGTAAATATGGGATTGATGATTAGCTTAATATTAATAATAAGTTTTAATATGAAAGGATAAATAAATGTAAAAAAATAAAAAAAAAAATAAAATAAAAAAAAAATAAAAAAAAAATAAAATAAAAAAAAAACCAAAATACAAAAAATTATAAAAAAAATAAAAAATAATATAAAAAAAACAGTCATACAAGTTTAGAGGTTAAGGCATTTCTCTATAACTGTTCTTTTCACCTATCACTTCATATAAATTTGCACCCAACACAAATATTATATTAAGTAAAAATATTTAATAAGAGAATAAATTTGTTCTTAAAAATAATATTGATACCCACAAGGGCGGCAACGATTATGGTTATCCATTATGTATATTACATGTATTATTGGAAATAAATGCGAAAAAAAAAAATGGTTAAAACTAAAAAATTGCTACCAAAGTTTCAGTTTGGATTCAGGAAAGGGCACTCAACCACCCACCAGGCAAAACGCATACACAAATACATAACTCGGCAAAAGTCCTCCAGAAGATCAATCGGCGCTGTTGTTCTAGATATAGAAAATGCGTTTGACACTATATGGCACGATGGCCTTATACACAAATTGATCAAAATGAAGGTGCCAACGTATTTAATAAGACTTATAGATTCGTTCATACGAAACCGTCAATTTTCAGTGCACATAAACGATAGCGTATCATTAAAAATAAGCATTCCGGCTGGCTTAGCTCAAGGGACATGTATTTCACCGATTCTATACGCCATATACGTAGCTGACATTCCAGTTAATAAATGTACAAATCTCGCACTCTATGCAGACGACACAGCCATCTACACCTCGACAAAAAAATCGAATACGATAGTCAATCGTCTTAATTCAACGCTCATCACACTCCAAGAATATTTTACAAAATGGAGAATAAAAATAAATCCGTCGAAAACACAAGCGATTATGTTCCCTTATAATAATAGCCGGAAACGCATACCATCAAAGTCCATCCAATGTGAACAAAATATTGTGAAGTGGTCGGCCAGCTTGAATTATGTGGGAATGCACTTTGATAAGAAGTTAACATTTCAACATCACATCACCAACACTCTAGTCAAAGCGAATAAATGTTTTCGAGCGCCATACCCAATGCTAGCACGAAAATCAAAATTGTCAACATGTAACAAACACCTCATATACATATTAATTATACGGCCAATTCTCGCGTATGCGGTACCAGTTTGGTCCTCTGCGGCACACACACACCTACAAAAGTTAAGGACCTTCAAAAACAAAATAATAAAAATGATTTTCGGACTCCCGATCCGCACACCAACAATTTTACTCGAAAGTTTAACAGGCATTCAACCATTCGACGAACACATTCGCTGATCTAACTTGAATTTTATACGAAATTGTAGCATTTCCGATTACGACTTGATCAGAGAAATTGAACTGTGATATCCTTATTTCCTTTTATTGCATGCACGTTGAGTAAGCCATGCATTAAACACTCCTGTATATAAAGACTAAGTCGTACATTATTGTGAAAATTATTGTTCTAGATGAATAATTTTTTATTATAGTTCTAGATGCATAATTTTTTTATTTGAGGAACAAATAAAGAAAAAAACATATGCCTCTGCGAGTCTCGAACCGACGACAAGCGGTTCACTAGTCAAGCATTTATTCCACCGATCCACTTCTGCTTGTATACATTTTCAATTTAATTTCGTAATGTAGCGTTTGTTCATGGTTGTGTTATATATAAAAAAATCCGACAATGCTTGCTATGTTTTGCCATATTGAGTGAACATTTATAAAGCCAAGAATGGAATTTAGTTTATTTTATTTAAATAATTTGAAGTAAAAATACGCAACATAAATTAACATCAAGTTCGCTGTTTGCCGTTTTGCTCATGCATTTAAATGTGCTCTCGCGATATACGATCAAATTAATTTAGTATTTACTTAGTCGTGTAACACTAGCATCATGCGTGTTGTGTCGCATTTACTCATGTATATGTATAGTATATAGGATCAATGGCAATGTGCGACAAACGTGCATTTATCAATGGAAATAAAATGTAATGTGAATTGAAGGAGGAATAATTAGTTGAACTGAAATTTAAAAAGACACAAAGGGGATGTAGTTTTGTGAGAAATAATTTGCGTATGCGATAAACGATAAGTAAAAAAAAAATTAGTCAGCCGTAATTGAATCCACGATTGTGAAATAAAAAAACTATTAACAGAGCTACACCCTAACAAGCACGGCCGTTTTGCTTACAGATTACAGATTACAGATTACAGATTACAGATTACATGTGTTTTCGTTTATGCAATAAAATATCGTATTGTCTTGTATGCCAGAGTCTCGCATTATTGATATGTATTTATTGTATAAAACTCGCTCACTACGTTCGCTCGTTATATACAATAAATACATATCAATAATGCTCGACTTAGGCATACAAGACAATAAAATACTATTATCAATAATCTTTAAGTGTTTACCTATTTTACCATGAAGACAACCTGGGGTATATCGCACATTCTAGGGCTATATTAGCTTGTAAGTTCTTATAAAAAAAATCCAGTCAGATTAAGGTTTTTTATGAACGATTTTCCTTAGTGTTATTATACCCAAAAAATTTTTAATTTGTTTTCAATTTTGAATATGTCATATTATGTGTAAAATTATCTTTGTCCAATTGTTGTAAAGTGCAAAGCACTGATCTCAAACTTAAAAATTCACTTTTGTACCCTGAAATCTTTTCGTTAATAAATTGAATTGAATTGAATTAATATCCATGTTCGTCTGACGATTTCAGCCTAAACTTTCGGTTTGAACAATAGAGTGCGTGTACAGGTTCGGTTTCTGCCAGAAGGGTGCTGTTGAGATAAGGAAAAAATCATGTCTTCTAACGTTTTGGACAAATTCTTCAGGAATTGATTGAAAACATTTGAATCAGACAAGCACCATTTGGATGGATCATCCCCGAGTGGTGTTGTAGCGTCGACAACTACAGATGAAAACGAAATAGAAAATATATTCTTGGTTTGGTTCTAAATTTTATAGGACATTCTCAATGAAAAGGGCGACATCTATTATCCTCGTAACGTCAATATCAGCAACTAAAGATAGTCTGCTCCAAACGTCAAAATTCTCAAATAAGTTAGTCTGCTTCAAATGTCAAGTGTGTAGAATGTGCTCCTATCTATTTTTGTTATGAACTGTCAACACGACTCGTAGATGATGCACTTTCGAAAAAAAATTCTCCATTTTTCGTTTTATTTAAAACTTTTTTAAACTCCGCGTTTCTTTGAGCTCTTGCTTTTCGAAAATCAGTGCTAGTTTTTTTTTTGCTATTGGTTCGGTCGTTATTGCGCAAAAATTTTCATATTTACTTTCCAATTCGAATAAACTTGAAAGTTTCAATATGAATCGGAAGAAAGTATGTGTACTAAACGTAAATAGAACATTATGGACCATATGCAGCGTTGCAGCGCAGGTACACTTGGTGTACTAAACCCCTTGGCGCGCCAGTTTGAAATTACGTGTTTTCATAGCGATAGCCACTTCTTCAGATGTCAATTGTTTACAGTGCCAATTTTTTCTAGCGCCAATCTGTTCCAGCGTCATGGGCACGTGCCCACTTTGCCCATGGGTTAATTCGTCACTGGCCATTAACGCCGGTCTATATGAAGGGAACGGGAAAACATTCCCCACAAAAATATTTTGTGCTTTGGCAGCACTTTACCCTAAGGACAACAACACATTTCGGCGATACTTTCGTATGAATCGTATGGAGATATATAACCATTCGCACCTGTTCACTTTTCACGAAGTATAAAATTTATGCAACTTTTTGTTACATCAGAAATTTCTAAGGAGACTTTAAGGCAATAGGGTGGTTCAGCAACACTCTACTAACACACCAACAGCGAATGCATTAAAATTTTTTTTTCACTCGGGTACAAGTAAAAGCTCAAATTAAAGTCAAAGTTTGTTTAGAATGCTTTTAGGAATGGAATGACTCTGCATAAACCTAGACCAAAGAAATAAGAACTTTTGCAGTTATGGCATTTTAATAAATATCGTGAGAATAGTTGTCCACGTGGATCAAATTAAAATTTCCATCTGTCTCATATTTTGAGCAGAAAGTACAACAAAAAGTAGAAATACAAAAACTTCTTCTTTATTTTTCCCTTTTTCTCAATCGTGTTTCCATATCCTTTGACGTTGTAACATGGAAATGTAATAATGAATCGAAATGCTGTAGTTGACTTGAAAGCTATCACCAGATGGAATAAAAGTTTTTCTCGTTTGGATTTAAATACGTATTCCCACTTTTTTAAAATGTAATTAACATTTAATTTGAGAAATATATTTGTCACTCGCTGATTGCAACGAGCCAAACAAATCTCTGACGTTACCTCCTAGCAAATCGTGTTATTGGACCCGTGCGAAGTACAAACGTCCTATACGTTTACTACAAACAATTTTATTGTAACATGGGGTATATCGAGTTGGGAGTTGGGGGGATGCATCTAATCGTCTAGAGATGACGAATCAGCAATAAAAAAATGTCCGTCTGTCTGTCCCTTCGTCTCCACTGTTTTTCTAAACGGCTTAACTGATCACCCTGATTTTTCCCCCTGAAAGGGACATCTATTCCCATGATTCAAGTTCGAAGATGAGCAAAATCGGTCAAGTGGTTCCGGAGATATGGTCGAAAAAATGATTAAAAACATAACCAAAGACCCGTACGTATCAGAATAGATGTGGCAAGGTGACTCGAACGTATCTAAATATACAAATAAGCAAACAATCCAACGTTTTGTGTTCTTTTATAACTGTAAGAATTTCAAAGATCCATAGAAATTACCCGAGGTAATGTCAAAGGCCCTACCGAAGTACGTCTCAGACCTTCCAAATCTAGAAAAGCTTATATCCAAGGACTTTAGCCCAAAAAAAAACGTCTACAAACCCAAAAACCTCCATACAAAAACCTTTGGGACAAGACACGATGCATAGGCGAAGTTTTGAGTTTTTTCCCCTCGCCCCCCTTCCCCTCCAAATTATTTTTAAAAAATCGGTTGAAAATTGGTTGAGATATCGCCAATCAAAGATGACCGATTCCTATGGAAAGTGGTCAAATTACCTTTGTAATTAATAACAATTTTATTCCTGTGTGGTGTGTCAACGATCTATCTATGTCTCTATGTCTCTATGTCTCTATGTATCTAGGTATCTATGTATCTATGTATCTATCTACTTTTTTTTCTCGAGAACCGCCCGAGCGATTTCCTTAAAATTTTCAGGGAACGTCAGTCTCGGCCCCAAATGAAAAATTTCATATGCAGCTTTTCCGGGAAAATTCTGGAAAAGCCGTGGCATGGGAAAAAGTGGTCAATTTTGAG
>CM055403.1:179897173-179965777 GCA_029228625.1 Pseudolycoriella hygida | reverse complement strand
TTTAGCGCTTTAATTATAACATTATGAAGTACGAATGAAATCATTCCGAATTTTAGCGCTTTAATTTTGTAAGCATCTGCTAAGCATGGACTTACCCAGGATACGCCACGAGGAGGCTGCTTACATGTATCCCATTGGCCCTGAAAAGGGCCGTTTACCATACTGAGTGGGGACCCCTCGGTTCGTCGTTCCCGAAGTATTTATCGACTCCAAACCCCCTCAGTATGGTGCATTGTACAGTCAATGGCTATTACTGTCTTTTAGTACGTCCATCAAGATAGGTAACTTTTTTGAGTGTGGTGTCGAAGGAGTACGCGCGACGTCGTCTTTCTGCACCATTTATTGGATCATTGAAGTAAGCATATCGATATTGTATATTCGCTCGTCGCGCACGTGTGTAATTGCTTCGCAACGTGAAAGTTAATACTTCGTGCAGTAAACACTCTGAAACTCCATTTTTAAATGCAAAATTAACCACTACCATCCTGTTTTGATTCTTGAAAGATGGATTCCAGAAAGCCGTTCGAATAAATTGTGGCCATGTGCCTGCGTCTCCAATCATCAGTTGTAAGAACAGCCAGGGATTACACATTTGTCGAGCGAGAGCAATTGCTTCAGCATCAAATTCAACGGAAGCCATGATTTTGTATGAAATGCTCTACGACAAATATGCAAATGACAGCTCAATGTAAACAATTGATTAGCAATTATACGCCGTATTTAAGCCTTTCCGAACGAAGTCCGATTTTTCAAATCGGCACAATTTCGGAAGTCCGATTTTTCAAATCGGCACAATTTCGTTAATTGAATATTAATTTATATGACGTACGACGTAACTGTTAATCGATTGCTTACATTGATTTGTCATTTGGATATTTAGAAAGCTTTAGATTTATTATGGATGTGATTAGCTTTACTTCGATTGTAAGATTACACGCCTTGGAGGGCGATGATGGCATCCTATCATTGGCGAAAAAATTACATTTGGTTGGAACACCGCCGAATTGCGATGATTGTGGGTCTCTAATGACAGAGGAAAATGATGTATCAAACGTGGACGGCGTGAGATGGAGATGCAAAGGCAAAATTATACGCAACAAAAAAGCGGCAAAGTTGTGCAACTCCAGCAAATCATATCGTAAAAATACATTCTTCGAAGGGACGCATTTGAAACTTTGGAAAGTACTTGGCTTTATAGACCTTTGGCTAAAAAAAGTTCAGCTGAATCACATAAGTTCTTTGTTAGAGAATACGACGCAGAAAACATTGGTGGATTGGTCGTCCTATTGCCGCGAAGTCACGTTCGATGGAATGGTATATAACGTTAATCCATTGGGAGGTACAGGACGTACGGTCGAAATTGACGAGTCCAAATTCGGTAAACGAAAATACAACAGAGGTCGTCGTGTTGAAGGAAAGTGGGTGTTTGGAGGCGTAGAGAGAGAGACAGGACATTGTTTCATGATTCCAGTCGATCAACGAGGCAAGGATGTGCTATTATGCATAATAAAGCACTTCATTTTACCAGGTACGACAATTATATCAGACTGTTGGCGCGCATACAATTGTTTAGAAGACGAGGGATTCGTCCACCAAAACGTTAACCATTCAAAAACATTTAAAGATCCAGATACAGGAGCCCACACAAACACCATAGAAACTTCCTGGCGACACTCAAAGGAAGTCGTTGGAAGTCACAATCGCCAGTCTGAATTTTTGGCTGGTAAATTAAGTAAATATTTGTTTCTGAAACATTGCAGAATTCAAAACATTGATCCTTTCAATGAATTTTGTAAAATGGCTGCCACATTGTACGACGGCAAAGGAATGCTGCGCGAATTCAATGATATTCATAGATTTGATCAACTGCAAATTGAATTACAATCAATCTATGATAAATTGTAAATGCAGCATCATAGCATACAAGCCATACTGAGGGGGTTTGGAGTCGATAAATACTTCGGGAGCGACGAACCGAGGGGTCCCCACTCAGTATGGTAAACGGCCCTTTTCAGGGCCAATGGGATACATGTAAGCAGCCTCCTCGTGGCGTATCCTGGGTAAGTCCATGCTTAGCAGATGCTTACAAAATTAAAGCGCTAAAATTCGGAATGATTTCATTCGTACTTCATAATGTTATAATTAAAGCGCTAAAATATCCATATTTTCATAATTTTGTAATAAAATCCAATGTCGAATTACATGGTTACCTCACATTTCCACAGTTAAAGCGCAAAAACCCACTTTTAACCAATTGCGGGGATGTATTTGTGTTCCTGAACCCCTTCAATTACGCATTTTCCGTCATATAGTAATACCACTAATTCATAACTTTTAACTGCTCCCACTACTAAACCTGATGTGAGCGCCACCTACTAACCACATATTATTGTTGTGGGGGTGGACCCCTACCACCCCCAACCCCCCTCGACCCTTTCCGCGCCACCCCCTTAAAGTAAAATTTTACCGGCGCTTGCAACAAAATGACCGAACTTGCCCTAAGAGGCAATGTCAATGTCAATGGTTAACAGTGAATTTCGATTTTTCGCATAAAGTACCCACCAAATCGCTGCGGATCTTGTCCGGCCGATATAAACTTTTTTTTCAGGGGACCATTTAGCATCGGTTTCCGAGGTGAGTCTCAAACTTTTCTTACTTACTTATCAGCCTTACTAACCCAAGCGGGTTTTGGCTGATTCTAAAACGTTTTTCCATCTGGAGCGATCCTGGGCCAGACTTCTCCACTGCCCAACGTCCAACTTTCGAGCGTCCTCTTCAATACCATCCAGCCATCTCTTTCCGGATCTTCCTCTGGCTCTGTTTTTGTCGAAGTTTCGGTAATGGCATTCGATCCTCGTCCATTCTCGCTACATGACCTGCCTAGCGCAGTCTGGCAGATTTAATAGCACCGACTAGTGTTTCGTCCCCGTAGATTTCTGTCAGCTCTCTGTTCGTTCTTATCCTCCATCGACCTTGTTCCGTGGTCCACATATTGATCTTAACACTCTCCTCTCAAAGCAGTTCAGTAGCGATTCTTGCTTCAGTGTCAAAGACCATGTTTCACAGCCGTACATTACGATGGGTCGGATCAGTGCCTTGTATAGGCGAAGTTTCGTGTTTAGACTGACCAGCCAAGTTTCTAAACAGGTGTTTCAGTGCGTAGAAACATCTATTTCCCTGCATCAGTCTCGTCTTGATCTCTTCGTCTACGTCATTCTCAGTGTTTAGGATTGAGCCGCGGTACTTGAATGACTGGACAACTTCGAAGTTGTAATCGTCAATTGTGATGTTTTGTCCAATACGCAATCCCTGTTTCCTGTCTAGCGTGAGATATTTCGTCTTATCCTCACTGATTTCCAGTCCAATCATGCCTGCTTCCCTATCCTTTTCGACAAACATTTCCTTGATCGCAATCGTTCCCCGTCCCATTAAATCGGCATCGTCGGCGAACACAGTAATTTGTTTTGATGACGTGAATATTGTCCCGTTCCAGTTCACTGTCATAGCTCTGATGACTTTCTCCAACGCTAGATTGAATACGATTGTCGATAGCTCTCCTTGACGTAGTCCGGTGTTTATGTCGAATGGATTTGATTGAAGGTTTAGAATCTGCACTTTGCACTTGGTATCGGTCATTTTCCGACAACTTAATTTTCCCATACCATCCTATCCTAGATACCGGGAAGTTTGGGAGACGGGAAATTAGACGAAAAAATAACATACGACGCGTCAAAGAAATCGGGAAATAAGTAAAAATCGGGAAATCACTAAAAATCGGGAAATCACTAAAATCGGGAAATGACTAAAAATCGGGAAATGACTAAAAATCGCGAAATAACTAAAAATCGGGAAATAAGTCAACATCGGGAAATAACTAAAAATCCAAACTATATTCTGAGGAATTGTTCTATTTTCGAAAAAAATTTAAGGAAATTTAAGAAAATGAAAGACAAGCGTTGCACTCCCCCGCATCAATGAAAAAAATGGAAGAAACGCTTTAAAAAATTTCACTCGTTACCTTAATCCTCAAATAAACGAGGAATATCCAGGTACGTCCTATCCTCGAAATCGGGAAATTTGGTTACTAAAATCGAGAAATTTTGCTTTCAAAAAACGGGAAATTCAGCCTGATTTTAGCGGATACCGGGAAAAATCGGGAAATCGAATTTGGATACCGGGAAAAAAACATAATTTCCATCATCGATGCTCCCTCTGCTCCCGGGTCTGATTACATAGGCCGTCGTAAACGTAATAGACCCCTCTAGGAAAAAATGCTCGGACAAATACTCGGAGCTTGAAAAAAAAATTAAGGAAGTCATTTTGAGACGGAACCGGAAAATGCCTTATTTTAGTCTCTGGTAGCGCAGGCAATTTCTCGGATTTAAAACTCTGAATTTCGAATGTTTTTCGCAAAAAAATTCGGACATTTTTCTCGAAAAAATTCGGACAGTTTCGGACAAAGTCTCAATATTTCGGACTTGCGGGAGGCATGCTTGTATACTCCATACATTTTAGTGCCTTGATTTTATTTCGGATGATGGAATTGCGTCACATTCCCAAACCAACGCTCTTTAAATTATAAACGATTTTCATATAGAAACTAGAGGAAAAATTGTCTCTAAAAGATTTAAATAAACAAGTGTACTGCCACTATTTGACTGTAATTATAATGTTTGAGTTAAGAGTTTTCCATAAATATTTAAGTTCTAATGGAATATCGTCAAACAACCGTTCAAAGTCCACTGTAGAAGTTCGTATTTTTAATTCTGCACTGCTTTGCTTACATATTAACGATATTTTTGTAAAAAAAAGTCGACTTAAAACTCATTTATTAAGTTTTAAGACCATTAAAGGAAAATAAATATTTTAAACACATTACGTAAAACTTTCAACAATATTAATTATAGCTTTGAGCGTAAATAATAATTTTCCGAGAACAAACCCATTTTCCAATAGACATGGTTTCGAATTTTAAACATTAAATACATCGGATCTTTTCAACTTACAAGCATTTTATCTTAAAAGCAATGACTTTGTATAGAGAGGGTATTCGAATGAACAAAAATACTTGGGGTATTATTTTAGCTGTACTTAGGGCAAACCAAACGTGACGATGCATAAATAATCGCAGACGTTTGGTGATAACCTTCTTTGATAATTTACCGTGATATTGAATAAATAATCCTTTTTGCATCGTCTAGTCGGGAATAATTAATAATACATTTGGTGACGACAAATTGTTTTGTTTGTAATTGTTCTTGCTTCAGTTGTCGCACAAAAGAAGCGATAATGTTTCAAATTCCCTTTATGAAAAATGTATCTGAAATTTGTGCTGTCTAATGCAGGTTCCAGAATATGAAGCCTTAAGAAAACATGTTTGGGCTCGTACGAAGTAAACGTGGCTTATGTGTTTACCTCGACGTTCGGCCAGTCAAATTTCGATCCGGGAGTTTATGGGCTGAAGTGAAATCGGGTTCGTAGATAAGCAAATTTGATGAGTTGCTTCGAAGATGGAATGGTATGACGTAGCCACAATATCGTCAAAAACAGAGCTTGCATTTGATTTATCAAAAAGTAACTCAAAACATAATCAAAGACCCGTATGTATTAGAGTAGATGTGGCAAAGAGACTCTAAATATACAAAGAAGCAAACAATCCAACGTTTCCAACTTCAGCACTTGGACTCATGTACTCGTGTGACGAATACTGTGTTTCAATAGAAGAACAATGGTAAAAGTTGGTTAGTGCATAAAGGCCTTGAGTAGGAGTAGTAACTTCACATTTTCGCCACCTTCCTGTCCGTACGTCGGTCTGTGCACCCTTCATGGAGTAATCGCCGATGATTCACCATTAAATCATCGATAATTGACCAGGGAATCACCAATCATTCACCGTAAAAAAACCGACGATTTCACTGTGAATTATCGGTGATTCCATTGTAAATCATCGGTGATTCCATTGTGCATCATGATTTCATTGTGCATCATGATTCCATTGTGCATTATGATTCCATTATGAATCATCGGTCATTTCATTGTGAATAATCGGTGATTCCATTGTGAATTATCGGTGATCCCATTGTGAACCATTTATAATTCCATTGTGAATCATGTGAATCATGTGAATCATCGGTGAATCCATTGTGAATCATAAATGATTCCATCGTGAATCATCGGTTATTCTATTGTGATCAGGGCCTATTTTTGAGAATTTTTTTTCAAATTTTTTGAAATTTTCTCGAATTTTCTCAAATTTTCTCAAATTTTATTTTAATGAAAAATACGTTCAAACAAGTTCAAATGAGTGTATAATTAATAAGAATCGACGTAAAGTGTATTCTGAACCATATTAGAGGTCGTGCAGATGAAAAAACCACAAGAAACCAAGCATGAACGGATGGCTGAAAATTCAGCCCTTAGTACTTATGTTAATAGTTCTAGGATGCCCGAAAACACATAAAATAGGTCGTTTGAACAATTTTTCGAGTAGAAAATATTAATAATGCTTCAAAATTTGTATCAATTTTCAGAAAATTTTTTAGAAGTTTAAACAAATTTGAGGAAATTTGAGAAAACTTGAGAAAACTTTAGAAAATTTTCTCAAATTTCAACAAATTTTCTCAAATTTTCACAAATTTTCTCAAAAATTTTCTGATTGGGATGCATCGGTGATTCTATTGTAAATCATCGGTGATTCCATTGTGAATCATCAGTGATTCCATTGTGAATCATCGGTGATTCCATTGTGAATTATCGGTGATTCCATTGTGAATCATCGGTGATTCCATTGTGAATCATCTGTAATTCCATTGTGAATCATCGATGATTCAATTGTGAATCATCTGCAATTCTATTGTGATTCATCGGTGATTCCATTGTGAATTATTGGTGATTCCATTGTAAATCATCGGTGATTCCATTGTTAATCATCGGTGATTCCACTGTGAATTATAGGTGATACACCAACGAATCACCGATGACTTAGGTTCAAAACTAATTTCTTTCACTACACTCTATCGTTACTTTCACATGGCTTATTAAGTAGTGATAGCTACTTTATCCTTTCATTCTTCGTTTCCGTCTAAGCACGTTCACGTGGGTATCACCGATGACTTACCGGAGAATCACCGATTATTCACCGGGGAATCACCGATGATTTGGTCATAAATCATTAATCATCTGTGATTAGAATTTCATTACACTCTATCGCTACTTTCCTATACACATTTCAATGGATGATTTTTATCCCCTTTTGTTCCTTTATTGAGTTACTTTTAAGAGCTTCAAAATTTGAAAACGGTCATTCTCTCCAGTTTGTTCCCCATTCGTTTCTAGCCTCTCTACAAGCATAAATGGAATTCAAAACCGTCGTAATGCTTGAAACATTTATTTTCAGAATATAATTAATTATGGCTGCGTCCTTGCCAACTCAAAAATTACAAAAACTCATTGTAAACTTCTAAACGTTTTTCACAGTTGTACTCGTATCTGATATTCTTGAAACAAAAAAACAACAAATTGTTCGAAATAATTGCTCATATGAGCGTGTGTCATCATTCCACTGGCATTGCCGACCTGTGCAAACCTTAGTTTTAAATTAGCATTCGATCGATATTGAAAGCATCGTTGAAAAAACAACTTTTCCTAGATTACACAACCACGAATAAAATCATTAACAATACCTATAAGCGGTAATACTGTGAATACAAATTCATTTAAATTTTAACAAAACCGACCTCAACAGTTTTGTTATGCAAAAACCTAAACGAAAAGCGCTAAATCATTGCTTGTACATCAATCATTCAGATTTGCAGATGGAAAGGTGGAGTAGTTGATACGTTTCGTGCCGAGATACAGCATGACGGTTTTTGTGTATTGATTTTGGGAACATTAAATATGGTTCAAGGGGGTGATCCATTATGACGTTTTTGTTATCGCTGTGTTGTGGTTTTGGCTGACAATTCCACATTATAAAAAGAATTTAATGCCAAAATGTGTATATTGTTTCAATTGTTATTTATTCATAGGCTTTTTTTATGCGGTTCTCCGAATACAAATGTTGTAAATGCTGTGGTGGTATTTCATGATTTTGTCCATAATTTTTATATGCTTCACTGAACCACATTCTTGAGTCATCATATTGAGAGTAAAATCGGGTGAAAAATTGAAGAATTTTTTTATTCTTTTATATGGCTAGAAACGGAATGGAATCTTTTCATTGTTTTATTAGAAATATATTCGACTAGATGCCAAGAACTTAGGTTCAATAAACAATAATTAAAACATGGGCGCGCAGTTGCAATGCGACCGTGACACAAGGCAACATACGAACAAAAAATTAAGAAATGCTTTTTTCGTAGACTACGGGACGCTAAGTTTTGACTTCTCCCTTTCCGACGTCTTCTTCTTCTTCTTCCTTAGCCTTTTATATCCACTGCTGGATGTAGGCCTCCCCCATAGATCGCCACTTTTTCCGGTCCATTGCCACTTGCTGCCACGTCGTGCCTGCCGTTCTTTTGATATCGTTGGTCCATCTTTCCGGTGGACGTCCCATCGGTCGTTTCGTTGGTGGCCGCCATTGCATTATAGTTTTCGTCCATCGATCGTCGGTCATTCTGGCAATATGACCAGCCCAATTCCACTTGAGCGACGTTATTCGTGTCATGACATCGATGACTCTTGTTTGTCGCCGGATCCACTCATTTGTCATTTTGTCCCTGAGTGTGATTCCTAGCATTGCCCTTTCCATTGCCCTCTGTGCAACTCTCAATTTGTTCGCTGATGCTTTGGTGATCGTGAGAGTCTCGGCTCCGTAGGTCAGGACCGGCAGCACACACATATCGAACACTTTCCTCTTCAGACTGTTGCTCATGTTGCTCTTGAAGATGTACCGTAACTTGCCGAACGCCGCCCAACCGAGACCGATCCTTCTCTTTATTTCAGCCGTTTGGTTGTCGAGACCGAGCTTCATGACGTGGCCGAGATACTTGTACGAATTCACGATTTCAATTTCCGCGTCTCCGATCTTGATTGGTGTAGCACCATCGATGTTTGTCATCACTTTCGTTTTCGACATGTTCATCTTCAAACCGATTTTTTGGGCTTCCTCGTTGAGCTGCAACAGCATCGCTTCAATCTGTTCCAGAGTCGTTGATGTCAGGGCAATGTCGTCGGCGAATCGAAGGTTGTTCAGAAACTTCCCATTTATGTTGATTCCCAGTTCACTCCAATCAAGCTTTTTAAAAACCGTTTCCAGAGCTGACGTGAACAATTTCGGTGAAATGGTATCTCCTTGACGGACTCCTCTTCCAATTCGAAATTTATCGGTGGTTTTATGCAGTTTGACGCACGACGTTGCGTGCTCGTAGATATGTTTTATCATCCGGGTATATCTCGAGTCAATCCGACAATCGTCCAAGGAGTCTAAAATCGACCATAATTCGACCGAATCGAACGCTTTTTCGAAGTCTATGAAGCATATCGCGATGATGATTTTGTATTCGTTGCATTTTTCTATTAGACTTCTCATCACTTGCAAGTGGTCATTTGTGCTGAATCCGGAACGAAACCCTGCTTGTTCGATCGGCTGGTAGAAGTCTAGCTTCTTTGTGATCCGTTTCGTTATCACCTTCATAAACAGTTTGTAGAGGTGCGAGATCAAACTGATGGGCCTGTAGTTTTCCAGTTTCGTGATGTCTCCTTTCTTGTGCAGCAAAGTGATGACTGCGTTTTCCCATGATTCTGGTATTTTCTCTTGTTCGAGACACTTGTTGAACAGATCCGTTGTCATTTTGAGCAGTGTGGGTCCGCCTTCTTTGATTGCTTCGATCGGAATGTCGTCGTCACCTGGAGCTTTTCTGTTCTTCATTTCGTCTAACGAAGCCTGTACTTCGTTAATCGTTATGTCCGGCAAATCTTCGGAACCAACGTTCATTATCACCGGTCTCGCTTTTGCTCTTTCTGCCGGTAGTTTGGCTCGAACCGACGTAAAAAGGTCCTCATAGAACTCTCGCGCGATGTCCAATACCTTGTCCTGATCTGTTTGTATGACGCCCGCCTTATCGCGCAATTTAAAAATTTGTCTGTACCCGTTCGCCCGTTTCGCTCGTAATACTTTCATATTCCCATTTGCTTCGATAGCGTTCATGGCCAGTTTCACGTTGTATTGTCGCAGATCGGTTTTCATTTTCTTGTTGATGGCTTTCGTTTTGTCTCTGTATTCAACAGTGTCTCGCTTTCCACCTTTCACCAAATCCAGTCTTTCTGCTATTAGGTCTAGCGTTTCCTTGCTGAGCTTCGACTCTTTAGTGCATGTAGATCGGCATCTGGTTTCCAGGAAGCTTCTCACTGAGGTCACTATTCTTTCTGTCAGCTCATCAATCGTTGCAGTTTGTGAATTCGTTCCGTTCAGTTCGTTGTCCATAGCTTCCTTAAATGCGTCGCTTTGTTCTTTCAGGCGTTCCATGTCTAAAACGACTTTTTTCTTGACCAACTTTTCTCTCTCTGTCCGTGTGTTCAAGACGACTTTGGCTCGCACCATTCGATGATCGCTGCCTGTTGTGAAACGGTTAAGCACAGTAACATCCTTGACAATCGATTTGCGGTTCGATATGATGTAATCGATCTCGTTCTTTGTTCTGCCGTCTGCACTGGCCCAAGTCCACTTCCTCTGAACCTTACCGGAGAAAAATGAGTTCATTGCGAAAATTCCTTGTTGTTGGAGAAAATTCAGCAAAGTATCTCCTCGTTCGTTCCTCTGATCGTAACCAAACGTTCCAATCGAAGTTTCTGCAACGTCTTCTCTTTTTCCCAATTTGGCATTGAAATCGCCGACTAGCAACTGATATTGAGCTCTGTTTTCTTCAATCGCTTTGGAGACATCTTCATAGAAGCTTTCAATTTCTTCGTCGTCGTGATCCGTCGTCGGTGCGTACGCTTGGATGACTTTCAAACTGTACATCGCATTTATCTTCAGCCGCACATAGATGACTCTGTCGGAGATGCTGTTGATTTGGATTATACGGTTCGACCAGCGTTTGCTGATGAGCAGTCCTACACCATGCATCGCTGTTTGGCTATCGCTTCCACGGTAGTACAAAGTGCTTCCTGATTTCAACTTCAAGCATTCTTCACCACGTCGCCTGACTTCGCTCAATCCGACAATGTCCCATTTGATCTTTTCCAGTGCCGACTCCAATTCGAGAAGTTTTTCGTTCGATGATAGCGTTCGAGTGTTATACGTGGCAATGTATAGTCCGGTGTGACAACCTATTGTAACCCAGGGATTCTTAGCACCCTCTGCTCGTCGTCTGGTCTGACCGTTGTCGGAGTCAGGGATCAACGAGCGGCTGGGAACTGAGGGCCGATTTTTCCTGGTTGTGCTCTTCATCTTCGGGGGGGTTTTAGCCGTTAAAACACCACGCTGGCCAGTGCGGGTTGGTGAGTGATGGTAGTCCTGCTGACTCGGACTTTGCATGCTGCCGTTGTCCCTTGCTGTTGAGATCATCCGCCACCATGCTGAGGTACTATCCCATCTTGATAGCGCCTAACTGCCTTCGGCCCTCGCTCTACGTGACGTTGAGGTACTACCCGAAGACAGCCCCCCTCATCCTTCTGCTAAGTGACCCACACTAATACACCAGGGTTGGTTACCTGATCGTTCATGTGGGTTGCTCACTATGACAGGTGTCACCACGGGTAGGATAGGATGTAGGAGTAGGTGGATAGAGGCTAAGGTACATAAGGAGTACTATATTACGCATACCACACCATTTGACACCCCCTTTCCGACGTACCCCAAGGAAAATATTTTTTCCGGATTCTAGGGAAAATTCTAAGGCGAAGTATCTTTTCACTCATTAAAAACAGTTCTTGGATCCGGAGATATGACCTTAAGAAAATGGTCATTTTCCACACAAAAAGCCAAAGTTAATGAAAACATCATACGTTAGTTAGTTAGTGAGTTAGGGGACGGGTGGTCCAGTGGTGAACGCGCTGGACTGCCACCTAGAAGACCCGGGTTCAAGCCTCGGAACGGAGAATTTTTCCCTGAGAAATTATAGACTGTACAACGTCCCTAAGTTCACCCAAGCTTCATAAATTGGATAGTTGCGGTATTCGATGCCCCAAACGAAATATCAAGGTACACGAATATGTGACGTCACTTACATATGGAGAAGATAACACACGTGTGTACTTTCGCCACGACTGGATCGCCACCTGTAGGAAAATAGGAGAAGCAATGTCAGGGTGAATCAGTCAAATACAATGGGTCATCGGTGTACGATTTTCGACCTCTCCAGCAATGGAACTCATTACATGGGACAAGGAGCCATATATACGCGAACTTTTGAGTTTTTTCCCCTCGCCTTCCTCCCCCTCCAAAAAAAACTTCGTCGCAGCGGCTTTCCAACGAGCCCACACTCATTAAAATCGGTTGAAAATTGGCTGAGATATCGAGGTTTGAAAATGACATTTTTGTATGGAGAATCAATTTTTCTATTGTTCTCATCATTATGGAAACTTTTTTTCTAATCTGTCGGTTTCTATCTATCTATGCTCTATCTATTAATAATTTTCGATCTCGAGAACTAGACAGCCGATCTTCCTGATCAAATGAAAAATTTCATATGCCGCTTTTCCGTGAAATTTCTGGAAAATCCGTGGCATGTGAAAAAGTGGTCAATTTTGAGGGTTTTTCACGTAGTGCTCGAAGTTTTCGAATTTTAGCTCCGGTGTGACAATAGCTAGAGAGTTGGTTTCTTGTAGAAAGTTATAGAGTTTGGTCAGTAGAATTTTTTGGTATCACGAAGTTTTCCGATGTTAGCCGAAGGTTTTGGAGAACAATTTTTTTCAGAAAGAACATTTTTTTCGGAGAATAATTTTCTTTTGAGAAAGATTTTTTTTTTGAGAAATTTTATTTTCTGAGAAAATTTTTTTTGAAGAAAAACTTTTTTTGGTGAAATTTTTTTCGGAGAAAATTTTTTTAGGGAAAAATTTTTGTTGGAGAAACTTTTTTATGAGTAAACTCTTTGTTGAAGAAAAATTTTTTTGGAACTGAAACTGAAAGTGTTGAAAAATTATTTCGTCGTTGGGTCCGGCATTTGTGACGCAATTTTTTAAAATTTAAAAAAAGCTCTGTAATTTTTTCAGGAAATTAAAACATTTCCATTCTAACAAACTTCTGCGTATTATCAGCGATAGCGTCATCTCAAGCGATATCATTAATTTTGAAGTAGACTCACGGACTGCGTCACACTCTACCTTTTAAGAGGCTTTCGTTGTTCTATAATATGTAACAGATTTTGCGCAATGGGTAGACATTATAGTTTTGCCTCCAAGACATTTTTTTGACACAAAGATTTCTTGAGGGTTTGAAAGTTTCAAATAAACTATATTTAAGACATGACAACCTCAAATTTCTCAAAAAAGTTCAAAATTTGAGAAACATTCTACCATACAAACATGATTGTTATGATTTTTCTGCGATCTTTCACTAATTTTCATGAATTTTCGCGAATTTTCATGAATTTGCACGATTTTCATGAATTTTCACGAATTATCGCAATTTTCGTTAAAAATTTACACGAATACAGGCAGTGGTTGGGTGTTCGAGATAGAGGTTTGGTGTCAAAGGGAAAGTTGTTGGGTTGGGTGTGTCGTGTATCGGGGTGACCGCCGAAATGGCGGAAATTTTCTATCTTTGTATCTTTTTTGGAGAAAATTTGTTTGTAACAACTTACAAAAAATACCTCAATTCCTTCACCTTCTTAATTTTCTTGAATTTCTCAAAAATTTCTTGAAATTCTCGAAAAAAAATTCTCAAAAAAAGTCAGTGCGATAATGTCCCAACAAACAGTTAAAATGGAGCGAGATCAGTTTTTGAAATTGAAGTTAGTGTTTACTCACTTATAGAAGATACACACCCCTTGAAGCGACACTGTTCATGTCTCGCCTATGACGTCAGAGTGTTTTCAAATTCACTTCGATGATGTAAAAAATCCGAAATTCTGACGTCATCTGAGCTTAGACGTTAAATTATTGAGTTTGTTAATGACCTTTATAGAATTGGTGAATAGCAAAACAATAGGAAGACATAAGATTGCGAATATTTACAGATTTGGTTCACTCATAATATTTCTTAATGAGTCCTATTCAATAGACGTAAGATGTCTCACTGAAAATGTATGAAAGGAACATTTTCAGATATTTATTTTAATTTGGAAAGCGGTTTCGATGGCAGATTGTTAGTAAATAATAGGGAACAATGAATAAAAAGCAAATCCTTCATGGGAAAAAAATTGACAAGAACATAGTAAGACTATGCTTACGTATTCGTTGCAAACAGAAACTTTCGTCGATCAATATCAATAATAAAATTTCCACCGCAATTTTTTTCATCTCGCAACAAAATATCGAATGTATAACTTTTTTCCCTTTATCTGATTCCTACGAACCTTCTCAATATCAATTTTCAAACATTTCCCATTGGATTCCTTATATTCTTATACGTTAGACGATATTGCAATTTTGTACTCATTTTAAATTTAGGTTGCTTTTTGCTTACACCCATTTTCTTTCTTTTTTTTTGAAATTCTCAACGTAACAATGGAAGTTTTCAGAAGATTATCAAACATTGAAAGCTTAAATGTAGTTATTTTTGAAATTTATTGGTATCAACCGAGGAAACTTATAATAAATTGTAATAAAGAATGTTTTTGTAGAATGCGAACGAAGTTTCATTTTTTAATAATCTTTCAAAATACATTACTCTCGGCATTACAATACGATGCAATAGAGATCTTCCTTTTTTCCGGGATTTTTTTTAGTTGTTGCAGAAAAGTTACAATAAAAAGGCTTTAAAGTTGAAATATGTTCGTAAAAAGATACTTGCTATGTGAAATATGAAAGCTGTTAGCTTACTTTGACACTGGCTGCGATCACCTATACCTAGGGACAGGTATTAGGGTAAAAGAGATCTAAGGAAATTTTTGGCAGAACATTTTTTCAGAGCCCATCCCCCATTTTTAATTACGACCAGGTCTGTAACCCTCCCCCCATTCCCTATACCAATGTAAACAGAAAAAATATGTTTTTTAAAATTTTTAGTTAAATCCAAGGGTTTTTTAGCTGGTCTTGTGTAGAAGTGACTGGAAAGAAATTATTTTCTCTCTGTCGTTCTTTCGAGCATGCTTTTAGGAGCATCCTCCACCAAACCTTTTCATCTACCCACTCAGCGTTCAAATTGTCCTAATTGCTTTGAATTATTGCTTTGTCCTAATTTTCGAATTATTTTCTTCTTGATAACCTCCTCCCATCGCTTTTGTCCAACTTCGCCTAACCTTCTCCCCCCCCCCCCCCTTCCTTTGATGGACATTATTTATAAACAGTCTCTTAGCAAATATTAGCCATTGCATAATGAAGGGACTATTGGCACCAGATGTCATTAGTCACTTCGGCAAGGGTATATAAAAGTAGCGATAGTGTATTGTTGAAGAATTAAACGAGACAATATTTGTGACGTCGTATTTTTGACGTAATTTTTGTGTCGTCCTCGTCATCTTTGTGATCTCATATTTGTGGTGTCATTTTTATGATGTCATACGCTTGACGTCATTTGTGCGAAGTCATGTGTGATGTCGTATTTTAATGTAATTTTTGTGATGCAATTTTTGTGACGTCGCGTCATTTTCGTGACGTCATAATTGTAACGGTGCACAGACGGACGGAAGGACAGGAAGAGTGAAAATATAAAGTAGCTATTGCGCTTTAATGAACACTACTGGCATCTTAGCCAGATTTTTGGACCACCTGAGACCCTAAAGATTTTAACAGGAATTTTTCTCTGAGAAATACAACGTACCTAAAATTTTCGGCGAAAAAAAATTTCCGGCGAAAACAAATTTTCGGCAAAAATAATTTCTCGCGGAAAAAAAATTTCGTCGAAAAACTTTTCCGGCGAAAAAAATTTTCGTCAAAAAAAAATTTACGCTCGAAAAAAAAAAAAAACTTCGGCGACAAAAAAAATTTGTCGAAAAAAGTTACGGCGAAGACAATTTTTCCGGCGGAAAAAAATTTTCAGCAAAAATAAAAAATTCCGCCGAAAAAATTTTCCCGGCAACCAACATTTACGTCGGAACAATTCTGGCCGAAAAACAATTTCCGTGAAAAAAAATTTTCGTTGAAAACAAAATTTCGTCGAAAAAACCTTTTGTCGAAAAAAAGTTCGGGCGAAAAAATTTTCGTCGAAAGAACTTTCGGCGAAAAACAAATTTCGTCGAAAAAGTTCCGGCGAAGCAAAATTTCGGCGAAAACAAATTTTCGGCCAAAATAATTCTCACGCAACAAAATTTTCGTCGAAAAAAAATTTTCCGGACGAAAAAAATTTCGTCAAAAAAAATTTACGTCGAAAGAAAAAACTTTCGGAGTAAAAAAATTTTGTCGAAAACAGTTCGGCGAAGAAAATTTTCCGGCGAAAAAACTTTCAGCAAAAAAAATTTCCGCGAAAAAAATTTCCGGCGAAAAAATTTTCGTGAAAACAATTTCGCGAAAAAAAATTTCGTCGAAAAAAAATTTTTCCGGCAAAAAAATTTTCGTCAAAAACATTTACGTCCGCCAAGAAAAAACTTTCTGAGTAAAAAATTTCGTCCGACAAAAGTTCGGCGAAGAAATTTCCGGCGAAAAAAAAATTTTCAGCAAAAAAATTTCCGCGAGAAAAAATTTCCGCGAAAAAAACATTTTGTGAAAACAACTTTCGCCGAACAACAAAATTTTGTCGAAAAAAAGTTCGGGCGAACAAAATTTCCGTCGAAAAAAAATTTACGTCGAAAAGAACTTTCGGCGAAAACAAATTTCGTCGAAAAAAGTTCCGGCGAAGAAAAATTTCCGGCGAAAACAAATTTTCGGCAAGAATAATTTCTTGTGGAAAAAAAATTTCGTCGAAAAAAATTTTGGTCAAAAAAAAATTACGTCGAAAAACAAACTTCGCGAAAACAATTTCGTACAAAAAAGTTCCGCGAAGAAAAGTTTCCGGTCGAAAAAAAATTTTCAGCCAAAAAATTTCGCGAAAAAAATTTTCCAGGCAAAAAAATTACGGCGAAAAAAAATGTTCGTCGAAAAAAATTTTGTCGAAAAAAAATTTTGTCGAAAAAATTTTCGTCGAAAAAAAAATTACGTCGAAAAGAACTTTCGGCGAAAACAAATTTCGTCGAAAAAAGTTCCGGCGAAGAAAAATTTTCGGCAAAAATAATTTCAGCAAAAAAATTTTTCAGGCTTCAGGCTAAAAATTCCTTTCATCAATCTCTATAACTTTTCCGAAGAAACCAACCGTGTAACTATTCTAATTCAGAAAATAGTAAAAAATCCAAGATTGACTTTGACAGCAATTTTCTTACGATCCCAAAAAATTCTCGTAATCAAACTCTATAACTTGTAGAAAACACTAACTCTCTAAGTATTGTCATTCCGAAATTCGAAAACCAAAAAAAACCTAATTTTTTGCTTAGGAAAATTCAAGATGGCGCCGGTTTGACTGCTGACAGCCATTTTCTTAAGATCCCAAAAAATTTTCCTGACCAAACTCTATAACTTTCCCGAAGAAATCAACTCTCTAACTATTGTCGCTCCGGAGCTTAAATTCGAAAACTCCGAGCATTACCTGAAAAACCGTAAAAATTGACCACTTTTCGACATGCCACGGCTTTTCCAGAATTTTCCCGGAAAAGCGGCATATGAAATTTTTCATGAGACTGACGTTCAGTTAAAATTTCAAGAAGATTGGCTGACTGTTTCTCGAGATCGAAAATTATTTATAGATAGAACGTAGATAGAAACCGTAGTTTATGGCCTTGGAGAGGAAAGGTACCGACCTTGGGTTGAAGGTTAATGACGAAAAAACGAAATATATGATCATCCCGCCTTTGAATCGACACCAGGAGGAAATCGTTACGATCGATACACACACATTCAAAATGGTCAATAAATTCGTATACCTTGGATCGGAGCTGAACACTAATAAAGACATCGTGGACGAAATTAATAGACGAATAATTCTGGGCAACCGGAGTTATTACGGCCTTCTGAAAATCTTAAAGTCCAAGTCAGTAAACCGAAATTCAAGATGCGCAATATACAAATCTGTGATCAGACCGGTGGTTACGTATGGTTCGGAGTCGTGGTGCTTGACACAAAGAGACGAACAATCGCTGCACACGTTCGAAAGAAAAGTACTGCGGACAATAATTGGACCAGTATTCGATCAAAGGCAGAACCGATGGCGCAGACGATTCAATCATGAGCTTAGTCAGCTTTATGGAGAGCCGGATATAGTCAGAACTACCAAAATAAACCGACTGCGTTGGTTCGGTCATGTACAACGAATGGAAGATCATCGTATTCCGAAAAAAATTACTAAAACCAGACAGGAGGGCAAGAGAGGTGCAGGGCGTCCAAAATCGAGATGGTATGACGCAGCTCTTGCCAACTTAAAAACTGTGGGAGTCTCCAGCTGGGAGACGTTAGCTGCGGATAGGTTCGGTTGGAGAAGCATGTTGCAGAAGGCCAAGACCCTTAATGGGTTGTAGTGCCGGTTAAGAGAAGAGAGAGATAGAAAAAAGTTTTCATAATGATGAGAACAATAGAAAAATCGAAAGTCCATAGAAAAATGTTATTTTCAAACCTCGATATCTCAGCCAATTTTTTTTTTTGAAAATAATTTGAAGGGGGAGGGGGCCGAGTGGAAAAAACTCAAAAGTTGCCCCAAAGGTTTTTGTATGGCGTTTTTTGAGTTTGTGGACTTCTATTTTGGGGTGTGGGGACTGCGTCACGCCCTCCGCTACCGATCCGGGCATGATTTGTAAACAAAGTCATAATAAATACAAAACATATACGACTCCGACCCGTACGAATAAGAGTGCGTTGCGAAAAATATCGAGAATGTAATGAAATTTCTCGTTCGGTATTTGATTTTCTAAAAGACCTTTGTCTTGCTATACATACTTTTTTAGATGTTTCTTTGCGAGAACAGATGTGGGTGCCAAACCGGAGCAGAGCGTTACACGCTCCAATGCAAAACCGCAAGACCATTGTATTCGTACAGGGCTTATGTTTCATCGAATGGGACCATTCTTTGATTCAAATTAGCAAACACACACACCAATACAACTTTTTTTGTGAATAGATTGCGACCAGCCGAACCAGCTTGTTCAGATTAGGACGTAAATTTGAAATTGTGTTGACTGTAATAACAAATAACTCAGTGCCACTGCGAATTTTTATGGAAATTATGGGGTAAAGCTTTGGACTCGTTTTGTAGCGAGCTTTCAAGGATATCAATGACTTAAATCTAATCTACTTTCGCGAATGTGGCCAATTATTTCTGCTCATTAAAACATACACCACCATGTCAAAGGAAAAGCACGTCAAATGAATGTGGAATGCAATGTGGAATTGCAATGACATGCTTGCAAACGAGAACTTAGGAAAGCTTGTGGACGCATATGAATTTGCTATCAACTTGATTATTATCTGCGTTTATCATATTCAACAGTATTTTCCGTAAAATATTTCAGTTTTCGGTTTGAACAAACAAAAAACACGATTCGAATATAATGCATTTTTTTTCATTTGTTGTTTAACACTGGAGCTGCACAAAATAAAAACTTTTTAATGAAATGAAAATTATTTTCACAATTGCAATGAAATTGCAGGTTTTTGTTCAAATTTCAATGGAGTAAAATTTAAATTCAGTTTTAATGGCATTTTGAATGGATCTTCTTTTAATGATGTTGTGTGTGTGGTGTTGGGTATACATTTAATTCGGCATTAATTACGGTACATTTCGAAAGTACGGCAAATGAAAGATCCATCCATTGAAAATTCAGACTATTCTGCACAAAGGTTACAAGTTAATTAGTCAAATTAATTCGCGTACCTTATAAGGTACGGAAAGAGTAAAGAGAATTTGTTTTCAAACTAATATTCCGCACGATACCATTGCTGCTCCTTTTATGTTCTGTTATGATCCGTTTACCATTCAACTTTCAACAAACTAAACTAACTTGCAGCCGCATATGATAAACAGAAATGAGAACTTACCGAAGCAGTAGAAAAAATATGAGAGCGAATAAATTTCATTAATTAGTAAAATCGTGTTCCGTTTAATTAAAATTGAAAAAATCTACCAGTTGTATGGAAGAATATTTATTACACATAGGTAATAAGTTAGAGTTTGTAATTATAATTATTATGGGGTGAATATGCCGTAATAACAGCTTGCTAATTTATTAAAAATTAATTGAAGAAAATTTTTAGTTTGCGTGGGTATAGTCGTGGTTGGAGCGTTCGAATATTCCAAAATTAACTGAATAGACTACTAAACCAGAAACTTTGTCAGTACCATATGATTTCGTAGCTGAATATTAACTCAACATCAATATAAATATACGTGGGCTTTTAGGGTATTAGTTCACTAATTCACCACTTGTCAGACTTGTATTTCTGAAAAACGGAGTCGCAAAGTTAGGAATAGGTTAAGAGCACGTCGCAAAAATGTGAACTGTCAAATTTGCGATGTTTTTTTTTAAACAAAATCTTTCGTAAATAACAAATTATTCAAAATTAAAGCTCATGTACTGTGAGAGGGTGACACTTACACTACCTGATTCATAGTGTAAAAAGTTTGAGTATGAAGGTTGAAAGTTGCTGTGAAAAATCATCGCATTCCAAGTTCATTTGCGATGTTATTCAGATCGAATTTTTGAATTCTGATTAGACCAGTACGAAGAACGAAGTTCGAAAAGAGTTTTTATGCGTTTACCACGACGCTTGTAACCACCCCAATTTCGACCCGGGAATAGGGGGGAAGTGGGAGCATCGATCATGGTTCTTGGATGACGAATCAGCAATATAAAAAATGTCCGTTCGTCCGTCCGTAACCGCGATAACTTGAGTGAAACTCATTCGATTTTCAAAAACATTTTTTTCGCTGAAAGGCAATCGAAAACTTTTTTTTGGCCACTGAGCTAGGGCCGTTCAAGTGGTTTTTGGTCTTTTGTACATAAGTAACTCGAGTAAATTTTTTCCGATTTTCATAAAAATCCAATTTTCAACCGATTTTATCGAATAAGAGCTCAAATTAACGCTTGATCTTTTCTCTAACGTCTAAAAATGCTAACTCATAAGCAAACCTATAGATGGCGCTCATAGTCAGTATAATGTTGGACCCCGTCACTTTACTTATTTCTCCTCCATTTTTCAACCGATTTTGATGTGTGGGGGCTTTCTGGAATCAGGAAGGATGCCGCTATAAGTCAGTAAATGTTTCCCATTAAAAAAACAAAATGGCGCTTTTTTTGGGTATAATATATATGTAGCCGGTTTCACTGCGCCTCACTCACACTTTACGTGTGGAAATTGATTTTATTGCATTTTCCGATAGAATAGCTCACAAGCCGCCGCCGCGGCGCCAATCCAAGATGGCGGCTAAAACTAAAAATCGCTCCCAAAAATCCATGTGAGTCTAACGACTAAAAATAATAACTCAAAGGAAAATATAGATGGCGCTCGTATACAGTATTATGTCCGATCCCGTCATTTTACCCATTTCTCCCCCATTTTTCAACCGATTTTTATGTGTGGGTGCTTTCTAGAATCAGGAAAGATGCCACTGTGCGTTAGTAAATCTTTTCAATCTTTTCTCACAGCAGCAAGAGTGGTACTTCTCGTACAAGGGAAGGTGGACCCATAGACTCATACCAAACATAACGAGATGGGTACAGAGGAAACATGGAGAGGACAACTTCCAACTGACACAGTTTCTGTCGGGCCACGGATGCTTCAGGAAGTACCTGCACAGGTTCGGATTTGTTGGTTTCCAGAGTTTCAGGAGAATTACCAAATACATTTTAATGTACCAAAAGAATTTTAATGAAAAACATCCAAACAGTTTGGCTAATATAAACGAACTAACTAGATTATACAAAGGCATTCTAGTTAAATCACAGGTTGATTGTAAATCTAACAGGATTCACAGAATCACCTTTCTGCACGACATGCGAGAGGGAGCAACAGACTGCGGAGAACATGTTATTTGCCCTTCCCCGCTTCGAACAAGAGCGAGGTGAGCTGATGACGGTGATAATGCCGAGATAGACCATGCTCTCCTGAGTTGGCTTGAGTGGGCCTCCTGCTCTCCTGAGTGGGCGATTTCAATGTGTGAATGTCATGAGTTATTATCCCCGACCTTTGGTGTGCGTCAAGGCAGTCACTTTGGTCCACTGATCTTTGTTCTTCTTATGGATGACGTTACTAAGATCTTCACATTGATAAAGATTTTGTATGTAGACGACCTTAAGCTGATTAAAAAAGTCTGATATTGATGCTCTAGTGCTCTGGTGTAGGCGGAATCAGTTGGTCCTTAACGTGGGTAAATACAAAGTGATGTATTTTTACAGAATGCGTGAACCGATTTATTTGATGGGGTGTCTTTGTCTCGAGTTACTGAAATCCAGGATCTCGGGGCATGGTTCGATCAGATGTTGACATTGAACCGGTACATTGATTTTATTACGTCCAAGGCATGGAGTATTCTTGAAGCAAATATGCAGATAGTTCACGGACATTCGAGCTCTGCAAAGTGTATATTTTGCTCATGTGCAATCTTACTTGAAATACACTTCTGTTGTTTGGGATCCCCATGAAATATCCTATGTGAACAAAATTGAATCGATCCAGAAGAATTTTCTCATGCATGCTCTGAGAACGACCGTATGTCGGGACAGAGCGTTTCGTCTTTCTCCTTACTTGGAGCGCGGTAAGTCGATTGGGATTGAGCCACTTTAGCGTAGGAGAATCAATTTGTCCGCGATGTTTGTGTCCGATTGATTGCGCTGTCGTCTTAATGCCCCTAGTTTGGGGAGAATTTCTTTTCGTCGAACTGTGGGCAACATGGGCCACTTGATAGAATGCTCAGAATTTTCAACTTTTTCTTGCAGCTTTATAGTGACGATATCACGAGGAGCCGATTTTGGTCCACTTTTGGTCTGACTGCTTCATTCCTCGGTCAAATGGGACTCTCTTTAGTCTTTGATAGTACTTCTAATTGAGATGGACGGTGTTTTAGCTATCTGAATGGCAGTAGACTGTGCTTTTCATGAATTTGGATCTCGTCCGATATTTTCTGTTGAATATGTTACCCGGTCGCGTTATATCAGAAAATTTCAGGAAGATGGGCTTTCTCGTTCTCGAGATCGAAAATTATTAATAAAACATGTTACATCTCAGATGATATTATGAGATGATGTATATGTTTTGAGCCCGCGAGACCCTAGACACCTCAGATGATGTGAGATGCACATTTCGGACAACATACAGTTACAACATCTGAGATGCATTTCTCAATTCCGTTTCCATGAACGGTTTTTTTGCTAACGTCAGCCTCGGCCCCAAATAAAAAATTTCATAGGCTGCTTTTCCGGGAAAACCCTGGAAAAATCGTGGCAAGTGGAAAAGTGGTCAATTTTGTGGGTTTTTCAGGTAATGCCCGGAGTTTTCGAATTTTAGTTCCGGAATGACAATAGCTACAGAGTTGGATTCTTCGGGAAAGTTATAGAGTTTGGTCAGGAGAATTTCTTAGCATTTTTAGAAAATAGCTGCCAACTGTCAAAGTGACGCCATCTTGGATTTTTTGCTAAATTCTGAATAAGAATACTTAGACAATTGGTTTCTTCAGGAAAATTATATGAATCACTGAGAAGAATTGGTGACACGAAGTGTTCCGAAGGCAGCCGAAGGTGACACGAAGTGTTCCGAAGGCAGCCGAAGGTGACACGAAGTGTTCCGAAGACAGGCGAAGGTGCCACAAGGTATTCGAAAGGTAGCCGAAGGTGATGCAAAGTGTTGCAATGGTAGCAGAAGGTGTTGGAGAACAATTTTTTTCGGAAAGAAAATTTTTTTGGAGAAAAATTTTTAGGGAGAAAATTTTTTTTTTTGTAGAAAAACTTTTTTTTTTGAACGATCAAAATTTTGTTTCGCAGAAAATTTTTTTGGAGTAAAATGTTTGTTGAGAGAAATTTTTGCTGAGAGAAAATTTTTGTTGGAGACTTTTTTTTCGAATAAAACTTTTTTTTGGAGAAACATTTTTTTTTCGAAGACAATTTTGTCGCCGAAATTTTTTCGAAGACAATTTTTTTCGAGAAAATTTTTTTCGAAGAAATTTTTATTCTGGGAAGAATTTTTTCGAAGATTTTTTTTTCTAAGAAAATTTTCTTTTCTGAGAAATTTTTTTTTTTTCGTAGAAAAATTTTTTCATAAAATAGAAGATTTTTCACATGAATTTTTGTTATAACAACTGAAAACTTCCAAAACGACTGATATCGCATACAAGGTAGAGTGTGACGCAGTCCATAAGTCCGCTTCCAAAATTGATGATATCGCTTGAGGCGACGCTATCGCTGATAATACGCAAACATTTGTTTGAATTAAATGTTAGCCTGTGGTCAAAGTTTTCTTTAAAAAAAATTGCATCACTTTTTTTAAAACAAAATTACAAACGAAATTACAACGAACGGTGCTCTGTTAGCCGACAGATTGTCTAATTAATTACCGAAGGATGTGTAAAATGTTTGCTCTAAACAACTAAATCGTCGCATTGCCGTTCTGATTTAAACTTGAGTTCACAGCATTCTTAAACATTGTAAACGCGCCAAAAAATAAATCGTTGAATCATTAAAAGCTCTAAGCAATTGAGAAGTGAACACCTCGTTAAAATTCAATTTCAATTAAAAATATTTGAAGAGGAAGTACAAATAGAATTCCAATTGAATTTTATAAGAGATCGACCGGGTCTTACATAATTTACATTCGAATGCTTTTAACGTTTTTACATAACAAATTGCGATAGTTGTTCGTCTATTGTCATCTTAAATAGCAAACACTCGACAATTATTGTCTTTATTAACAGAATTCACGTTTTTATCTTCAGTAACAAAAATTCTATTATTTTATTCATTCCTAGCTGGAAAGAAAAACTAGAACACAAAAAAAATGGGGCTTTCTATATAAAAAAGAATTTCTCATTTATTTTCAACTTGACCTATCTGCTCCAACGTTTCATAGAATGGAATGTGTTCTTCACTTAATTGCAAAAGTTTTCGACAACTAACATTTCTAATAAAGTGAAAATATTTTGACTCGTTTTCGTTTTAGACAAACACTTTTTTTGTTTTAACGTTATTTTTTATCTTTTTTTGAGATGGGTGTATTTGTGTTCCATTACGAGGTTAACCATGTACGGGATATATTCCACTAATATAAAAAAAATCTGAGAAAAAACCGTAAAACAGACGGGTTCGTTTGCTCATAACGTATGGAAAAAATACATATCCTCAATGGTTATGTAACTTGTTTGGAAAATAAAGGATGAAAAAAGATTTTCCTAAGATTATAGGATTATTCATGTATCAGACATGATATATGGTTCAAGATGAGCAAAAGTTATTTATCTGTTTTCATACTTTTCTATCCGTTTCTCATAGAAATATGTTAGAAATTGTTTATGCAACGGATGGAAAAAATAATTATAACGGAGTACTTCCGTCGTTTTGCATACATTAACTATGTAAAGCAATTTATCTACTAGGCAGATGCCATACATCGAAATTGCGTTCAATTGTACATTGATGAAGAAAAGATCAAAATTTGATTTGGGATTCTGAGATTTTCCTGGAAACGGAAAATGGAAATCGTGGCACTTTCTTTAATTTAATTTTGAGAAGCTTCAATTTGCTAAATATAAATAAACAGAATGTTCCATAGAAGAATTTTTTAGACCCGTCGGTATGTTTAACATTTCAGAGATCGATCCAAGAGTAAGTCTCATTTTAAACGTTTGAGATGATCTCAGTCCCAATCTCGAAAATGGTTTATTCACTACAAATGATTAACTCCGCTTTCATTTTGTATCTCAGAATTTTTCCTATGCACTACCGGTATCAATACTCTTGAGTGTGGTTGGTAAGGAGCACGCGAGTGTACTTGTAGAACGGGTTAGGAGCATAGTGGAAGGTGTACTGAATAATTTTCAGAGTGGTTTCAGACCTCTGAGAGGGTGTCAGGATCAGATTATCGAAAGAACAGGGACATATACCTATGCTTCATCTATTCTGTTAAGAACATTTTGCGGTTCAATTCAAATATTCATATTCGAATCTTTAACTGCTCATTGTAATATTTCCCATCATCTGGTGTTGCATCTGACGGTCAGAACCTAGTTCTAAGTTTCCCAGATAACACATACCACATTTTTCGATGTGATGTTGTACATTAAATGTGTATCGAAAAGCACATAGACCGTTACATCGTTTATTGTACATTTAACGTACATGTACACCTAATCTAGTGTAACGATTCACAACTTTTCTGTAGATTCTACGTTTTTGTTGATGTACATAAAATGCACATTTTTTGTGCAACAAGAAGTTTTGAATCGTTCACTAGATGTTCACAAGATTAGTTGTACATTTATTGTACACCTTTTGCCCTTAACCCCATTAATTGTACATTTCTTGTACATTAAATGTACAATATTCACAAAAGAAAAGATGTAACGGTCTATGTGCTTTTTGATACACATTTAATGTGCTGCAACACACTTTTCGATGGCATCAAACGTACATTTCGTGGGGTAAATTGTTATCTGGGTTCATTAAAATAAATCACTGTTCGTTTAAGGTAAAAAATTGAGAAAATTCTCGTTTAGGTACAATTGCACCCATAGAAGTAATATTTTACTATGGCTGCTGTACCTTCGGCAGATTAAAGTCCACCCGCTTGAATCAACATTTAAAAGCCACTCACAATTCTTCATCCTACTTCCAATTGTTCAACAAAAATCGAAAAACTAAAAGTGCTGATTTCGTCGTTTACGACTCATCACTACATCGAAGAATTATTTACTTATTGAAACTACTACATAGGAATTAAACTTGCGGAGAATAGAGTCCGCTTCTCATCATAAGCGTAAAACCATTTTCGTTACTTGATAATGTTATGAATTATTTTGTCATTGACATGACGCTCAGACATTAACACATCTAGAACAGTTGCGTTATGGAGATTATTAGAAGAGATAAACATTTCGGCATATCGTGCCAATCATCAGGTAAGTCATTCAACTTACTATGTTGATGGACATGTAGGACGATTTGTTATCATTTCTATTTATCTCAGTTAGAGGTATTTCTGGGGCTAGTGAATTGTAACTGAAATGTTTACAGTCGCCCTCTATTGGAAGCAGTTCCAACGATTTCTTACTCTCGCAAAAGCGTGCGAGGGGGGAGGGGGGTATCATTCGAAAACGTGCGCTGCTTGTGATATTTGATCTGTTTAGGTTTATTTTCCTTTTAATTAGCAAAGGGACAAGATGGGATGATACAACTAAAGTGAAAAAAGCATTAACATTCTTCGAATTCGGATCGAATTCTAAGCCAAAAATGAGGTTCTTGGAAAGTTATGGTCCTAGAATATTGTCCATTTCTTTAATTGTGTCAATAATATACTTACGCTCGTCATTTTTCTCATCTCCATGCTTTTAATGGCCACTAATGAGATTTTCCATCGTGTCGTCGACTGTGAAATTTTAAAAGTTTAACCACAGCACATAGAAACATGCGAAGCAGCATGTACTATGCCAATCCCGAATCGGTTGACGTAAGTAGCTGGGAGACGTTAGCTGCGGATATGTTCGTTTGTAGATGCAGAAGACTTTCAACTGGTTGTAGTGCACTATTTAAAATATAATCCAGGCTTTCAGAGAGCGGCCGATTTAAAATTAAAAAAATTTATAATTAGGTACCGGCGTTTATATTTTCTCCCAATGCGTTTTCTATAGAAATTTTTTTGCAGTTTTCGCTCTGAAAACGTATATGGCGTGGATTGTGAGTAAAAATTTCGTGCGCACTTTAGGGGGGACTTTCGAAAAGGGTGCACAGGGGGGATGAGGGGTCAAAAAACGCCAACTTTCCGCGTGCGCACTATTTGAATGGCACCACTACGAGACCTCAGAGAACTTCTCCGAACCAACCAACGTCGCAGTATGATCGTGGTCGCACGACCCGAAAGCATTGGAAAAAAACAACTTGGTGTAGACGAATGTGGCGAAGCCATTAGGAGCCATTCATAAATGACGTCCGGTCGTTAGGGGGGAGGGGGTAAAGGGAAACCGGACGAATTCGGAGGGGGGTTACAAGAAACGTGACATCCGGTTGAGAATTTGGGGTTTTGTCAAACTCTCAAGAATTTATAACTTACTAGTAAATACCCCCGCCCCTAGGGGCTACGCGGACATTAAGCATTCTTGTCCGCTAGGTCGGAGATTTGCGACATTAATACTAAAATGTATGCAAGGGTGTGCAAAGTTACATTTAGATGAATAAGAAATGGATTTAGTAGTATTTTAGTAGTTACCATAAGCTTACGCAAATCTGGTTTTCCCCCGTACTACCATTTTCCCGCAAAACCGTTTTGCCGAACTACCGTTTGCTGTATACTAGCATTACGTCTGTACTACCGTTTTCCCCGTGCTACCGTTTCACTCTTACTACCGTTTCCACCATACAACACTTTTCCCCGTACTACAATTTCTCCGTACTACCGTTTCCCCGTACAAACGTTATCATCGTGCTACTATTTCTCCGTACAACCGTTTCTCCCGTCCTACAATTTCCTCCTCACTACTGTTTTGCCCGTACTACCATTTCACCGTTCTACCATTTCCCCGTACTAACATTTCCCCCGTACTACCATTTCCCCGTACAAACGTTATCACCGTTCTACTATTTCCCCGTACAACCGTTTCTCCCGTCCTACAATTATCTCCTCACTACTGTTTTCCCCGTACTACCATTTCACCGTTCTACCATTTCCCCGTACTAACATTTCCCCCGTACTACCATTTCCCCGTACAACCGTTATCACCGTTCTACTATTTCCCCGTACAACCATTTCTCCCATCCTACAATTTTCTCCTCACTTCTGAATTCCCCGTTCTCCATTTCACCGTACTAACATATTACCCTACTACCATTTCCCCACACAAACGTTATCACCGTGCTACTATTTCCCCACACAACCGTTTCCCCCGCAGTACCGTTTTCCCCGTAAAACCGTTTTCACCGTACTACTGTTTCCCGTACAACCGTTTCTCCCGTACTACCATTTTCTCCTCATTACTGTTTTCCCCGTACTACCATTTCCCTCTACAACCGGTTACCCCCTTACTGCTTCTTCCCCCGAGCTGCCCAGCATTTTCACCAATACTGGTGACTTCTACTAACAAAACTCTGAGACTTTGCCAAAGAAACCAATGGTCTGTCTCTCATACCTTTCCAGATACTTTCAAAAGCATAAAAATTGACCCAATGCCCAAATGCCCGACATTTTTACCAATACTGGTGACTTTTACTAACAAACTCTAAGACTTTGCAAAAGAAACAAATGCTCTGGCTCTCATACCTTTCCAGATACTTTCACAAGCATAAAAATTGACCCAATGCCCAACTGCCCGACATTGTCACCAATACTGATGACTTTTACTAATAAAACTCTAAGACTTTGCCGAAGAAACCAATGTTCTGGCTCTCATACCTTTCCAGATATTTTTAAAAGCAAAAAATCCAAGATAGCGTCACTTTGACAGGTGGCAGCCATTTTCCTAGGATTCATAAAGATTCTACTCATCAATATCATCAACTTTCCCGAAGAAACCAACTATCCAAAAGAACCAAAAAAAATTTTAAAATTACATCAAGAAAAAATTTCAATTGAAATCTAGGTAGCATAATGATTTTTTTGCTATAAAAGGAAATGCAAAACCGCATTTTAATTCAGTCCCTTTGGACTCGTCAAGCAGGTCGAACGTATGTTGGTTCACATGGGAATCTTCTTTTGCATTGCCTTTTTTTGAATCATATAAGGCAATGCAAAACGACACTTTGCTTCAGTTCCTCGGAACTCTTCAAGCAGGTCGGACGTATGTTGGTTCACGCTGGAAACTTGTGACCGACAATTTACAAACAGACAGACAGACAGACAAACAGACAACACAGAGGTTGTTTGTCGATAGAGAAACGCAAACTTTTATGTAGTTTCTTTGACAGTTTGTTAGAAGAAAAATGTACATAATAATGGCAAAAGTATTGATTCTACAATAAAAAAAATATGAAATCAGACGTCGTTAGTTTGTGGGGTACTGAAAAACCGGACGAATTCGGACCGGGGGGTAGGGGAGGGGGGTGGGAGGGGGTCGGAAAATTGTCAAAATAACCGGACGTCATTTGTGAATGGCCCCTTACCTAGGATAAGATTGGGTAGGAGTCGCATTGCATCAAGTATAAAAATTGTATTTGGGCAGCTCTACGGACTTCATAATTCCCACGCATGAATTTCTCAGTACAAAATGAAAGTCATAGTAAAGTAACTAACCTCTAGTTAAAGGATCAATCTTTACGATGCACCTTTTTCTATAAATATCATTTTGTAACAACTGAGCATTTCGAGCGTGGGAATGAAGTTTTCGTGGAATGGTCCATTTATTCAACTGAAAAAAATTTTACTTGGCAAATTTTACACATTTTTTGTTTAGCTAATTCCAACAACAGCTGCCCACCAATTCTACAAATTCATTTCAATAAAATTTGTTCACCAAATTACTTTTGTAAGACATTCCACATCCCTAACTTATGCTAACGGCATAAAAGTAATTTCAAATAATCCAAATTATAGTTACAAAGAGCATAAAAATTTTTGTTCGGAAATATACGAAAAAATAAATCTTAAGAAAATTCTTTTAATCCGATGCCTATAACAATGATGGCTTCTTGATAACCCCCAAGAGAAATAGATCTACAGCTTAATGCTGAAAGAAAGCCTCGATTCCCAAGTGTAATACACAATATTTTCAGTTTCATCAGGCGGAGATAACTTTTCCAATATATTGTTTTGAATTAATTGAGTATTCTGGACGTGTTGGCATAACATATCAAATAAAATTTTATGTTTCTGTTTATTTTACTTTCATTATATGTATCATATGTGCATGAAGTTTTCCTCTTCCCTAGTCGCTCCCTCGAATAGTGGCACACATATGAGAATTCTTATATTCCTTATATTTTGTATTTATCAATCCATTCATATACCTCATATATGCCGTGAATAGCTTTATATGTATACACAAATAGAGTCAACATTCTAAGAAAATAGCCCTTCACGTGTACGTATGGTCTACATATGATGTTTCTGTGTTTCCATTCTGACTAATGCTCTTAAGGCTTTTCCATTTAAATTGAACAATGACTTTTCCCATTATTTACCTTCCAATATTTGGAAGCGAATGTGGTTGAAACGTAGATATTCAGACATTAAAGTCTACGAGTTTTCGGATTAATCGAAACAAACCTTTTAGTGTGCATGTATTTCCGTTGTACACGAAGCAATGAGATTTTGAGTTACAGACATGTTAATCGTTTGACATTACGCTGTGACAGGCTTTCTCTAATGCTCTATGTAGTTACTTGATGTTTTTAATTTTTCTCATAACTCTCAGTTACTCATATCTCATAATAATGTTGAATCACCTCGGCATGAATCACTTGTATTTTGAGTTCTTATATAAGGTATAAGCGGTTGTTACATGGTGCTGCAAGGACTCGATATTTTGGAGCTAGGAAGGATAAATTAGTTACGGCTCTGACCCTTGACCCTTTTTTCAACCTAAAAATCACCACGAATTTTAAAAAGTATCGGTGTCGTAAATGAAGTGTCTCACTCTTTTTTTTTATTCGATTGTACCAACAAAAGTCGTTCATGTTTTGGATTAGTTCTTTTTGTAATAAAACATATTTTGCAATTCACCGATGAAAAACTCGCTTTTTCGTGCGTCATTTCGGTGTCGCATGAGGTCACTTTTCGCACTAGTGCACTAGAAAAAGCGCTTTTGCGCACTAGTGTGATAAAATTGTATCGCACTAGTGCGTAAAATCTGTTTTTACGCACTAGGTGATGTTCATAAATGACGTCACGCTTGCTATAAAATCCACAAAGTTCATAACTCCAAACTGGTCAGACATTTTGTTTATAGTACTCCGGCTACCCCCCCTAACACACCCCCTACTTGGGGGGTAGCCAGAGTCCTATAAACAAAATTTGCTGTACCTTTTGACCTTTTTATGGATACTAATTTTTTATAGCAAGCGTGACGTCATTTGTGAATGGGCCCCTAGTACGAAAAAATAATTGAAATTTCATCAAATTTTCGCAGGTGAAAACACGCAAGGAAAAGCTCGTTTTTTGTAGGTGAATTGTTTAATCTGCACAATGTGTTGTAGAACTCGCCTTCGGCTCGTGTCGGCAATCTCACATCTAGTGCGTTAAACTACCTTTATTTCATACGTAACTTGTATCAAAAACTACTATTAAGGTCACAATTCTAAAATATGTTTTTGCGAAATAAAAGGGGGACTTTTTAAACGTTTTCGAGCGGTTTTTGTAACAAAGTCAAAGTATGAACAAACGGAAACAATTAACTAGCAACTGAAAGGAAATAATTGTAATTTATTGTTGTAATTGTAAATGTAATGTCAAGTAACCAACTTGACTGTCAGTTGCGTTGTGTTCGATACGTGACGTAAAACTCGTGTCGAATGTTGTTAATCTCAAAAACATGGCAATAAACCTTTATTCGCATGCGAAAACATGTTGCGATAACCACTCACTTTAAGCTTTTTTCCATTCAACACATTAGATTTTAAACACTAAAACTATCCAAAAATTATTTCATCTCAACTGCTGCATTAAGCCATTTTCAGTTCAGGTGCAGTTATGAAAACTGTAGTAGAGTCTTTACGATTATTATCGTCATGATACTAACGTATTATACCTAACAGCGTTTTTCCTTTCCAATTCTAGTTCCGTACCATAGCAGCGGTGTGATGCCGACTGTATGTACGTGGATAGTCAGATCATTATTTTGTACAATGGCTTTAATGAATTTTAAAGCATATTTTCGATGACATTCATTGAGAAGAAAAGTTTTATTGTAATTGTGTTAGCTGCCAAAAAGTTTTTAAGTATCTTTTGTCTAAAGATGAAGGACATAATTTTAGTTTGCCACTAAAATTTAACACTTTTATTGGCTATAACAAACTTATCAAAATGTTAGAACTTTTTAGATGAAAGAAAAAGTGTGCCACAATATTTCATATAAGAAATGTCTACAAAAGAGAGGAGTATACACAAGGAAGTAGTGCTGTTTATAATAAAATAGTAATTTGGATGACAAGGGAAGAAAGTAAGAAAATTCAAACCCGTGTGAAGTTTGCAGCCCGAACCGAAGGTGAGGTCGGCAATCACACGGTTTGAATTTTCTTACTTTTGTCCCGAGTTATCCATACTATTTTTTATCACAGAGACAGCGGAAGGTTTGTACTTTAGCCACGAAAAAACACTGATGCATTCTGAATATAGTATTTTTCACGAAAATGATTGGGGTTGAACGCACAAAAATGCAATATTCCCATTTACGAACAACATCACTAAATAACACTGTTGTCACTTGGCAAGGACTTAAATTATTTGAATTAAGTCAACACAACACAACATTATTCCCATCATTGTTTCCATTATAACATAAAAAAATATTTGCTTAACAGCCAATAAAATATATGAATCCGTCAATGAAAACACAGCAAACAATAACTTTACAAAATAACAACAAACTTACTTTGACGCCATATTTCATGGTTAACATTGATTCCCTTTACGACGTCGTGTTAAGTAAATCAGAAAAAATTTGTTAGGAAGTGATTATAAAATATAATATTATTAAACCAGAAACAACCGCTGGTTAATATGTAGCGCTCAAAATCAAAACCATTTCTGTGATGGCAACCTTCTTTCTGTCAAGTGAACAAATTTTAGTAGTTCATTGACGCAAAGAGGGACGAAAGTTGTTCATTTGTAATATTTTCTTTCTCTTTGCTTCCTTCTTTTACTTTCGCCCCGTGGGATGCATTTTTCTACTTTCGTCCCTGATTTGAGGGGCAAAAGAACAAACTTTCGCTGCCTCTGTGATAAAAAGTTTTATAAAATCTACCTTACGAATAGTGCGTCTGCGAAGGCTGAAAATAGGACTTATTATTGCATTACCGTATCGATTTTTGATTCAAAAATCATCGGGATTTCAGACAGCAGCTCTATCTATTATTCAAACTCTCTAATTTGGCTGATGATACGAAAAAGTTTGTTTGAATGAAATCTTGTGTTTTATTTTCTGAAAAAATTAGAGCTCTTTTTTTAAAACAAAATTCGGTCGTGTTTAAAAAAATTGCGTAGGCCCACCAGCGGAATAATTTTTCAACAGTTTACACGAAAAAATTTAAATTTACCCTAAACAATCTACGCAATAAGAAATAAAAGTCAAATTTTAAACTGAAAGTATTGAAAAATTATTCCGTTGGTGGGTCCGGCATTTGTGACGCAATTTTTTCAACACAACGTAATTTTGTTTTAAAGAAAGCGCTGTAATTTTTTCATAAAATTCAAACTTTGAACACAAGATTCCATTCAAAAATTTTTTTGCGTATTATCAGCGATAGGGTCACCTCAAGCGATATCATAATTTTTGGAAGCGGACTTACGGACTGCGGGAAATTTTACCTTTAAAGAAGTTTTTATATGCGATATCAGCCTTTTTCGTGAAAAAAAATTTCTGTTTTTTGAAAAACTATTTCTCCAAAAAAAACTTTCTCAAAAAAGAAAATTTTCTTAGGAAAAAAAAAAATTCTCCGAAAAAAAAATTGTCTCCAAAAAAATTTTCTCAAAAAAACTTGTCTTCGAAAAATTTTTTTTCTCACAAAAGGTTTCTACAAAAAAAAATTCAGAAAAAAATTTTATCCGAAAAAAAATTGTTCTCAGAAAAAAAGTTTTCTTTCCAAAAACAAAAAAAAAATTCTTGAAAAAAAAATTTTCTTTGACAAAAACATTTTCTCTGGGAAAACATTTCTTCGAAAAAGCTTTTTCTCCAAGAAATTTTTCCGAAAACAATTGTCCGAAAAAAACTTTTCAGCAAAAAATGTTCCTCCGAAAAAATTTTTCTCCAAAAAACTTTTCCTCAGAAAAAAACTTGTTCTCTAAAAAAAAATGTCCCCGAAAACCATTTTCTCCGAAAAAAACATTGTCTTCGAAAAAAATTTTTCTCCAAAAAAAGATTTCCACGAAAACAAATTTATCCTTGAAAAAACATTTCTCTGAAAAAAATTTTCTCCACATAAAAATTGTCTCCGAAAAAAGTTTTCTCCAAGAAAAATTTTTCCTTCGAAAAACCCCTTTCTCCGAAAAAATTTTCAGAAACACAGTTTCCCGACCAAAAATTTTTCAGAAAAAAAGTTTCTCCGAAAAATTTTTCTATAAGAAAAACAAATTGTCTCCGAAAAAAATGTCTCGAAAAAAATTTTGCTTCCACAAAAAAGTTTTCCACGACAAAAAATATTTTCATTGAAAAAAAAACTTTCTCGAAAAAAAAAAAAGTTTCTTCATAAAAAAAATTTACAAAAAATTCTTTGTGAAAATTTCTCCGAAAAAACTGATCCGAAAAAAACGTTTCAGAAAAACACGTTTCTCCGAAATAAAATTTTTCGATTATGAAATAATTGTCTTCGAAAAAAATTTTCTCCAAAAAAAATTTCAGAAAAAATTTGTCCTCAAAAAATATTTTTACTGAAACATTTTCTCCGAAAAAAATTGTCTCCGAAAAAGATTTTTCTCCAAGAAAATTTTTCCTCCGAAAAAAATTTTTCAGAAAAAAAAGTTTCTCCGAAAAAAATTGTCTCCGAAAAAAATTTCTCTGAGCTGCCGGAAAGTGAGCGTTCGATCTATTGGGACTCCTAGGTGTCTTGAATTGAAGAATGCAGTCTGATGCTGAACATCTGTTTTTACCAAAGTGTAGGAGGTAGTAAGACCTATACGTCACAAAAGTTTCAACACGGCACCAAGCTGCGTCCTTGAGTTATGACATTTTGAATGCAGGAGACAGCAGTAGCCTGGTGCCGAATCGAAGCTTATGTGACGTACTGCTACCTCCAATTTGACAAAAACAGATATTCAGCACCAGGCTATCTACTTTATTACCAGCTGTAGGTCCCAAGTACCCAGTCTGGTGCTGACTTCGATGGTGTTACTAACTGTTAACCTCGCTCCTTCTTCCATTTAGGCGTAGTCAGAATTTAAGCACCAGGCTGCCTTGGTCTGACAAGGTTTTACCAAAGAAAGGTCAGACCAAGGCAGCCTGGTCCTGAAGTTCTGACTACGCCTGACTGGGATAAAGAGAAAGGTTAATAGTCAGTGATGCCATCAAAGTCGGCGTACTTGGGACCTGAAGCTGGGAATATAGAAGGCAGCCTGGTCCTGAATATCTGTTTTTGCCAACGTGGAGGTAGGACTGAGTTCTATAAGTCACAAAAGCTTCAATTCGGCACCCGACTCATGTTGCCTTCTGCATTCCAAGTGTCATAACTCACGGACGCAGCCTAGTGCCGAGTTGAAATATATGTGACGTATAGATCTCAGACCTCTTACAGTTACACTTGGTAAAAACAGATGTTCAGCACCAGACTGCATTCTTGAATCCTTGGTACAGGGCTCATGTACGCAGACAAGTGTCAAATTATAAACTAATACAATGTAATGTACTCGCTACTTCCATAATTTTGGGATTTTCAAATTTTCGGCACCAATTTTCCTGGATGAAAGTTTGTTAAAAAACTGAGTAATCCCAGAAAAGTTATTCAACTACTATTTATGATAAAACAATGAACTTTTAAAGCTATTGAGGCACTTTTTTGAATTTGACAATTTTTTAACAAAAATTACTCTGGAAAAACATCGTTTTTATCGGTTGTGCTCACTGAGATTCCAAAATGAAGTTTTTATATTTCTGAAACACAATAATTCCAATTTCTCAATTTTAATATATTTTCGACAAACGATTTTAATTTCAATTAAATTATTCATTTAGCGGGTTTAACATGAATGTGATGTGAACATTGGAAGTTTTCTTGCTCTTTGATAAGTAATTTAAAAGACAAGTAGTTGGTATATGCACAGCACGTTTGTGTATTTAGTCACTGAAGATATCAAAGATCAAAGGTAGGTGCAAATGATTTGATAATATCAGCTTCTGATAAAATGTTTTAACAAATTGAATTATGCTTTCATTAAGTTAAGGGTCGTAATGATATTAATTTCAATTACATTTAATGCGAATGTCGTAGACATGGAAATATAGCGAACTCTTTTACATTACATCCCTACGGAGCTTTACGTGCTGAAGTAAATGGATGGGGAATATCACATGTAATACAAGTTTCGGTAGAAAATTTTGTGGTAAAATTTTTGCTGCCCGAGCTATAGGTTCTTGGCACAAAATTGAGATCCGAATTTCTTTGCAAAATTAATAGCTTATTACGTTGAAACAATGAATATAGAGTGAAGGTAAAGAAAATTTCGACAAGATACTTGTCAAGATTTGAGGCTCACAAAGTTAACTCAAGCGCTACAAATAAAAATGGTCAAATTTTAAGACCCCAAATCTTTGGACACGTGTTGTAGGATGCTTACCAAAGTTTGTTGATATTAGCGACATACATGCTAGAATGTAGCACGGTAAAGTTTATTAGGGTGTATCGATTCGAAAAAAGCTTTTTTTTTCAATTTCGACATTAGTTCCTTGTGACCGTTATCGTCCCTAGAAAATTTGTTAAAATTAATTTTTTTTTTTAATTTTGCAATAACTTTTACCGTGGATTTGAAGTCAAAAGTTACAAATTATTTACCGATTTGCGATTTTCGCAGGTATTTTCACCGAATGTCCACCAAAATTAGGAAAAACAAAAATCAGGAGGAAATAAATCAGGAAAAACATCAAAGTTTTCAATTCCTAAGGAGGTCGCAATCTTATTTTTGGTATGTAGGGGGCTCTACCCCCTAAACCCCCGCGCCTGCGGCGAGCTACTAACGCCCTGCAGGCTGCCTTCCGTGCATGGAGCTCTGCCCCAAACCCCGCTAGAGGCTCTGTCCCTTAGACCCCGCAAGGGGAGATATTCCCCCTTAACCTCCCTATGCCAGGGCCCTCGCTTTTTTTATTTGGATTAATCACGGCCTGCGGCGCATTCTCTCCAAAATTATTTTCCTGCTTTTGGTTTTTCCTGATTGCCTGATTCCTAGTTTTGGTTTTTCCTAATTTAATTCATTCCTAATTTCTGTTTTTCCTAATTTTTGTTTTCCTAATTCACCATAAAATGTGAACAAAATGAAAATTTCGAAACTTAAGTTCAATTCCAAGTTCTTCCTAGGATGAATTGAGCTTTCAAATGGTATCATAGCAGTATGAAAGTTTCTGTTTATATACGTTCGTCGACTCACTTATAGCTGTGAACAAAAATTTAATTTTGATGGCCTGTAGTTCTCACACTCCTGATTTTTTTCGTAAACAATGTTCAGACAAAATAAACTTTAGGCTATTTTCCCTGAAGAAACCTATAACGCGTCTGGTGAACCCTTCGCGCAATGACCGCTTCAAGAGGGTCTCCATGAATACTGGCATGACTAAACCGCAAAAATAAAAAAAAATTCTACAAACTTTTCTGGGGACCGTAACGGTCACTAGAAACTATGTCGAATTGGATACAAATATTTTTTTTGGAATCGATACACCCTACGAGTTTTTCTTTCACAGGAGACATGTTTCATCTACGTAGACTCATAGGCAGGGCCTATTTTTGGAAAATCGTATTTCCAAATTTTCCAAGTAATTTCCAAATTTCACAAATAATTTCCAAATTTTCCAAATAATTTCCAAATTTCACAAACAATTTCCAAATTTTCCATTTGTTTGGAAATTATTTGGAAAATTTGGAAATTATTTGTGAAATTTAGAAATTATATGTGAAATTTGGAAATTATTTGGAAAATTTGGAAATTATTTGGAAAATTTTGAAATCTTTGGAAATTCGATTTTCCAAAAATAGGCCCTGCTCATAGGTCAGTCCAAAGCATCAATTCAAAATGCATTCTAAGGTCAATTTGGGCCGCATCCCATTAATAAAACGATTACCTATAAGGCCTTCACGTCCGCTGCAAGGATTGCTCTGTTAATTGCCCAAAAGGCAATACTGAAAAGCTCGTCCGAAGCAACCCCATTAAGTTGGCCGACCTTAACTTAGGACCTTAAGAAGACGTCGCCGACCAATATTTCCATCAGGGCCGTAGCTAGAAAATAATTACTTTAGGGGCAGCAGTTTATATCACAATGATAATTTCATGCCTTTAAAGACGTTGTTTGAAATTAAAAGTGACATAGACATAGCAGAAAAAAAATGTTTTTTCAAACAGATTTCTTCACTACCCTCAAAATATTGTTAGACCTCAAAAACGCCAAAATTTTTTTTCAGATTGTTCGAAAGAAAATTCCGGATGAGAAAAATCAAAAACTTCATTTTCTCAAATTTTTTACTTTGAGGCGTTGCTAGCGCCATCTACTTTGTCCATAGATTTCAGGCCTATTTTTTTCGTAAAGGCCTGTTTTATTACCTTTCCAACTATACCCCACATTATGCAATGTGATGGAGAAACTATTTCATGCAATCGTTTTTGTGCAAGGATGTAATGTGAAATTTTCCATTTCAAATAGTCCCAGAAGAAAATTCATGTCTGCATCCTTGTGGAAAATTTTTAGTATAAAACTCGTTTCCCAATCAAATTCATTGTAGCGGGTATCGTTGAAAAGGTAATAAAACAGCCTTTGCGAAAAAAATAAATCCGAAAGCTATCGACGCCTCAAAGTACAAAATTTGAGAAAATTAAGTTTTAGATTTTTCTCACCCGGAATTTTCTTTCGAAAAATCTGAAAAAAAATTTTGGCGTTTTTGAGGTCTAACAATATTTTGAGTGTAGTGAAAAGAACATTTTTTTTTCTGCCATGCCTAAAGGGGCTCTTGGAAGTTAAAAAAGTTATGAGGCAAAAACACTCTTCGAACTGTTATAAACTGTTCGAAAAATGTGAGTGTTGATTTTTGTTCGAACAGTTTATAAGAGTTCTGAGAGTTTTTTGCCTCATAACTTCCTTCCGTTATTTAAAACAACGTCTTTTTGGGCATGCATACATCATGGTGAGAATAAACTGCTACCTTAAAGTCAATATTTTCCAGCTACTGCACTGAGTTGCCAAAAATGTCTTACGTAATTTAGGGACAGCCCCTGATCTGTATTTGGCAAACATGCCAAAGTAAGCAATGAAACGGTTGCTAACGTTTGCTTTTATAGCGAAAGTTATAAGAAAATTTTTGAAGTAATAGATTTCGAATGAAGCTGCGGTATTTGCCGTTTATGTGACAGAAGTAAGTGTGCACGCGAGGGAAGCGAGCGAAAATTTTTCTATTTTTGTTATTTAATAGAACCCACAGCAATTATAGATTTTACAAGAAATATTCTAAAGTCCTCAGATACCCTATAATTTGAATCTCTCAATTTGTGAAACGAGTTTTCTTTTTTAAATTATTGGAAACTTTCGAAAAACACGAGTCTGTTCTGGATATTAGGGTGCAATTCTGAGACATTCTCATGAAAAATTCAGGCCCGTTTCGTTGAAAACTCTACAGATATATGCTGCTTGTTGTGGTTAAGCACAACAGGCCCAAAGGCGGCCTAGATGCTGAACCTCGGTTCATTCACATAACCTATACATCAAGAAGTTTCTTGAAATCAAAAATGTTTGGGCTAGAAGTGTAGAATAACACTTCATCGATACAAAATTGACTAAGTAAAATGTTAAAAAAAAATTTGTCGGTCCTTGAAAAAACGTCAAATGTAAAATGGTTTGATAATCCTGTAGGATGGAATATGCCTTGAATGGTTCAGAAAGTGATTAAATTTACCATCCGTTTAATTTGTTATGTTTATTCCTATCGTCATGGGGGGCGACTTGCCACCCCTGCCCCCCTATACTCGGCGCCGCTGATCAAGGAGGAAGTGAGGCGGATTGTCTAGAGATGACGAGTCAGCGAAAAGAATGTTCGTCTGTGTAATTGTCCGTCCCGTCGTTTTTTTCTAAACAGCTGCACCAATCGCCCTGAAAGGTACATACATATGTCCCATGATTCAAGTTGAGCAAAATCAGTCAAGTGGTTCTGGAAATATGGTCGAAAAAGTGACCAAAAACGTGGTTTTTCGATTGTCGGTGAAACTCAGTAAGTATAACACGGATATCGTTCATTTTGGTGTCAAGAAGAAGCACTTAATCTTAGAAAATTGGACAAAATTGAGTTTCTTGACCATATACGAAAGCAGGTGGTTTTTCGTCTATATTTGCTCAACTATGCAATATGAAGATTTACAGTCAAAGGCAAAGTTGTAGAAAATAACGTTTTATAAAACACGTGTTTCAGAGTTTTAAGGAAAAGAGGCACAATCCTGGGATATGACCACTTCTAGAATTGGGATAGATGACCCATATCTCTAGAACTGTGAGAGTTACAAAGTTGCTTCCAATGGTAAAGTTGTAGAGAATAAAATTCTAGGGAACACATGTTTCAGGTTTTACGGAAAAATGACGTAATCCCGGGATTTAGTCACTTCTAGAATTGGGAGGGATGAGTCAAATCTCTGGAAATATGGCAGTTACAAAGTTGCTTCTAAACCCACAGTTGTAGAGAATAAAATTTTAGAGAACACGTGTCCCATTGTTTTCACAAAAAATGTCTCAATCCATGGAATTCAGTCACTTCTATAACCAGGAGGAATGACTCATATCTCTAAAACTATGGCAGTTAGAAAGTTGCTACCAAAAGAAAAGTTGTAGAGAGTTAAATTTTAGAGAACACGCGTTTCAGAGTTTTACTTCTGCAATTGCCGTACTTCTGAAAGGTTTTCGACATTAACTTGGGTAATTTCTGTGGGTCGTTCGAATTCTGATGGCTAGACGAGAGTCATTTTTGTTGCAGTGGCTAAGTTCAAGAGTCTAAATTCAAAAATTTTCTAAAAATCGTTGGGCCTCCATTCATCTACTCGAGTTATTGTGTTGACGAAAAAAATTGTTTTGCAGATTTTTATTTATACTAAAAACGACCAGCTCCAGGCACCAAACCCATAAACCCCGTATTTTCACCGAAATTGTCTAACATGGACCTGACTTTTAATCAAGAAAATGTAAATTCTTTTATCAAAACATATGTACAGCGACACAAACCAAATGTGGAACCAAAAACGTTATACAATGTTAATTCATACAGTTGTCAAAATCATCCTAAACTTACTCATAAAGCTTTCAACTCTGCAACCTCAGAAGAAATCACATTCAAATATACTTTTTTATATCAATTGTTTGGGAAAGTAATGTTCCAAGTCCCATAAAATCTTGTAGCGCAGAATTCAATATATTATTCTTTATCTAATGGTCAACTTTGCGAAAACTTTCATTTTTCACGAAAATTCTTCTTGAAAAAGAAAAACACATGTTTCACATAAGAAAATATTGCCACAACTCTTTTATGACAAGTTTGGTTGTGTGTTTTTTTCCTCTTTTTTTATTTTGATAAATAGATTGTAGCAGATGTTATGGTTGATGTTAGTTATATTGAAAGCTCCACATTTTAGTTACGTTATATAAATGGAATCGTAGAACTTTATGTTGCATTGTGATTGCTCTATGCAGAAATAATGTAGAAATAAGTTACAAATTACTAGTTTTAATAACATTCTCATGCACACGAAAAGGTATAAATTCTACCTTTTCCATCCAGTTTCTGATTTACTTTACTGATATTCCAAAGAAATAACTTGCAAAACAAATAACAAATATAAGAAGAGGGCGATCGAACTAGAAACACATCAAAGTCGTCTTCTGTGAAGTGGAGGGCCTTTCGGTTTAAGATTTGTTTTTTCTACGAGTTTGGAACGATCCTAAAGTTATACACCAGTAAGTATACACACGGTAAGAAAATCTGTTGCCTCAGCTGGGAGAAAATCGCGCATTCACAGCGTCTTTTTGCCACTTGCGTCCTCCACGTACAAACTAGACGACTCTGATTTTAGCCAATTTCTCCCTACTTTCCACAAGTTCCCACAGCATCGTCAATTCCTTCTTCCACGGAATAGTTACATGAGCTCCGTCTCACTCTCCACTTCTACATTCACATTGTGAAAAACTTATGCGGAAGCAAAAAATTTGATATTTAAAGTGAACCTAATTTTTTTCACATCAAAAGGGAATAGAGAAAAAATGGGCAGTTCTGCCACTTAATCGTACGGGTGTGCTGTAGAATACTAGTTTCCCGTATGAATTATTTATGTTTTCACGTCCGATACGGTACACAATCTACACAATGCTCTCCGTCCAATTTTCACATCATTGTCACGGTATTTTTGGCATCGTTTTCCCATTCGGGTAATATTTATTTATAAAAGGAAAAGTTAGTTTCTGCTTCTTTGCGAACACATGTTGACATAGCGCATTTATTATTTTTCGATAGCGATAAACGTAGCCATATTTAATTGAAAGGGTGCTCTGGACAAGACGTAAATTATTAGAAAAAAAAGCGAAAAAGTTTTCGATACAGTTTAGACGAAAGAAAGTTTAAAAATCGAAATTTCTCCATAATTAAGTTTTCACAGTTCAAACGTCTTTCTAATACAATTCTAAATCAAAGTTATTTGTTCAACTTGGGTAGCTTCCGACTTACAGACCAAACTATTGAAATGGGTATATGAAGGTGAGGTTGGTGAGGTTGTAGAAAGATGATATTACTGCTGTGACATTTTCAAAAACTTCTCAGTAGTACTATAATCTAATAAACATAACCACTTAACGTTTTCTGTCCTTTTCATCCCAAGGTAATGTCAAAGGTCCTACCGAAGTACGTCTCAGACCATTCAAATCTAGAGAAGCTTATAACCAAGGACTGGGCCGTTTTCCCCTAAAACGCTGAAACACGTTTTCTCTACAACATAGGACTACAACTTTCTAACTCTCATAGTTCTGGATATACGGGTCATCCTGCCCAATTATGGAAGTGGCCATATACCACGATTGGCCATATTTCCCCAAAATCCTGACACACGTGTTCGCTTAAATTTAATTCTCTACAACTTTGCCTTTGACAGTAAATCTCCATATTGCATAGTTAAGGAAATAAACACGAAAAACTGTTTTCTTATATGGCCAAGAAACTCAATCACAACAAAAATACTTTCTAAATGGGAAACGTGACGCAAGTCCTCGTCTCTTCTTCCAAAACAAATGATATCAATTTGGGTGACGCTTACAGCTTCGGAACGTAAAAAATTCTTTTGAAATATTTTCTTTTTCGATTAAAGAAATGCGTCACAAATGCCGGACCCCCCAATGTTATAGTTTTTCTGTTCTTTCAGATTTGACACGAAAAAAAATTAAGTTTTGCGTGATGTGTTGAGTACGGGTAGCCACATTTTTGGTGTGCAAAATCTGGTGTGACGCATAATCGGAAATGAAAATATTTTAAAAGAATTTTTTGAGTTCCGAAGCTGTAAGCGTCACCCAAATTGATATCAGTTGTTTTGGAAGAAGAGACGAGGACTTGCGTCACGTTACCCTTTTAAAAAAGGTTTTTGTTGTGATATCGGTAGTTTTGAAAGAAAAGAGAAAACAAATTTTGGAAAAAAATTTCCGGCGAAAAAAATTTCTGTCGAAAAAAAATTTCCGGCGAAAAAAAATTTCCAACGAAAAAAAGTTCGGCGAAAAACATTTTCGGCGAAAGAAATTTTCAGCAAAAATTTTTTTTATAAAATGAAATTTTTCTTTGTAGCAAAATAAAAGACGTGAATTCAAAACGTAATCGCTCTTAACTATAATAACAATGACGATCCTGACCAAGCCGTCCATATGAACAATGTTAATGTATGAAATTCTATACAAGACTAAAATCAACAAAATTTCCGGCGAAATAAAATTTTCAGCGAAAAAAAAATTCTGCAAAAAAAATTTCGGCGAAAAAAATTTTCAGCGAAAAGAAATTTCGGCAGAAAAAAATTTTCAGCGAAAAGAAATTTCGGCAAAAAAAATTTTCAGCGAAAAAAAATTTCCGGCGAAAAACAGTTTCGTCGAAAAAAGTTTTCCGGCGAAAAAATTTTCGTCGAAAAAAAATTCCTTTGACACGAAACACGACATATCTTCAACAAGAAAAATGTAAAAAAAAAATCACTTTTCCCCTTAAATCCGTCCCATACCACCGTCGCACAGTGTCGTTTTGGTAAGGGCTTAGGGGGCTAGCTCTTATTTCTGTAAAAATTGGTGGAATTAAGAAGTTTTTTCTACAACTTGTGTAAAATGAAATGCGAAACATTTTTTTTTGTTTTTTAATTTTTTTTATTTTTCAACTTAACTTTTAAAAATTCCTTAAGTTAATAAAATTTAAGTTAAAATTAAAAAATAAAAATTAAATTAAAAAAATCCTTGAAGTTTTGGGATCACGATGTGTAATTATTAAAATTTTTCGGTAAGTGGTTTTCAAATGAAAAATAATTCTTTGAGGCAAGACATGGTATTTTTTTAACAATTTCACACTAAAAAAATTTAAAATTGGTAAAAAATACCCAACACACCCAACCCAACAACTTTTCCTTTGATACCAAAAATCTATTTCCAACTAAACAAAATTTAATTTTCCCCCTAAGTCCGTCGCAAGGGAAAAAGTCAAAACTTAGCTGTATATATGGTTCCGAAGTCTACGAAAAAAAAGTTCTTAATTTTTTGATCGTATGGGGACTTGCGTCACGGGCGCATCGCTTAGGGCACCGCTGTCATTTGACACCAAAATGAGAAATTTCTGCGCTATACTTGCTAAGATATTTCTGAAAAAGTTTCGTCGACGCTCGAAAATTTCATGTCCGACCTCCACTTCTTCAACCATATCTCCGGAACAACTTGGCCGATTTTGCTCATCTTGGAACTTGAATCATGGGAGGCATGTACCTTTCAGGGATAAAAAGTTTAGGCTGATCGGTTGAGCCGTTTGGAAAAAAAAAGTTGAGACGGACAGACAGACGGACATTTTTTTATTGCTGATTCGTGATCTCTAGACGATAATACATGTATGCCCTCAACTCCGACCTCGATCTACCCCATGTTACAATAAAATTGTTTGTAGTAAACGTATAGGGCCTTTGTACTTCGTACGGGTCCAATAATAATATAACGAGTAGAGCTTGTGATGTAAATGACTATTTCATTACTCGAACAACGAAAATTGTAATTTTCGAGCCCCATTTGAAAACCGAAAATAAAAAATTTCCACTTACGTGTTGTCAACTAACTTACATAACACGAAAGTAAACTTAGATGTTGCGAAAATCGAAATAAACAATGCGAAAGTCGACGTACACGATGCTAAAGTCAATTAGTGTACTTTAATGACACATCTTGCAAAAGTTCGTATTTTAGGCCCGCAACTGAGGGCTGAAAATGAAAAAATGTAACCCTTGGGCAGAATGTGAAAATTGAAAAACCAGTATATTGATTTGATTCGAAGTACGCATTGATAGCAGTCACAGATCGTGGCGTCATCGCGATAAAGCATGACCATGTTGGACTTTTCAATTTGTCTGGCGCCACTCAGCTCCCAACATTTTTGTCTGTTAGTCATTTTTCTCGTTCGTTCAGGAGTTTGTCACGAGTTTGAAGCCGTGGCGTCTTCACGGCAAGAAATGGCCATTTTTAAGTTTTATTTTTGTCTGGCGGCTCACATTTCCTATAACGAATTCCGTCTGGCGATAGTTTTCTGAGTCACTTGGAAATATGGCCGTCGAATGGCAGTCGTACGCCATGGCGTCATCACACCAAGAAAGTGCCAATTTTCTTTTTGTCTGGCGCCACAACCATAGCCACACATTAGCATCAGAAAAATCCGTGGCGCGATGAGGGACTGAAAAGCACGTGAGCTCGGAAAATTAAGAAAAGTAGTGCGCTGTTTTAATGTCAGACTGAAGTTTTCCAACCGTTAGACCTAAATCTTTCTTTTTTGATAATTTTGATATTTATTGTAATTTGTTGTTGAAAAGATCGTTTTTTTACTGGCTGCGCCATTGTGAGCAGCCTTTTTTTTCGCTTAATAAATCAAAAAATTAAAAATTTTTGATAATATTTGATATTTTGATAACTATCGATACTTCGATAATGATATTAAAATATCATTATCAAAAAGAAATATCGATAATCGATACTCGATATTTATCGATATTTGATATGTCAGAGTTTTAAATGTCACATTACATAAGATATATGCGCAAGAAAGAGAAGCAACGTGCAAGTACAAACCAAGTGTCTCAATGTTAAAGGGATGTGATTTGATGTTAATGACATTTAAAACTCTGACAGACCTAAAATTGTTTAAATCGAAAAGTACCTCACTGTATGAGTAGATGAATATTGAATTTACAGGAAATACGCTCTGCTAGGTCTACAACACGCGAAATTGCCTAAAATCAGTCGTCAAAAACAGACACACAAATAACTATTCTGTACATTTGAATCATTGATTAGTTCTTCCCAATTAGCCAGACGGTGCGGTACAACGAAAAGACTAACAAATGATTTATCAAGCTTTCTCAGAAGGAGTCACTGGAAACAAAACTTATATACATTCTTGAATATTTGCCAATAATTTTTTAAAACACTGACCAGAATTTAAATAATTTTGCAAACTTTGTACTTCTGGGCAGGTTTCGCGGTGTTAAAAACCGCGTACAAAAGTACAAAAAGTACAAAGTTTATAAAGTTGCTATTTAAATTTTAGTCGGTGTAGTTATCCCGTTCAGCGACACGGACGCGACGCATGGGTCTTCTGTCCTCATAGTGTTGTTTGTTTTTTAAAAAATACTAAGCGAAATTTCAGACCTGCTTGGCTTCACATGCTAAAGTAAACGAGTTTACAAATTCTTTGTAAGATAAATTTAGAATTTCAAATTAGAAAAGCCAGTGTTTATCAAATTGTACATTTCCTTTTTCCATTGTCACAAAAAATTACCTTTTAACACAAATATTTCATATTTCCTATACTTCCAACATAAATGCAATGTCGATGCAGATTTAAAAATAGTTTGATATAAGTGGAATTGTAGTTTGATAAAGAAATATACAACGATTCGTATTTGGCTTTGGGTCGTTGAATACGGAATGTGAAAAAATACCAAATACTCTATAAAATTAAATGGAAAGTCACAAGAAGTCAGACGTCTATTAATTTTTCAGGGTATTGAATATGATTCAGTTATATTTTCAAGTAAGAACAATAACATTGAAATATTCACAATTCAAGGGCGCCCGTGACGCAAGTCCACATACGAACAAAAAGTTAAGAAAATTTTTTTTCGTAGACTACAGCTAAGTTTTGACTTCCCTTCCGACGGTTCCCCCGTAAAATATTTTTCCTAGATTCTACGGAAAATTCTAAGGCGAAGTGTCTTTTCATTCACTAAAATCGGTTCGGTGTATTCGAAGATATGACCTTTAGAATATGATCATTTCCTATAAAAAGGGCTGTTTCATAGAAGCCAAAGTTAATGCAAACATCTTACGTTTGTTAGTTAGTGGGTTAGTTATTGGATTAGTTCCAGGGCCATTTGTATGAAAAACCGTGAAAAACCACTTTTTTGGCTCGTGCTCGAAAACGGCTCGATAACTTTTCTTGAAATTTTGCAGGGACCTTCGGGTGGATATTCTACGCCATATGAGATTTTAAGAAAGTGGGGTACCGGCCTAGTTTGGGCGCCATATAAAGCCCATATAAATGAATGTTTTGTATGCGTGAGTGAGTGTATTCAAAGTATAGGTCAAATATGAGCAAAAATTTTGGACTGTGTTAGGACGTAGATAGATGTTTGGTGTCAAAGGAAAAGTTGTTGGGTTGGGTGTGTAGTGTGTAAACTTTTTTCGGCGAAACATTTTCCTGAAATTTTTTTCGCCGGAAATTTTATTTTCGTAGGAAATTTTCCTTTGCCGGAAATGTTTTTTTACCGGAATTGTTTTTCGGCCGGAATGTTTTTATTTCCCGACATTTTTATTCGCCGGACATTTTTTTTGCCGGACTTTTTTGTTCGCCGGCCATGTTACCTGAATTTTTTTCGCCGGAAAATTTTTTTTCGTCCGTAATTTTTTTTTCGCCGAATATTTTTTTTTGCCAGAAATTTTTTTTCGCCGATTTTTTGTCGCCGAAAACTTTTTTCGCCGAAAATATTTCCTGATTTTTTTCGCCAGAACTGTTTTTTCGCGAGAAATTTTTATGTGCGTTGGCAATTTCCTGTGGCCGAAATGTTTTTTGACCGGAATGTTTTGTTTGCCGGAAATTTTTTTTGGCCGAATTTTTTTTTCGCCGGAACATTTTCTTGAAATTTTTTCGCCGCTAATGGTTTTTTCGCCGGAATTTTTTTTTCGTCGGATTTTTTTTTGCCAGACTTTTTTTCGCCGAAACATTTTCCTGAATTTTTTTTTGCCTGAAATTTTTTTCACCGCAAATTTTTTCTCCAAAATTTGTTTCCTCTTTTCTTCTAAAACTACTGATATCACCACAAAAACCCTTTTTAAAAGGGAAACGTGACTAAGGTTCGGAATGGGTCGGTTCAGGTCGGACCTGTGACCTGAAACCTATTGACCTGAAATTTTCAGGTCAGGTTCAGGTCGATATTTTCTCAACCTGAACCTGACCTGATGATATCAGGTCGAACCTGAACTGACCTGAACCTGACCTGAACCTGACCTGATTGACCTGAAATCATTTGAATGCTTTGAATATTCTACAAAGGAACCAAAAATATTTAGAGCTGACGAGATGAGAAAATTTTGCTGCAATCGGTATTTTGTGATCTATTCATTAAATGCATTTTTATTGCAAAAGTGTTACACAAAGGCATTAGTGTGTGAGTCACATGGGGGTCGTCCATATGAAGGACGCCCGCTTTTAGGGAGAAAAGTTTTTTTTCCAAAAGTCCAGTTTTTTCTTCTTTGAGGCCTTTCATAAAGCATGTTACACATAAATGAAGGTTTTTCAGAACCCCTCCCCCTGTCACACTACTTCTAACACCTCCCCCCTTCGATGTCTGGAGAATTCACTTGAACTCCATAAGTTTTTTATTATAGGTTATCACACTACCTCTAACACCTCCCCCCTTCGATGTCTGAAAAAAAAATTTCATTCCTCTTCCAACGATAGAATTCACTTGGAGCACTACTTGAACTCCATAAGTTTTTTATTAGTGGTTCTTGTGAAAAACGTTCCCCATAACCACCTCCACAGCATATTTTAAGTTTTTGTAGGTTTAATGCACTGCAGGTTAATACGGATCCACCTGTGTTGGTCGCCACGACCCCCCGATTCGCGATTTTTACATGAGAATTTTCGAAAACATCAGTCAGGGCGAAAGCTGTATCCGCCCTGACACTTTGCAAAGGTTTTTACTATCCACATTGTACAATGATATTTTGTGAATATAACCTGTGGGTTTCAGGTCAGGTTACAGGTCAACCTGATTACATTTTTCAGGTTTCAGGTCAGTCTCAGGTCGGACCTGAAATTCAAAATCAGGTTCAGGTCAGAAATCAGGTCATGACCTGACCTGAACCTGATCAGGTCGGCCTGACCTGTTCCGATCCTTAAACGTGACGAAAGTCCTCGTCCCTTCTTCCAAAACAACTGATATCAATTTAGGTGACGCTTACAGCTTCGGAACGCAAAAATTTCTTATGAAATATTTTCACTTTTGATTAAAAAAATGCGTCACAAATGCCGGACCCTCCCAACGTAATAACTCTCTCCCATACTTTTGAAAGCAACACTATTTTGAAGCCTTCTGGTCGTTAGTCGAGTTTTTTTAAGATGCTTGCAATATAGTAATGACAATAAATAAATATCTTTGGGAAGTACACAGAAAATGTGAATATGATTTTTCACTTTGCGATTACATATTCAATGCACGATTATTGAATTTTTGAAGTTTAAATCAGCATCCCACAGAATCAATCACAGTCACTGAACTAGAAACTGTTATGTTACTTTTCTGATACTGGTTGAGGTTAATAGCTCGTAATTTTTCGCTAAGGACGTGATGCTCATGAAATTAAGGATTATATGGAATCGAAGCGGTGAATCACGATCTCTCTTTAGAGAGAGAAAAATAACTGAAATTTATTGCTATGCATGGTAGGTGTAGCAAGTGGATGAATAGGTTGCTAGATGGTACTTAGTAAAATGAATTTAATATAGAAATTGTTTGATGTCTATTCATAAAATCCTGCTTAACATTCATGTGCGGCACACATTTAACACAAAGCCATTGTGCTCCTGTGTGTGAGTAATAAATCGACTACATAACGATAGAAAACTTTCACTGGTTCTTGTTGTTTGTGCAATTTTCTTTCGCTGAGAAGTCGAATTTTAAATAGCAATAAATATTGCAAATTGCTTTCCATTATTTTGTTTCCTTGTATTTTATTCACAGTATTCTGGGAAACGGCTGCTACGAATTTCGATGTTACAACTGTTTTGAACTCGATATAATTTTCGTTGCTTTTCTATCTTACAGTTGAAAAAACGCTATCTTTGCGTTCACCACAAAATATTTATAAACTTTTTTCTTACACGGGAAGAGGGTCCAAGTATTAAATCAATCGAAATAGAAGGAATTCGTATACAGAAAATTTAAGAACGAGACGGAGATGCAGATCTGGTATTATGCTAACCGCACCGGTTATCTATCTACTAGAATTACTTCGCGATGAACCACTTAATGCTTAGAAGTATCATGTTTATTAGGTAGCGATAACTACTTTATGTTTTCACTTTCTTTCCGTCCGTTCGCCTGTACACCCCTTCTGTTACGTCACGTCATGTGATGTTACGCTAAGTCATGTTGCAAATACGGCGTCACAAATATGGGTTCATACAAATGGCGATGTCACAAAAATGGTGTCATACAAATGACGTCACAAATACGATGTCACAAAAATGATGTTACTAAAATGACGTCTAAAAATGACGTAGTAAAAATGACGCCACAAAAATAACGTCACAAAAATGACGTTACAAATACGGCGTCGCAAAAATGACCTCACACCAATAACGTTTTTTTTAGATTTATCAAGTGGGATGGGCCATTTCTGGCTCCTAAAACACAGATCTATTGATCCTTTGTTTTCTTTCCGTTCATCATGTAAATCATTTAAAACCTTCCGGTTCTCACCAAGAACCATTCTAGAGCGATAGGTCCTAGGTCTAAGATATCGGAGGGTCGAATCGCATAACCACCTAATGTCATGCTCCTTAGCAGGTGGAACTTCGGGCAATCGCATATTACGTGGACGACCGTTTCCTCCTCCAAGCCGCAATCAAATCTTGGATCAGCCAAAATGGTCATTTTGGCCAAGTGCTTCTACAATCCACAGTGACCCGTATTGGCTCCCACTACACTCCTAATGCCACTACGGTCCATTCTGAGAAGCTCCTTGGCCCACCCTGCCTGGCTAGCTCGTCTGCTCTCTCATTACCGTCTATACCAGTGTGCCCCATGCGATCGTGATCTGATTTCTCAGTCCCAATCGGTTTAGGGTCCCTTTCAGCTCTTTAACCAGTTTTGACGTTGTCACAGGCGACGCGAGCGCCTTTGTCATCGACTCGCTGTCTGAGCAGATGGTCGTTCTGCCACCCGTCATTCCTTCCGCTCCGTAAAGCTCACCAGTCCATCAGCCGGTAGGAAGGTCGGCCAGTTTCCTAGCCAATCCGCTCTGTCCGGTGTAACGATCTGGTATCGCCTCACAAAGTCGACTTGTGGAATCATGCGATCTCTGAGCATATCAAAGATCCTGTCGCTGATCATTTTCAGGATCCTTCCATGGCCAGATTCAAAATTCCTCATCCAGAGACCATTTTGCTTTAGCCTGTCTGCCGAGGCAAAGACTTTTGTTTTAACGATCGTCTGGATGTGCGATAGCGCAATGAGCGCTTTCATGGCTGCTGTGGCCGTAGTCTTCATAGCTCCTGTGACACAAATGTACACGAGCCTGTGAATTTCATTCAACTCCTTCCCCGCGCACTCCACATTGAGCCTAGGCCACCAAACTACGCAGCCATGGCTCAATATGGGTCTGACCACCGTCTCATAGATCCACAATATGGCTCTAGACGGTATTCCCCAGTCCCTTCCAAAAGCCTTTCGACAGATCCAACGCATGAACGCCTGTCTCATTTAACCTCTTGATCAAGGAGTCCACGACCATGCACCATAGCAACGGTGAGAGTATCCCCCTTGCGGACCAATAACGTTGCACTAATGATGTCACAAATATGACGTCACTAAAATGACGCAAATGACGTCACAAATCTAACTAAAATTTATGACGTCATAGATATTGTTTCGCTTAATTTTTCAGAAATACACTATCGTTTCTTTTCTATACCCATGTCAATGGTTAATTAGTCTTTCTCTCATACCTTTGGATCTTTCCATTGTCACCATGCTCAAATGGTTATTCAAAGCATTGTGTCGCTCAATTCAAACTAAGTCTTTCGTGCAAGTGTAGGTGTATAAAGTACGCAAGCGTACCAACATCTAGAGAGAAAAATCTGCAATCTGTCAGGTAAAACGCTTGCAGAGAGCCCCGATCAGGAAATTTTTATCATTAGATTTTGAAAATATTTCACGAGCAATCAGCTTCTTTTTCTCCAATAAATAATTGAAAAACAAAAGAAATTCAAAGCTCATAGAGTTTTCACAAAGTTAAAAATAAAATGCGAACGTTGCAGGCATAATATCTGTTTTCCCGTTCCGACGTTGAACGCATTTAACACACTCCCGTACCCGTCCTCTTTTCATAAATCTATTCCTACGACGGAAAAGGTCAAGACAGACGTAGAACATGTTCAAATAATGATTCTTTTGGGGATTACGGGAGTCATGAAATCCACCCCAACAAAAGCCCTATAGATCCTAATGAATACTCTTCCTGTAGATCTCTTTGATGAGCAAGAAGTCATGGTAACAGCGATCAGGCTAAAAAATGTCAACTGTTAGAAAGACTCCACAAATGGTCACGCAAACATCCTAATTGCCAATGAAAAACACATTCCAGAACTGTCAATGCATTCAGATAGATGCATCCCAAAGGATTTTTTTTAGAAGAACTTCAAAGTTCTCATGCCAGAGAGAAACTTCTGGGCCGGCGAGTCTCCGCTCAGAGAATCAGACCTCAATTTCTACACGGATGTATCAAAAATAAACCATGGATCTGGACTAGGTATTCATTCTAAGAACCCCCAGATAAATTTATCCGAACCGTTGGACTCATATACGACCATTATGCAAGCTGAAACATGTGCAATTAAAAAAACATGTAGAATGTTAATCTCAGAATGTAATTCATGTTTACTGGCTGTATGGTCACATAGGCTAGACACCTTGTAACCTAGTTTTTAATGAAGAAAACATCCGTCAATAATTGAACTATTCTTGTATCATTGTTCAACGTAACCGGTCGGTCGTATTTTACTTTTAGTCCCAGATCCACCAATTTACAATAGATTATGGGGTCAGATCGCCCAGTTATTGCAAATAATTAGTTTGGATTAAAAGTAAATCATCGCACAACAGTTCAGTGAATTCTTCAATTATCGATGGCGAGTTTTTCTGCCAATTTTTTCGGATAAAGTTTTTGGCGTGAATAGAAGCAAAACGACGTGGTAAACCATCGGATCATTTCATTGGAATAGAATTTGTTTGTGCAACGTCGAAGAATTGGACAGACAACAAGTAGCAGAAATACAACTTGAAAGATTGAATTGTTTGGCTGGTTTTTTGGAGGTTAAAACAGCTGGAATTGGTATACGAAAACGTGGTTCAGTCGGATTGTTCGGTAAATTTCTGAAAATATGGCAACTGATAATTCATTGAACAGGTTTGTCAAGAAGTTAATGGGCAGACAAAACTATGATACATTGGAAAATCTACGTGAATTCTTATCTAGTTATAAAGGGACTATGGAGCTGTACACAGATTAAATTAACTGACGATGCATCCGAGAAGGACAAAGAGACTGACTTGAAAGCTTGGTCGGAAATCAATTTGCTTGTCCACCAAAGTGTTTTATCTTACATTGTTGGGACATCAATCGTTTTTGAAGCATGGAATAGTCTACAGAGCATTTGAGGACAGTGGATTGTGTCGGAAGGTTGAATTGCTCAAGCAATTAGTTCAACTGACGCTGGAACAATATGAATCGGTAGAGGGTTGTATCAATAGATTGACCATGACATCAGCGAAAGTGAAGAAAACCCGATTGAATTTGGATGACGAGCTTATAGCATTCCTTATGGTAGCGGGTCTACCAACTGAGTACAAACCTTTAGTTATGGCTATAGAGAATTCTACGGCTCAGTTAACCCTGGATTCGGTCAAAACGCTACTGTACAGGATCCAAAACTTGCTGAAAAGAGAAGTTCGGACAGTGCGCTTATGGTAAAATCGAAGAAGGTGAACGCCTCTGGCGTGTTCAAATACCGGTGTCATAAATGTGGGGATGTTGGCCACATGGCAAAAAATTGCACGGAAAGTGATGTGAAGGAATTAGTGACGAACGAAACTGCATTATGAATTGAAATTTTGAATTTTTTTTTGTATACACTGGAAGAAATTGTATGAGTTTGAGCAAATTCTTTTTGTGTTCGAAGTGTTGAAATTTAAGTGAATTTTTAAAAGCATTTTTATTGTTAAAATGTTTTTGGCTAGTAATCACTCATTAAATGGGCGTGTTGGAAATGTAATTCGTGTTTACTGGCTGTATGGTCACATAGGTTAGACACCTTGTAACCTAGTTTTTAATGAAGAAAACATCCGTCATTAAATGAACTATTCTTGTATCATTCTTCAACGTAACCGGTCGTATTTTACTTTTAGTCCTAGATCCACCAATTTACAATATCGCACAGCCAAGAATGCCTTAAGGCACTCAATGGGTACAGTTTCACCTCACAACTCATGATTGAATCCATGAATCTGCTAAATACTCTATCTACCAACAATAGGGTGGGTCTGTACTGAGTCCCCGGACACAGCAATATAGAAGGCAATGAAATAGCTCATAAATTGGCATGCTCAGTTAGTAAAACCAAGCTATTAAGCCCGCTGCCAACCTTAGAGCTAACATACGATTTGCAAAGGAAGACCATAAGGAGCTCCTATAAACAACGACATCGCAAACTCTGGAAAAGACTAAATAACTGTAAGCACAGTAGAACCATCATCTATGGCCCATGCTCTAACTATCACGGGACACTGCAAACTGAATAAGCAACCCCACAGAATGAAATTTACGGACACAGTCGTATGCAGGAGGACGAAGCACCATTACATCTGATGCAATCCTGCCCAGCACTCTCAGCAAGGAGAGAAAGGAGTTTCGGAAAGCGCTTCTAACTCAGGACGATATGAAGAACGTGAAACTAGAACAAATTCTATTCTATTTTAAAAAGAAAAAGTAGGCACAACCAACACAACATACTTACTATTTGGACACAAAAGGAGCCCAACATGAGGGTAAATTGTAAACTTAATTATATATTTAGATTAATAAAATATTCTTTGTTTCGAATTCATTACGTTTTACACGCTTGTTCAAAGTTTCTCAAATTCGTTTGTATGTTCCAAGTGTCTCTCTTCTTTTAGTGATGCTTGAAACATTATCTTCTTAAAATAGCATCAACCACATCTCATCCTTGATGTACAAAACAACTTCAATCAACTCGTGTATTTATTTAGCACCATACAAAATATCGGGAAAAAAAATATAGAAACGCACTCTGTAAGCTTGGTTTACGTTATGATGCAGAAAATATATCGCTTACCATCAATCTTCTTCTAATTTAGTTTCCAACAAAACAAATTTCCTGTTCATCCCATCTATTTATTTTTGCTAAATGAGGAATGGTACTCTTTTTGTGATGCTCAGGGTATTTTCTACTATTTATATATATTTGGTTTTGTGGAAAACAAATATAGGCAAAAACAATTCATGACTATTGTTACTAACGTAGTATATTGCTGTACTCCTACTATGACTCTGTGTATATAATATGGGTTTTGATCCTTTAGTAAAATAGAAAACCATGATGGAGTTTCGCAAAGGGTGTGATAGAGGAAGGGTATTATTGTTCGACAATGAGAATTGTTTATTCATTTATATAATGTGGAAACTTGTGAATTGTTTTCAAACTTGAGGTTTCAATTGGTTGTATTATTGCTTACTCTAAATCTGTTATGTTCTATTTATTTTGGTCAAAATGACTAAAGTAGCAATCTCTTTAACTATGATATAAGAGCGACGATATTTTCTGGGGATGTGAACAGTTTTTGTAAAAGGGACCGACGACAAATAACGTCACTCTAAAGGACGAACAATATCTGGAAACTATAGGATGGGGAAACAACACGTTTAGTGATTTGAATTATAGGCTTGCTAAACCGATTGGAAACGTTTCCTTCTCATGAATCAAGAATTCTATGAGGCTGCTCGTTGCGCTTGTGCCAATTTTCTCACACTAAATGCAAAGAAGTTACCGGTAATTCTGATGACGTATCACAGGCAATGTCTAAATGAGTTTTTGCCAGATTCAGAAGTGCAAAATACTAAATTTGATGTGTAATTGATGTATTTTCGATGTATTTTTGTTGTATTTTCGGTATACTTGTGATGTATTTTTGATGTATGAGTGTTGTAAAGGTTGTATCAGTGATGTGTTGTTGTTGTTTTGGTGTCGTATACATCCACATAACTTGTACAACACTGATACATCACCAATACAACACCAGTACATCACCATTACATCACCATTACATCACTAATACATATCTAATACATCACCAGTACATCAATACATGATACATTTGTACTCGTGATGTATTAGTTATGTACTGATGTTGTACTGGTGATGTATTAGTGTTGTACAAGTGATGTGTATTTGGTGGTAGAATTTTTTACATCACACATGCAATTCATACGATACCAAAACAACAAGAACACATATACAACCTTTACAACACTCATACATCAAAAATACATCAAGAATACATCGAATATACATCATCTAATATTCAAATCTTTATTTTTCTTAATAATATTTTTTATTTAATTCCATAATTCAATAAATTTCAAAATTAAATTCGACAATATTATATTTTTGATGTTTTTGAAAATTACATAATTTAAATTTTGTCTACATTTCGTGGAAAAATGATGGTAAATTCATGCATAATTGTGTAAAATTTATGTAGATCATGTAAAAGAGATGTACAAAAGATGGATGATTATTGTATCAACGGCGGATTTTGTTACATTATTATTCCATCATAATTACATTCCAAATTAGAAAAGTTGTTACATCATTTTAACATGATTTACATAAATTTTAAAATAATCTTCAATTAATTTTGTAGGTTTTTGAAATTTCAATGCAAAATCCATAAATCATGCCCGGAGCGGTAGCGAAGGGCGTGACGCAATCCCCACACCCCCCAAAAAACGTCCACAAACCCAAAAAACTCCATACAAAAACCTTTGGGACAAGACACGATAAATAGGCGAACTTTTGAGTTTTTCCCCTAGCTCTTTAAATTATTTTTACAAAAAAGTACGTTACAGCAGCTTTCCAACGAGAAACTGAGATACTGAGATATCGAGGTTTGAAAATCACATTTTTCCATGGCCAATGGATTTTTCTATTGTTCTCATCATTTTGAAAACTTTTTTTCTGATCTGTCGGTTTCTATCTATCTATTAATAGTTTTCGATCTCAAGAGCTAGACAGCCGATCTTCCTGAAATTTTCAGGGAACGTCAGTCTCGGCCCCAAATGAAAAATGTCATAGCATGCTTCTCCGGGAAAAGCCGTGGCATGTGGAAAAGTGGTCAATTTTGAGGGTTTTTTAGGTAATGCCCGGAGTTTTCGAATTTTAGCTCCAGAGTGACAATAGCTAGAGAGTTTATTTCTTCGGGAAAGTTATAGAGTTTAGTCAGGAGAATTTTTTGGGATTTTCAGAAATGTGCCAAAGTGACGCCATTTTGGATTTTTGTTAGGTATAAATTATGCTTCTTTGGGTTTTCGAATTTTAGCTCCGGAATGACACTACTAAAAGCAATGGTTTCTTCAAGAAAGTATAGAGTTTGATCAGGAGAATTTTTTAGCATTTCAAGAAAACGGCTGCCAACCGTCAAAGTGACGCCATCTTGGATTTTTTGCTAAATTCTGAATAAGAATACCTACACAGTTGGTTTCTTCAGGAAAGTTATATTAATCAGTGAGAAGAATTGGTGACACGAAGTGTTCCGAAGGTAGCTGAAGGTGACACGAAGTGTTCTGAAGGCAGCCGAAGGTGACATGAATTGTTTCGAAAGTAGCCGAAGTTGACACGAAGTGTTCCGAAGGTAGGCGAAGGAAAAACGAAGTGTTCCGAAGGTAGGCGAAGGAAAAACGAAGTGTTCCGAAGGCAGCGGAAAGTGACACAAAGTATTCCTAAGGTAGCCGAAGGTGATACTAAGTGTTCCGATGGTAGCCGAAGGTGATACGAAGTGTTCCGATGGTAGCCGAAGGTGTTGGAGAAAATTTGTTTTGGAGAAAATTTTTTTTGAGAAAAATTTTTTTTGAGAAAAATTTTTTTCAGAGAAAATTTTTTTTTGGAACAAATTGTTTTTCGAGAATTGTTTTAGGAAAAAGTTTTTTGGAGACGAATTTTTGTGGAAATGTTTTTTTTGAAAAATGGTGGTCCTGAGAAAAATTTTTGTTGAAAAATTTTTTTTCGGAGACAATTTTTTCTCAAGACTATTTTTTCGGAGAAACTGTTTTTTCTAAAAAATTTTCTTTTCTGAGAAAATTTTTTTTCGGAGAAAAATTTTTTTTCGGAGAAAATTTTTTTCAAAAAATAGAAATTTTTCCAACAACTGAAAATTTCCAAAACGACTGATATCACAACAAAAACCTCTTTTAAGGTAGAGTGTGACGCAGTCCGTAAGTCTGCTTCCAAAATTAACGATATAGCTTGAGTTGACGCAGAAGTTTGTTTGAATGGAACCTTGTGTTCAAAGTTTTAATTTCCTGAAAAAACTACGGCGCTTTTTTAAAACAAAATTACGTTGTGCTAACAAATTGTGTCACAAATGCCGTACCCAACGACGAAATAATTTTTCTGTACTTTCAGTTTTTGCGCTGCAAAAATTTGACTTTTGTTTCTTATTGCGTAGATCTAAATTTAAATTTTTGCGTGTTTTCTTGTAACTTTCTCGTTTTCGCGCGGCGAAACTTGGGTTTCTTACATTCCCTTTTACATGTGACTTGGCCAGAATATCTGCACAGGTGAAATTCCATACCAGGGGTTTTCTGCTCTGTCAATTGATTAGGGTTGGGCTGTCCGTTTTTTTGCCGTCCTTTCGATTGCAACCGGTTGATTTGAGCTGCAACTATATCTCGTTGGTTCTCCTTGGCTCGATAGATTATACTTTCCAGATAGCAAAAAGAAAACGATATTCAAAAGATAATCTTCAGCGCATCAACTTTTGTAATTTCTATATCGCATTGCTCATACTTTACATTCGTGTGAACGATTGGGGAAGAGGTACTTGATAATACTCTGTTTGCGATTCAATATAGAGGGAAAATGGACTACTTACAATTCAGAATAATCATTAAGTGGAGCAGGTTTCGATGAAAGTGTGTAGTGAACGGATGATTGTATGATAAATTTCGTGCGGCGCCAATCGGTGGTTCGACGTCTCTTGGCTAGCAATTCTCGTGTACTTCTCTCTCATATTCTTCTATTCTAAATTCTTCTTTCGTGTCTTTCAACTTAAAACCCTCAATTAGTGCTCAATTTGTGCTGGCAAATGGTACCGGTCCCACAATTTTGGCTAGTCGGGGAGCCGAGCACAAATTGATTGATTAACAAAAATTTTTATCTTTGTCCACTTTGCATGGAAATTGTCTTAAATTCTTTTTTCGTCTAATTCAACTTAACACCCTCAATTAGTGCTCAATTTGTGCTGGCTAACGGTACCGGTCCCACAAATTTGGCTAGTCTGGGGCCGAGCACAAATTGATTGATTGTGTCAGTTTTTGGATAGGAAAGGGTTCCAAAATTGAGTTGTGGCGGTGTTATGTACGTACTTTTCCAAATTATCCCCCCCTCGTACTAAATCGTACGGATTTTTTGACCACCCTCCCCCTACTCCCCTAAAGTAGTACGTACTTTATGGATGGTCCCTAGGACCTTGTTCATAGATCCTAGTCTCACATTTTAATTTCAGGAACAATAAGCCCATCATAGAAGAATCCACCAATTGTCGAAAAATTGTCAAAAAATGTTAAATTTCTCAATAAAAATTGAAACATTTTACAATTTCTTGACAACTAGTTCGAAATATTAGGCTCTGACGAAATCTGAAGAAATTGAAAACCTGAATGTTCACATAAAGTGATGATAGACTTGACAACGAGTTCAACTTTTTCAGATTAAATTAAAATATAAATTACAAATTAATTATTTAATATCTCGCATGTCTGCGACCTTAACTAAATGAAAATCATCTTCAAGATCAGTTCAGATTAAGGGTTGTTCGTGTGCTCAAAATAAACCATTAGGCATGCATTCGAAGCAATATTTTTCGTAATAAATAATATTTTTGTTATTTTCATTACGGCAGTAAAAATATGTGACTCGAAGTATTTACGAATATTTTACTATTTTATCGAGTATGGAAAAGGAAGTGAATAGTTGAAAAATCGAAAATTTTTAAAAACCTCTCTGAAGAGTGGCTTCTTCTAGGATGGGCTTGTTGTTCCTGAAATTAAAATGTGAGACTAGGATCTATGAACAAGCCCTTAGGGACCATCCATAAAGTACGTACTACTTTAGGGGGGTAGGGGGAGGGTGGTCAACAAACCCATACGATTTAGTACGAGGGGGGGGGGTATAATTTGGAAAAGTACGTACATAACACCACCACAACTCAATTTTGGAACCCTTTCCTATCCAACAACAGACACAATCAATCAATTTGTGCTCGGCCACCCGACTATCCAAAATTGTGGGACCGGTACCATTTACCAGCACAAATTGAGCACTAATTGAGGGTATTAAGTTGAATTAGACGAAAGAAGAATTTAAGACACTTTTCATGCAAAGTGAACGAAAATAAAAATTTTTGTTAATCAATCAATTTGTGCTCGGCTCCCCGACTATCCAAAATTGTGGGACCGCTACCATTTACCAGCACAAATTGAGCACTAATTGAGGGTATTAAGTTGAAAGAGACGAAAGAAGAATTTAAGACACTTTCCATGCAAAATGAACAAAACATGAAAATTTCAAGTTTCTTTTGACTCGTTCTCGGCTCCCAGATCAGCACAAATTCTGGGACCGGTGGCATTCGACAGCACAAATTCAGGCCTTAATTATAGACTGTCTGCCCCTTCCAGCACGAATGCGGGGGGGCTGACGACATGCACCTGAAAATATAACTTAGCTCCTACGAACTTCGATTCTGAAGCGGGAATTAATAATTTCTTCGTCTCCGAAGATTTTGGCGGTAGTCCAGTTCCGCTATCGCAAACAGGAGAAATAGTATTTTGTTTCCGTTACATTTCGCTGCGATATAATGTTACTAGATGCCGCGGATAGCGTGAGCAATGCATTTATGCGCGGTTTATTTAAATGTGATGTATGTTTAATTGTTTATGCGGTTCGTTATTCGTATATTATTATAACAGAATCATGGAACGTGCGGTAGAATACCGTCACGTTACAGAGCAACGCCGGTATTTAGCTCCCTTAATTAAATTGTTGGCCGCTGCATGTCTTGCGTAACTAGCGACCTCTTTTGTGCATGTTAAACCGAGAAGACCCATTTCGTCTACTAATTTCCCGCACATGGGACGCACACCTTAACACCCAGACGAAGCGACACTGAAAGATTGGTTATCCAGGAGATTTCCGAGTGATGTAAAAGGAATAGTGTTCAGACATGCAACAGACTCTTTATAATTATTTATAAAATTCCAAATTCGTGCTTTTGATTAGAACATTATACCTTCTTCCATGAGAGAGCCAGAGCTGACTCTGACGTCATTTCTGAATGAGGGAAAAAGGTAAATCCTTGTAAATTTCACAGGTTTCGCAAAGTGAAGGAAGGTAAAGGGAAAAAAACGTTTTGTATAACCTGACAAACAATAAATAAGTTTTGAAGCCTTCAAGATTTCTTTCTTGACCTTTTCACCTATAATATGAAGTCGTGTAACAAACGTAAAATGATTTTTCCCCGTTATCCATGTTTATACGGATAAGCCACATTGTCATTTAGCTGAAAAGATTTCCTCCTTTTTTTTCATTCGGCAACTTCTCTGAGTTATATGAACGTAATATAATTTTCAAACAATGAAAAGGGGTTTTGAAGCGTAGTGTGTATAAAAGACAAGATTAATTTTAGTAAATTGAAGAAGCCTATCTTTCGCTGCTGTACTGTATAACTAGATGGAAAGTCTTAAACACCCATAACAAATTATATTTCTAATCAAGATAAAAATTATGAAATATAAAGAAAATGAATTCCTTTTTGCCTGAATGGATGGATATACGTTTATTTTAGGATATCATCGTGTTCACATCTTTACATCATCTTCTTAATTAAAGAACTTTTTTTTAATAATAAACTTTTGAAATTATTTTGAGAAAATATGATTAGATGCAATCAGTTTGTCCTTTGGGAAACATTTTTTTTAAATTAATTATAAGTTTTGATATTTGCGTGTTGCATAAAACTGACCAAAAGAATTTCGCTCAGAGAAATAACTTACAACCGAGTCATTTTACATATTATCAAATACCCGGATCTCAACTGAAAGTACACTTAAAAAAGAAGACAACGTGAATATAACATGACACGATTGCATACTGAACGTCCTGCATTCCAGCTCAATGTATGAAAGTGAAGCATCAGGATTTTGTTTGGATCCCAGAGAATTTTTCAAAGAAACTTGTACGTCGTACCAATCATAAAATTCTTAGAAAAAATGCAAAAGGCTTCTTAACTATCTGCATTGGGTGTTGTTAATATCTCCAAAGTGGATACGTCCATACCAAAGGTATGGCAATAATTGAAAAATAAGAAGCGGAAAAGTAAACAAATAAACATTCTGTGCATTATAAGATTGTTCCTCAGGTGAAGCAAGAAAAATCTAAATATTTTCATAACAAAATTTTCACTTTATTGAGTTTTCGGCGAAAAAAATGAGTGAAATAGCTATATCTTTGACAGTTACGATCAGTGATGTTAGCCGCCTGACTTGATGCTGCCGCCGCTAAAAGACTATTGCAGATAATATGAAACTCAACTAAAAAACCGACCCGAAACCGAATCAATTTGTCGGTTTTTTTAATTTATTTTTTTGTCAGGTCGGTCGGGTCGTGCCGGGTTTTCATTTTGGTTTTTTTCGCGTAGGGTCGGGTTTGAAACTTCAACTAACAAAACCCGAGCCGAAGAAATAAATTTACTCAATTATTTTCTAAAAATTGTGTTTAGAAAGCATTTCAAATGAAATCTTTTTAAAAAAGTTCGGGTTCGAGTCAGGGTTTCGGGTTCGATTCGGTTTGAATTTTTTATTTTTGGTTGGCTACCGAAGTTATTGACAGTTTATAGATGATATTTCTTGTTTCTAATTGTAATCCCATATCACAACAAAAACCCTTTTTAAAAGGGAGACGTGACGCAAGTCCTCGTCCGTTCTTCCAAAACAACTAATATCAATTTGGGGGACGCTCACAGCTTCGGAATGCAAAAATTCTGTTTAAATATTTTGATTAAAAAAACTGCGTCACAAATGCCAGATCCCCCAATGTTATAGTTTTTCTGTTCTTTCAGATTTGACACGAAAAAAAATTAAGTTTTGCGTGATATGTGGAGTACGGGTAGCCAAATTTTTGACGAGCGAAATCTCAATGCGCAGTAAAATTATTACGTTGGGAGAGTCTGACCACTGTGACGCATTTTTTAAATCAAAAGTGAAAATATTTCAAAAGAATTTTTCACGTTCCGAAGCTGTAAGCGTCACCCAAATTGGTATCAGTTGTTTCGGAAGAGGACTTGCGTCACGTTTTCCTTTTAAAAAGGGTTTTTGTTGTGATATCAGTAGTTTTGAAAGAAAAGAGGAACTAATTTTTTGGAGAAAAAATTTCGGCGAAAAAAAATTTCCGGCGAAAGAAATTTCAGATGAAATGAAATTTCCGACGAAAAAAATTTCCGGGGAAAATGTTTTCGACGAAAAAAAATTTCCTTCGAAAAAAATTTTTGACGAAAACAAATTTCCGGCCTAAAAAATATCGACGAAAAAAAGCGTCAAAAAAATTTCCTTTCACACGAAACATCTATCTCCAAAGAAAAACAATTTTTAATAAAATTTAATTTTCCCCCTAAGTCCGTCAAATACCATCGTCGGTCATTTTGTTGGTCACCCTGACACACACTACACACCCAACCCATCAACTTTTCCTTTGACACCAAACATCTACCTCCATCCTAACACAGTCCAAAAATTTTGCTCATATTTGTCCTTTACTTTGAATAGACTCACACACACTTACAAAACATTCTTTTATATGGGCCTTCTAAGAGCCCTGGCGCCCAAACGAGGCTGGTACACCCCTTTTTTAAAATCTCAATCGAGCCGTTTTCGAGCACGAGCCAAAAAAGTCGGTTTTCACACAAATGGTTCTGGACTGGAACTGACTAACCCACTAACTAACGTAGGGTGTTTCCATTAAGTTTGGCTTCTATGAAAGAGCATACTTTGTACGGAAAATAACGATTTTCTAAAGGTCGTATCTTCAGATCCACTGGACCGATTTTAATGAGGAAAATGTCGATTTCAATCAAAATTTTACGTAGAAGCCGAAAAATTAGACCTCAGGGGGGTACGACGACACAAGGGAAAAAAGTCAAAACTTAGCTGTATATAGTTTCGCCGTCTACGAAAAAAAAAAATTCCTAATTTTTTGCACATACCTGCGTCATGGGTGCATTGCTACCGCGCGTCCATGATGAATCGCTTCTATTTTATTCAATACAACACTTCACTACTGTTCAACTACTCCCAGGTCCTAGGTACCACATAGCTCAACTTCGAATTTAGCCTCAAGAATTGGATAGCCCTTCGATTAAAAAAATGAGTCAAAAATCGGTTAAGAATTACTCAACTTATCGTGCCCACACGAATTAGGAAAACAAAAAATAGGAATAACAAAAATTAGAAAAAAAAATTTGGACTGAACAAAGCGCTGAAAATAATCACTGGGTCGGTAAAGACCACGCCAATCGACTGGCTAAGCGTTCTGGATAACATCGAACCACCTGCGATTCGGATGTGTAAAGCCCTACCAAGAAAATGGGAGAAAATCGAGAACATAGACAATCTCCAAAGACACATTGACTTGAACAACCTCCCAGCGAGCAGACTGAAGTCCCGCAAACCCCCGTGGAAAACTATAAACGACATCGTCATACCATATCAGCACGAAAGTGAATGGTTAAATATGTGGCGCCAGGCAAACGTGCCCCAGAGCGAATTGGTTGAAGATCCCACAGTTCGATTAACTAGTTTCGACATACCTCGCAAGGCATGGTTAAGACTAAACCGTATTCGTACCGGTCACGGAAATTGCGCCCATTTTCTGGTGGTGGGTGGTGAAATAGACCAAACAATGCTACACATCGTAAATGACTGTCCCTTGAGGAAATTTACCGGCGGAATCGAAGAACTGCATCGTTTAGACGAAGGAGCTGTTGAGTGGCTCATGGCTCTGGATTTAAATTTGTAAGTTGCGTTCTTGTGATGAAATGTTCTAAATCTTTGTATTTCAAGTAACGATAATAATAATAATAATAATAATGTAGAAAGTTGCTTTGTCACACAAAATATTTTTTGCAATTCAACTCGCTCTTTCGTGCGTTGTTTCCGTGTCCCATAAGAGTAACTTTTTTGGCATTAGTGCGTAAAAACCGCTTTTACGCTCTAGTGTGATAACATTTTACCACACTAGTGCGAAAAAATAATTGAAATTTCGAAAAATTTTCGCAAGTGCAAACACGCAGGGAAAAGCTCGTTTTTTATGGTGAATCGCAACAAACGTTGTTTGACACATGCTGGTCGTTTAACGCACACGATGTGTTGCCGAACTCTCCTTCGGCTCGTGTCGGCAATCTCATATCTACCTTCATACGTATATCAAAAACTACTATTATGCAACTCTTGCTCGAAAAGGGTGTTTTACGCAAACAACGTGTTGCCGAATTCACAGGCGCTCGTTTGGTAATCCTTTGGGGACATCCACATATTACGTACGCATTGGGGGGGGGGGGATGGGGGATTTACTAAAAGCGTACGCCTCGTATATATTTCGAGATTTTTTTCATAAATTTTTGCGTACAAGGGGGAAGGGGGTCTCAAAATCCTATTTTTGCGTACGATGTCCTCTTACATTCAGTACTCGAGTTGCATAAATACCTTTTACTTTATATGCGACGATAAGCCTTACATTAAATGCCAATTTTTGAGAAGGAAAATGAGAATTTATTGCATTATTTTCAGTATTTATCCGTCTAGAGGGATAAATTCCACTGTCTAGGGCGATAAATAACCAGCTAGACTAGAAATATTAAATTAAAAAAAACCTTCCGTTTGAGAATCGAACACAGAACGCCACGCGTTCCAATCAACGATGCTAACCACTACGCCACATGTTCTTATTATTATTAAATACATGAATTGCGAATTATATTATCGCAGCTAATGTGATTCAGTTGAAAACTCTCATAAAATGTGTTTTCTATATGCGTAAATGGAATTTCACATGTGTGTGTGTTTAATTCGAAATTTTGTTTTCGAATGCACACGCGCATTGCTCATTGTAACATAATCTTCGGTTGTGTTTTATCATGGGCGCGCGGTAGCAATGCGCCCGTGACGCAAGTCTCCACGAGCAAAAAATTCAGATTTTTTTTTTCGTAGACTTCGGAACCATATATACAGCTAGATTTTGACTTTTTTGCCTTGCGTCGTATCTTTCTGAGCCCTAGTTTTTCGGATTCTACGTAAAATTCTGATAAAAATCAACTTTTTACTCAAAAAAATCGGTCCAGTGGATCCGGAGATATGACCTTTAGAAAATCGTCATTTTCCATACAAAATGTGCACTTTCATAGAAACCAAAAATAATGGAAACATCCTACATTAGTTAGTTAGTTAGTTAGTTAGTTCCAGAGCCATTTGTATGAAAACCCACTTTTTGGAGTTTTCTCGAAAACGGCTCGATATCTTTTCTTGAAATTTTGCAGGGACCTTCGGCTGGGCATTCTACGCCATATGAGATTTTAAAAAAGGGGGGGTACCGGCCTCGTTTGGGCGCCAGGGCTCTTAGAAGGCGCCATATAAAGCCCATATGTAGGTGTTTGTGTGTG
>CM055403.1:179886026-179896673 GCA_029228625.1 Pseudolycoriella hygida | reverse complement strand
TTCCCATATTTAATTTATAACATGAAAAGTATATAAAGAATCATCAAATAATCAGAAAATAATTGCTTTTAACCCAACAAGACCATTATGATAGCAAATGAGTTTCTTTTTAGTTTAACAAAAAAAAAAGAAGAAAAAATCTGTACAACATTATAAATTCTTTTTTTTATATATTTTCTTGCAAAAGATTTTCCCTTTTTCCAATAGAAAAGATGCTTTGTGATTTTGAAGAAATCCCCAGCGGAATTGAGATGACAGATAAAAAGAAATTACTTGTTGAATACTTAATTGAGCTATAAACGGTTACGAAAATTTTCTTGCATACAATAGAGCATCTTGAATTTATAAGAAATTCATCTTTGAGAGATAGTTAGTTCAATTATGCAGGATATACAGCTGAAAGGTTGTGCCTCTTCTTAAGATTTTTTCCTTTTATCTTGTTTGTTTATGGCATATGGCTGTACCTTGACTCCTTCATCAACTGCTTAAAAAGATTTTTTTAGATATTGTGGGTTTTAATCTAAGGCAGGCCCGTTAATACTTTCTTTTAGTCACATTACATTTTTCCGGGACAATTATCTAACGTTAATTTTTCCATTGAGAATGAATAACACTTTCCATACATTTACAACCTGGGCGTCGATTCTCATGACGTTCGTAGCTTGCTGAAATTGGTATATAGCCTTCATAACTTTAAGATTTCGTAAGTGGTGGAGAATTGCCGCCCTGGTTTATTTTCTACGCGAAACGACAACTTCTCGGAACTGTGGAAAAGCTTTTTTTCGATGGAGAGGGTGTATGGGTAGCGATTAGAATAAAAATATTTTTATAAAATAAAATTTAATTTTGAAGAAACTTTTTCCCAGCTTGTTTACCAATATATATCCGGAACCTCGTTTGGTATATTCTCCCCGAAGTAATGCTGTGAGGCGGTTCTGATGGGACAAGAGCACGATGATCAAAGAAGGAGATTTTAGTTGATAGGTCGTTGAAAGACGGAATCCAATACTATGATGGTGGACCAGGTTGGGGACATCATGGGCGCGCGGTAGCGATGCGCCCATGACGCAAGTCCCCATACAATCAAAAAATTAAGAAAATGTTTTTTCTTAGACGGCGGAGCCATATATACAGCTAAGTTTTGACTTTTTTCCCTTGCGTCGTACCCCCCTGAGACCTTGTTTATCGGATTCTACGTAAAATTTTGATTGAAATCGACATTTTACTCATTATCAATCGTCATTTTCCATACAAAATGTGCTGTTTCATAGAAGCCAAAGTTAATGGAAACATCCTACGTTAGTTAGTGGGTTAGAATGTTTTGTATGTGTGTGTGAGTGTATTCAAAGTATGGGTCAAATATGAGCAAAATTTTTGGACTGTGTTAGGATGGAGATAGATGTTTGGTGTCACAGGAAAAGTTATTGGGTTGAGTGAGTAGTGTGTCAGGGTGACCAACAAAATGGCCGACGGTGGTATATGGGACGAATTTAGGAGGAAAATTGATTTTTTTAAAAAAGAAAATTTTGTTGAAGATAGATGTTTCGTGTGAAAGGAAATTTTTTTGGCCGGAAATTTTTTTCGCCAGAAATTTTTTTTCGCCGAAAATTTTTTTTTCGTCGTGGATTGTTAAAATATAGAATGGATAGAAACATGTCTGCTATACAAGCGAAGAATGTATGCCACAATTTCTAAATTAACGCTAAATTTAGATCTATTTCTGATAAAGTCGCCCGAAATATTTAAAAAAAAATTTTTGCCAGAAATTTTCTTCGCCAGAAATTTTTTTCGCCAAAATTTTTTTTCACTGCAAATTTTTTTCGCCGAAAATTTTTTTCGCCGGAAATTTTTTTAGCTGAAAATTATTTTTCGCTGAAAATTTTTTTCTCCGAAATTTTTTTCGCTGAAAATTTTTTTTCGTCGTGGATTGTTAAAATATAGAATGGATAGAGACATGTCTGCTATAAAAGCGAAGAATCTATGCCCCATTAACGCTAAATGTTGATCTATTTCTGATAAAGTCGCCCGAAATATTTTAAAAATTTTTTTTGCCGGAAATTTTTTTCGCCAAAATTTTTTTTTCGCTGGAAATTTTTTCGCCGAAAATTTTTTTAGCTGAAAATTATTTTTCGCTGAAATTTTTTTTCGCCGAAATTTTTTTCGTCGGAAATTTTTTTTCGCCGGAAACCTTTTTCGCCGAAATTTGTTTTCGTGTCAAATCTGAAAAAAATTGCGTTCCGAAGCTGTAAGCGTCACCCAAATTGATATCAGTTGTTTTGGATGAAGGGACGGGGAATTGCTTCACATTTCCTTTTTAAAAAGGGTTTTTGTTGTGATATGAAAGTACCTCCGGTTTGATAACTTTCACAAAATGACACAACATCGACAGCTCCGCCCTGGATTCCATTAAACTGGATGAGGATTGTACTTAAAGATCCTTACCAGCAATGTCGGTCCACATTTCATAATGGGGTGTCTTATGGAAGGAAAAAAAACCCAAATGGCGGAAAAGTGACTTTCTCGATTTTTCCCCAGTAGAAGCTTTCCTCAGAAAATTAAAAAAAAGTTTTTGATGTTTTTGTATCATAAAATATATTGTGTAAAAGGAGAAGCAATTTCATGAGATTTAAAAAAAAAATAAGTTACCTACTCACCTACATGTTTTGTGTTGAGGACATTCGATGGTTTCAAATACCGGTAATTTGTATTACACGCAAATCGGTCGATATGTTCAATTTTAGATAATCAAATCGACAAATAATCTGCGACGAACTTTGAATGAGGCGTATGAACAATTTGAAAAAGAATGATTCAAGATTTACACAGATCGTCCACATATATCGTGTTAAGTACCCATGAAAGCTATGACACTCCAATTTACGAACAAAATTTTATGTGCAAATGCCATACCCTGTCACAATTTGTCCACTTTCAATGAAAGTACCTAATCATGTAGGAAGGAAAAACGATTTTCATACAAAAGATGAGATTTACTAAATTATCAGACTCTTCGCACCCAATATTGGTCATTTTACACTCCCTAGCAAGGTAATCCTTTCCAAATCTATATTTTCAATTTAAGTAATCAATCCTCTTGTATAGTGTGAATTCGAAATCGGACGCCCATATTTCTCAAACCTTGTTTTTTGGTCACACTCTGTCCTCCTTCACCAAACCTACCCAATTATCCTAGAATGGGACCTACCCTTTCAGTAATTCATTTGAATTGAAAAGCTAGAGACTGAATTCTCATAACACAACTGGGCTCGACCGACACATCAAGCCATCAAGAAATTATAGTTGCAGAAAATGTAATCTTGGCTAACTTTTTATAAATAAATAAAGTGATAACATTCTACTGTAAAAACCGGTAAACAAAATGTTACTCAACGGTAATCGGTAATTGCCATAATCGGTTTTTATCGGTTCTTAACCGGTTTTTATGTACCGATTGCATTCCCTAGTGCCACCTCACAGCGGCGGCTCACATCTCTTGTAGTTAGTACTTTTTCATTTAAATATTTTGACTGTATACTCAACTAAATAAGCATTTATTTGTTCAATTTCATTGAATCCAATAAACCACCAATAAAGCTATATGCTGGCAACCTACACAAACTTATAGACTTATTGTGAACGGTACTAAATAGCGACCACTCAACCATATGTCATATTCGCATATAAATAAAATAAATAAAGTCGCATAACAATTCAAAATAAATAACATTCGGGGAAAAGTAAAGTAAAAAAACTGAAAATGTTTTGGAAAGAAAATCCCAGCTAGCTGGCTGGAGTGATTTCTGTTCATTGTGTTTCGTTACACACATTTTCGATTGCAGGCAGTAGAATGAGTTTTTAAAATACTCCAAATCGAATTCGAATAAACCAAGCTTAGCAAGCAGCAATACAACAATATCCGATCGGCATAAACAGTCGTATAATAAACCTACACACAACATGGTACAAAAATGGTTTAAAATATTATATGAAACCGTATATGAAACGATACGATTTCTGGATAAAAACCACACATTGCAGACGACAAAATAAAAAAAAAAAGCAGTCATTTGAATGCAAATCGGCTCATATCCTCTTTACTTTGTTCATTTGCTTACAATTCGCTAGGCATTTGAAGACGGGCTTCGTTCCATATATCGATTTTGTTTAAACAATGGATTCAGTGTAAATCTTATGGAATCGTACAGGTGTAAAACATACATTGGTGTTAAGAGATTTCAGATAAAATACGACACATTTTTTTCTGATTCAAAATGAATTTAAAGTAAAAGCTTGAAGGCGAACTTGTTAGCGGTTTCCGAAGAACCTACGCTCAAAAATTGTTTGCAATTTTAAATTCGTTTTTTTTTATCAAGGGACGAAGGAAGAGCATATGATAGGTTTATGAGGTTTTTGCTTAGTTTTAAGTACTATTCTCCAAGCGCGTGGTTGAGAAAGTGGACGCGAGTGCTTGGAAGGTGTACTGAATGAGATTCAAGGTGGTTTCAGGCCTCTGAGGGTTTGTCAGGATCAGATTTTTTGCCTCAAGCAGACTGTCGAAGACCTTTATGAAAACAACAGTGACCTATGCTTCAACGAATTATAGAAGGCGTTCGATCAGGTGCCAAGGCAGAAGCTGTTTGCGGTTCTCAGCGAGTACGGTATCAGTAGGTGATGGCTCGCATCGTTTTTGCATCGGGCAATAGTCAAAAATAGTCACCGACAAACGCTGTCATCTCTTCATTTTCAATAGCTGATTACGGGTCGATATAAAGGGTGTCACCGACTGACAGTAGCGCCATCAATTAACGTAGATGTGGTTCAACAAATAACTGATTCCATCGTCTATGGGAATTTACTTTGCGCAATTATGAGCAGTTATTCAGGACGCAGGGCTGCGGTAAGAATAGATGGCGAAATTAGCTTGTCTTTCGAGGTTAATGAGGGCGTTCGTCAGGGTTGTTGTCTCTCCCCGCTTCTGTTCATAATTTTCATGGACAAAATCATCAAGCGAGCCAACTTGTAGGGAAACGCAATGGCTAGTCAGTTGAGGTCGCATGTGCTCAACAAAAAGGAGCGAAATAGTGAAACAAAGTTAGCTATCTGCAGGTCAAAACGACTCTGTATAGTAGAGAGATTCGTGTGGACTGCGGATTTGTCGTGCATGACCTGGAGGTTAACCTGATATGAGCGTTCTTAGGAATATAGCAAAAGTTAATCGGATGGTACAGAATTACATGATTGCGGATTAACGTGCGTACCTAGTAAAGAATATACCGCACGGCCCCCATGGGCGTGCAATTGTCCCAATTAGTGTGAGCCACCATCGGAGGGTCTACCTATTTACGACAACTGTATCGGCACTGTCGACTTCCTAGGTCGGGATCGAGATACTGTCATCTCTCTACCACCATTTCATCCAACCTGGTTGCCTACTAGGAAGGATGAAGGGCGCAGTAGCCCATATTCAACCGTGAATTGCGGTTTCCTCAATCCATTATGACCCAAGGACCATACACCATATAGGCACATCTACCAGTGCTATGACCGTGCATGGAAATTATGGGGGATCGCAGGATCCTAAACCCCGGGAAGTTTTTGAAAAAAAAACTGGATAACGGGAAATCCTTCGCCCAAGACGAAGGATTTTTTGCATTTCGACCAGGAAATTGTACAATAGGAAATTTTTTTACCATACAGCAATTACCACTGGGAAAAGAAAGCCACCGGGAAGTCGAAAACACCGGGAAGCGGGAAGTCGAAAGCCACCTGTGTATTCAAGTTTTATAATACATAATCGAATGCAATGCATAAGCGACATTCGTTAAGGAATTTGCTTACTAATTTCCTTTCAATAATCATGACCGTTGCCGTTGCACCAGATGCAATGCCCATGGCGACACCATGACCGACTTGATACTTCAACACTTTCCCTTAATGAATGTTTAGATCGTCTAAGTGTTCATTATACAATGTAAGTATCAGTCCCAAGCCATTTCACCAGCTTCACGGTCGTTCACGGGATCTCAATACTTTCCCTCGAACACTCTCCGCCTGACTTTCACTTACCTCAGTGAAACCTTTTCAATCCAAATACACTTTCATTACATCAGAAATCTCAATTTGCGTTACGATTGTCACACGCTCAATGCTCTCCACTCGAATTGAGCATTTCATTCTTTCCCTCAATGAAAATATCGCCCTCACTCAACGCAAATGTTCCCTCAATGAACATAATTCTATAATATCTTCCATCCGGCTTTCCATGCAACATTACTACCCTTAATCACAATTCAGATGAATCCTCCGACTCTTGCCTGCATCGGGGTAGCTTCAACACAACAGCCCAACGTCCTTGACCTGCCCACTTGCTCATTCGATCAATTTGCTCAATTTGCCGCAAACCGACCAAACAACGTTACTGTTGATGCGACCAGTTTCTCCATTGACCAATGTTTTCTGTATGTCTAGTGTGTCTGGTGTATAACTCAACACTTTCACACCCCACACACTAGATGCAGTAGACATTCTGTTGCTTTCTAGAACGATTTGTAAAAGCCAAAATTTAATCATTCAATGTTACCACAGTTTTCGGACAATCCTCATTCTATTGATTCGACCGATTGCTTTTTCGGCCTTCCCAATTTGCTATCGATGTGGCCAATTGCCTTTCCCACATTGCTATCGATTTTGACCAATTGCCTCGGCCTTCCCAATTTGCTATTTGTTTTTGACCAATTGCCTCACGACCTGCCCAAATTGCTACGATTTTGACCAACTGCCTCGGCCTTCCCAATTTGCTATCGATTTTGACCAATTGCCTCACGACCTGTCCAAATTGCTACGATTTTGACCGAATGCTTCACGACCAGAAGCAATGCCCATGGCGAAACCATGACCGCCTTGATACTTTAACAAAAAGCACCGGGAAGTCAAAGCTACCTGAAAGTTAAAGCCACCGGTAAGTGAAATTTTTTAGTCTACAATTTCGCAGGTGCGATTAGAGCGAGAGGAGCCCGAGCTTCCCAAACCTAAAACAAAAAACGAACTTGAATGTTCATATTTTCAAAATGTTTGCCTGCGACGCTACACGGAATCAGCCAATTAATAAAATTCTAACTTATATTGAAACCTACAATTACAATCAAACATTTTCGCCTGCGGCGCGGCGCTTTACTCGTTGGATCGATACTGAAAACCCTAACTGCTAATTAAGGAACACAATTCCAAAAAAATTCTATTGTATGCCCCCCCCCCCTCCCGGTCACCGAGAAATCCTACCAGCGACACCGGGAAATCCTAACAACGACACCGGGAAATCGTTGGCCGATTTTATGTTGCCGGGAAATTTTGACTCGGTTCCAGGGAAGAAAACATTATCTCCATGGCCGGTTGTGGTCAAGTGCCGAAGAACACTTGAGGGCTCCCCAACCCCTTTTTACCGAATTTACCCTCGGTGGGGGTCTTCGCAGTAAGGCTTTTGACCGAACTACATCGGACATCGGTAAAAAACCCCATGGTACCGATGGACCAGCTCAGAAATCCTTGGTGTCGCTACTCACCAGTGGAACGGATTAGCTCAGTAGTTACGTACTGGCTTTCCACCAAGAATACCCGGGTTCAAACCCCGGTGTGGACAAATTCTGTATAGGATTTTTCTTCAACACTTATCATGAAAGCAACGTTCCTAGGCTTACCCAAGCTTCATAAATGGGTAGTTGGGGTAGCAATATCGCAACGATTAGTACACAACGAAGTATGACGTCACCCATATTCGATGCACTGTGTACGAAACAAGCAGGCTCTTATCCAGCTGCTCACTTAGGTATTGCCAGATGTACTAGCGCGCGACAAAATCATAAAAGAAATGATCCTTCAATCGAAGGCGTGGTTCGGAATACACGTTAAGCATGTGGTCCCTAGTGTAGTTAATCCACACTAGCTGGCAGTTACTCAGTGCAACATCCCGGCAGTCGAACCAGACACTTTACAGTGCTGCTCCCGACTAATCAGTGCCATTGGGATTATTATTATTAGTGGACCAATAAGATTAAACAACCAAAGTTCGTTGGCGACCACCTTTATGGTATTTCACCATCTTTTGTTTGCCTGGCACTAGTGAAAGTGTTCAGGATTCGCGACGAAAACGCCAACAGTGGGATTTGAGAAGCAGAGGCCAGTGTAGCTCAGAAATGGTGCTCTGCCTTGCGCGTGCTTCCCTTTGAATCCCAATCTCCTTGGCGGTCTATAGAAGGGCATGGAGGACAATAAGTCACCATCCTAGGTTTGCAGCTTAAAGACCTCACGCCGAAAGGTACTAATGGTCTATAAAGTTAGATGATAATGATCCGTTATGTCCTTACAACATGTAAAAAAATTGGTAAGAGTTAGGGTCGACGCACTACTTGAGGTACAAATAGTGCCTTCTTCCGATCTCCCACCTATTCCTTCTCACATTTTTAAGTAAATTTCAGGAATACAAAATTTGGAAAATCGGTCAAGAGTCATTCGATCCATCGAGATAAACGGATTTTTTTTTTCAAATTTCTCTTATTTAAGATTTCACCAACACTCAGGTCGAAATTCGTCAAGCTAAATGCATAATTCCCGTTCGCTTAGTACGGGTCTACAAAAGGAGGTGTAAGATAGAAATCCCCATATTCTACAATCTATCGACCACAACTAATTACAGACTTATATGCCCCTAGTCTCCAGACTCTGCATAAAGAATACAGCCTCATTATCTTCCAGTTGTATTAATATTTCACGGTGGCTCTTCCCAAGATTATTAAAATAATCCTCGAAATAAACGATGATAAATGGTGTAACAATTTACGGGCAGCAACAGTGTCATAAACAATAACACATAAATAGCGAACATGACAAACATTAAATTATTTAATCGTTTTAAATTCAAACAGTTCCATCATTCGAAAAAGACCGCATTAAATGGTTGCAAGAGTACAAATCTCTTTCTGCTCGACTCAAACTCGAACAAAAGATCTTTTGTCAAGCTTATAACATCCTTATTTAATAATCGTTTCTAGCTAACGTAAACCCGACACAAAAATGATTCGTCATAATTTCGTCTAAAATCTTTATGTGTACAATGCATACATTATAATGTCGCGCAACATAAAAGGGAGGGCAAACTTTTAATCAACATTTTAACGATCCTTATGGTTTTAAAACAATGTTTCTTCTTATCACACGTAACAGCTGTAATCTCTTGAAACCCATTTAATCAGGAAAATTATGCGGAGAAGAGGCGACGAAATTGTGTTTGCTTTAGTTATTTCAGTGGTTTTGTATGTACATATGAATAATAACTTCTGTAATGTATGTACCTTGACTACGTAAGTTTAATGTGCCGAAACTGAGATATGACATTTCTTCAGCCATTTTCAAAATACATGGTGTGAATGTTGTGTTAAAAGATGTTTAGTATGATAAGGCATATGGTGCCGCGGATATTAATGTAAGGATATGTTGATATGTCGAAAATTGGTTGTTCATTGTTCACGTACAGGAAAAGACATGTAGCCAAAAACAACTAAATTATGTTTTTAATAAAGACTTTGAACCTTAAAATCCATTATTTGAAAGTACAAACTTTCTATACCACGTGCCATTTATGACGGGATCTTCTACGAGCACATTTTAACGGCTTAGGTGATGTTCACAAATAAAGTATATCAAAAGGAAGGAGGGGGGGGGGGAGGTGGTGGTGATGAGGAGGTCAAAAACAGAACAGATTTTACAAAAAGACTCGAACTAAATCTGAATTGGGAATTGTTGAAAGGGCAATATTGAAAACCCCGTTCGAACTGCGCTTTCAGATTTGACACGAAAAAAAATTAAGTTTTGCGTGATGTGTGGAGTATGGGTAGCCAGATTTTTGGCGTGCGAAATCTGAAAGCGCAGAAAAATTGTTATTTTAGAATGGCCCGGCATATGTGACGCATTTTTTTAATCAAAAGTGAAAATATTTCAAAAGAAGTTTTTGCGTTCCAAAGCTGTAAGCGTCACCCAAATTGATATCAGTTGTTTTGGAACGCCATAGGGTATGCCGAGAAGAAGGTTTATAGATTCAATTAGAAGTTAGGGGACTTTCACTGAGTGAACAAACCATCTCCTTGGCAGGGGATAGGAGGGTATGGAGGAGGGTGGTCCAAGATCACCCGGTTGTGGCGTAAAGACCCCACAGCGAAAGGTATAGACGGTCTATAAAGTTTGATGATGATGATGTTTTGGATGAAGGGACGAAGACTTGCGTCACGTTTCACTTTTAAAAAGGGTTTTTACTGTGATATCAGTAGTTTTGGAAGAAAAGAGGAAACAAATTTTTAAGAAAAAATTTGCGGCGAAAAAAAATTCAGACGAAAAAAAATTTCCGACGAAAAAAATTTCCGGCGAAAAAAATTCCGGCAAAAAATGTTCCGGCAAAAAAAATTTCTAAATTAATTTCGGGCGACTTTATCAGAAATAGATCAAAATTAGCGTTAATTTAAAAATGTGGCATAGATTCGTCTCTTTTACAGCAGACAAGTTTCTACCCATTCTATATTTTAACAATCTACGACAAAAATTTGGCTGATTGGGACGTTTACGCCTCTTCAGTACACCTTTGTCGCAAGACCATGTGTAAAA
>CM055403.1:179864895-179884777 GCA_029228625.1 Pseudolycoriella hygida | reverse complement strand
AATTTTTGACGAAAAAAATTTCCGACGAAAAAAAATTTTCGGCGAAAAAAAATTTCCGGCGAAAAAAATTTCCGGCGAAAAAATTTTTCTATAATTCATATCTTCGGATCCACTGAACCGATTTCAATGAATGAAAAGATACTTCGCCTTAGAATTTTCCGTAGAATCCAGGAAAAATATTTTCCAGGGGGTATGTCACAAGGGGGGAAATCAAAACTTAGCTGTATATATGGTTTCACAGTCCACGAAAAAAAATGTTCTTAATTTTTTGTTCGTGTGTGGACTTGCATCACGAGCGCATTGCTACCGCGCGCTCATAATGGTCGAAAAAGTTGTAAGAAACTTGGTTCTTTTGGGTGGGCGAAACCATTACAACCAAATCTCCACTTAGGGACTTAGGGACCAAAAACATTTATTTTTATCTTGTGAAGAAAATAAAGAGTCCGTGTCCATCCTAAAGTTTGTCACATGACTCAAATTCTTTTTTATAGAAAAAATTGAATAGAATATTTAGGACTAAGTTAGGGTTTTCTAACACCGTTGCTTCAGACGGGTGCTATTAGTGGAAATAACTGTGGCTAATGTTAATATCTAGTCAAAGGAATATATCTAAACCACTTCAACCAATGCACCTCCCAAGGATGTAATATACTCTGACGAACGGATGTTTGAGTGTTAAAAGAATTTTTTGAAGACAAATTGAAACGACGAGCGAGAACTCCACCCAACATTTCCAGAAATTCGAGCAGAAATAGCTAAAATCAATATCACAATTGCTATATCTGTAAAACGGTTCGTTAAGCGCAATATCAAATCAAATTTTACATTTTATTTAATGGAACGAAACTTTAGATTCATAAGCTTAATGTATATAACATTCTTATATTTATGTCAATCTATTTGGGTGAGAAATTCTATAAATATCATTGAGCATAGCTCGAATTGAAGCTTCCTAGTTAAGGTAATGAATATCACGTAGAAAAAGTGCAAAAATAAACTCGAAAGAAAAAAAAACGATCGTATAATTCATACGCTGCAATAAGTTTGTGAATATTCTAATTTTTGCCATGACGATATGTAGCAAATATTCCAAGAGTTCTCGCTGAATATGTCAACTATTACCAGAACACAAATCGATTTTCTCTTTCTATTCTTCCGTCTATCTCTCTCTTTCTTTAGAAAATGATTGAATTATAAAAAAGTTATTTGTGAATATTATGAATACTAAAAAAGTATTGACATTGTTAGGGAATCAGAATCTAATTTGGTGAAAGGGTAAAGCCTTTTTAACGAAAAACAAATTCAAGAAGTTTTGGTGTATAAAAGGATAAGAGGGCACAAGAAACACGTGTTCAACACCCATGTGTACATAAGCTACTGTTCAGATTAAATATTTGCTTAATAAGATGACAAAATAAGAAATTCCCTCACATGAATTACCTGGAGCATCAACATGGGAACTAGATCCTGAAATTCGATGGGATCTTCGATCTTTTTTTACAATTTGTCGAAAAACAAATTGAGGTTACGTCTAATTGCACTCGAAGCAATCGAAAACCCTATCAAGAGATCCATCCATGAGTCTGTTGGAATCAAAAGTCGATCTATTCCAACTGTAAAAATGACGTTTCAAACGTCAAAATTATGAAACAGGCGAAAAGTTGAGAAAACAGACGAGGAATCTGTGTTACGAAACAGTTATCAAAGAAAAATTGACGATAAAAGGAATACGAAAATCCAGGCGCAATAGCCAGGACTTTGACGTTTAAAACGTCATTTTGACAGTTGGAATAGACTGACGTTTGATCTTAACAGACTCTATTGTCTACTAAATTCTCTAATTCTAGTAGACTGAGTGTGAGTATGAATAGGACAGCTGTAGAAAGGGTCGGATTTTCACATTGCAAAAGGTTGTTCATATTTTATTGAATAGAACATTTTGTTTTATATAAAATCATCATATACTTAAACGATTGCATCACATAGGTTGTATCTTTCAAACGACTGCTATAATATTTGTTGTATCTCTGGAAAATATTTTCGCCAATGAGAAAATCGGAGATTTCATATCAATTTTTTCACTGACTTTTTCCATTATCCAAGATGTATGTTTATCTTTATATACATTTTGTATAAACCGGAGAAACGAGTCAAATTCAATGAGTGTTGTTTGTTCAAGAATGTATCATAGTAATACACTCTAGCACGACTCGGTTGTTATATTTTCTGACTATGAATTTTCCAGCAATTCATCCTATGGGCACTTTTCAAATCTGTGTTCAATACATAAAAACCTTTAAAACATGTTCAACGAAATGTCATTTGGGAGCCTTTGGCTGTATAACATTTGGCATAGAATTTTTTCTAATATATTTGCAAATTTGAATGCTTCATCAGTAATTCATGGTAAATGGATTTTTGTTTCGTTTTTTTTTTTTTGTCAAGAGAAGGCAGATGTAACATGAAGTAATGAGCACATTTAACAAGTAAACACAGAACAATGCAGCAAAAAATGATACGGGATCTGTGAAATGATTTTCCTTAATTGGTGGACCTGTGCGAAGCATTGTCGGTTTGTCGTTTGTGTACCTAAGAGATGTGTAATGATGATGTAGATAATATTTACGATGGAATTTGTTTGAGTGGAAAACCGCTCATTAAAAAAAAATTATTCCTACTATCAAACATATGCAAGGGACCCGTACGCATCTGAATAGATTACGGTAAACAGAATAGATGTTGCAAAAAGACTTGAACGTATCTAAGTAAATAATGCCCTAACTCTTAAGTATATGAAATTACATCCACAAATTGGATTGGAAATTGCCGAAAGGGTAATATGGAAAAACACTCCCGAAGCAACGGCAAAAAATCTCTCCATCTCCATATCCACAAAAAAGCTCGAACTTTGAAAAAAAAATATTAAAAACAATTTTTTTCACACAAAAATTTTTTTTTTTTGTATTAAGGCCGATCTTCGAATCGACCTAGAGCACTTAGGGGAGACCTCTGACCCATACTTCCATGGAAAAAAATGTTCCCTACTTTTTTCTCAAGAACACTGAACAGAATATCCCATCATTAAAGAAATATTCACGAAAAACCACCAATAATTTAATTTCCGTAATTTTCTGATGTATCAAACGGGAGCACCTTATCAAAGAAATCGAAACCTTGGAAGCACATAACAGAAACGGGGATGTTCGTGAATTTTTCTGCTGAACCGTCCCCAATTAATACAACAACCAACTCAAATGCCGGACTCCCCAATGTTATAGTTTTTCTGTTCTTTCAGATTTGACACGAAAAAAAAATTAAGTTTTGCAAGATGTGTGGAGTACGGGTAGCCAAATTTTTGGGGTGCGAAATCTGAAGTGCAGAAAAATTATTACGTTGGGAGGGTCAGGCATTTGTGACGCATTTCTTTAGTCAAAAATGAAAATATTTCAAAAGAATTTTTTGCGTTCCGAAGCTGTAAGCGTCACCCAAATTGATATCATTTGTTTCGGAAGAAGAGACGACGACTTGCGATCGTTTCCCATTTATAAAGGGTTTTTGTTGAGATATCAGTAGCTTTGGAAGAAAATAGAAAAAAAATTTCCTGCGAAAAAAATTTCCGGCAAAAATAAATTTTCAACGAAAAAAAATTTCAGAGAAAAAAAATTTCCGGCGAAAAAAAATATTTCCGGGTAAAAAAATTTCAGGGCGAAAAAAAACTTTTGTCGAAATTGCCCAGCGAAAAAATTTCTGACGAACAATTCTCCGGAAAAAAAAACTGTCCGGCGAAAAAAAAAATTTTCAACGAAAAGAAATTTTTCCAGCGAAAAAAATTTCCGAAAAAAAAAATTTGCCGGGGGGAAAAATTTCTGCTACAAAAAAAAATAAATCTGCTTCCCAAAAAAATTTTCAGGCGAAAAAAGTTTCAGGGCGAAAAAAATTTCCGGCGAAAAAAAATTTTCCGGCAAAAAAAAATTGCGTCGAAAAAATTTTCGGCGAAAACAAAAAATTTCAGAGAAAAAAATTTCCTGGCGAAAAAAATGTTCAGGAAAAAAAAATTCCAGGAGAAAAAAAATTTCTGGCACCAAAAAAATTGGCGCCCCAAATAAAGTTTCAGCGAAAAAAATTTCCGGCGAAAAAAATTTGCGACGAAAAAAAATTTCCGGAAAAATAAAATTGCGTCGAAAAAAAATTTTCAGCGAATGGTAATGGATTTGTAGGTGGCAAAAAGCGCGCGTAAATGCTAGCAACAAGTAATATCTGTGCATTGAACATATTACTGGCATAAAGTACACGGCTTTAGCTACAAATACTGAAAAAATCATTCAATAAAATTTTTTTCTGAAATGGTTTACAAAAGAGGTCCAAATGAGACCTAGTTGCAATCAATTTATAAATTTCTGTGATGAAATTGATGCCAATAAACGAAACTAACTAAACAATCCAAAAAATTCGGAACTCAAATAGATTTTTTGGTGTATGGAAAGTCCGCTTACCTAACTCTGGTGTTTGAGTTGACGTTTAATACCTAAATTGATGAAATTGTGAATGTGAAGTGAGAATCGCACGGGTCTTTCAGATCTTTCTATCTGTTTTCGATTTGAAATTTCTTTAACCTTTAAGTAACATACTTTTACACTTAAGAAAGTTGTAAGCATGCCTCTCGTAAATTGAAAGTAAAGACGGTAAAGACATAAATTCTGTTAAAGTCTTTATGACAGGAACAAAAAGTTAGTTTTGATTTAAATGACTTTTAAAAGAAGATCCAAAAAAGATGTTTTTTTCTTTCAAAAGTCATGTTTAGTGTAAAGACTCAAGACAGTAACATTTTGTGTTGTACATTGTTTCGGATAGTGCAGTTCTTAAAGTGCTGTTTATTTCAAAAGTTTTTATGATCCAGGTCTTGGAACTTTATATAAAATCTAAAACATTTTATGCGATTAGTGAAATGACTTGTTGTGACAAAGACTATTGAAAATAGTATATTACACACGTGGATTATGAAATCGGTGTATCATAGTGACTAGGCATGTTTTAGAAATAAAAGTTGCCTCGAATGTGTAAATTATATAATGTGTAAACGCCAAATATATTGTTTTTGATTTTTGAGAGAAGAGTGTTGAGGGTAAAAGTCAATAACTTCATTTCTTTCAATTTTTGTACTTGAAAGCGTTGTCAGTGCCACCTATTTTGACCAATATTTCTAAATTAATTTTTGACGTAAAGGTTGATTTATTAAGTAGCCATAGCTATCTTATGGGAATGCTCGGGCTGTCCGTCTGTTTGTCTGTGCACGGTTTTTGACAGCTGTCACTACGCCATCTGTCACTCTGAAATATGTCATTCTGACATTGGTTTTGTCACGAAAATTACTCTACCGCTACTTTCCTATCCCATTTCAATGGTTTTTTACCTTTCTAACGATACACCACACGACGAATTTTATTGGAGAAATGAGTTTCATACAACTTTTTTTGTGCAACCGAGGGAATTTTCTTCAGAATTTTTTATTTCGAATTTTCCCAAAAGAAAACTTATCGAAAATCGATCGAATAACACTCATTTGCCCATCAAATTCATCTTGCGGTGTATCGTTAGAAAATAGCCTCTACGAGAAAAATTAATTTGGAAATATTGGTGAAAATAGGTGGCGCTGATGATGCTTTCAAGTACAAAATTTGAAAAAATGAAGTTTTGATTTTTACCACAGACAGTTTTTGTTCAAAAAATTACCAAGACGTTAAGAAGCACTAAGCTTCATTGATTGAAGATCAATCGTAAAAAGACAACGAAACCATCTTTCTGATATGGTTACAATAAGGGAGATGAGAAAAGTTGGTTATTAGATTTTATGAAATTGTGTAAGTTGCGCTCACGATTTTCAGTCCTTGGACTCGAAAATCGCAAATAAAATTCATAACCAACACGTTCCTATCCGATTTCTTAAGTTCGTCTGCTATGCAAACTTTGGTGAATCCATCATTTCATACAAGCTACACACACGGATTACATACAAAGTACACTATATGGTGCAAAAAGGTGTATCAACCCAATTTTATAACACCTATTTGTAAACAAAAAAAAAAGTACAAACAAAAACAAATTATCAAAAATGTATGCTTGCCTCCGATAAGAATTCATAATTCCTATGGAATTTTGTGTAATCAAAAAAAACTTAAACCACAAAAATTGTTGTGCTTATTTTTACACTGAAGAAACGTGTGTATAAATATTTTCCGAGATCTTATCTACGGTAAAGCTTTGTACAGTCGAAAAGCTTTTGTGTATGAGTAAGAGTGGAGAACATATAAAAATGTGTATAATAAAAATGGTTTTTGTTAGGTGTTGTTGCATTTTATGGTTTTTGGTGGCTTTTTAAAGTTTAAAATTTAATTCCTTTGTATTACGAATTTTAGATGATAATTTTTTAGTATTGTAATAAAACTGGAGTAAAGAAACAAGCAACCCAACAAGTAACATGAATAATTTTAATTTGCGCACTTTTACGTTTATTTTCCATGATTTCAGTCATATAGTGCAGCGATCCATAAGAATGCTTACAAAGGTAAGCGATAAGTTAGCATTAAAGCACTTGGACAAATTCTTACGTCTCACAGCATTTTCCATTTTAAATTGGATATTTTTGGATATTCAAATCTGGATTCGGGAGTTGAAGGGTTTCTCGTTTTTTTTTATTCGTCCGTCTGTACGATAACTCAAGTAAATCACAATCGATTTCAAAAATAATTTTCAAAAACAAATTTTATGATTGAATTTGGACATTTCTGGGTTAAGGGCAGTTTAAGCGGTTTCAGAGGCGCCATCTAACAATTTGGCTGTTGGCAGTAAGGTGCTTGTTCAAAATAATTTCTATTTGACGTTTTGATCTAAATTCACCGGAATGAAAATATGACGGAAATGTCAAAGTTCAGAATCCATAATCTTACGTCCGTCACAAGGCACAAGAGAGTTGAGACAGTGAGACTACGTACTTCGAACCTTTGAGACTTTCGCTTTTGACGAGTTCAACCGTACGTAGAGTTAATAGTTATTTGAATCACTAGGACGGAAAGTGAGGATTTTCCATGTAACCTGTAACGCCGATTCTATCTGTTTGTTTTTTTGTAAAAACTCAACATAGTCCCTAAGTTAGAATTTGAAATAACCGGTGAATAGCTTTGGAGACTGGCTGGTGATACGCCGAGTAACGAGATGCCACTCGGATCGTTTAGTTTTGAAATGTCAGTTATTTTAAATGTCAGAATATTGAGCGAAGACGAAAGGTCTTTTCGTTTTTGGATTCCGCAGAGTACAGACGGTTTAGTCTGCATACAGTGAAAGAATTTGTGTTGAAGTACCATATTTTTATTGAATTTGACGAAGCGTGTGTTAGAATTGAGTGTTAAACACAGATCAGGATTTTACCGCCACAATTAAAGCTTTTATTGGTCCAAAGAAACGATAATCATTTTTCTTCTGCATGAGATTCATCATCATTTTGCTAAGTGGAAGAAAGGCATAAGTTGTCGACATTAAATAGTCTCATCACCCAACCTAAAGTCAGGTTTGTGTTAATTTAAGGGGATGTATGTACATATTAGAATAAGTAAATTTAATTCATAATAAGAGTCATTAAGTGATAATAAACAAGTTTGTGAACGTTCTTAAGTTGGAAATCTAGTAGTTTACTATTGAAAATGCCGTTGTAAAGAAATCTGTATGTTACATTGACGAGGTGGAATAACCGTTATAGTGTCTCTGTATTGTAACCGAGAAGCTGATTGCAACATGAGTGTGAATGTGTGCCGAGTCGAAGACGACGCAACACATTCACACGAACTTTACAATCAGTTTCGAGGTATTAAATACAGAGACACATGGAAATTCCGAAGTGTACGTTCTAGTTATTCGAAAAATGTTCCATACAGTATGCACCGAAATGCACAAACACATAATTCATTTGCACATATGTCTCCAATAAATTATATACGCAATTTACCACACATAGCACAACGTCAGGTACAGATGACACGATTTCCGTCTTAGGAATTATTTTTCCGTCCTAGGAATCACTTTTCCGTACTAGGAAGCTACTTATATACATAGATACACACACACACACATTTCAGAGGTCTGCACTTCGTTGCTTTCCGAACCAAAACGATCGATGAAAAGTAGTGCTTTCGGTGCATGTGCATACTGTATGAAAAAACAATTTTTTTCTTGTGTGACGACAACGTCACTATATAATGCATCTCTCTGATTTCAAGCCTCAGAGATTTCCAATATTCTTAAACTTGGTAATTTCACAGAGTTTTTTGAATTCTCAAGTTTTATTAATTTTGCTCTCTTCAAATGTTTTTTAATTTTCCAGAAAAGTTATATGTTTGTTGTGAATGTTACAAGATTGGGTAAGCAATGCAAGTAGCAAGGCTCATTGTATAGTCAACTAGCTAGTAGCGACTAGCGATGCGCCAATCATTAAATACCTTTTGCTACACTTGCATGCGTATATGATACGTGTCCCACGATAGTCGATTTTAGGAAGTTATTCGTGAAGTATGTCCAATGTCCAATTGTCCATTATGTACATAATTACAATTTTTTTTTATTAATTATCCCCTTTTCTTCGTGGCAATCGTTTTATGTTTGCATATTTGGACCCGAACGGAGTACAAGGGTCCTATACGTTTATTCGTTTATTACAAGACATTTTATTGTAACATGGGGTAGATCGAGGCGGGAGTGAGGAGAATGCATTTGATATCGTCTAGAGATGGCGAATCAGCGAAACAAAAATGTTTGTCCGCCTGTCCGTACCATCGTTTTTTTTTCTAAACGGCTGCACCGATCACCCTGAGAGGTACCTATGTCCCATGATTCAAGTTTGAAAATCGGTCAAGTTGTTCCGGAGATATGGTCGAAAAAGTGACGTAAAACATGATTTTTCGAGGGTCGGTGAAACTTTCTCGCAAATATCTCAGCAAGTATACCACGGAAATTTTTCATTTTGGTGTCAAATAAAAGCATTTGATTTCACAAAACTGTAAAAAAGTTTTTGTGGAAATTGGGTCAGTGGTCTAAGCACTCGGATCAATGGAATGGACGAAATTGAGTTTCTTGGCCACATACGAGAGGAGATGGTTTTTAGTCTATATTTGCTCAAGTATGCAATATGGAGGTTTACTATCGAAGGCAAAGTTGTAGAGAATAAAATTTTAGAGAGCACCTGTTTCAGGGTTTTTGGCAAAAATGACTCAATCTTGGAATTCGACCATTTCTAGATTTGGGTGGTGACATTTATCTCTAGAACTATGAAAGTGGTGCTATGACAAATCTCCCAACCGTAATTCGTACACTTTATTGTCGTACAATTTGTTTTCGCACACATTATTTTCGTACACTTCAATTTCGTACACTTCAATTTTGTACACTTCGATTTCGTACACTTTCCCATTTCGTACGCTTCAATGTCACACACTCCAATTTTGTACACTTCCTATTTCGTACATTTCCTATTTTGTACACTTTAATTTCGTACACTTTCCTATTTTGTACACTTTAATTTCGTACACTCCAATTTCGTACACATTAATTTTGTACACTTACTTTTCCTTAGCTTCGTTAGCCAGCCAGCCAGTTTTTGTGACATTTCGTAAAAGGGAAAATCACTCAGTTTCATTAGCGGCCTAGTTTTTGTATCACTTAATAAAAGGAAAAGTTCCCTAGCTTCGTTAGCAACCTAGTTTTTGTGATACAGATAAATAACTAATGACGCATTACGTTAATACACTTCAAACAAGCAGGCGACATTTTTTTAGTTCAGACTCGAAGTAATGTGCTGCACTAACGGAAGTAAAACATGAAACACTATACTCATCGAAAATTCAAAAAACTTCCTCGTGATTTTGTTGGCAGCAGTCGCTGCTGTACCGTAAAACCACCTTACTTTGACCGATTTTCGACTCAGTCACCTTTCAACCTATTTCGTTGATTGGAAGTCCAATTATGGGGCGATATAATAGAAACTAGTCACTAGGCTAACTAAAAAAATCATTATTTAAATGTGGAGCTGCAAAAGCAACCAAAATTTGACAGATCGTTATTTCCCTAACTTTGACCACTAAGGGCGAATTTCAGGACCTGAGTGTCACTATTTTTTGTATATGCAAAGATTATATATTTCAAAAACATAGCCAAGGATTCGATAAGCAAAGAGACCTGTGAGTGTCAGAACAACTGTTACAAACTCTTACTGCATATTAGAACAAACGCTAAACTTCCATAGAGTATCGAGGAATGCTTTGCAATTTTATTGAATTGAAGTCTTAGAATACATTGGAAATCGTTAAAATGGCAACCTAGAAAGTCCTGTGACGCACCGTTCAGGGCACTAAGGATTGGCTTCCATGGATGAATCTTTTCCCCGCACCGCACTCTAAAACATAGCAAACAATTTTTTTTTTGAACTTTGTCGACCTTAGGACCGACCGAGGGCCTAAGCCAAAAAGTTTCACCGTACACCGAACAAATTTTTTCATGCAGATTCGGAGAACGGTAAGTCCCTTCGGCGCGGGCGAAAAAAAGGGGCCCGGGCTGTCATTTTAGGCTGTGGCTGAAAATAAGAAAAAAGAATCCAAATTTCCGAAATTTTCGCCGGCGGCGCTCACAAATACCTCAATTTAGTTTAAAAACTACCGAAAAACTAAAAAATTGTCGCCAATTATTTAAATTCTTACAATCAAAAAATTGCGTCTGCTGCAATCAGGCGTTCTTCGATTTACCTTAAGGACAAGTGAAGGCAGTCCAAAATTTTCGCCTGCGGCGCTTTACATGATAACCTCATCTGAACACCACAATTAAAAAAAATCGCCTGCGGCGCTAAACTCAAACAAAACGTTGCCGGCTTTCGACTTCATTGAATTCCATTTGTTTACCAAAAAGCGCTAAAATATCCGCCCGAAGGTATGGGCTTTTTCAGATTTCTCCTGCAACTTCGATGACTATAAACAATAGACCAATCAAATGGGAGCGATTCAAACACATTCGGACAAAGAGTGCGATTTTCTCCTGTACGGTCGCATTGTTTTTCCATTTTTGTAGATGTACGGGAAGGTGAAATCAATTTACTGCACAGACCAATGATGATTAAAGTAATTTAAAGCAAAAGCATCATAATTTTAGGTATAACTTATGACCTAGAAATCATAGCCTTCAAATAAGCGGTCAAAATTATGTACATGGTCAAAGTTAGGTGGTTTTACTGTAACCAAAGTGTAACGGAGAAAATGGGCTGCAAGAAGACATGAAGTAATATTTACCCGAAAACTGCGAATCGTAAGTAAGAAGACAAAATATTTGAATAATATTTACCGAAAAATTACTTAAAAAGTTCCGTCAAATGCAATTTAATTCAACTTCTAATTAAAATATTACTTTTCCCAGTAAAACCCGTTGAAAACACAAAAGTTTCATATTTTTTCTTTTCAACTAGCGAAGATTATTTTTTGTATGACGACGTTGAAACACATCTACCTCATGTACATACAACATGCAAAATAAATTTTCAGCAGTCGAAAAAGCTATCTTTTAACATAAGAATTTACTTATTCAAAAACTAAACATTTCCTTGAACTTTCCACAGGATACATCTCGTTAGCATATGTTTAGACAGTACCTTGTATTCCAGCGAATATACTTGACTTATGCAACTCACTATATTGCGACTGTAAGACGATTTTAAAATAAATTTGTAGCTGCCATTTTCTTCCGTAGAAGAATATGTTTCAAAGACTATGAATTTACATTTCAATTCGGATTTTAATTAAAATATTTCAATTAAAAGATATTTTCTTTTGGGGTTAATTAAAATCATTTAACTCCATTTGGGCGTTTCAAAGATCAAAAGAAATGGAATGCAAGAAATGACTTTCATTTCGTGGAAAAATATTTCACAAGATGTTATCACTACCTTTTTACACTTCAATATGTTTAGTCTGAATGAAATGGTAAAATTAACACTGGCTTATTGCATGTCAATTGGAATAATTTGGATCAAAATAGCTGCAGGAAAGTAAGTAAATGTCTCCATTGTTGATCAAAGGTTCACTCAAGTTCCGGGAGTAATGTCTCATTTGGATCGAAATTTTTAGACCCGTACGAAGAACAAAGTTCTTCGAAAAGCGGTCTTATGCCGTTTACCACGACGTTTGTAACCACCCCAATTTCGACCGGAGAGTAGGGGGGGGGGGGGAGCATCGATCATGGTTCTTAGATGACGAATCAGCAACAATAAAAATGTCCGTCCGTCAACGCGATGTTTGAAAGATATAGGCATGTCCGACAATTTATAGAAGAAACTTTTTTGGATTTGAGTCCTTGGACTTAGCTAGGGCACTAAAAACGAGTCTCTGCTAGGGCCAAACGTGTTTTTCGTACATAGCTCGAGTAAATCTTTTCCGATTTGCAAAATTGTTTTTTAATCGTCAGGTCTATGAAAGCCCAACAATTAGTGGAACAAACTTTTTTGAGATTAGGATATAGCTAGGGCACTAAAAACGAGTTTCTGCTAGCGCTCAGCATGTTTTTTGTATATAACTCGAGTAAATCTTTTCCGATTTTGAAATTTTTTTTTGTGATCGAAAGGCCTAGGACTGTCTCCCGTTTTTTGGAAGAAAATTTTTTGAATAGAAACCCTTGGACTCAGCCAGGACCCTAAAACTGAGTTTCTACTAGGGCCCAACGTGTTTGCTTACATATGTTGGATAAATGCTAACTGATTTTGTTGATTCTTCTTCTATTTGAGAGGTAACCGAGTACCAAATTATATTCCAAAAAAATTTGAACCCGGCGCCTGTGCTTAGGGCTGAAGTAGGCCTCAGGTCTGTCCTAAGGTCGGCCCTAACAAAAACTTTTTTTTTCCTATGTTGCAATGCAATGCAAATTGAGGTAAACATTTTTGTTTATAGAAGTATGTGTCCGAGGCATATCCTTATGGCCCTTGGCCCTAGGTCGGTCCTTGGGTCTGCCCTAGATAAAAAAAATGGTTTTTCACTATATTGTAGCGAAAATGAAGGGAAATATTTTTGTCTATGTAAGCATTTATCCGAGGCCTCTCCTGAGGACCCTAGGTCAGCCCTAGACGAAAAAATGGTTTTTGGCTATGTTGTAAAAAAATTTAGATGAACATTTTTGTCCATTTGAGGGTCAAAACCCTGAAACAGGTGCTCTCTAAAATTTTATTCTCTACAAGTTCGCCTTTGACAGTAAACCTCCATATTGCATCGTTGAGCAAATATAGACCAAAAACCATCGGTTTTCGTATATAGCCAATGGAAACTCAATTTGGTCCATTCCATTGGTCCCAGTGCCCAGACCACTGACCCGATTTCCACAAACAAAATTTTTCCATTTTTGTGAGATCAAATGCGTTTATTTGACATCAAAATGAACAATTTCCGTGCTATACTTGCTGAGATATTTGCGAGGAAGTTTCACCGACTCTCGAAAAATCATGCTTTTGGTCACTTTTTCGACCATATCTCCGGAACCACTTGACCGATTTTGCTCATCTTAAAACTTGAATTATGGGACAAATGTACCTTTCAGGGAATAGTTATTTGGATTACGAGGAATGAAAGTATAAAAATTCAACCCTGTCCGAGTGTTGCTGCCCACAGTTTGAATTTTTTTTCATGCCACGGGGCCAAAATCGAAGGAAATTTTATAAATTTCTCTCGATTTTGGACCTCTGCATGAAAAATTTTTTGTGCATCTGTTCTGGACGACTGATTTTAGGCACTTTCGCATGTAGACCTCGCTCTGCTCGGTCTACAACACGCGAAATTGCCTAAAATCAGTCGTCCAAAACAGGTACACAAATAACTAATACGTCATCCCTTGTGATTCACGTAATTTTTCATCACGAGAACCGCGGAAATCGTAATTTTTCACTTCCCAAACCCAAGTTTTCAACACAGCGAAATTGCTGATGCAATCATCCTGCTGTTTACATCAGTTACTTTCGGCTCTCTTTTAAGAACCGAAAGTACTTTCGGCCCTCTTTAGAAAACCGAAAATACTTTCGGCCCTCTTTAGAGAACCGAAAATATTTTCGCATCTGTTGGCTTACTGAGGTCTGCATTTTTTCATATTCGGCTCCCATTTGGGAAGTGAAAATTACGATTTTCGTGGTTCGAGTGATGAAAAATGGTAGATTACAGTGGGGGATGCGGAAATAAGTCATTACATGAGCGATTCATTTTGTGAAATAAGCCAAACTCAAGAGGGTGTTTTTAAGTAAAAAGCTTTGAAAACTGTTTTTTGATGAGTGTAGAGTTTGTATCCCGAGCCGAAGGCGAGGTATACAACTACAAGAGTCAAAAAACAGTTTTTCAAGCGAGTTGCCTAAAAATACACGAATGAGTTTGCGAGTGTCACGAAATTATCCAGCATGGATGACTTATTAATCATTCCCCACTGTAAGCTGTTTTACTCGGTATCCCAACCCAAAATGCGTCATTACATGCAGATATACATGTAATGAGAAGTTTCCGGTGGGGGCTAAATGTAATGAATGACATGTAATGAATAATTTCCGTGGGGTGCACGCCTTCGGCTCGGGATACAAACTCTACACTCGACAAAAAGCAGTTTTCAAAGCTTTTTGCTTTAAAAAACCCTCTTGAGTTTGGCTCATTTCACAAAACTAATCCCTCATGTAATGACTTATTTCTGCATCCCCCACTGTAATCTACTATTTCATGTTTGCTGAGAGAACCGAAAGTATTTTCGGCGCTCTTACGAGGGCCTCAAAGTACTTTCGGTTCTCTCAGCAAGCATGAAATAGTTGTGTGTCTGTTTTTGAAGACTGATTTTAGGCAATTTCGCGTGTTGTAGACCCAATACATCACGCGAAAACGAGTAGGCCTAGTGATGTAAATGACTATAGGATGAACGGTGCAGCCGTTTAAAAGAAAAAAACCATGGGTGGGACAAACGGACATTTTTTTCGCTGATTCGTCACCTCTAGCCGATATTAAATGCCTCCTCCTCACTCCTACCTCGATCTACCCCATGTTACAATAAAATGTCTTGTAGTAAACGTATAGAACCTTTGTACTTCGTACGGGTCCAAACATTTGTCCCTCGAAAGACTGAGGTGAAGTAGAAAGATGAGCAGAATCAGTCAATTCGTTCCGTCCATTTCAGATTCTCTACATGAGTACAACAAGAACTGTAGAGTGGAACTAAAGATATGGTTATGGAAAGCATCGCTGCTCGGACTGACACGATCGGTACGGTATCATGGGTATGGTCGAGAGAAGTAGTAAACAAAGGTTTATACAAAATCAAATCAAAACAATTAAATTATGTTTGATTGAGTGCAGTTTTGAATAAACATGGAAGTGCAACATACACACAAATTGCATTTGTAAATTCGACTATTGCAATGCTCTTCCTTCATGCGAATGAAGGTGTGTTGTATAAGAAGAATGTACGAAGCTAATTAAGTTTACCTTTTAAAGAATAAAGACTGCTTTCGAAGAAAACGGAGAGTTCTTTTATTTGGTAAAGAGTATGTTTTAAGAAAAACGGAAAAAGGACGACGAGACGAAGATTATATCTGTTTGAACGTTACAACCAGACTCGAACTGGCCATATGGGCTGATCCAGCTAGTTGCTTTTAAACCGTGGTCGATTTAAACCAATCGGCGTTCGATTAATACCAACCGCCGGTCTATTAAAACCAACTGGTGGTCGGTTAAAACCAACCGGCGGTTGATTAAAATCAACCGGCGCGGCGGTCGATTAAAATCAGCCGGCGGTTGATTAAAATCAACCGGCGCGCCGGTTGATTTTAATCGACCGCCGGTTGGTTTTAACCGACCACCAGTTGGTTTTAATAGACCGGCGGTTGGAAATCAACCGGCGCGGCGGTCGATTGAAACCAACCGGCGGTCGATTGAAACCAACCGGCGGTCGATTGAAACCAACTAGCTGTCGATTGAAACCAACCGGCAGTCGATTGAAACCAACCGGAGTCGATTGAAACCAACCGTTGGTCGGATTAAACCAACCGTCGGTTTAAAACCAACTGGCGGCGGTCGGTTTAAAACCAACTGACGGCGGTCGGTTTAAAACCAACTGGCGGCGGGCGGGCGGTTTAAAACCAACTGGCGGCGGGCGGTCGGTTTAAAACCAACTGGCGGCGGTCGGTTTAAAACCAACTGGCGGCGGTCGGTTTAAAACCAACTGGCGGCGGTCGGTTTAAAACCAACTGGCGGCGGTCGGTTTAAAACCAACTGGCGGCGGTCGGTTTAAAACTAACTGGCGGCGGTCGGTTTAAAACCAACCGGCGCGGCGGCGCGCCGTTTGATTTAATCGACTGCCGGTTGGCTTTAATCGACCGCCAGTTGGTTTGATCGACCGCCAGTTGGATAGGGCAGTCATCGAAAGAACTGCAGCGTCATTTGATTGTATATTTTACTTACTGCCATAATAAAGCTTTTGTTACATACAGAAACGCTCTTGTCTTTATATAGTTATTTTTATTTACTTGTCTGCTTGGACATTGTTTGTTCCTGGGTACATAAGCCGACGACGAATACTGTAATTCTTCGAGTCTCAACAAATAGCTTCCAAGCAAACAAGCACCACGTAACTCTACATGCCGATGCAATCTGGGCACAATTATCACGAAAACTATAACACGATAACGACACCCTTGCATGTAAAAAAATTCTTATATTGGCGCTCCTCAGTCGGCTCGCCCGGTGCACCCTTTGGTCACCAGTCCGGGCCTGGTTACAACCCCAGAGCGCTCGTGCACCCATAAATTTATTTTTGGTATGTTGTTAAAGACGTTTCGGGGAACGGGAACGATTTGGGACAGAACTTTGGGTGCTAGAGCTCACTAGAGAGGTTGTTCAAGGTCTATCCAGAAAGTGAAATTCTTCTGACTTCAAAATAGGACTTCTTTCGGAAAGCTTCAAGATTTATTGTTTTTAAAAAAAAATTCAGTTGTAGATGATAAACCAAATCTCTCACAAAATGGATACGAATTGACATAGTTTTAAAACTTTTTTAACAGGGAACTCGTAATGTATGGAATTAACAGCTGCAGTTTTGAATCGCGCCAAAGTAACAGAAAATTAACAATCCACTACTCATTGACATCTTATTTCCTTGATTTATGGTGCATTACAGACCATTTACAACACCAACTGAAGTACCGTCACATAAAACAATTGATTTTGTTTAAAGTAAATTTAAACTCTTCTCGTTTGTAACACAGCCATTTTTGTAATTTATTACAGATGATTCTCAGGTCCTGTTTAATTTTTGCTTTAACACTCATTTAGACGAACTTTGGTACAGTTGAATTAAAAGTGCCATTAATTTCTTAGCTACATGTCTCGTATCTTAGCAATGAGGCCAGTGAGACTGTATGGTGTGTGCAGTTTTATTCTATCTGCTTTAATATACATGATACATATTGTATGATGTCATGGAATAAAAATGTGAACACTCGGAACATTTTAAATTGCTGCAATTGAAATTGTGCTTTATTCTCTCGCCTTCTGCCAACTGCAAATGAATTTAGGACTTTCACAATTGCACTCAAATTCTTTCTTCATTTTTTTCGTGTCGTCTTCTTATGTTTTTTTTCCTTTTTATTTCTCTTTGCAGTTGAAGCTATTCATAGCACAAAAAAGTCCTTAGCTTTGGTATGTGTGCTAAGTGCACATAATTTCTTCAAAATACTGGAACTATGCCCGATAAATGAATATGCAAAGCTAAAGATGTCTTAAATTGTAGCTGTAAAAAAATAGTCTGAATGGTTGTGTTCACTCAGTGAAATTTTAGTTTTTTTTTCATGTAACTTACTGAACTAGGAGTTTTTGGACACGCCCGAATTCAGGCTCATACGATGTTTTTTTTTTAATTTTTTACAATAATCATATATTTTGAAAGAATCAGATTTTTTGAGGATTTACAATGATTTTTTGAGGATTTACAATGATTTTTTGAGGATTTACAATGATTTTTTGAGGATTTACAATGATTTTTTGAGGATTTACAATGATTTTTTGAGGATTTACAATGATTTTTTGAGGATTTACAATGATTTTTTGAGGATTTACAATGATTTTTCAATGATTTACAATGATTTTTTAAGGATTTTCTGATAATTCTCAAGCAATTTTTGAGTGATTTCAAGGATTTTCACCGTTTTTGAAGGATTTTTACTGATTTTCTTTCGATTAGGAAAGACTTTTTTATTTTTATGCATTTTCTGAGAATTCTAACTCTTTTCTCGGGATTTATTTGTCCCTTTCTGAATGTCGTAATTTCTTTTGGAACGTGCTTCTTCTTACTCATAGAGGTTAGATTCCCAGATGAATTAAGCGACAAAGGTGAAGAAAAGCGGAGGTACGGAAGTTGTCACTTCTCGTTACACAATCATCCGGACTACAAAACTTGCAAATGTATTTGGCACGAATTTTTGCATATAAATTGTTCGATGCATGTATTTTCAGTAATATAAAATGGGAGTTGGGTTCACGCATTCCTTTCTCAATTTTATATTAACGGAAAAGTTTGAAAGAAAAGTCATGAATTAAGTTCGTCTTTTTAAGCAATCTCCATCCAATTTATAATTATTTATGGAATGAAATGGTTCCATTCCATTCTATTCGAATTCTTGAAAATTCATAATGAATGTTAATATTTAAAGATCTACAATAATTTGCAAATTAATTTAATTTAATTTGTTTGCTGTACGATAGTAAAATGGGAAAATTTTCGTACAAATTTTCCTTCAAAGTTTTTCAGTTTTCTTTAATTTATTTGTGCGGACATTAAAGTTATTTTCGTCGGGATTTTCGTCTAATTTAAGATAATTGTTTCGGGTAGAAGTATCAACAGATTTATTTATTAAAAATTCAATTTGAATGAATCGAGATTCTAACTCAGGTTCTGAAATTAATGTGATGAGATGATTATTCGTTTAGAAAACTTCGGTAATTGAAATTTAATTTATTAATCGCTCATCAAATGGAGTTAGATACAAAAACTGAATCGATCGAAATTCTAATAAAAGAAATATGTTGCGACGTGACGCAAATCCAATTCCAGCTAAAAACTATAAGAACAGTACATTCTATTGGACCCTGCGAAAGTAAGTCATTACATGAGGACATAATTTTGTGATAAGAGCCAAACTTACAAGCTTTGAACACGTTATTTTGACGAGTGAGTTTGCGAGTTCTTAAAATTGTGTCCGTTGAAAGGACCCTCTGGTCTCATAAAGGAAGAGTGCAAGTGATCGAGAAAAAGCTCTCCCAGGTACAAGGACTGGCAAGTCTGAGTATCAATGGAGTGATGCCGTCGACTTCAACAGGGCGTTGGACATGATTTTGTCTTTGGCCCCTATCGATTTGTTTGGGTGAAGAGAAGCCACGTCGAAAGTGGCGAGACTGTTAGGTAAGGTCATCGGATAGCATCAGGCAGAAAAATGGGACACCCCGATATCTTAGCGGACCTGAAGAATCGTTTTGGGGAAGAAGAGATGCCGAGTGAAGATTTGACTGAGATTTTGAAGTATTTCTGCCGAGCAGAATTTTGTTTTAAAATAAGCGCTGTAATTTTTTCAGAAATTAAAACTTTGAACACAAGATTCCATTCAAACAAACTTTTGCGTATTATCAGCGATGGCGTCACCTCAAGCGATATCATTAATTTTGGAAGCGGACTGCGTCACACATTTCCTTTAAAGAGGTTTTTGTTGTGATATCAAACCAATTTTGGAGAAAAAAATTTACGGCAAAAAAAATTTTTACCGAAAAAAAATTTTCCGCGAAAAAAATTTCTCGCTAAAAAA
>CM055403.1:179818850-179864056 GCA_029228625.1 Pseudolycoriella hygida | reverse complement strand
TCGCCGAAAATTTTTTTTCGTCAGAAATTTTGTTTTGCCGAAAATTTTGCTCGCCAGAAATTTTCTTCCGACAGAATTTTTTTTCGCCAAAAATTTTCTGACGAAAAAAAAATTTTGGCGAAAGAAAAGATAGATAGAAACCGACAGATCAGAAAAAAAAATTTCATAATAATGAGAACAATAGAAAAATCAAAGGCCCATAGAAAAATGTCATTTTCAAATCTCGATATCTCAGGTAATTTACAACCAATTTTGATGAGTGGCTCGTTGGAAAGCTGCTGCGACGTAGTTTTTTATTGTAAAAATAATTTGGAGGAAGCGGGGGGCGAGGGGAAAAAATCAAAAGTTCGCTTGTATATGGGTCCTTGTCCCAAAGTTTTTTTATGGCGTTTTTTAAGTTTGTGGACTTCTTTTTTGAGGCGTGGAGACTGCATCACGCCCTCCGCTACGGCTCCGGACATGAAAAAATGTTTTTTCGTAAAATAATTCATTCACCTAGTCCTCTAGAACTGTGATATCAGAAGGAAAAAGGTTTTCAAAATAATTTGTTCACTGAGCTCTTCAAAAAATCGATAATTTGATATTGGAACTCTAGAAGTTCTAGGAGCGTAAAAAATAACACGAGGCGAAATCTACAATTAAGAAGGGAGGTAGCGCCCTTTCATAACCCGGTCGACTAATAAAAAATTTTTTAGTTTTTCGCGTCTGATTCCTTGGGATTCTTTGGGTGGAAAGAAAGCTACGGTTTTTTGCGAAGGGCTGTTAATCTAGTTGTACCATTTTGATACCGTACTGTAGGTGGAAGGAAAATCAAACTCAAAAAGATTTGAAAATCTTTAATGTCATGAAAACAATTTAAAATGTCCATTTGGTATTTTAAACAATTTTGTAACATACAATGTAACATACATTTATAATGAATGCGATAATTGGAATTTCATATTATAAAATCTGGAAAACATTTTCGAGGCATGCCGTGAAAATGTTTCTATCAGAATATAATTCTGCATCAATTAAAAACAAAAATTAAAATTCTTGCTAATCTAATTCGGATGAGTCGAAAGCTCATGTATTTCGAAATACAATTCCAGATGATTTATGCGAAAACAAAGTCTATCAGAAAATGCCAATTATCACATTCATTACAAATAAATGTATGTAACATTGTATGCTGCAAAGCAGTTTGAACACCCACACAAAATGGACATTTTAAATAGTTGTAATGCTGCAAATGAATGTATTACGCTAGTAAAGCGGGATGAAAGCGAATATTTTCTATTAAAAATGTCTATATGTTCGTTCATCATTAGGCTTACCCAACTAAAACGAGTATTATGATAGTTGCGATGTTATCCTTTGAAGCATGTAAACATTCGTATACGTTTATCAAACTACTTTAAATTGTTTATGTAGATAAGATACCATTTTCCATGTAGAACACTTTCGGATTATTGGATTTATTTCAACGATCTACATAACAAAGCAAAATCCGTGCATCGGGGATTTATGAGAAATTTTTCTTTTTTTATGATCGCATTGTTCATTTGTTGTCATTGAAACTCGTTATCATCACCACATGTGGATCGTTAAGTACATTTTGGTGTGGAGTCCTTTTTGATGAATCCATGCCAACTCGAGAGGATTACGACTTTTTTGATTAACCAGATTACCAGGGATTAACCAGTAATCAACAGTGATACACCAGGGTTCAGAGGGCCTAAACTTAACTAGTCATCAAGTCAAGTTAATCCCGGTTAATCTCGGAAAATCATTAGTTTACTTAGTGATGATTAACCGTTTAATCAAAGTCATTTCCCCCTCGTGCCAACGCATCACCTATCAAAGCTATGGTTATAGGATTCTAAATTCGAAATCCATTCAGAATACCCATAGCCGAATACTCAAGACATCCTCTAGCACCCTAAATGTTCACTTATAGGGGCCGTCACTAAAGTCACACAAAATATGATTCATCGAAATCGCAGTTACGATTATTATACGTCACATTAATTTCAATGCGGCACTACGCTGCTTACTCAACATATTCTACTGTCAACATAGAGGGCAGCAGCAGCTTGGTGCCTAGTTGAAATTTATATGACGTATAACATTCCTTACTGCCGCTACAATGACTTTAACAAACTTTCGGCACCAGGCTGCCTTACCAGGTGCTGTAACCCACCTCCGTTTAGTTTTTGAAAATTTGTGAAACCCCTACACTAGAATAAGATTTTAGATATTTTGAATTAACCCGGTGAATAGTTTTGAAGACATTTAGCTGATAAACCGAGCTAGTAGATGCCACAAATTATGTAATGACAGTTGAAACGGTTTAGGCTCACGAGAATGTCGAGCGAAGGTGAAAGGTTCATTTCACTTTTGACTGCCGCAGTAAGTCGGCAGTATGAAATTATTTTGTGAAGAACCGTAATTTAGTGAAATTAGACCGAGTGTCAAACAGTAATTTTGATAAAGCTGATGTAGTATCGTGAAGTGTTTTGTTAAAGTTTGTGAATAACAAGGTGAGCATTTGTTTTAGAGTTAGACACCGGTCGGAGTCTCAACACCATAATAACAGCTTTTAGGTTACACTTTCATTTTGGTTAAGACATTGGACATTGATTTGTAAGAACTGTGCTTTTGGACATAATTTTGACGTGGTTATCAGTGCATGCTACATATAGTCTCATTACCCAATTAGATTAAGAAATAAGTAACATAGTTTGTGAAGTGCTCAATAAAGGCTATAATAAGAAATTTTGACGAAATTTGATTACTAAATTGTATTAAAAAAGTGAAGTTCTATTTAGAGAGTTAAATGATTTATTTAGTAACAGTACAGTGCCGAGTACATTTACATGAATTTTTTTGGCAGCCCGGAATCGACCAGAGAGTCCTGATCTTAAGGTTGTGTCACTCTAGTGAAGCCCTCAACGCAACCTGGTATGAAAATGTGATTTGAGTGAAAGTTGCAGCCGAAAGCGATTAGTTTTTCGCATAATACTTTTCAACTTGACAACAGGCTGCGTATTTTGTGAACTTGAGCCGTACAAAAACAGTAGCCTGGAGTCGAAACTTTGAGTATACCACGGCGACGGTGAGTTGCGGGAAACGTGCACTTTTTTCACATGTTTTCAAATGATAACATTCACACAACGAGCGGAAATTCTGAAGAAAAATTCGATGACGAATATATGCAAATGTGAAATTATCATGTGACGCAGTCCCCACACCCAAAAAAAACGTTTACGAACCCATAAAACTCCATACAAAAACCTTTGGGACAAGGAGCCATATATAGGCGAACTTTTGGGTTTTTTCCTCTCGTCCCCTCCCCCTCCAAATTATTTTTACAAAAAACTACGTCGCAGCAGCTTTCCAACGAGCCCAGACAAAATCGGTTGAAAATTGGCTGAGATATCGATGTTTGAAAATGACATTTTTCTATGGCCAATGGATTTTTCTATTATTTTCATCATTATGAAAACTTTTTTCTGATCTGTCGGTTTCTATGTTCTATCTATCTATTAATAATTTTCGATCTCGAGAACTAGACGGCCGATCTTCCTGAAATTTTCAGGGAACGTCAGTCTCGGCCCCAAATGAAAAATTCATATGCCACTTTTCCGGGAAAATTCTGGAAAAGCCGTGGCTTGTGGAAAAGTGGTCAATTGTGAGGGTTTTTTAAATAATGCTCGGAGTTTTCGAATTTTATCTCCGGAATGACACTACTTAGAGAGATGGTTTCTTCTAGAAAGTTATAGAGTTTCATTAGGAGAATTTTTTGGTATCATTAGAAAATTGCTGTCATAACGGCGCCATCTTGGATTTTCGTTTATGCTTTTTCGGTTTTCGAATTTTAGCTCCGGAATGACACTACTTAGAGAGATGGTCTCTTCTAGAAAGATATATATTGGTCAGGAGAATTTTGTAGCACTTTAAGAAAATGGCTGCCAACTGTCAAAGTGACATCATCTTGGATTTTTTGCTAAATTCTGAATTGGTTTTTTCAGGAAAGTTATATGAATCAGTGAAAAGAATTTTTGACACGAAGTGTTCCGAAGGTAGCCGAAGGTGACACGAAGTGTTCCGAAGGTAGCCTAAGATGACACAAGGTGTTTCGATGGTAGTCGAAGGTGAACGAAGTGTTCCGAAGGTAACACGAAGTGTTCCCAAGGTAGCCGAAGGTGACACAAAGTGTTACGATGGTAGCGGAAGGTGTTGGAGAACAATTTTTTCAGGAGAAAAATTTTTTTGGAGAAAGTTTTTTTTTGAGAAAAATTTATTTTGAAGAAAAGTTTTGTTGGGAAAAAATTTTTTCGGAGAAAGAGAAGGCAAGATATTTTTGGAGAAATACTTCTTCTGCAAAATTTTTTTTTTTGAAGAAAAATTTTTTTTGGAGAAAACTTTTTTTTTGAGAAAAAATTTTTTTGAAATACATTTTTTTGGAGAAATTTTTTTCGAAGAAATTTTTTTTTGAAGAAAAATTTTTCGTTGGACTAAAAATTTTTTTCTGAGAAACTTTTTGTTGGAGAAAAAACATTTTTGGAGAACAGAAATTTTATTTGTAAGAAGACAACTTTTTTTGGAGAAGAAATTTCGACAATTTTTTTGCAGAAACTTTTTTTTGGAGAAAAATTTTTTTGGAGAAAAACTTTTTTAGAAAATTTTTTTTCGAGACAATTTTTTTTCGAAGAACATTTTTTTTTCGAAGACAATTTTTTTTCGAAGACATTTTTTCGGAGAGGAGAAAATTTTTTTCGAAGACAATTTTTTTTCGCAGAAATTTTTTTTCGAAGAAAACTTTTTTTCTGAGAAGAATTTTTTCGAAGAATTTTTTTTCTAAGAAAATTTAGATATCACAACAAAAACCTCTTAAAAGGTAGATTACGCAGTCCGTAAGTCCGCTTCCAAAATTAATAATATCGCTTGCGGTGACGGTATCGCTATCACAAATAATACGCAGAAGTTTGTTTGAATGGAATCTTGTGTTCAAACTTTTAATTTCCTGAAAAAATTACAGCCCTTTTTTTCAAACAAAAATATGTTGTATTAAAAAATTGCGTCACAAATGCCGGACCCATCAGCGGAACAATTTTTCAACACTTTCAGTTTTTACACGTAAAAATTTAAATTTACCTTAAACAACGCAATAAGAAACAAAAGTCAACTATTGTTTAGGATCATTGTAAAATTTTCCAAGTAAGAGCTTTTGATTACAAATTACGAATTTTTCTTCAGAATCTCTTCTCATTGTGTGAATGTTACCATTTACAAACATGTGAAAAAATCTCACGCTTCCCGCAACTCCCTGAGAGTAACGATTGAATTTCTAGTTGTTACGCCTTTCCTCGACTTCTCTAACTGACCTGCCATCCGTGGCAATAATGACTCCTTTAAATTCAGATATTTCAGGTACAAATTACCTCCTCCCTGCGCCGTAAATAGGTATCGTAACATTATTTATGGTGCGAATCATTTTCACATCAAAAACTAGAACTTGGAGAAAATGGAGTCAATGAAATATTAGTGGCCGCATGGGTGAAAAAGAGAGGCGCGCTGATTTAAAGTTATCATAAGTCATTCATTCCAAAAAAAGCTACTAGAAAAACTATCGTAATTTTTTGTATTCTTTTTATTTCATTTGAAAAAAAAAATCACAATTTTACTGCGCTATAACAAAGGAATGTTTTACATTAAATTCGAAAGAAACTCGAGATTTTATGAATACTTCAACTTTTCAAGCATCTACAATCCAGCGTATACATTACCGACTTTATATGAAGTTCATAGCTATAATCTACATATTCCAACATTCATATAAACGTACAATTAAACTACAATGTTTTCAATGTTGGAAAATTGTCGTCTCCACAACATCCGTATACACTTCATGGATGCCACATACAAAATGAATATTCGCTGATTCACGATTATATAAAGGAATGAAATTTTGTGTAAAACCGTATAAAATGATGCAAAATATTTAAATAGTGCACCGTAAAATAAATGATGTATTCCATTTTACAATGCAAATGGGGTTCGATTATTTATCAGAGTTGTTGAAACTGGGAAAAAATTAACAGTTTCGTCATTCCAGGAAAATGGATAAATTTCCGTTGAAACAAAAGCAAGTCTTTTTGAGCTCAAAGTACAAAGTGGTAAGTTGATAGTCGAAAATATTATTTATTTTGTTTTTTAAATGAGAAAGGCGGAGTTTTTCTCTTTACTTCATTACAAAATAACATTGGAAAAGAGTGCAGTCGACAGAAACGTTCTTCTACTGAAGTCATCCATGACTCTTTCTGTTCCATGACTCGAGTACGAATTTCGTTATGCGTTAAGAAATGTTATTTCATCCTTAGAAATACGAGCGATAAAACGACGAGGCGCGAGGGCTCGATCAAATTTCAAAGGAAAAAACTTCAAAGGATAGATTGAGGTTGAAATCCCCAAAAAATGGTTAGATTTATTTCTTCTTAAGTTGCCCAAGCAGCAAGTGCTTATACAAATGCTTTAATGCAAACTTTAAAATCTTTCTCAGCCTTTCAAGCCGTTTAAACTTATTATGTTGTTCACTGAACCCACCCGAATAAGTATGAAAGTTTAAAAAAGCTTTCAAAATGTTTAAATGATTTGAGTGTTGAGTGTAGCGCCCAACAAAGTGCTCTGTGAATCAGCTGATATATTCAGCTTGATGAAAAGCTGCACAAATTGGGAGATTCCTTAATTGTATCAAAATTTCATTTACATACTCGTATATACTCGTGTTTTCATTTAAAATGTTAAATTGCAGTATTTTGTGACTGCAACGAATGGCATCAACGCAGAACCGTAATAAATCGTCTGGGTCTTCACATATTAGGTGGTTTTCGTAGACATTTCTGTTTCCATTCTAAACAGAAGGAAATAATGTATTTTTTAACACTCAGAGCTATAATATGCATATTATAGCCCTCAAACTGAAGTTTGAGGCTCTCGTGTTATAAAATATCGTATAACACACGGGTTGTGATATGAGATCTCGTATTTAGGAGGGTTAAAGAACCCTGACGCCCTCCGATCTTCAACCCCTCCCAGATACGATATCTCAAATTACAGTTCTTGTGTTGTAATATACTATTCATTTATATATTCCAATGACTTAAAATATTCTATACAATCGCCATAATTTACAATAATCACCTTCTACAATCTACAATAATTTCCATTCACTTCACTACATGGTTACTGTTTCCATTGTTTTAATTCCAAGCTATCTCTATTCCGTAAATTGTTTATACATCCACTTTCCAGTCCTCTAGCCATTTGTTTGCTTCGATCGTTTTCTCATTTAATTCACTGGTGTCTAATGTAAAGTGATGAATGCTGCTCTGACTTATGATATGATCCATAGTTTGGAGTTGACCGCACTGATATAATGGTGAGTCAGCGAATTTCCATCTGTGCATTAGGAACTTGCAACACCTTTGTCCTGTTCGGAAACGATTTAGCCTCATATACAGCTTTCTTGGAAGATCGTAGAACATCACCTCCTTTGTTGGGTCAACTATTAGTTGTTTATTTGTGACATCTGCTTCCTGCCACCGTTCCTTCCATCTTGTTTTCAGATCGGGTAAATCGTTTCTTTCGCGATAAAAGAGCCAGAAGGGGTGTCTTGACTTCAGCCTGATCGTAATGGGAGCGCATTCTATGTCCTTGAAAATCGGCAATTCCGTGTCCAATTCTATTTTGGTGCACTCTTTGAGAGCTGCTTCCTGTCTTTGGATGTGGGGAGGTGCAATGTTGTTCAACACATATAGCCACTCCACTTCCGTAGGATCAACTGCGCCACATACAATTCGAAGCGCGTTGTTTACCTATGTGTCCACTTTCTTTTTACGTGGGCACCGTGCATCCATACTGGGGAACAGTAGTTGGCTGCTGACATGACCATAGCCTGGGTTGTGATCCTCAGAGTTTTAGCTGAACATCCCCATGTGGACCCTGCCAACTTTTGTATGATGTTGACACGTGTTTTCAATTTAGTCTTGAGACGTTCGCAGTTTGTCCGTTGGGTGAGACTTCGGTCTAACGGGTTGCCCAGGTACACAGGATTTACTTTGTGTTCTACTTCTTCCCCGTTTATTTTAAGCTCAAGCTTTCGATTTGCCTGTCGATTGTTCAGGTGGAAGAGACAGTGCACTGTTTTCACGACATTCGGTTTTAGCCTCCATTCTTTGTAGTATTGTGCCATTAATTCCAAGTCATCATTTAAAGTTGGCTGCAGTTGAAGGACTTCGATTGGCAAGCCAGTGCGTTGTCGTCTGCGTATACGAATTTTCGTGACTGTGTTGCTGGTAAGTCTATGGTGTAGACACAATATAAAAAGCCTGCTAGGACTGACCCTTGCGGAAGCCCATTGTTTAGCACCCGCTTGCGGCTCGTCTTTCCGTTAAGCTCGACTTGGAAGCTGCGGTCACTTAACATATGTTGATCACCACCGCCAGCGTTTTCCGGCACGGTACGATTTTGCTGAGTTTGAATAATAGGCCTCGCTTGCATGCGGTGTCGTATGCTGCAGACACGTCGAAAAACACCGCTGCAGTTTTCAACTCTCGTTGGAAGCCTAGCTCGATGTAGCTCGTAAGTGCCAGGACCTGGTCGCAGCAGTTTCGGCTTTTTCTGTATGCTGCTTGCTGCTTTGGAATTTCTACGTCTTTGACTTCTTTGTCCTCATAAGCATGACCCTCTTGAACAGTTTAGAACAGTATAGAACAAGATCTTCGCACGCTCGGAATAAGAAACTGGCAATACGCTGCGCACGACAGGCAGCGTTGGATCGGAATTCTCCAGCAGGCCAAGGCCCATGAGGGGCTGTAGCGCCGAAAAGGTAAAGTAAGTATAGTCGAGTTTCATACAAATGGGGAGGTATATAATAGGCATATTATGGTCGACTCGACTATAATTTAATTCATAGTCCAACTGTAATATCATGACGTCAAATCTCAATGAAAATTTAAAAAAAGCCACGAGTCGAATTGCTACTTATATGCCCAAATGATATAGACTATCGTATTATAGGGTCGGTAGGTGAATATTCCTCGGGGCAGACCACCATCACCTCGGTGCCCCCTTGGTTAGTAATATACTATTATCACAGTCGCCTGGTGATTTCCTTTGAAAATTAATGCCCTAGAAGGATATTTTAAAAACGTTATTCTCATACGTCTAACGAAATTTTCATTCCCCTTTGTCTGTTGTCTCATTTTCGTTCTTGCGATAAAATAGCGTATCATCGTATAAGGTCAAGCTTCGACGTTTCCCCTTGTATGATGATAAGCCGCATGATGAGTGTCATAATACACATCGTGTGCATCGGTTGCATAAATAACTATAATGTAAGCACAATGTATCAAAATGAGAGAAAATTTCAGAAAACGTTTTTTTAATATTCCCAGAAATTTTGAGAACATAAAACATCATTTCGGCGAACAGTTTTTACGGTTGACGTGGAACTACCCAGAAGAATATTAATTTGTATTACTTTTTACTTTATTTGAACGTGGCTGTGATATTTTTCAGTGAAGCATAAACGTTTTTACGTACATCGTAATTACATTAAAACCGCCCTTTGGCACATACTATATGCTGACAGTGACAAAACATAAATAAAGTTTTATTCAAATTGCAATTTCGTATGAATGCATGGAGCATAAGCTTATTGCGAATGAATGAATTTCAATCTGCAAATTTATTAGTCTTCATCGTCTGTCGTTACAGTCACTTTTCAATTTAACGCGAATGAATTTTTTTATAACTTCAATGCATGCACACGTGATCAGGTAGCGTGGATCGAAAATTTATTAGATTCACGTGGGCACACCTCTTTCATATAAAACAAATCAGATTTGTTAACGAACTTGGTGCTGCGCGAATTCTAAAAGGCTACGTGGAGTGAGGGTTCATATGGCTATGGTACGAAGCTACAGGCACGGAAAAGTGAAAAGCGACACATTTTTGTTTTTGTGATCTATTAAGTAGTGATGGCTACTTTATGTTTTCAGCCTTCTTGTCTGTCCGTCCGTTTGTGCACTTTTCACCGGGGAATCACTGATGATCATCTGTTATTCCCCTGTGAATCATCGGTGATTTTTCGGTGATTCATCTTTGATTCCCCGATGAATCATCACCAATGAATCACCGATGATTTACACCCATTTCAAAATAAATATGAACATTACGAACATTTCAACATATTCATCAAAATTTGGTCCCACACTTTGCATTAATGTGTTTTTATCCGGTTGTTTTACTTTAAGGCGTGCGCGAATAAGTATTAACTCTAAATAGCACTATAGATACTATACGTGTTCAACTTTGTGAAACGTGTGGAATCTACATTCTTTCAAAATTCGAAAAAGTTCATAAATATTCTGATGCAAGTTTAGGTCCAAAGCTAACTTCTTTGACTACACTCTATCGTTGCTTTTGCAAATTGAACCGCCGCGCCGAAAGCGCAGAAAAATTATTACATCCGGCATTTGTGACGCATTTCTTTAATCGAAAATGAAAATATTTCAAAAGAATATTTTGCGTTCCGAAGCTGTAAGCGTCACCCAAATCGATATCAGTTGTTTTGGAAGAAGGGACGAGGACTTGCGTCACGTTTCCCTTTTAAAAAGGGATTTTGTTTTGATCTCAGTAGTTTTGGAAGAAAAGAGATAACAAATTTTGGAGAAAAAATTTCCGGCGAAAAAAATTTCCGACGAAAAAAATTTCCGACGAAAAAAATTGCCGACGAAAAAAATTTCAGGCGAAAAAAAATATCCGGCGAAAGAAAGAATTTCAGTCGAAATAAAATTTCCGGCGAAAAAAAAATTCAGCGAAAAAAATTTCGGCGAAACAATTTTTCAGCGAAAAAAATTCGGCAAAAAAGTTTTCAGCGAAAAAAAATTCAGCGAAAAAAAATTTCAACAAAAAAAATTTGCAGCGCCAAAAAAATTTTCCGGCGAAAAAATTTCAGGCAAAAAAATTTTAGCCAAAAAATTGTAGGCGAAAAAAAAATTTTCGGCGAAAAAAAATTTCCGGCGAAAAAAAATTTCAGCGAAAAAACATTTCGGCGAAAAAAATTTCAGCGAAAAAAAACTTCAGCGAAAAAATTTCGTGAAAAAAAGTTTTCAGCGAAAAAAAAATTTCACCGAAAAAAATTTCGGCGAAAAAAAAATTCCGGCGGAAAAAATTTCGCGAAAAAAAAATTCGGCGAAAAAAAAATTCGACGAAAAAAAGTTTTCACCGAAAAAAAATTTCAGCGAAAAAAAATTTCGGCGAAAAAAAATTTCGGCGAAGAAAAGTTTGCAGCGAAAAAAGTTTTTAGCGAAAATTCTGATACGTACGGGTCCCTTGCATATGTTTCTCTATTCTTCCGTACAAAGTATAAAAGCCTTACGAACCGTTTTCAACAGAAGAATTCTTTTGTTAAAAGCGGTTTGCAAGGTTTTTATACTTTGCACGGCAGTATTACTTTATGTGCTTTGTTAGGCCGCGGTCTTAAAACGTAGAAACAAGTTTCTATAGACTTCTCCTTGCTATCGTCGCAATAACAGGGATCGGCTCGTACCACAAGGTCTAGACTATGGCTGGATTTTTCAAAAAGATCAATCAATCAATGGTTTACGTCTGCGGAGCATTCTGTAATTTACTACAGCGTAGTGTTAGAGCATCCAACATTCTAATACCAAAAAGAAATTACAATATTGAGTGAAAAATATCCTGACTTCACAACTGGACTAATTTAAAGCTCGAAAAAGAACATTTATTATGCCTAGTAAACTTCTTCGTTTATTTCAAGATAAATAAATTATATAATTGAATGTAATTTATATCAACGTAAAACTTTAACCAGCGATTTCCTTCCGTTTTGTGTTTTTATAGAAATATGTACCATAAGAAGTATACAAACAGCAGTAAAGTAATCTTTTACGCTTTACTTTCGTATTTTTATTTATCATTCGAGAAGAAAACTGCGGGAAAACTGTCCAAAGAAAAATTGAGATATATATGAAAGTAAATCCAAACACATTAATTATGTGAAATGGACGTGTGCTGTCAAAAAATTTGCTTCGAGATGACAATTTTACTCTATAGTTCCATCGGAAGAATGTGACCACGTTCAGTTCATAATATTTTCTTCACAGCAGCTTTACAACATTATCTGATAGAAAACACATAAATAAATAAAATGTTTTGGGAAACGATTTGTAACTTCCTACGACACAGCCCATTGAAAAATTACATGTGACGGAAATAGTAAGAAAATTCTTTGGTAATGTGAAACCAGTAGTGTGAGACTCCACAGGATCGAATGAATGAGAGCTCGAAACAAATAATCGAGTGACGAATATGAACTTTACGTGGAAGTGGAAGTGAAAAAATAGGGCGGCATTCTTCGGCGTTTCTATCAAAGGAACGTTAAAGGTTAAAGGGTGAAACAAAACCTGTGTCATATACCTTTGTGTATCATATACGAGACTAGTACGTACATTGTTAGCAAATGATTAGTAGATTGAAGAAAGAATATATTTGAGTCATTGTACTTAGCTAGGGCACTAAAAACGAGAAACATTTTTCGATTTGAGTCTTTGGACTTAGCTAGGGCACTGTAAACGAGTCTTTACTAGGGCCCTACGTGTTTTTTGTACATAACTCGAGAAAATCTTTTCTAATTTTCATAATTATTTCTTTAATCAACAGATCTACGAAAGCCCAACAATTTGTAGAAGAAACTTTTTTGAGATTGGGTCCTTGGACTTATCTAGGGCACATAAATCGAGTAAAATCTCTTCCGATTTGCAAAATTTTTTTTATCGAAAGGTCTAAGAACGTCTCACGTTTTATGGAAGAAAATTTTTTGATTAGAAGCCATTGACTTAGCCACGACCCTCAAACGTGTTTGTTTACATAAATCTGGTAAATCCTAACCGATTTTGTTGATTCTTTTTCTATTTGAGAGGTAACCGAGTACCGAATCATATTCAAAAACAAATTTAGGCCCGGTGCCTGTGTTTAGGGCTCAAGTGGGCCTCGGCTCTAGGTCGAGAAACCCCCGGACAAAAAAACCCCGGACGAAATAACCCCCAGGGGTTATTTTGTCCGGTTTCAAGAAGTAATGAAATGTTAAAAAAGAATCCGGACAAATTTCGCACAAAGCATGGTTTGAATATGTTTTTTCATGATCTAGGGGGCTCTGCCCCTTAAACCCCCGCGCCTGCGGCGAGCTACAATACGCCCTGCAGGCGGCCTTACAAGCATGGGGGTCTGCCCCATACCCCGCTAGGGGCTCCGCAACTGAGACCCCGCAAGGGTGGCGGTACCCCCTTGACCCCCCATCGCTTGTTATAATCCGGATTTTTGGTCATCAGGACTATTAGTCATCCGGATTTTTGTCCTCTGGATTTTCGGTCGTCTGGATTTTCGGTCGTCTGGATTTTCGGTTGTCCGGATTTTTCTGTCAGGATTTTTGGTGTCCGGATTAATAGCGTACACCATAATTTCAGGGGGGTTGTAATTTCGATCGCTCTCTCTCCAAATGCTGGGTTTTTTGTACGGGGGTAATTTTGTCCGGGGGTTATTTTGTCCGGTTTTTTTTGTCCAGGGGTCGTTTTGTCCGGATGCCGTGGGCCTCAGGTCGGCCCTAACAAAAAGCAATTTTTTTGCTATGTTTCAGAGCAAATTGAGGGAAACGTTTTTGTCGGCTCTAGACAAAAAATTGGATTTTTGCTATGCTGTGGAGAAAACTGGGGCAACCATTTTTATGTACGGAAGTATTTGTCCGAGGCCTATCCTTAGTGCCATAGGTCGGTCCTAACGTCGACCCTAGACAAACAAATTTTTTTTGCTACGTTCGTTGTAGAGAAAATTGAGGGAAATATTTTGTCTATGGAAGTATTTGTCCGAGGCCTCTCCTGAGGGCCCTAGGTGGGTACTAAGGTCGGCCCTAGCCCAAGAAATGGTTTTGTGATATGTTGTAGAGAAAATTAAGGTGAACATTTTTGTCTATTTGGCGATCAATTTTGTGCTTTCAGAGTGTTTTTTACATCGTTGCTTCGGACAGGTTTTTCAATACGAAGTGACTATTCGCCAGCGCCGGCGAATAATCGGAAGATATGAAAATGGCTATTCCCCGGCGCACTTCACAAAATGTTACGATAATCTTAGTTAACGAAACTAGAGGAGTTATCCTTTTATGAAACGTCTCAAGAAAAAACACTAAAAGTATTGCTAAAATCGTGAAATCGATAAGAAACTTGGTGACAAGTGAAATAACGGCCAAAGATCATGTGATTTTGTAACGAAAATACGAAACTTGCGATTTCAGGAAAAGTCACGAAGGCCTAGGGAATCTGTCCTTCTACGAAATTCAGGAAACCTATGTGGGTAACAAAACTAGGGTCTTTGCGCTTTAAGGAAACATCATGGAGACCTAGGGAACTTGTCCTTTTACGAGTTGTCCCGAAAACTAGGTCGCCAACGAAACAAGTGAACTTGCGCTTTAAGGAAACCTCACGAAGACCTACAAATTTTTCCTTTTACGAAATGCCTCGAAACCTAGGCGGGTAACAAAACTATGGACTTTGCGCTTTAAGGAAACATTACAAAAACCTAAGGAATTTGTCCTTTTACTAATTGCCCCAAAAACTAGGTCGCTAACGAAACTAGTAAACTTGCGATTTCAGGCCTAGGGAATTTGTCCATGTAGCGAAACTGGGGCCCTTGCCCTTCAAGGGAACATCACGGAAAGCAAGGAAACATTTCCTTTTACGAATTGTCCCAAAAACTAGGTCGCTAAAGAAACTAATAAACTTGCGCTTTAAGGAAACGTCAAACGTCACGAAGGCCTATGAAGTTTTCCTTCTACGAAAAGCCACAAACCTAGGTGGGTAACGAAACTAAGGACCTTGCGCTTTAACCAAGCCTAGGGAATTCGTCCTTTTCATAATTGTTCCGAAAATTAGGTCGCCAAGAACACGAGTGAACTTGCGCTCTAAGAAAACCTCACGAAGACATAGGAATTTTTCCTTTTACGAAATACCTCGAAACCTAGGCGGGTAACAAAACTAGGGACTTTGCGCTTTGAGGATACCTAGGATACCACGGAAACCTAGCGAATTTGTCCTTTCACGAATTTTTCCGAAAACTAGGTCGGTAATAAAACTAGTGAACTTGAGCTTTAAGGAAACGTCAGGAAGACCTAGGAATTATTCCTTTTACGAAATGCCACGAAACTTAGATGAATAACGAAATTAGTGACAAAATATATGAAAATGACTAACAGCGCTATTCATGAAATAAACGTGTTCAGGCCAGACCACATTTTCATATGTGGTTGCTATTTGATGGCGCCGGCGAATAGCCACTTTCATATCTTCTGACTTTCGCCGGTGCCGGCGAATAGCCATTTTCATATCTTCTGACAATGCGCCGGCGCCGGCGAATAGCCATTTTCATATCTTCTGACAATTCGCCGGAGCCGGCAAATAGCATCTACCTTTTCAATATTGCCCTCTCGGCAATTTTCAATACAATTTTGTCATTCGCCATTGCTATGATACGCATATGTTTTTTTCATATTTTTTAGTGCTTTTTGTTAAATTTTTTTGTAGTAGAGTGTTACGGCCATTGATGAAAATGAATAAAATACAAAAAATAAATTATTTTGAACTAGAAATGGAATTTAGTTTTTTGAAAATTAGAATCCAAATTAAATGATCAAAATTTTCCTAAATCCTAAATCCTTTTTCAATAAAACTTCCATGGCATCATCATAGTTTTTGGCCATTTTTTGTGCTCTTGAGTTGAAGAGAACTAGATTTTTCTGGTCGAGGCGGCCAACTGGCCTTGAAACACATATACTATGATCCTTTGTTCCTTCCTCGTTGCTCTTCTATCATTCCACCTAGTCATGTATTCTGTCTTAGTAAGATTCCCAGCTTTAAATGTTCCCATTTCAGAACGCATGGTTGTAACCGGTAGGCCGAATAAGCCTCGTCGTCTGAGCACACGTACTACGATACATCATCAAGCCTCCGACTTAACTATGCTCATTCTAAACGAGCCCATAAATGCAGTTTGTATCACACACAACTTAAAAACCTTTTTCTAGGGCATTTGTGTGAGCAACCATTAATCTGTTTGTTGGACCACATGCTTAACGTGAATTCCGAACCACCCCTATATATTGTAGCTACGCATATAGGATTTCATCTGGTGTTCATTATATCTCCGCCTTAAGATAGACTCAGATATCTGTACACAAAATTCATCGTGCATGGGTGACGTCATACATGTCGTTCTTCTGTGTACGGTTCGTTGTGGACACCAAACACCACAACTATCCATTTTTAGAAGCTTGGGTATGTTTAGGAACGTTACTTTCATACTACAAATTGAAGAAAAATTCTATACAGAATTTTATGCTCACCGGGCTTGAACCCGGGTATTCTTGGTGGAAAGCCAGTACGTTACCACTGAGCTAACCCGTTCGCTGAGTTGAAGAGAATAAAAACACTTCATTCTTTAATCCATCTCTCTACAACCGCCTTATTAGCCTCACATCCGTCTCTCTACAATCGCCTGATTGGCCTTAGTCTGCTAATTTTCCTATCTTTCTCATTACGATGCAGTCACTGGACTGCATAAATGTGATTGACCGCGATTAATGATGTAAGACACGAACTGAATCGTAACAAAAAATCAATCCAATTTAGCGTGGCGGATGTATTGGTAATTTAACTAAGCGAAATTTCTGAATCGTTAAATGTAATTATTTAATAAAATTCAAATCGTAGATCCCACCATTCAGTTTTTGCTCTTTATTATTGAATTGATTTAAGCATAAGAAGCCAATTTTCATTCAACATTTTCTCATTTCGTTCAACTACTCGTGCATTCTCTTTTTTCCTTCATGATTATTATATTTTCAGATTGAATGAAGTGGAAGTTGTAGTAGAGCTTAAAGTATCATACATTTATACAATAATTTTATTTCAGCTCAATTGGGCTAATAAATTCCATTCCATAGTACATTTCATATCCTATCTTAATAAAATAAACTCAACAAGCCCCTAATAGAATGAAAATTCTTGGAGAGAATAGATTTTATAACATAAATGGCAGATATTATCGTCATTGACCGGTCGTAATCAGATAATTGAATCTAGAAATCTGTATTTCGTATCTTAACAAATTGGATTATACCTGTGCACGGGTATTTTATAAGGATAAATAAAAGGTAGATTTGTTATGAATGATATCCTCTCGAAGATTTTCTTCTTTTAGTTTTTTAAAGTAAATGAATTTTGCTAAGAGACGGCTCCAATTTGTGAAATATATAAAATGGGGGGAAAAAATGTGTCCATTGGTCCGTATGTATCGGACATTGTTTGTTTTCTTTGTTCAGACCTGTACGAAGGAAATGATTGTTCCACTATACGACGACACACAGGCGATACACGAGACATATCATAAAAAATTTATCGGGATCTTAAATGTAATAAGAACGTAACCGCCACAATTGGTATTTAAGCGATATCAAGCAATGGTTCTTTCCAAAATGCTCATTAAGCTCATTAAGAGTAGAAATCAAACCATGTAAGACTTAGGTTGATCTCCATTATCGTAAAACCATTCAGTTCTGATCAACAAGGAGACACAATACACATTGTAGAGTTCAACCTCGAGGTAGTAGATGAGTTCATCTATCTTGAAGCGTTGATACGGTCAGGTGACAACTAGGGTGCAGCATTTTAGAAAAATTATTTTATTTTCATAAGCCTCCCCCCTACGAATGTCGGGTAACTCAGTATGATCATTTGATGGAAGAACTTTTTTATTTAAATTGCGATCTTCAATGGCCGCAGACCCAAAGTTTGCAGAAAGTCGGTGATTCAGTACTGCACACTGTTTGTCGATTTCTCCTGTTTAATTGACTTGACCCAAATAAGTGGTTCAGGGTTATTTTGCAGCTGCAAGGATTTGGCTTTATTTATAACTACACATGACCTCAGTTCAAGTTGTCTGTTAAGTAAAAGCTTCCCGATGGTCACTGCCGAAAACAAATTTTTCATAAAAAAGTACGAAAACTTTAAGGTAATGTTTGTGGGTATGGTAAAAAAGAATAGTCTTAGAGCGGAGAATGCAGCAAAAAAAAGTTTCTTCAATTCGGACCATTGTTTGCATAACAATTCGACTTAAAGTGAAGAGAAAATTATCATTCCAAAATCTATTACATCGTCAAAATACGCTTATATGTGCAACACAGGGGGGTGACAGTTAGGCGCGTGACAGTCCTTTGTTTTATTCTTTGCAACTGCAGTTGCAAAAAAATCAGCTGATTTTTTTAAATTTTCAATGAAGTCAGCTGATTTTAGTAAATTCATTAATGAAATCAGCTGATTTTGTTGCAATGAAGTTAGTGTCGGTTGCAACTGCAGCTAACTTCACGTCGAATATTACTTGCAAATGTCAAAACAAAAGACTGTCACACCCCTGGTGACAGTCCTTTGATCTGAACAGTGCAAATGCTATTCAGAGTGAAGTTAGCTGCAGTTGGGATCGTAGCTAACTTCATTACAAACAAATCAGCTCATAAATGCAAAAAATCAGCTGATTTGTTTGTAATGAAGTTAGCTACGATCGCAACTGCAGCTAACTTCACTCTGAATAGCATTTGCACTGTTCAGATCAAAGGACTGTCACCCCCCTGGTGCAACATAATCGCTTTTGGTGTTTCATTTGGACATTATTGATCATATGTCTTATTCGTAAAAATACATCTCTTTCGCGCACTGGCACGTTGGAGAGGTTATACACCGGTCATATGCGGCTTAGGGTAGTTTTTGGTTTCGGCGATTGTTGAAAATTGGATTCGTAAGTTGACAGAAAATATTGTTTTGACGCGAAAACCAAGAAAATTTTTTGTTAAATTATTCTGGTACGATTGGTGATTGCGAAAATTCGAAAACTATATTGCTCGACCATTTAGCTTCAGCGAACCCCATACATTGTGACCTCATCTTTTCACATTGAAATTGATTTTTGTTGACAGGTTATTTGATTAGCTTTCAAACGACACCCCACTCAACGATTTTGAGCAAAAAAGGAATTTTTTGACACTTTTTAGGTGGCAAAGCCGGCTCAGACCTCAGACGTCTATGGTATTGCTTTACTTAAACGCAGTTCTTGGCTTCATCTATCCAAATGCTGATGAGATAGATGAAGTTGAGAACTACATTTGACTTCAAAACACTAGACATAAATGCGATTAAAACCGATTTCTTGGATTTACAATCTTTACTTAGAACTTTGTTCTTCCTAAAGGTGATTTGCTCCGATGAAAGGTGTTATTCATCTTTAATTCGATACTTTCAAGTAGTTTTAAATACAATTGGAATTGTTATAAGCTTATAACAAACAACACTCAAACTCTTAGATTCGTAGAAACCGACAAGTTGAAATTCTAAGCTCTAATAGAGTTATGTGAATAGCTGTAGTTGGTATGTGAAATCGTTTATAAAATAGAACGCATTAATTAACATTACTTCATCCGTAATGTGCTTATACATCAAGTCTAATGATGAGTGTGTGAATTTGCGTAAATGTGAAAGTTATTTAAATATAAAATTAATGTGTAGCATGTTTAATGAAGACAAACGATTTACATTCCAGTTTTACAGCCTAATGGAGGGTGGATGAGAGATAAGTTTTACATTTCAAAGATGCGTTGCATATTATCTTAAATATCTATTAAAATGGATTAACTTTTTGTTTTATTCGATGTAGATAAGAAGTTAAATAAATTAATGAAAAAAGGATAAAAAAAGTAACATGGGGATTCGCTACTCAGTTTTCCCATTTAATTTACCTTCAGTCGGCGCCATGTATTTCTTCTAGTTCAATGCCTGTAGATACACACTATTTTACACAATTCCATTGCTGTACTTGATTTGAATACCAATTTTTTTTGGCGACCATTTTCATAAGATCTGGAGATCTGAGTCGAGTTGAAGGCGAAGATAATCGTGTATTTTCAGTGCAAAAGGATTTTCTTAAAGAAGATTCTCAAATGATTTTTTTGATTTCCAAAGATTTTCTATCGTTTTGTTTGATTTTCTTTGCCAAACTCTGAAGATTTTCTAGCATTTTTACACGATTCTTAGGATTCTCATCGGGATTTTCAGGGATTTTTTCTGATTTTCAAGGATTTGTGGTACACACATAAATCAAATGTTCATTGAAAACAAATCAATTTATTTTATATCGAGTTACCTTTGAATCTGCTACATAAGCAATACATTTTGTAGAGCATTCAGCATTCAAACTGATATCAAACTGATAACATGAATTTGTTTTGATCAGTTCCCATATAATTGGTGACCCCGACGTGAAACGCAACACTACTTGCTCATCCTGATCCTAATGCTAAAATCTCTTTACATGTTGATGCATCTGATTTTGCTATAGGAGGTGTCGTCCTTCAATGGAAACAAAATATTTGGCAACCGCTATCATTCTTTTCACAAAAATTATCACAAGCTCAAACAAAATATTCAATTTATGATAAAGAATTACTTGCCATTTATGAAGGAATTAAACATTTCCGACCAACACTGGAAGGTACAGACTTTACTATCTTTACCGACCACAAACCATTGACTCATGCTTTCAACCAAAAGCAAGACAAAGCTACTCCTCGTCAAAACAGACAATTAAATTACATTTCACAATTTTCTACTGACATACGTCACGTACCAGGAAAGAAGAATGTAGTTGCAGACACATTACCACGCATCGCAACTATCAATCAAATATATTCACTATCTTTTGAAAGTTCAATTGATTGCAGACGACTTTCTGAAGCACAAAATCAAGATAAGAATTTTTTCAACAAACTTGATTCCAGTCTGAAAATAATTAAAACAGATTACAATGGATCAAAAATCCATTGTGATATTTCAACAGGAAAACTTCGAACAGTTATTACTCCAAATTTCAGAAAAATTATTTTTAATAATGTGCACAAATTATCACATCCTGGAATCAAAGCTTCAACAGAACTTATCATGAAAGATTTTGTTTGGCCAACAATGTCAAAAGACATCAAGAAATTCTGTCAATCTTGTATTGCTTGCCAGAAATCAAAAATCACACGACACAATTCTAGCTCAATACAATCGATTGACATTCCAAATGAACGTTTCAATCATATCCATATAGATATTGTTGGACCCCTTCCTCCATGCGAAGGATATAAATACTGTTTAACAATAATTGATCGCTTTACTAGGTGGCCTGAAGCCATACCTATGAAAGACTCAACTGCTGAAACAGTATCTAAAAAATTACTTTTTCATTGGATCTCTCGTTTTGGTGTTCCAAATATCATTACTACAGACCAAGGTCCACAATTTGAATCAGATATATTCAAAGAACTGAATAAATTACTTGGAACTAACAAACAACGACCTACCAGTTACCACCCACAAGCAAATTGTATCGTCGAAAGATGGCACTGTACACTGAAAAACGCTATCAAGTGTCATACAAATCCAAATTGGGTAAACTCACTTCCAATAATATTGCTAGGTTAACGATCAGTAATCCTACCAAACCTAAATGCTTCAGTCTCTGAAATGGTCTATGGAACAAACATCCAACTTCCATATCATTTCTTTCACAAAACTGAAACAAATACAACAAAAGACGCATTCACTTTTGTTGAAAAATTAAAAAGAATTATGGATAATATTCAGCCTATTCCAAGCTCCAATCACCATAAACAAAAGATTTTTATATTTAAAAATCTCAAAGACTGCTCTCATGTTTTCGTCCGTAAAGATGGTATAAAAAACCACTACAACCCAATTACGACGGACCATATGAAGTCTTAAAACGAGACGCATAATTCTTTACCTTAAAACGCAAAGGAAAAGAAAAAGTCATCAGCATTGACCGTCTCAAACCTTGCTACGAAATTCCAGAAACACCTTCTGTTAATTCAATTAAGCAAACCAAAAAAGTTACTTTCAACTTAGAAAATAACTTAATTTTCGAACCATGTTTTGAAATAACTTCACTTGGCAATCAAAACATGGTAACTCAAATCTCGTCAAAATTCCATTGGTACATTTCATCAAACTACATTGATACACTTTGGCAAATTCCATTGGCTCATTTCATCAAAATTCAACTCGATCAAATACTACATGGAACCATCAACTGTCAATTCAAAATTTCGTGAACCCAATTTTCGTCAACCCAATTGGACATGGCTCAATTTTTTCGACAGGGGGACGTATGTGGTACACACATAAATCAAATGTTCATTGAAAACAAATCAATTTATTTTATATCGAGTTACCTTTGAATCTGCTATATAAGCAATACATTTTGTAGAGCATTCAGCATTCAAATATATGGTATCAAACTGATAACATGAATTTGTTTTGATCAGTTCCCATAGATTCCCTTTGGTTTCCAAGGATTTTCTTACGATTTAAAGATTTTATTTAGAGGGTTTTCACTGAATTTGATTTTCTTTACAATTGATTTTCTTTTGAATGCCTTGCCCCTCAAAGTACTCTTGAACCTGTGCTTGTCTCTAGATGTCTCGGGTCTCTCCAAGTATGGCACTGAAGAGGATAAGACCTGATGTGCTAGTTGTTACCTATCAGAAATATCTATGGCTTTGTCCCGGAAATTGAAATCCACGGCATTAGTGCATCCTCTCCTCAGCCTATGTCAAAGTATACTGAATTTCATGATAATATGCACAAACAGACTATTACTTGGCACTATCGAATTTACACACTTTGCATCTATTAGATGGCACTAGCTTTGTGTGCAATTTATCACTGACACAGTAAAAACGTCGGTAACGAAAGGATCTCCAAAAAGAGTCCATGTGAGCAAAAGCTCACAAAAACATAGAAGGGTCCCGTACGTATCAGAATAGATGCGGCAAACAGAGTTGATGTTACGAAAAGACTGGAACGTATTTAAGTAAATATTGCGTTCACATTAGACTGTATTGGAAATTGCCCGTAGGGCAATTTTGAAAAACCGTACGAATAGTAACGGTGTAAAAAAATTCTCCGAACGCACAAAATTGACCTCCAAATAGAGAAAAATGTTCTCCTCAATTTTGTCTACAACATAGAAAAAAACACTATTTTTGGGCTAGGCCGACCTTAGTACTGACCTAGGGCCTTAAATAGAGGCCTCGGATACATACTTTCATAGACAAAAATGTTTCCCTCAATTTGCTCTGCAACATAGCAAAAAACATTTTTTTATGTTAGGGCCGACCTTAGGACCGACATGAGGCCCACTTGAGCCCTAAGCACAGGTAAAAATTCTTCTATAAATTGTCGGCCGTGCCGAGATCTTTCAAACAAAAAAAAAGTTTCTGAAAATCGCAAAAGATTTACTCGAGTCATGTACAAAAAACAGGTAGGGCCCTAACAAAGAGTCTTTGTTAGTGCCCTAGCTAAGGCCAAAGATTCAAATCGAAAAATGTTTCTTCCACAAATTGTCGGTCATGCCCAGATTTTCAAACAAAATTTTTTTTTTTCAAAATCGGTAAAGATTTACTCGAGTTAGATACAAAAAACACATAGAGCCCTAGCAGAGACTCGTTTTTAGTGCCCTAGCTAAGTCCAGGGACTCAAATCAAAAAAAGTTTCTTCCATAAATTGTCGGCCATGCCCAGATCTTTCAAACAAAAAAAAATTTATGAAAATCAGAAAAGATTTACTCGAGTTATGTGCAAAAGACCAAAAACCACTTAAACGGCCGTAGCTCGGCGGCCCTTGGGCCTCAGTGCCCAGATTCAATACCATAGAATATTTTTCGACTACCTTTCAGGAAAGAAAAAGTTTTTGAAAATCGGTCAAGATTTACTCAAGTTATCGTGTTGACGGACAGACAGACCGACAGACCGACATTGTTTTTTTCGCTGATTTGTCATCTGGAGGCAGATCCAGAACTCCCGGGTTCGAATTCGCAATGTAACAAACGTGGTAGTAAACGCATCAGACCTACGTACTTCGTACGGGTCTAAAAATTACGTTTCTTCTAAGACCAATTGAAAAAACACTTGACCATCGACTTCGCTTGACAAACGACTTCACTTGACCATCAACCTCTCTTGACCATCGACTTCGACTTCACTTGACCATCGACAACACTTGGTCTCGTTGTGAGATTGGACTGCTCACCCAGTATCGTAGTGGGCCACCTCAGGCCTCGTTATCAGATTGGGTATTCCACACGAATTAGGAAAACAAAAATTAGGAAAAACAAAAATTGGGAATAAAAGTTAGGAAACCGAAAATTGAGCACAATGGCCCCACACAGAGGCCTCCGTGCGAGTTCTATCACGAATAGAACAACTATTTTTAATAAAAAAAAAACGAAAATTAGGAAAAAAATTATTTGCCAAAAATAAGGAAAAACTAAATTTAGGAAAAACAGAAATTAGGAATAAATAAAATTAGGAAAAACCAAAATTAGGAATCAGACAATCAGAAAACACCAAAAGCAGGAAAATAATTTTTGAGGGAATTATTTTAGGTTCCTGATTTTCGTTTCTTGATTTTCATTTCCTGATTATTGGTTCCTGATTTCTTGATTCCTGATTTTTGATTTCCTAATTCATGAGATTGGACTAATAATAATAATAATCCACCGTTACAACCCGATATTGGACTGCTCGCCTAATATCCGCATTGACTGGCCACCCAGTTCTTTGTGAGATTGGACTGCTCACCCAGTTTCGCCAGCCATTATTGGCATCAAGCGACCACATAAACTGCCGCCAGTGCCTCTATACATGCATCCGCAGAACACAATGAAATTTAATCACGCAGTGAGTATTATTGACACCACTCTAGTCAGAGACTAGCGCTATACATTAATTGCCACAGTTTCAATGTGTCTGGGCCCATAACCTGTAGGAATTTTACAGATTCCAATCCGGAATTCTAATAAAACTCAGTTGTTCACAATTTGAATATTTATTAGAGAGTGATTTGTTCTGTGAGCAGAACACTGTATGTTTACTAGATCTTAAAATAATCATATTACCGTGTTATTACAGTTTTTCACGGGTGTAAGTTATCATCAAGTGACTATTCCAACAGTATTATTATTATATTTAAAACTCGGAACTTGAAACTCGGAATACTTTGACATAAGCCGATGACGACAAATTGGGTGGATGTGTTGCAGATATAATCACAGATTACATTGTTGACAGGATGACAGTTTTTTATAAACCCAGGGGAAGTGTGGGTATTAGTGGTCAACACACCCAACAACAATATGTTGTTAATAGGTGGCGCTCACATCAGGTTTAGTTGTGGAAGCCGTTTGAAATTATGAATATACATTCCTGCAATTGGTTAAAAGTGGATTTTAGCGCTTTAGCTGTAAAAATGTTATGTCACCATGGAATTCGAAATTAAATTTTAGCGCTGTGATTGCGAAGTTATGATGGAAACTTGTAATTAGACATTGGATTTTAGCGCTCTTATTATGCAAATATGAACTTGTTACTTAACATTTCCACAGTTAAAGCGCCAAAATCCACTTTCGCCCATCGCAGGGATGTATTTGTGCTTTTCAACCCCCCAATAATGCATTTTCTGTTACGTACTAAGACCACTAATTCATAACTTCAAACGGCTCCCACTACTAAACCTAAAGTGAGCGCCACCTATTAACAACATATTATTGTTGGGGAGGTTGACCCCTAACACCCACACCTTCCGCCAGCAGCCCCCTAAAGTAAAATTTTACCATTTCATTGAATCTATGATGAATTTTATAGTGTGTTGTCTCTTTTTCCCCTCCATAGTCGAAACCATTAACATACATTGTATCACGTTTCCTGTAACTCTCCATTCACATTGAACAACGCAAATAGTTACAGATGATTTTTTTATGTCATAATTATTTTTGCATTTTCTTTCACAAATCTCAGAAGATGATGCGTTAAATAAATAAAATTCTTTCGCAATAGCTTCCTCACATTATCTTCCGAATTTTAGCCTTTTCTACACATAACTAAAACAATTCATTTGATATCGCACCAACTGTTACGCTATTTCTCGCTAACATTTTCTTCTTATGTAGAGCTCATAACTTTAAACTTCACATAATGTAGCAGCAGATGCTCGTTTTATACCTATGCTACCAGAGTCTAAAGACTTCCATCCATCCACTACCCTTCATATCCTTACATATATAAGTTCACTATACATTTTGAGCGAAAACCAACAAACCAACTGTACTTTATGGAAAGCAAGTGGAACAAGAGAGAGATTGGAATTCATCTGCGAAAAGGTTTTTTTTTTGTTTTAAGGGCAAAAGGTCAGGCAATTTAAGGAAATTATCATGGTTTATATTGTGAATGTAATGAACTTGCAGTTAAGGGTGAATAAAAATGATTTATTTGTAGATTTAAAGAGAGCAATAAAAATTCGTTTCGGTTACTTTAACTGGATGATGTTTTTGTTTCTGACTGTTTTATGTGCTTTTGGCTTTTAATATAATGCTCGGCATTAAGAGTTGTTAAAAAAGCTTTTCGTCTTGATAAATGGATAAGTCTACGTTACAGTTTTGTTGCACATGACTGCAACTATTCCATAAAGCTAAATATTGTGGTTAAAGGAAAAAAAATCGCCTCGTTGCCAAGGTACAATAAAGAAACTCGCGACGACGACGTTAAAAGTTCTCTTTCTTTCTTCATTGATCAAATATACATACATTAGGCGATTAGCCGAAATAATTTTTCTGTACTTTCAGTTTTTGAGCTGCAAAAATTTGACTTTTGTTTCTTATTACGTAGATTGTTTAAGGTAAATTTGAATTTTTTAGTGTAAAAACTGAAAGTGTTGAAAAATTATTCCGCTGGTGGGTCCGGCATTTGTGACGTAATTTTTCTAACACAACGTAACTTTGTTTTAAAGAAAGCACTGCAATTTTTTCAGGAAATCAAAACTTTGAACACAAGGTTCCATTCCAACAAACTTCTGCGTATTATCAGCGATAGCGTCACCTCAAGCGATATCATTAATTTTGAAGAAGTTTTTGTTGTGATATCAGTCGTTTTGGAAGTTTTCAGTTTTTGAAAAAATTTCTAATTTTTGAAAAAAATTTTCTCCAAAAAAAATTTTTTCAAAAAAAATTTTCTCCGAAAAAAATTTCTATAAAAACAATTTTCTCCAAAAAAAATTTTTCTCCAAAAAAAATTTTCTCTGAAAAAATTTTTCTCCAAAAAAAATTTTCTCCAAAAAAATTTTTCTCCGAAAAAAAATTTTCTCCAAAAAAAAATTTTCTCCGAAAAATATTTTTCTCCAAAAAAAATTTTCTCCAAAAAAATTTTTCTCCGAAAAAAATTGATCTCCAATACCTTCGGCTGCCTTCGGAACACTTCGTGTCACCTTCGGCTATTTCGGCTATCTTTGCAACACTTCGTGTTACCTTCGGAACTTGTCAACTTAATCAAAAATGTTACCCGTAATCAAATAGCAAGAATTCTGCAGCATTTACCTCACATTCACATTAGGAATAGTAGGACGGTAAACGCAAATAAACATTAGGCATTATCATCTTAGGTACTGTAACGGTCTCTACATGCTTTCTTAAAGCCAGTTAACGATCCAATATTTAAGGACTTTTACAAAATGTCGCCGTTCCTTTGAGGAACGATCAAATTGAACGTTCTTCTGTTTCCAGACTAAATAGATATTCCGGCTGTTTGAGCAAGATTGTTTTATGCAGTAGGACACAGGACAAAATAATAAAAGTAGGAAGAGAAGTCACAACTTAAAATCACTGACATCTTCTCAGCAGTTGAGTCATGTCTGCCCAATCCGCAAACAAAACGAACACAAGCCTCGAAAGGTTTTTCTAAAATCTCTCTAGACCTGCAATTTATCCCAAATCTGACAGCAATAAGGAAAATGAGGCATGAGAAGAGATCCGACTAGCAGCAACTTAATATGCCTTGGGAGTCGGGACTCGTGTATTATCCCAAAGGCAACGAAGACCTGCAAAGATCCTCGCCGCGATTCCACGAAAAAGCAATACTGAAAAACCCGTCCGAAGTAACGGCGCATCCCTAAAAAAACCCTAAAATTTAAAAGAAAAAGAAGCACTTAGGAGAGGCTGTTGGGAAATTGAATTCGAAATTCTGACTTTTTTAACTGGGACTCAGTTTTATTATTGTATAATTTTGACATTCTGAAGAGGAAGTACAATTTTGTTAGTCTAATTTGAAATAGTTGAAGAGGCGAGTATATCAATAAATTGAATTATGAATTATTAAGAAATTCATTGTTTTTCAATTATAAAAAGATAATCGCCGCAACAGAGGCCTCTGACCCATTCTTTCATGAACAGAAAAGTTTTCCTCTTTTTTCTTTACAACACTGAACAAAAAAAACCCTCACCATTCACGAAAATTGGCCAAATATCGCGTAGGGTCACGTGACGAGAGTTGGGTCCACACTAAAAATGATACAGCCCGAACCACTCAACCGATTTTCATTAATTTAAATTTCGTAATTTTCTGATGCTCATATCTTTCATTCAAACCTTTTAAGAGCGACTACCGTTCTAACTTCCCAGAGATATAAGTCGAAAAGATTCACCAACCTTCCAAAAAACACTTTTTTGACCACTTTTTCGACCGTAACTTTGAAAGTTCTCGACCGATTTTGTCCAAATTCAATCTCGTAATCATTTCTTCAATTATCTTTAGTGAAAAATAAAGATTTTAAAATCGGATAAGAAAACACGTTGAACCCTAATAGAGACTCAGTTTTAGGACCCTGGGTGAGAACAAAAAAACTTTTAAAATCGGAAGAGACTTACTCGAGTTATGTACAAAAGACCTAAAACCAACTGGGCGGCCCTAGCTCAGTGACCATTCGTCCAAAAATGCCCATCCGAAATCCCAATACCACTTTCAGGAGAAAAAATGTTGAAAATCGGTCACTCGAGTATATCGTGTTTACAGACGGACGGACAAAATTTTTTTTGCAGATTCGACATCTAGGGTCTATGATCGATGCTCCCAACTATTTTTCCCTCACATCGACTGGCTAGTGGCTACAATCGTAGTAGGTCCTCGTACGGGTCTAAAAAGCATACGAGGGTTGCACTCTAAGTAATGAGCCTCGGGCAATACCAATTCGAATTTCGAAAAAATTTCGAAAAAATTTAACTCTAAGAGCGCGTTCGAAAACTAAAATTCTTAGTGAAACCTGAGCAAAATTGAATGTTAGACAAGTTTCTGACATAAACCGTTCAGAAACTGAAATGTTTCACTGGGTTTCCTTGAATAAAAATATTTCACAAAATATTTCCAAATTTATACCATCAAATTGCCTTTCATGCTTTAAAAATTTATTTATTACCTTCGAAAATCGTCCCTTTCACTCCTAGCCACAATACTGACAATTTTAATTCAATTGACGAACTAATTTTTACAAACGATGACAACAGCAAACAATCTTCATGACATTTCTCACATTCTTCACGACCGATTTTCGCCGTGACGAATCTAACCTCAAAGTTAACAATGACAGCATTAACTGAGCAACTCAGTGAAACATTTTACTTTTCGAACGCGCTCTAAAGTTTGGCATTTTTGATGGTAAGTGTCAGTGGAACGTTTTGACATCGCGTCCTTTCTTGAATTGTTTATAGTCATCAGAAAGTTGCTTGTCAGTGAAGAAATGGAATTAACTCGTGAAAATTTTCGTGCCATAATTTTTCATAATTTTCGTCGAGGATTATCTCGTCAGGAGTGTTTAGATGAGTTCAAGGCGAAGCACCATCCTTTGCCACAATAAAGCGCTGGTACAATGAATTTGATCGGGGCCGTAAGTCGTTAGTTGACGAATTTCGTGAAGGTCGTCCAAAATCGGTCGTTCTAACTGAAACCATCGATGCTGTTAGCGAAATGACATTGGTTGATCGTCATACAATCTACCGTGAGATACAGGCAACCTTGGGCATTGGCATGAAAAGCATACAAGCAATCAGCACGAACAATTGGCCGTAAAAAAAATTTGTTCTCGCTGGATCCTACATAATTTCACTATCGATCAAAAGAAGACCCGCGTCGATTGGTGCAAAGAAACATTTAAAAAATACAACAGAGTTGCTTCAATTTTGGTGTACGACAGGCTACGAATCGTGGATCTACGCATATGAACCGAATCCAACGAAAGTTATTCGTTCTCGCAGCACTTCGAAGAAAATGGTCGCCTGTTTCATCGGTGTTCGTGTTCATGTGGCAACTGTGGCACTTGTGGATCGTAGGACCGTCAACTCTGATTGGTACACTACGATTTGTTTGCCTGAAGTGTTCGACGAAATAAGAAAAAAGAACTCAAAACGGTCGATTATCCTGCACCACGACAATGCGAGCTCTCATACGTGTCGGCCCAAACAGCCACTCAAAACGTTCGATTGATGGGTCATCCGCCTTATAGTCCCGATTTGGCACCTAATGATTTCTTTTTGTTCTCGTCTGTTAAGAAAAAACTCCGTGGAATGCGATTTACAACGCCTGAAGAGGCTGTTCAGGCTTTCAAAATGCATGTTTCTAAGGTGTCCGAAATTTAGTGGAAAAAATGCTACGACGACTGGTTCAAACGAATGAAAAAGTGTATTGATCTTCATGGCGAATATTTTGAAAAACAATAAAGAATAAAGTCGATTTCAAAATTGAAATGTTTTGTTTTCTTACTTAGGCTCATTGCTTAGAGTGCAACCCTCGTTATAACACCTTTTTTTGATAAAATGGAGACTTTGTTAAAATAATTTTACCAATAAAGTCGGAAGTCGGAGGTATCCTTGCCATAAAACATAAAATTGGCTCATGGGCATTTCCTTACAGTTAGTTCTGTCTCGGATGATATTATCGCCCGGGAGTTCCTGTACAAGAAGAGGCTTAGGACCTTGTCGTAGAAAGGAACTTGTTCACTTGTTTCGTTTTTCCGTTTTTTTTTCTATTGGAAAACGAAAATGCTTTTGGCACCGGGTGCCAATAGTCTCTACATATATACTGCGGCTAATGGCACCGGGTTCCAATAGCCTCTACATATATACTGCGGCTAATGGCACCGGGTGTCAATAGTCTCTACATATATACTGCGGCTAATGGCACCAGGTGCCAATAGTCTCTACATATACAGTGTAGCACCGAAAAATTTAGCGCTTTAACGAAATGTCACGAAAACTATGTGGCTAACAAAACCAAAGACCTTTTGCTTTTACAAAATTTCAGAAAACTTGGTGGTTAACGAAACTACGGAACTTTTCTTTTTACGAAATGTCACAAAAACTAGTTGGCCACCAAACCTAGGAAATTTGCGCTTTAACAAACTGTCACAGACTAGGCGGCTAACGAAACGTAACAAAAACTAGGTGGCTGACAAAACTAGTAAGATTTTCTTTTTACAAAATGTCATAAAAAACTTGGTGGCTAACAAAGCTAAGAAGATTTTCCTTTTACAAAATGTCACAAAAAACTTGGTGGCTAATAAAATTAAGAAGATTTTCGTTTTACGAAATGTCGCAAAAAGCTAGGTGGCTAACAAAACTAGGGAGCTTTTCCTTTTACGAAATGTCACAAAAAACTAGGTGGCTGACAAAACTAGGGAGCTTTTCCTTTTACCAAATGTCACAAAAGTCTAGGTGGCTAACAAAACTAGGTAGATTTTCCTTTTACAAAATTTCACAAAAAACTTTGTGACTAACAAAATTAAGAAGATTTTCGTTTTACGAAATGTCACAAAAAATGGCACTGGGTGCCAATAGTCACTTTTTTATATTAAAGCCATTGGCCACAGTATAGTAAGGAGACTATTGACACCCGGTGCCTTTAGTAACTGTATGTGGAAAACACTATCGGCACTCAATATAAAAAAGTAGCAATTATAGGAAAAATGAAAATTTATTTCACATAATTCTTTTTGTTTTCAATAAGATTTTTCTGGAAATTTACTCTACTTCTACTAGACATGGATTTATAAAAAAAATCAGCATTCAATTTACAGGTTTGGAATAATACAATATCTGCAACACTAATAAGTTCAAACTGATCAAGTTAGTATGAGAGTAACGCCGTCAGTAACGAAAAAAATTACAGATCTACAAATCTACAGATCGACAGATCTATTTTAAGTGTTTCTTCCTCATTCATGCGAGTCTCACAGTTTCTACATTTCTCGCGGTAACAATAGTCTCTTTATTATACTGTGGCTAATGGCACCCCGGAAATTTAGGAAATTTGCTAGGAGGCTACCAAACCTAGGAAATTTGCGCTTTAACGAAAGGCCACACACTAGGTGGCTAACAAGCCTAGGAAGTTCGTCCTTTTACAAAATGTCACAAGGCCAAGGTGGCTAACAAAGCTAGCAAATTTTCGCTTTAACGAAATGCCACACACTAGGTGGCTAACAAGCCTAGGAAGTTCGTTCTTTTACAAAATGTAACAAAACCTGGGTGGCTAACAGACCTAGCAAATTTGCGCTTTAACGAAATGCCACACACTAGGTGGCTAACAAGCCTGGGAAGTTCGTCCTTTTCTAAAATGTAGAGCTGTTTCATCTTTTCCTTTTCGATATTCTTGATGTCATTCCACTTGCATAGTTGCATTAGCTGATCCATACTGATCACATTGAGGTAACGAAAAGTTGTTGCTGTCAATCTATTTTTGTACGTGCAAGACCCAAAGAAAGCATCAACGTCTCAAAACGTTTAACATCGCCGCGATTTAATAATATTTTGCTAGCGGCGACGCGTTGCTTTTGAAATCGGAACATCGCTTTGATACAGCGTAGAAACTTGATTAATACGCTCAGAACTACGTAGAAAACTTTCTGTAACACTGATGGCTTCGTATGAGAGTGATTGAGACAGTGTTGCAGTGAGTAAAAAGAAATTAGTGTATCTATGATGAACAACAATTGTTGTTATTATATTTATCATAATATTAATTAATTATTTTTCCCTTATTTTACGTACTTACGATTCCTTTATTTCACGCGGTGCCAATAGTCTCTACATATATACTGCGGCTAATGGCACCGGGTGCCAATAGTCTCTTTCATTGGAAAAGGTATTCAAAATTGAAGGGCAGGGTTAGGCTAGCGTGTCGAGTCAAAACATTCAGTTATGGCGTAATGTACTATAACATACCTGGAGAAACAAACTGCAAAGCGCTAACATAGCGCAAGAGGAATGTGTTGTAAAAGTAAAAGAATTGATTCCAATTTGCAGAGACACGAAAAGTATCGCTTGACATTTCATTGTTGATTTACTCAACAAAAACTATCTCCTTTGTCATCTCTAAGGATTCTTGTTATAAATTTATTTGTGTCTGTGGTACTAAAGTTATCACAAGTTTACAAAATGTCGTTTCTGACAATTCATTTTCATATTCCGCAGAAGTCATTACCTCAGCTAGTTGCACAATGTAATTAATTTTAGGTTTAAATTCTGTCATTGCGGTTTTATCAACTGCAACTAAATATGTTACGGCAACACTTGTTACACTAAAGAAACTCTTCTGCATAATGTTTCTGAAAATTAACTTTAGCATCGAATAATGAACTTTGTGTTCTATCTGTTCAATTATTAATTACGTGCTGCTTAGGTTTCATCGAAAATTCTATGTGAGATTATTACATTCACCGTTGGCGCGTGATTGTGATTGCATCTTCCAAGTGAGTAGCGAAAGAATCTTTCGTCGTTTTTACGTCCCTGTGGCAGGAGTGCTTTTTTCCGACTTCAAGCTAAGTTAATTATACTCTTTGTTCCCGGTAAAAGGACAATGTATAACAATTACTAGAACAATTACCGGGCTTCGCCCGCGATAAGGTTTTCACAATTCGTTTGTGAAGCAAGTCAATCAAAGTTCGTTTTGATTAATGTGAAGTTTGCAAAGGCAAAGTTGTGGAGAGTAAAATTTTAGAGAACACGTGTTTCAAGGCTTAGAGGAAAAATGGCCCAATCCTGGGATATGACCACTTCTAGAATGGGGAGAAATAACTCTTATCTCTAGACTTATATCTGTTAGAAAGTTGCTTCTACATCCTCAAAAATGTCCTCGCAATACCAAAATTGGTTTTCCTCTTACGGTCAACTCCCACATGGAATCATGAGCATACTATAGCAAGTATAGACGAGCAGATAAAATTGTGCATTGAATCATTGACTAACTTCCAACTAGACAATGACACATGGACTTTGGCCTCACTCCCCGTCAACTGCGGTGGCATAGGGGTTCTAAGAGTTCGAGATATTGCTCTACCCGCATTTCTAGTCCGTGAACGCAGTCTCTTCTTTGGTTAGTTCTATGTTAACCTCACCTACGCTGATAACTGAAGAGATCGTAGGTTATGAAGACAGCTTAAATGTTTGGAACGAACTACATTCAGAACAACCAAAGAACCCATCTCTGCAAAAACAGTGGAACAGAATCACAGTCGTCGAATTGTTAAATGGCCTCCAATTTGTCACTGACGCGGACAGGGCTAGATTCCTAGCAATACAACGCACTGAATCCGGTTCTTGGTAACACGCATTACCGTCACGAGCAATTGGAACACTTTTGGAAAATAGCCAATTTCGTATAATAATGGGGGTACGACTGGGTTCAGACATATCCTCACCTCACTTGTGTAGATGCGGATCACAAGTCGACAAAAAAGGTCACCATGGTCTGAAGTGTAGGAAAAGCGCAGGGAGTCATGCGAGGCACTCTGAAATGAACACCATTATTAAACGCGCGATAGTTTCCGCAGAGATTCCAGCCATCCTGGAGCCCACCGGCCTAGCAAAGAAAGACGGCAAAATAGTTGACGGCATGTCACTGATACCATGGTCCAGAGGTAGCCATCTAATCTGGTACGCCACATGCACAGATACTGTAGCTCTCAGTAATATTAGACTCAGCACACGTCAAGCCGGCCGTGTTCAAAACTTTATCTTCGTACCATTTGCTGTGGAGACAATGGGATCGTGGAGCACATCGGCAATAAATTTTTTTAATGAATTGAGTAAGAGGATCACATTGAAAACCGACGAACCGCGCTCCAAATCCTTTCTCCAACAGAGAATAAGTATGGCCATCCAATGAGGGAATGCAGCTGTCATGGGAACTTTTAGGGAGGGGGAAAAATGGATGAAATTTTCTATCTTCTATAAATAACCAATTATGTAAAATGTTTGACAAATTGTACTAATGCTGAGAAATAAAATCACACATTTAAGAGAAAGAAGTTTCAGTATATCGTTGAGAAACTATGCTGGCTAACGAAATCAATGGTTTTTAGACCCGTACGAAGAAAGCAGTGCTTCGAAAAGGGGTCTTCTGCGTTTACCACGACGTTTTGTAACCAGTCGAATTTCGACCCGGGAGTAGGGGGGAGCATCGATCATGGTCCTTAGATGACGAATCAGCAATAAAAGAAATGTTCGTCCGTCAACATGATAACTCGAGTAAAACTCAACCGATTTTCAAAAACCTTTTTTTTTGCCCTGAAAGGTAATCAAAAATCTTTTATGGGATTGAATCTGGGCACTGTCGGCCTAAGGGCCGCTGAGCTAGGGCCGTTTAAGTGGTTTTTGGTCTTTTGTACATAACTCGAGTAAATCTTTTCCGATTTTCATAATTTTTCTTTTGTTTGAAAGATCTGGGCATGACTGACAATTTATGGAAGAAAATTTTTTGGATTTGAGTGCTTAGACTTAGCTAGGGCAATACAAACGAGTCTCTGCTAGGGCCTTGAACCTATTTGGTTAACCAAATCCAATGCCTCGGACGATCACGGGCCTAAAGTTTCGACGGCAAAGGCGTTGAAAATGTAATTTTTGTCCTTTAGTTCCCTATATTTTCTGTGCTTCGCGCGTGAGGCGAGTTCGGCCGTTCGGCGGGCTTGCCTTGCTGAGATGATGCGGTGGCTTGGAGCCAGCGTATCCCAACAATTAGTGTCCCAGACGGGGTAACGTCCATTTGACCACGGAACTAAAGTCACACCATCTCGCTTCTTGCCGTCGTCACGGAACAACCCTGGGGGCTCGAGTGTCGCATGAACGTGGATTGAAGACAGCGCTTGATTTAGAATTTTGTTTAATTTGGCAACTCAAACCGTGAATTCCCAACTGAGTAACTGGAGAGCGTTAAAACGAGCAACAACGATCGGGTTGGTATAATTCAGGTCATCTCTTATTATACGCTCGAAATTTATCTTGTCCCAACTTGATCGGTAAATTGGCGTTGAAGGAACTGAATTGTTTAATGAAAACCATTTTTCCAAGGCCTCGCGCTCAAAACGAATGGTGCTCTCATCTGATGAAATGAGCATTTGGGAGACGAAAGAAACCACACAATGAGCTTAGATATGCTGGAAGTGTGATGTCGTTTAGTGTACGTATTCCGAGACCACCATATGACGTCGGAAGTTTTGCCCGAAAAACAAATTTTCGCATAGAACTTCAATGGTCACGCCGAAAAGAGTTGTACAGCCGCAGAACCTTAACTACTAAACCTATTTCCAGGATATTTTCTTATCTTTTTTGAGATCGATATCTATCATTCGACACCTAAATTAGCTGTTTTCATGATATGCCTGCCGAGTTATGTACAAAAAAGCTTCACCGACCCTCAAAATAACACGCTTTCGGACACTTCTTCAGCCATATCTGCGGAATAACATGATCGATTTTGCTCATTCTTTAGCTTAGACTAGGGCACTCATGTACCTTTCAGGGAAAAAAAGGAGGGACGTTTAGTAAAACTGTCTCCAAAAAAGTTTGATTGCGGACGTAGGGACATACGGAAGAACAGACAGGCATCTAGTACACAAACGCCGAACATACCAAATATGGTGACAGTAAGACCGATAAGACCTCATCTCACCTAAGCCGAAGCCTAGGCGACCTAGTCAGCTATGCATTGAGAGTAGTCGAGAAATGGTGTCACAAAAGGGATGGCTGTTAATCCCACTAAGGCAGAGCTTGCGCTGTTCAGGATCAGACCTGGTGGGGAAAATCAGGCTCTTCAACGGATTGACCATGTCACGGACAAAGCAAGAAAGGCTTTGACGGCCTTTCGGATCTGCGGGAACTCTTTCAGGAGAAACTGGTGTCTACCGTCTAAGGCTATTCTATGGTCGTACGAGGCTGTGATCAGGCCAATGATGAGCCATGGCTCTGTGGTATGGTGGCCAAGGCTCAACGTTGAGAGTGCGAGGAAGGAGCGAGCCTTTGCATCACTGGAGCTATGAAGACCACAGCGGCTGCTGCCATGGAAGCACTGTTGGCTGTACCACCTCTGGACTTGGCCCGTTTCGGAGTTGGACATCGCAAAATCGGTGAGATGATTCCGGACCCAGTTTTCAGTATGCCTAGGGACCGAACGACGCCGGTGATTAACTCCACAAGGCGGTCCGAAACGGTATTTCCAAGCAGAGAGAAGTGGCTGGTCAGATGGCCGGCCTATCTGAGTGGAAGGGCAAAAGTTAGATTTACAGACGGATCCAAGGCAGTTGAAGGGGCAGGGGTTGGAACATAGGATCCGAATTCTGTGCAGGGTAACTGGTTCCACTTAGTGTTCTCCAGGCAGAAGCTTTCGCGCCACTACTGGGAGCCCGAGAAGCACTGCCAACGGGGACGCAGGGAGAGGACGTCCTCATCCTTTCGGATAGTAAGGAAGTGATCAGGGCACTCGTATCGCCCGTGGTGACCTCTAGGCTGATCAAAAAGTGCAAGGAGTATCTGAACGATGTGGGATCGAGCAACCTCGAATCGAGTACTTTGGTGTAGAGGGGAACGAAAGGGCGGATGAACTTGCAAGAATGGGGTCCACGACTATATAAATGGGAGCCGAGCCCTACCTGCCAATACCCAAGTCGTTGTGTGCGCAAGCGCTAAATAACTGGGTGCGGCGAGGACACGTGGAGCGATGGGAAGAATATGACGGAGGTGCTCACACGAAGCGCTTCTTTCCGAGGCCTGACGAGAAATGAGCCAATGACTCGCAAGTGATGAACCGGTGTCGCATTAGGAGGATTGAGGGAGCGATCACTGGACATTGCGGGTTGAATCGGCACATGTACAAGTTGAGGCTTTCGAGAACCACCGAATGCTCTTGTGGATTGGGGGAGGAAACCGGCATACACCTAATTTGTGAATGCCCCTAGTACCTTCAGCTGAGGCGTAAGATCTTCGGTGAATTTTTCGAGGGGCCATCCCAAATCGCTAATCTGGGACCTGCCACACTTGACAGATTTTTGGTAGCGGCAGGAAGGCTCGCGTGAAGATTTAAATGATGACCGGGAAGGAAACAAAGGATCCTAGGATCTGTGTTTTAAGATCGCCTAGGCGATCGTCCTAAACTGATAAATCTAAAGCCGAAGCCATTAATCAGAACAAATTACCAAAACTGCAATTCCTTACCTCAACTTGTCTCACAAAAAACTGAACAATTCCATCGCATTGCCCCTTTCATCATTGCATCATTGGTTCGTTAGTTTTAATTAAAAAGAGCAATAAAAAAGCTAGCGGTAGAGATATGAAAATATGAAAGCGTTTCTTCTTGGAAAATGATTGAAAACAAATGACAGTGTTCACTAAAATCAGAATAAATGAAAGATAATTGCAGAATATTTATGGTTACATTCGACTTACCGATGCAATTAGTGTTGATGATAATCTGCATAAGTGAATGAAAATACTGGCATGAACACAATGCACAGTTATAACGTCGTATTTATCACACAAAAAAGCATTCAACGAAAACCCCAGCTGCATCCTACACTACTTTACATGCAGAGAGTGTTTGGAGAAGAATTCTTTACACATTACGGTTCCATATCGTTATGTGATTATGGACTTAGTTGACGTTTAATATGTCAGATTGAAGATGTTGAACTCGAATCTTCAATTGAGTCAAACGACTGAAATCAGTAATTTGCTAAGAATTTTTCTCCAGCTCAATCTTCATTTCATTTTGAAACAGAACGTATTTGTAGTTTTCTGTGAATGCACAAGAAATATATACTGCACAACACATAACACACCATGTATAATAGATATTCGCAACGTTTTTCGAAAGAGGCTCTCCATCCGTTCAAAACTCAACAACAATTCCACTCACATACTACATAGCATGGGAAAATGTGTAGGAAATCCGGCAAATCTTATAATTGACCATGTCAATTACGAAAACCTGCACCAATCCTCACAAATCGATGTTTTAGCATAGCATCCATTGTACGTTGGATATTATCACGATGGGTGTAAAAGGCACACATTTGCGGTATTAATGCTGTATATGGCCACCGACTTATCCAAATTGACATGATTCCGACATTTTGTTGTGTGTGGTAAATTTAGCACATTTTTCCAAATCGCATAATTCCGGTGCGGTCAACAGTGGGATATTACAATTTATAGTACGAAAAGTGTGGGACCTGTGAGCGTAATAGAAACTTGTGGGTTCAATATTCCTTATCCATTCACGGACGGTATAAAGAGTAATATAAATACCGAGTATGTGCACAAACTACATCAAAATGATGTGATGATATTTCGTAGGATATGTAGACAGAGTGTTTGTTATATATTTGCTGGGTCTGTAGATCTTTCTGCAATGTACACGTTTACAGACTGGTAACTGTTTGAATACACCGGGTGTCGCTATACAAATCCTAAGGGGTCGTTCACAAAATTACTATAAAGAAACCGGCGGGAGGCGGAGTGGAGGGGGTATGAGAGACGTGACAGTTCTAACAAAATTTGGTCAAAATTCACACTTTTTGCGTTACGTAATTTATGCCTTCGTGTCATTTTAATATTCGCAGTGGCCAGTAGCCAATAGCCAGTCCGCGTAGGAGAAGACTAATGGCCCGCGCGGGCCAATAGCCAGTCCACGTAGGAGAAGACTAATGGCCCGCGATTTGTGTAGTTAGAACAAGGTGTTCACTGTGTTTCTTCTAGTAAATTTATTCTTAACAAACTTAGCCACTCCTAAGCCAGTTCTTAATTCGTGTATGTCTTACTAATTTCTAAAACACATATTGTATACTTGGGGGGGGGGGGAGGAGGTATGACATGTATATATATTCTTCAATGTAAGGGATGAGAATAAATTTTGTCATAAATTTAAAAAAAAAAAAAATTTTAACAAATGATGGGAAATGGTTTCTACAATCCTAAAAAGACGTTTACACTTGCCGAAAGTTGGAAAATTTATGTTTTGACAATTTTCGTAAGACAAAAGGTTGAAAAAGGCAGCAGCCCCCTGGTAAATAAAAAATACTCTCTTATAACACACAATTCTGATAAGCACACGACGTAGTATCGGGGTTGTCCGTGTGGAGCGGAACGCTGCAGGCGGCGGTTGTCCGTATGGGGCGGCACGCTGCAGGCGGGAAAAAAGCGGGGGTCCAGGGGGCGGCAGCCCCTTGGTAAATAAAAAATACTCTCTTCATCACACAATTCTGATAAGCACACCATATCATAATTTACACTAAACTTATTGGTAAAAAAACTAGGATAATCTATGCAGCCTTGGCTGCTTAACTGCCCTATGCCATAAAAAGTTCTGACAACGGGCGCGCGAAAATCATATTATTTTTCTCTTGTGGTGCCATTTTCGCGTGCCAATAGCCAGTCCACATAGGAGTGGCTATTTGACCGCGCGGGCCATTAGTCTTCCCCTACGTGGGCTGGCTATTGACACGCGCGGGCAATTAGTCTTCTCCTACGTGGACTAGCTATTGGCCCGCGCGGCCCATTAGTCTTCTCCTACGTGGACTGGCTATTGGCCCGCGCGGCCCATTAGTCTTCTCGTACGTGGACTGGCTATTGGCCCGCGAGGGCCAATAGCATCAGTCTTTAATATTTACAATGTTATAGGATTCGGCAACATCGAACAAATTGTGATGGTTGGTAGAATATGCATGAATTTGCATGAATTTAGTTATTGAAGTGACACCCGGTTGGAATACACTCGGTGTTTACGTATAGTCGAAAAATATATTTGCTAATTAGATGTGACAACACACACCACATTGACTTGATGAGACAAATTTAGAAAAAGTGTTACGTAGTGTTTGCAATTTTAATGAGTTCTTCTCGCAAAATAATGAGCACAAATCTTGCTGTGAATACACTTAAAACACGATGATGAACATCGAATGGAGTAGGACTTTTTTCAAAAGACAAAGACTCAATTCTGCTGCTTTGAAAGAAATGGTAAAATCCCGTACCCCAAGATTGTAATTCACTGACAAATAAAAAAGTTTTGAAGGATGTGTCTGTGTGTTTTATGATATTCTGCTGCCAAGTTAAAATGTCTCGCAGTATGGTATTTGGATAATTAGCGAGAATATAATTCGACCTAGTTTAGTTTCTGTTTCAGCTTTTCTCAGTGTTTTTGATGACAACCGTTTCAGGAGATGACACTAAATTAAACAAGAACCCTTGCTCTTCATAAAGGCTTTTGTTTGATACTTTAACAGCCGTTGACACTCTGTTATCATTAAAAATTCCACTAATTTATATGCTTTCATATAACACATAACTTATAGTTTGAGAACCTACTTCCGGTGTGATACGTTGGGCTTTGTAATGATTGCATTAACTAATGGCAACAAGAACGGAAGTCAAAGTTTTATAAATTGTAGCATATCGAAATGTTAAAAACAATAAAACTGCTGTGCATCAGGATGTGCATAATAAAATTTGGATGAAAATATACTTCAGAATTTGAAAGTTTCATGCCTGATGGGAACAGAAGTGTACATTAGATAGTGAAGGCGGAAACTTGTATGTCGTTCACTTCGATCAATCAACCGTTCAATGCATTTGTATTTGTAGGAGACATGTTATGCTAGACTGACGACGCGACGGTACATGACTTTTACTTTTTCCTGTTATAATCTTGGTAAATTGCCAACACAATTAAACAGCAGAGCTTGAATGTGCTAGTGGAACCTTTTTATCCCCGCGATCAAAAAGATCATAAAAGCATTCAGATTTTCAACAAAAGTGAAACTTCCCGATTCCTTCGACCGAAAAATGGGTAAACGTATCGCCGCCGCGAACGTCATTACTGGTAGGCTTAATGAAGCTAGCTGCAGAAAGGTATGATCGGTTGATCGGAGGGTGGACATTTCTTAGAAATGCCATAGAAAATAATCATGGGCGCGCGGTAGCAATGCGCCCGTGACGGAAGTCCACATTACGAACAAAAAATTAGGAATTTTTTTTCGCACAATGCGAAACCATATATACAGCTAAGTTTTGATTTTCCCCCTATGCGACGTACCCCCGAAAATTATTTTTCCCGGATTTCAGTGTACCATGGTAGTGCATTGCAGATCACTGTAGTGCATAGCAGTGGACCGTGGATGGTACGCACCATAGCGTACCAAGGTGTAGTGAGGTGCAACTAGGTGTGAAAGTAGAATTTTTCGGTAAACTCACCATATTTACTTCCAATTTCAAAGTCACCTCCAAGCAATCGACCAATTGCTTTTATATTTATATCATTCGGGCATATAATTAGCCAATAGCCATTTATATATGAAAGTAGGGGTATTAATGACTATATTATAGTCGAGTTTCATACAAACTGGGAGGTATATAATAGGCATATTATGGTCGACTCGACTATGATTTTCATTATAATCCGACTGTAATTTTTGATTCTACTATAATTTTCATTATAGTCCGACTATAATATCATGAAGTGAAATCTCAAAGGAAATCAAAAAAAAGCCACGAATGAAATGTAGAATTATATGCGCAAATCATATAAACTATCGTATTAACCAAGGTATAAATAGCTTGATTATAGTGTCGGTACGTGAATATTCACATTCACTTCACCTCGACTATAATCGCGCCATTATATCCCTTGTTTAATAATATTTAGATTTATCAGTTCGAGCGATCATGTCAATGACCTTGGAACACAGGTCTTGCGATCCTTTGTTCCCATTGGTTAATAATACACTATAATATACAGTGTGTTTACTCATTTACTCTTTATATCATTCTCATTTTTACTAGGATAACCGACACTACAGTTACTGTAGTACAGTACTAAACTATACAGCCCATTAAGGTTCTATTTTTGGACCCGTACGAAAAACAAAGGTCCTATACGTTTACTACAATTTTATTGTAACATGGGGTAGATCGATATGTGGGAGTTGGGGGGATACATTTATTGTCGTCTAAATATGTCGAATCAGCAAAAAAAAAAATTCCATCTGTCTGTTCGTCTCCACTTTTTTTTCCAAACGGTTCAACCGATCACATATCCATGATTCAAGTTCGAAGATGAGCAAAATCAGCAAAATTTTAGAGAACACGTGTCTTAGGATTTTCGGTAAAAATGCAAAATAAACATTTCTAGATTTGAATGATCTGAGATGTACTTCGGTAGAGCCTTTGACATTTAGTTAGTTAGTTTAGTTTATTAGCTCTTATGTACATACAAAAAGATATAATTAGGCCTCATGGGTGGACCTCTTTTATGTGCCATAGTTTTTATTTAGTTATTATTCCGAGTATTCGGCGACGTATTCCGTTCCGAAATCCATGATTTGTTTTAGATTCATCTGATCTGGCTGTGGGAAATATGCTCCAAATATGTCCATTCGTTGTTTGCATAAAACTGGGCATGTGGTCAGTAGATTAAGTGGTGTCTCGTCATCTGTCTCACATAATCTGCATAGACTACTCTCTTCCATACGCATTCTGTTCATGTGTTTATTGAGCTTGCAGTGTTCCGTTAATAGTCCAACCAAAGATCGAATGACTTCGTGATTTATTCAGGAGAAATCTAGTGACGCTGATGTAAGATTCTGGTATGAATTTCCTGGTGTGTACACAGCTTCCGAGGTTGTTCCACATTATGTTGTGTTTGTGTAGGAAATATTCTCTAATACTTTTCCTTTGTGTTTTGTAGGAGATCCCCACTACTGGTTCTGGTCCAATAAATTGGGTTTCGCTTCCTTTCTTAGCTGCTTTGCCAGCTTCCTCATTCCCTTTTATTCCTTGATGGCCAGGGACCCACACAAGGAATATTTTATTTGTTGTTGAAATTTGCTTTTGACTTAGACATTCAATCATTTGTTTGGACGTAAAGCAGTGCGATTGAAGCGCTTTAAGAATTGCTTGACTATCTGTGCAAATGTGTATTGTTCTATTTTCAACTTTTCTGTCTAACATCTCTGTGCACGCTTTAATAAGAGCATAGACTTCTGCCTGATCAATGGTCGCTAATGTCCCTAGCGGTATGGTCATGTTCCCTTTGACATTACCTTGGGTAATTTTTATGGATCTTTGAAATTCTTATAGTTTATAATTATAAAATTCAAAAGTTCGTCTGTTTGTCTGTCTGTTTGCCGGTCACAAATTTCCAGCGTGAACCAACATAGGTCCGACCTGCTTGAAGAGTTCCGAGGAACTAAAGCAAAAAGTCGTTTTGCATTGCCTTATATGATTCAAAAAAAGGCAATGCAAGAGTAGATTCGCATGTGAATCTATCTACGTCCGACCTGCTTGAAGAGTTACGAAAAAGCAATCCAAACCTAATTTCGAAGGGGAAGAGAAAACCACAAGGGAAACCTAGAGACAGAGAACGAAATATGCTCCTTTTGACCGCAATGAAGCAGTCCAACAAAAATAAAGCGCTCTTATTATGGGTACAGTGTATCCCATAATAAGAACAGTATCGCCATCCGCACCTAGCATCGTTTTGCAACGACGCTTAGCGCTGGACATCACCAACCGGCGATACTCTCAAGCGAATTAAAAAGTGGTATTTATACATTTGAAACTGCGTACTTTCTGTGAAGTATAAAATTTATACAACGAAAAATGATTAGAAACTTTGTATGAGTTTGTTCAAGTAATTTCAGGTAGAATATATTGTTATGAGTGTGTGTGTGTAAATGTAATAAATGTAAAAAGGAAGAAACGAAAAAACTATTTTATGCACGTGGCTTCATTCAGTAATATTCTCAATGTATTTACGTTTGTTTATTAAGTGGCGTATTCAAATATTTTTTTTTTATTTGTATGAAATGAAGTCATGTGGCGTATTCAAATATTTTCTTTGTAAG
>CM055403.1:179804442-179818350 GCA_029228625.1 Pseudolycoriella hygida | reverse complement strand
TTCAATGTAAATATGTTTGGCAAACATACATCCTTCGTACATGCTATATGTCAGTAAAATTTTAGCGTAATATTTTGTGCATTGAAATGTTAACGAAATAATCGTAAATATGTCAGGAGATATGATCTAAAAAAATATTAAGGGAATTCACGACAACGATATATAGAATATTCAACGACAACAAGAACTCTCTAAGACTTGTTCACCGAAGTACGTGTATTCGTAATTGTGGATCGGAAACATTATCAAACTTTTCCAGCTAATTGTCTCTCGCTTCGTAAGCATCAGATCTACGGATTTCATTAAAAATATATAGGTCCGAAGACAATTTTCAGCTAGAATTCATAAAAAAATAGTCTTTTTAGTGGTTTGACAGTTCTTTGAAAATATACAAAAATATACGAGATATACAAGATATACAAAAATATACTTCGTATACATCGTTGTCGTGAATTCCCTTATTGAATTTTTCCAGTAAGCTGAACAAGGCATATGTGAGTGGGGACTAAATAAAAAAGCTACCGTTAGCGACACCGAACAACCAACTATATTTTCCAGATATTGTGACGTGGAATTATTCTAGGTATAGAATGTGCAGCATAGATGAAATACCATCGATATAATCACAAACAAGTATATGCTGAAGGATGTTTATGTGGTGTGTGTAACGAATGGCATAGTTACTCTTGAAGAATCAAAGTCGAGCATAATTCAATCAAATTTTGAATATCTTATGAGCTGTTTTGGACGTTAAAAGAAAATTCCATAACGAACGGTGGAATGATGATATTATCAAAGCGTCAAAATCATATCTTTGAATAGGTTACATACAACGTAGCGAATGTTTGTACCAGTTCGTGGAAATTTTCCCGAAAATTGGCTGAAGGTATTTTTCACGAACGAAATTTTATAACGGCCAAGTTTCCGATCTACTGATGTTGTTACCTGAAGTAATATTTAAAAGGCAAGGTGACATGACGAGGAAAGGGAGTGAGAGAAGAATTATGTGAGTAATAGCATCATTTCTGGTCCTATCGTTAAGGTAAGACTAAAGTGTTTCTTCTTCTGATGCATTGAACTCCAGAGATTGACGATAGATGCCGTTGTCGCGTTCTTTGAGAAGACAACGCCATCTAGGCGACATGAATTATCGCCCAGGGAATTATAGCCCAGACCAAAATAAATTGGCATTTTCACCCAGGGAATGAGCTGTTTGCGACGTTGTTAAAGTGAACTGTATGAAGTTGGTGATGCAAACGACTCGGAGGTTAAACGAACAGTGATTTATTATAAATGGAAAAAGAGATGACGTTTCAGAAGGAAACGTCATCTGTTATTAATTATTGCAAATGATTCGAATGTATTTGAATACTGGCGGTTTCATCATCAGGCGCGCCGACTTCCACGGGCTGTGCCCCCCACGAGAAATAGGCCAAAAAAAATTTCCTATTAAGCCACAGTGAATTTCTTAAAAAAACACTGAAAATTTCGCCTGCGGCGCAATTTGATGACATTACATTTCAACTACCCCTATTGTCACACCTATTCCTGTGAAATCATAGCAAATTTCTTGAAAAAACACATGTTAGAATACAATAGAATAAGTGGCTGCAAAATATGATTTTCTGAGATTGGCTCAGATTAGCCTGTTGTGCTTACCCACAATGATTGAGACTCTTTTTGTTCACTTAATAAATTTCAAAACATCTACAGGAGCTATGTTCCAGATCGATGAGTAATTCAATGTTAAGGAGTCTAAATGCTGCATTCTCACTTTAACATAAGCCGGGCATTGGCATAAGAAGTGTTCACTACTCTCTATATCCTCACTCCTCACACTCATCGCAGTCTGGGTCATCAGAAATACTTATCATACGGAGATGCTTGTTAAGAAGATTGTGTCTGTTTAGAACACTCGCCATTCTTTTAAGGTTTGACCGGCTTAACGAGATGAAGTTACTTAGAATTCCGACTGTTTATGCGAATATAGTTTTTGTGTTGTCTCGCAAAGCTTACCGAGTTCCAGTGGTCTTTGAAACGCTTATCCTTCCAGCACTTTATCATTCGCTGAAGTGTGGTATTGGATACAGCTAGGGTCGGTTCGGGGCCATTGAAGCGGTGTAATGAAGGTAATCTGGCTAGTTCGTCTGCTTTCTCATTCCCGTGGATGTCTGAGTGCCCGGAAACCCAGACTATAGATGTCCCCCGACTTTCGGATAACTTTTGTAATGTATCTCTGCATTCTAAGACTACCGAAGAGAAGAATCTGTATCCCTCTATATTTCTAATCTTGCTCCGACTGTCTGAACAAATGTAAATGGGTGACGAGTCTTCGTAAGGCTCAGATAACATTCCTGTACAACATTCAACATGCATGTTACTTAGGATACATTTTGATTGTCCCACACTAGATTTTTCTTAAAATTTTGTTCGCCCCCCACGAATCAAATCAAAGTCGGCGCCCCTGTTCATCATGTTCTTAACAGAACATCCTGGGGCCTCTCGAACCATACAAGAAACAAAAAACAAAAGAAAGAACTAAACAATTATTAAACTTACAAACAAGGTAGTGACTCGAAAAGTCTCCTGGCGATCAACGCTGGCTTTAGCCTGGCGATCAATAAACACGATTAGTTGACTAGTGTACACCCCTTAAACCTTGAATGTCAAAGAAACCATAACAGAAAACTACAGATCGTAAATTCTCGTTGTTGAATTGTTCAGCAACGTTTGACCGGAACTCAGAGTCGTAAACAAAAGACAAATCTTCCGAACACCTCTTGTTACAATTCCAGACCTGGTTTTCACCCTAACAATTCGAACCTTCGAGTCATTGCATCGTTGATTCGTGACTGTCTTGAATACTCAACTTAGTTAAGTGACTATCTCTAGGTCGTACGGCGGGATGTTTCTCATTATACGACCAATTAGAATGAAGAATTCGACTACTCTCACGTCTAATGCCGTGCACGTTTATGGACGGTTCGAACATAGCCGAAGATGAGCCCATGCTTCGTCCTTTCTTCAGTGAGCTCATACTCTCCACAAGATGACAACGCTGCGTCATCTTAATCAACACAGTTAGAGACGCTTCAGTTCCTTCACTGAAAACGTACCTCGCGACCAACTTTTAGGAACTATACACCGCCCGATCCAGGCTAGGACACGAGTGTATCCACTCAACGAAGAAAACTTTTAAACGAAATCAAAGCTATCAACCTGCTTTGATAACGCCACTGTTGTCCCTTCCCGATCAACGTCAGTTTCGAACTGTCCCTCATTCCAAGGCCACTCACACTCAGCCTTTTCCAGCCACTTGGGACCTGTCCATCACGATTTACAATTGACCAGCTCCTGAAGCAAAAAGCCTCTGGACGCCTCGTCAACCATTCTCAAATGTGTTGCACCTTCTAAAGCCTCGCAAGACGCTTCACCAAACCTGACCTGAACCCGTTATCCATCTGGAAGCGCTTATTTCTCTCAACTTGTCCAACGACGACTCAATAGCCACCCCTTCTCGTTTGACACTACTCGACACCACTTTCTCCCAGCCGCAGCTTGATTTCCACAAATCTTGCCTCACAATCTTGCCTCACAATCTTTGCCTTTAGCATCACTGGCAAGGGCTGTCCCATTGGACCATATAACCCTCCCACCCCAGATAAAAGCGCTCTTTTTGTCAAGCTAGTGCAACGCTGAATTTCCTCGACGTCGACCCTGTACGTGTCTCTTCATGTAGTCCACAGTAGCCCTAAAGACCTCACTGAGAACCCTTCATTCGTTTCTGTGTTCCACAGTAGTCCCAAAGACTTCCCTATGAATCCTTTATTTCTCCCGGAAATTTCGAACCTTTTGCGACTTTCGAGATGCCCCGCTGGCCTTACTTCTAGACTACGCCCATCGTTTGCAACCCATTTCCTCGATACGATTTTTCCTACTCAACACTTCGCCGATCTCCTTTCGTAAAGTGATTGTCTCTTCCACGTTGTCTCCTCTTGATCCCAACTCATCACTGTCCAGCTCATCCTTACTCATATAATGAGCGCTCAAGAACTCGGACCCCCTGTCCTCTGCCCCAGTACGGCCGGACTCTCTCCCTGATGACTCCATAAGCTCTAAATCCCGAGACCTTTTCTCAATAAATAGCGCGCACTCTATAAAACACTCTTCGAATTTCTCGATTGATTCAGGATTCAAAGATGGGATATCGACTGTCAATGCATCGTCTATCTTGGCTATTGCATCAGAGACCGAAGCTAAGTAGCTCGACCATAACTCTTTGACTAACGAGAGCTTTGTGTCGAGATAACACTGATTGATTCTAGCTTCCGGTGTCTTTTTTAAATTCGCTAAGCTCCTAGTCAACCGTGCTTCAAAATATTTTACTTTTCTCACTTGAGCTCTTACGAATTCTTCTTTTGAAATGTTGCTCAAAGTAAATTTACGCGATAATTGATCAAATATCTCTAGTTTAAAAAAGATGTACACCAGACGAAAAGCGACACAACTTGTGCGCAACAATTCAAAAAAATAGCTTCTGTACTCTTTATTTTCCAAAATAAATCGCCCAAAAAACTAAATAGGACCACGTACCTGTTCTCCTAGGGTTTACGTTAAAATGATATGAACTTGCTATGACCCCGTTAACCTTCTGACGACCAACCGACTCGCTGTGACCCTGTCGACCTTCTGATGACCAATGACTCGCTATGACCCTGCTGAGCTTGCGACCAACAATTCTGAAAACGACGATTCACCCCGAACGTCTTCTCGATTTCCTGACAACGATGATTTTCGCCCAGGAATTATCACCCAGACAAATGGGAATTATCGCCCAGACAAATGGGAATTATCACCCAGGAGTTATCTCCCAGCAAGTTTAAAGCGGTAAATTTGTACAAGGAAAATGCCGCTGGTGTATGTTCTAAAGCGTCCAATTTGTATAAGGAAAATGCCATTTTTTATAAGGAAAATACTATTTTGTATAAGGAAAATGCTATACCGGGTAATAATTCCTGGGCTCCGTGTGATAATTCCCATTTGTCTGGGCGATAATTTCTGGGTGATAATTCCTTAATTCCTATTTGTCTGGGCGATAATTCTCTGGGTGATAATTCCCATTTGTTTGGATGATAATTCCTGGGCGATAATTCCCTGGGTGAAAATGACAATTTATTTTGGTCTGGGCGATAATTCCCGTCACCGGCAAGGCCGTCTATCCTCATTTCTCTGAGATGCATTGAACTCTAGAGAATGAGGATAGATGCCGTTGTCGCGTTCTTTGAGAAGACAACGCCATCTATCCTCATTTCTCTGATTGAACTCACATATACACAAATCTCTGGAAGTCTCCTCACAAAAACAATAAATTATTTGTTTTTGGTCGGCGCAGCCATACGACTCCAATTAAATTGTTAAAAAAACAGTGAAGCTATTTGGGAGCTTCAAGTTTGTTTCAAATTTCAATGGAAAATTCATTGCAGTTGGTTGCAGTCCAAAAGACCAAACCTTATACCAACGCTATGTAAAGCTGAAATAATTGTATTTTTATATACTTTACCATTAAGAAGAAATTTATTTATTTCCAGAGAATATATTTCCCCGCACTGATTAGATTATACATTCAATTATAATGTAAATTTGTTAACATTTTCCATTTTCACTACTGCAACATTTTCTATTGTTATTTAATTATTGTGGCAATTAATTTTCGCCTCTTCCTCGGGTAAATAAAATTTTATGTTTGAAGCCATGTCTCCCAGATTGAATTCATAAACATCTCACGAATTTTCGTTTTCAGAAGGGAGCAAAAAGACTTTGTGTCATGAATTAAAATTTTGTTGTTTTCCGAAAACTGAAAACTTTTCAATGCTACAATGTTTCTGTGTATATTTTACACAGAGTGTTTAATTTGAAAATGTAAAATGTCTTCTTTTTGTTATAAAAATATGTGTGTGTATTGTGTGTCTATATACATTTGTATAACACACACAAAGAACAGCTGAATTGTTATTCAAATATTAAGTTATGGAATTGTTTTGCGAGTGCATAGCAGCGTAAATTTTATTGTTATTCCAAGTTGTGTACAAAGGGAAATTGATTTTAAATGTAAATTAATTGCTCACAGGGGTGTTTGATTTGAAATTGCTTGCTTAACTTATCGTGAATTGAAAGAACGCAGAGGCATATTTTAACGAATTGTAATTTTAGAACAGAAAAAAAAACTGCTTCATTAAGCACGATTCATAAAGTATTCACGCTCGTTATGGTGTTGCGTTTCCGCACAAATTTTAAATCGTGATCAACTGGAAAAGTGAACACTTTAGTTACTCTCTTAGAAGTGTATAAAAGGGTGGTTGGAGTGGCTATCATACAACATTTTTGAATCTCGAAAACCTTTATGTATTTATTTGACTTAGCTCATTCAAGTGACGAAAAATAGTGCGCTTGTCACATCATACACTTCGTCATGGAATTTCATATACACATATAAGCCAACGTCGCACTAAACGTGTCGGTAGATATTCTAAAAAATTGTTTAATCATGCCCGCAACGTCCACAAACCGAAAAAACTCCATACAAAAACCTTTGGGACAAGAAGCCATATATAGGCGAACTTTTGAGTTTTTTCCCCTCGCCCCCCTACCCCTCTAAATTATTTTTAAAAATACTACGTCGCAGCAGCTTTCAAACATGCCTTCACTCATCAAAATCGGTTGAAAATTGGCTGAGATATCGAGGTTTGAAAATGACATTTTTGTATCGAGAAATAATTTTTCTATTGTTCTCATCATTATGGAAACTTTTTTTCTGATCTGTCGGTTTCTATATATCTATCTATCTATCTATGTTCTATCTATCTATCTATCTATGTTCTATAAATAATTTTCGATCTCGAGAACTAGACAGCCGATTTTGATGAAATTTTCAGTGAACGTCAGAATCGGTCCAAAATGAAAAATTTCATATGCCGCTTTTCCGGGAAAACTCTGGAAAAGCCGTAGTATGTGGAAAAGCGGTCAATTTTGAGGGTTTTTCAGGTAATGCTCGGAGTTTTCGAATTTTAGCTCCGGAGTGACAATACCTAGAGAGTTGGTGTCTTCTAGAAAGTTTTAGAGTATGGTCGGGAGAATTTTTTGGGATATTAAGAAAATGTATGTGAGCTATCAGAGCGACGCCATCTTGAATTTTCCCAAGCGAAAAATTGTGAATTTTTTGGTTTTTGAATTTTAGCTCCGGAATGACAATACTTAGAGAGTTGCTTTCTTCGGGAAAGTTATAGAGATTGGTGAGGAGAATTTTTTGGGATACTAAGAAAATGGCTGCCAGCTGTCAAAGGGGCGCCATCTTGGATTTTCGTAAGAGAAAAATTGTGTTTTTATGGTTTTCGAATTTTAGCTCCGGAGTTACAATACCTAGAGAGTTGGTTTGTTCCGAGCGATTATAGAGTTTGATCAGGAGAATTTTTTGGGATTTTCAGAAATCTGCCAAAGTGACGCCATCTTGGATTTTTGTAAGGTATAAATTATGCTTCTTTGGGTTTTCGATTTTTAGCTCCGGAATGATAACACTTAGAGAGTTGGTTTCTTCTAGAAAGTTATAGAGTTTCATCAGGATAATTTTTTGGTTTCATTAGAAAATGGCTGCCAGCTGTCATAGCGGCGCCATCTTGGATTTTCGTTTATGCTTTTTCGGTTTTCGAATTTTATCTCCGGAATGACGCTACTTAGCGAGATAGTTTCTTCGGGAAAGTTATAGAGTTTCATCAGTAGAATTTTTTGGGATCATAAGAAAATGGCTGCCAGCTGTCAAAGTGACGCCATCTTGAATTTTTTGCTATCCTCTGAATTAGAATAGCCAGACAGTTGGTTTCTTCGGGAAAGTTATAGAGATTGGTGAGGAGAATTTTTTCGTTATCCTAAGAAAATGGCTGCCAACTGGCATTTGTGACGCGATTTTTTGAACACAGGGTAACGTTGTCGTAAAGGAAATTTATGCGTATTTTCAGCGCAAGCGTCACCTCCACTGATATCATTAATTTTGGAAGTGGACATTAGGGACTGCGTCGCACTTTACCTTTTAAAAGGTTTTTGTTGTGATCTATCTATTAATAATTTTCGATCTCGAGAACTAGACAGCCGATCTTTATGAAATTTTCAGGGAACGTCAGTCTCGGCCCCAAATGAAAAATTTCATATGCCGCTTTTCCGGGAAAATTCTGGAAAAGCCGTGGCATGTGGAAAAGTGGTCAATTTTGAGGGTTTTTTAGGTAATGCTCGGAGTTTTCGAATTTTAGCTCCGGAGTGACAATAGCTAGAGAGTTGGCTTCTTTAGGAGTTTGGTCAGGAGAATTTTTTGGTATCATTAGAAAATGGCTGCCAGCAGTCAAACCGGCGCCATCTTGAATTTTCCCAAGCAATAAATTAGCTTTTTTTTGTTTTTGAATTTTAGCTTCGGAATGACACCACCTAGAGAGATGGTTTCTTCTAGAAAGTTATAGAGTTTCATCAGGAGAATTTTTTGGTATCATAAGAAAATGGCTGCCAGCTGTCATGAATGAATGAATATTAATTTTATTGTCTACTTTTCTCAAGCTGACATGGAAGAAGAGTGGCTATGACTATTGTCATAACCCTCGTTAAAAAACCATGAAAACGTTACAAATAATACTCTTAAAGTACAATAACATTATCGCAGACAAAAATCACAAAATAAAAAATAAAAATCACAAAACAGAAAGAAGTCAAGACAAACAATAATAATAACAAAGAGAAAGAAAAGCTATGGTAGTCAAAATTAAAATTGTAAATAAAAAGTACTCAAAGAGCTTGGTCATAAAATTTAAAGCAAAAATAAAAAGTATTTCGCAAAAAGCTGCGTCAAAGGTGAAATAAATAAGATAAATAAATAAATAAACGACACTATGTATAATAATTAAGTCCACCAAGAAGGAGTCGTCAAGTTGAGCCGTAGGCGTCGTCAAATAAAATATATCGAACAGCAAAATATCGGCCACATGAAAAAAAAATCTTATTTTCATTTTTAAAACATTTGAAAAGTATAAAAAAGTTAATCACCGGGTTAGTGCTTCTGGTTTCGGTTGTCATAGAAGTGGAAAGGAAGCACCAAGCAAACACTATCCAACCAAACCAAATGAGCCAAAAATCGAATCATCAAGCCCATGTACTTTATTCCTGAATTCGAGAGAAGGAAGCGTCGGATCTACATGAGCAACAGCAAGGTTGAATAACCGACAGGCGAAATTAAATGGTGAAAACTGTGAATAATCACAGTTGGTACCGGTTATCCGAATCATAGAAAATTTACGTAGTACTCTAGAGCCGTCATTCAAAATAATCTTATTGCGGAGAAACTTCGAATTCAATTTACCAGTCAGAATATCATGAATGAAAAAAACTGCTGCGTCGGTGCGGCGTCGTAGAAGTGATTTAAGGCTGAGCTCGGCACATCTGTCGGCATATGGACGTAAACGACAACTTTCATTGTCACTGTCGATGTGTCTATCACGGTTAGCGTATAGAACAAATTGCCGCTGAACACTCTCTAACCGCTGGATGTAAACAGCATGATGAGGTGCCCAGATCGTGCTAGCGAACTCAATATGTGAGCGAACAACGGCTGAAAAAAGCATTTTTGCAGCGTTGACGTTGAATCGTCCGTAGCACTGGCGCTTAACAAATGATAGCATCGAAGTAGCTTTCATTGAGGCCAGCTCATAGTGATCATTAAAGCAAAACATGTCGTTATATGTAACTCCGATGTCCTTGGTGCTATGAACGCGATTAATCAAGTGACCATTCATTTGGTAGTTAGCCAAAATTGGTGAACGCTTACGAGATAAAGAAATTATTTTGCATTTATCAGCATTTAATTCAAAATTATTGTCGGAGCACCACTTCACGAACTTGTCAATTGAGTCCTGCATTGAGACCGTATCTTCCATTGAAGAGATGCTGTTATGAACAATTTTTTTTATCATCGGCGAAGTTGATGTCTTTGGTAGGATGAGTGGCACAATCGGAATCATTGAAGAACACCACAAAAAATAGAGTGGCCAACACGGAGCCTTGCCCGATTCCAGAGAAAACATTTATTAAATCCGATTCTATGGAATTTATTTTCACCTTCTGCTTTCTGCGCTGGAAGAAGGATCGGAACCAAAGGAGTAGGGAATTGGAGATTCTGTACATATCATTTGCCAATTTCATAATTACCTGAATACAGTAAATAACATCGAAGGCTTTGTGTATATCAGCAAGAAATAAGTCAGTTTGCATGTCATTATCGAAGGATTCATGTACCAGGATCGATAACTCCATTAGGTTGGATTCTACTCTTGTACCACCATAGCGGCGCCATCTTGGATTTTCGTTTGTGCTTTTTCGATTTTCGAATTTTAGCTCCAGAATGACGCTACTTAGAGAGATGGTTTCTTCTAGAAAGTTATAGAGTTTCATCAGGAGAATTTTTTGGGATCATAAGAAAATGGCTGACAGCTGTTGTAGCGGCGCCAACTTGGATTTTCGTTTATGCTTTTTCGGTTTTCGAATTTTAACTCCGGAATGACACTATCTAGAGAGATGATTTCTTCTAGAAAGTTATAGAGTTTCATCAGGAGAATTTTTTGGTATCATTAGAAAATGGCTGCCAGCTGTCATAGCGGCGCTATCTTGGATTTTCGTTTATGCTTTTTCGGTTTTCGAATTTTATCTCCCGAATGACACTACTTAGAGAGTTGGTTTCTTCGGGAAAGTTATAGAGTTTCATCAGGAGAATTTTTTGGTATCATAAGAAAATGGCTGCCAGCTGTTATAGCGGCGCCAACTTGGATTTTCGTTTATGCTTTTTCGGTTTTCGAATTTTAGCTCCGTAATATCTTCGAGATATGTACGTTCAAGGTCAGTTCATTGTCCAAATAAAAACCAAGGTACCGAAGCACTGATACCGCCTCAATTGTCACTCCGTCTAGGGTAACTTTTCTAATAGCGGAACCCGTCTTATCCCCAGTGCGTGCATTCAGTTTTTTTGACATTAAGGGAAAGTTTGTTACGGTCCAGGTAATCTTTCAGAACTGTAATATCCTTATTCATGCATCTATCGTTCTCCTCAGTTGAGTTCATTACATAAAGGAGTCCAGTGTCATCTGCAAATAAATAGGCATTCCCTGCTGTTTGAAGGCTGTGAATGTCATTAATATAGACCAAGAACAACAGCGGGCCTAGAACTGATCCTTGCGGAACGCCCATGCCTATACTTCTCATTTGGCTCCTCGAGTTCCCTATCTTCACGCATTGTTTTCGATCATATAGGTAGCTCTTAATCAAGTCTAATGGAGCACCTCTGATTCCAGCGCAGTGGAGTTTTTTTACTAAAATGTTGTGGTCGACACAGTCGAATGCTTTTTTAATATCAAGGAAAATCGCACTAACTGCTAAACCATCATCCAGACTTAAGAATACTTTATCTAGCATTTCGTATACCGCATTGTGGGTTCCTGACTTTCCCCTGAAACCATATTGATTTTTATAGAGAAACCCATTTTTTTCAGAAATGATGTAACTCTTCTAGAGAAGTAGCTCGAATATTTTTTTTAACATGGGGAGTGATGTATAAGTGATGTATTAGTGTTGTTTTGGTGTTATATACCTGGTGTGATAGTGATGTGTTATTGACGTATGATTCGCATGAGTGAAATTTTCAGAAATCAGGTAGGTGTTTCTAAGTGAAGTATAAAAGTTTAAAGGATAGCCGCTGAAAAAATTAAATAAAATTAAGCAAAATAAGCGTGAAAATTGGATTTATTTTCAAATTCCGAAAAATAAATACGTTCAGGTAATTGTTAAGAGAACTCTATAAAAGTCTAAACTGAAAAAATGAACCCCATTTTTAGGGACCAATGGGTTATAGCCTTAACAGAGAATTTATATCTCTTCCCTTACCCACACTAAATGCCATCAAGTCCACAAAGCACGAAATAAAAATCTAACAAAAATACCCAAAAACACCGTTTCGACTCACTGGTTTCAACAAACCTCAAACTTCGTGTTTTTATTTCCCGGAAAATATATAGCGAGCCCTGTATATCGGTGGTCAGGAACGATGAAAATTGTCGAATGCGGGGTTTTTTCAAAACTTTTTGAATTTCATTCCATTAATTTCTTGGATAATAGTATCCTCAGACAGTACATCATCAACAGTTTGGTTTTAGATTTGAAAAAGTAGCCCTGAAGCAACATCGCAGATTAAAAGCTCTTTTCTTAAAAAGATTAAAAGCTTAAAAAGATTAGAAGCAGATTAAAAGCTCTTTTCTTTAAAAGCTCTGACACCTAAGGCGGACATTCAGAATCCAGGACCGAACATCTAATGCACGAAACATCAGTAAACGACTTTTGCGCGAACACTCAATCTACGCCAAGTAAATAGCTTTTTTATATAACCTCAATAGAAGAGGAGACTCTCTTTTGCATAATATACTATAATTTGCTCTAAATTGTGAAATCGTACGCAAAAAGTACTTAAACGTACTACACACATAAATTGTCTCATGCAATTGCATTGAAAGTCGGAGACATCCAAGAAAACGAAACACAATATGCCCCATAAATTTAACAAAAGCAAGATATAAAAGTGAAATATATATTTTGAAAGAAAACGATAATAAAAAAAACATTTTAAAACTTAAATGTTTTAATATTACATGCACCCGAATAGAACAAGAACATAAAATATTTCATCTCTTTGAAGTCCTCTTTCGTGTGGTTTTTATCATATTCGGGAATATTAAAAGATGTGTATACTCAGTAGAGATCTATTATTCATGAACGTAACACAATATTAAACGTTCTAGAAACAAAATGCTAGGAAACATTATTTATTTCCTTATGTTTTGGGAGGAAAAAGGATGGAAGTATGCTTTTCGGTATCGTAAATTGATTACGTAAAACACTTTGCTTTTGTTAAGAGACGAACTAATTGTTTCGAAGTACTACCGCTTGGCACAAACTCAATCAAATTATTTTTAACGATGTACACACAGGGAAATATTAATTTACCTCATATGTGCATCAACACACTCGCGTGTGCTACAGTATACTATATAAATATACTTTGGCCTTAGGAGAAACCGCTTGATATCCTTTTTCGTTCCTTATTCGAAAGTAACTATGTAACAGAGTTGACTATATTCATAACTAACAGCGAATGCATCGCTTAACTGACTAGATGCTAAAATTGTAACGTTTTTGTTAACAAAAGCTCTAAATGCAAGAAACATTTAGTTATTTGGATCACAAGGGACGAAAGTATGAAAATTCAACCCTGTGCGAAAATTGCTCCCGCGCCGAACGCAAGGGCTGTAATCGATCAGGTTGAATTTTTATGCGTCGTATCTTGTGATTCATGCAATTTTTTTGTGAATCACAGGGGATGACGTATAAAAATTCAATCTTTGGCACAGGCAGCAATTCTTGCACAGGGTTGAATTTCATATCCCTTGTGATACAAATAACTATCACAACAAAAACCCTTTTTAAAAGAGAAACGTGACGCAAGCATTCGTCCCTTCTTCCAAAACAACTGATATCAATTTGGGTGACGCTTACAGCTTCGGAACGTAAAAAATTCTTTTGAAATATTTTCACTTTTGATTAAAAAAATGCGTCACAAATGCCGACGCCCCAATTTTATAGTTTTTCTGTTCTTTCAGATTTTACACGAAAAAAATTAAGTTTTGCGTGATGTGTGGAGTACGGGTAGCCAAATTTTTGGCGTGCGAAATCTGAAAGCGCAGAAAAATTATTACGTTTTCGGCGAAAAAAATTTCCGGTGAAAACAAATTTCCGCCGAAAAAATTTCAGGCAAAAAAAATTTCGGCGAAAAAAAATTCC
>CM055403.1:179787673-179803942 GCA_029228625.1 Pseudolycoriella hygida | reverse complement strand
AAGAAAATTTCCGTCGAAAAAAAATTTCAGGCGAAAAAAATTTCCGGCGTAAAAAGCGGCAAAAAAAATTTCATTTGACACGAAACATCTATCCCCAACAAAAGAATTTTTAAAAAATATAATTTTCCCCCTAAGTACGTCCCATGCCACCGCCGACCATTTTGTTGGTGAAACATCTATCTCCATATTAACACTTTGAATACACTCACACACACACATACAAAACATTCTTTTATTTGGGCTTTACATGGCGCCTTCTAAGAGCCCTGGCGCCCAAACGAGGCCGGGGGGTACCCCATTTTCTCATATGGCGTAGAATACCCACCCGAAGGTCCCTGAAAATCGACAAGTTTCTGATTTGTATGGTAAATTCGTATGATAAATCAGAAACTTGTCGGTTTTCCCATTTCCGTTCCTGTACGAAAATATCCCTAAGCGGCCAAATATGAGTCGGAGGATTAATTGCATATGGATGTTTACCTCAAAGAAATGGCATGTCATCTTCGTTCCGATATACTGGATACGAGACTCAAATAAACAATTGAAATATTTACCCGGATTTAATGAATATTTTAAAGAAACGCTATTGGGCACATAGTACAGCTTTCGCTCAGAGAAAAATAAACACTTTTCGAATTCAGCGAATGTAAAATTTCTCAACTATACAAGCGCATGAATACAAATGGATGGTAAGTTTTGTCAAAACTTTTCTTTTTCGTTGGAAAAGTACCTAAACGTTTGCCACAGCTACTTTTATATTCAAATGCTCATAAATCTGTTACATTTGCGGGTCTACATGTTACCTTCAGTATTACATGTTTTCCAGACGATCTAGCTTCTGCCACATGGAGTAAAATGAATATATCAAGCGAAAACGAACAAACTTTTCTTTTGTATTAAATTTTGGATGTTTTGTACCGCCTGCAGTTATTTATTTTCATTTAAGTATAAGCTTTACTGTATCGTATCTATCGGTGAAATTTATTTTATTTTAAACTTTTTATTGTCTATGATATTTGTGTATGAAGAATTTAAAAGAAACATTATTGCTTCAAGGATTATGGACGTCGAGTACAAGTTTTGTAAATTCAAGGAAAAGAAATTCACATTTTTTTATCCATCCAATAGACGTTTTTGTTTTTATTTCCTTGTACGTTGAATAAAATTGTCACTTCTTTACGTGTCGAAAATTTGACCTGATTTTATTTACGGAAAAAAGCATTGGAATGAATAAGGTCTTGTGCAGCATAGTACATTTCGTGTACAATTAATCAATTGAAAAGCCCAGCAAATGACATGTAATAATTGACGGAGGAAAATCAGGGTAGTGTCAGGTTGACACTATTAACATTGGGGGTTTGGAGCGGAGCCCTTAAGACCATGAAGGAAGCTAACTTGACGAAAAAGTTTTTTTGTCTATCTGAAAATTCATCGTTACTATCGAATGTGTGAAACCTTTACATGTTGGTTAGTTCAGTGCAAAAGTGGAGGACAGGAGATGCAAGTGTCGAGGGTTCGAATACGGATCAAGGAATTTTTGTGAATGAAATACGATGAATAAATAATGAATTGATGAATAACGAGGAAGTAAATCAACAATTGTGCAATACTAACATTGAAATCGTATAAAAAAACCTTTTTACAATAACATTTTGTGAAAATTCAATGTACGTTGTACATGTACAAGTACAATGTACAGCTGAAGTGTTTAAAATAGCTTGTACTTAGTACAAATGTATAGCACAAAGATGCACGTCCAGTTAAACTGTAAACTGTAAACTTGTTACAGAAATACTCAAATTGACATATAAAAATATAAAGAAAAATTTCATCTACAATTAATTTTAAATTAATAATTTTGGCCCATGAAAAGTGGACGGACTCTAAACGGATATATCACTTAAACCATTGTTGCTCTCGCTACCTTTTCGATCTTGCATCTTTTTCACTCACACACAACAATCGTGATGAAATGAGACAAAAACTATTGTTGCCCACGCTTCAATACAGTCAACAGGTGGAATGCTGTGTCAGTGATACAAAGATATGCAATAAGTGTTAGAGTGAAAGAGAAAGAAAATTCTCAGTTGCTGCGTTTTGAGCCATATGAGCAATCACCGTACTCTCTCATAGAGTATATTATAGTAGGATATAGCCTCTTATTAAGAGGATCAATTATTCACTAGCGATATGAGATTTAATTGCTCATTGCCGAAATCCTACTGCACACCAATCTGCAACAATCCAACTGAGGTAAACTGTCCACATGCAATACTTAATCAATTTGGCTAAAATTTGAAGAGATATATAGAGTACTTTGTTCGGGAGCTTCGGGAGCTACCAAAAGGCAGCCTCTTACCCATGAATCGCTTAGGTCATCGAAGTCTTATTCAATAACCTATCGGTTAAGTAGAGTGAGGCATGCATAAGAGGCTGCTTTCGGGTAGCTCCCGAACAAAGAATTCACTTCAAATTCATTTTAGCCAAGAAATTGCTCATATTCATAAACAAATGTCAGTACACTATGTGGTCTGTTTACCTCAGTGGGATTGTTGTGGATTGATGTGCGATAGGCGAGTTCGATGCTAGCGATTAATTTTTTTTTAAATAATATGTAAGCGAAATTTCATTCATCCAAAAAAATCTACCGGCGGATTCGAACCCGGGACACTCCACTTTCCAATCCATCATATTACCACTGAGCAATCAAATCTCATGTCATCATCATCATCATCATCATCAAACTTTATAGACCATTAAGTACCTTTCGGTGTGAGGTCTTCATGACACAACCCTGGTTTCGCTACTAAATTCCTTTTTATTGAACACGTGCGACCTTAATTGACTGACTACCGCGTTTCCCATTTTCCTTCGTTCCCCAAATTCCCTAACTAACCAGCCATCCTCTGAAAAAATGGTTCCTAAGTATTTGAATTCAGAAACCTGCTCTATCTCCTCCCCATCCAAACTGCAAGCAATACCCTTCCGAGATTTGCCGACATGCATAACCTTAGTTTTTCCCACACTTATCTTCATCCCGTACTCCCCACATGCGGCATTCAGGCAGTCCACCCCATCCTGTAAATCCCTGGGATTATCTGCCAGCAGAATCAAGTCATCCGCATAGGCCAGAATTTTCATTATTACCTCACCCACCTCAACCTTTCTCTGCATCTCATGTCGCGAATGAATAATTTATCCTCTTTTCCCTATGAAAAAGTACGGCAGTGACCATGGCTATTTCGACAAAAGTGACGTAAAATATTATTTTAAACAAAAAGTTGTTCTACGACATGCCAAAAAAATGCACCAATTTTTTTATAAAATTAATTAAAGTAATAAATGAAAGGAGCAGTTCAGTTAGTACAGCCGCCGAAATCGAAAAAAATGAGCGATGGCGGACACTTAAATTGAATTTCAAATTACAATGTAACTCTTTATAACCCTAAAAATTGTATGGTTTTTGATTTCCAGCGTAAAGACCGCTCATAACATAGTAAATACTATTCGGTAGTACATTCGACCTCCGTCAGTTCGTTTGCGACTGTCAAATGGGGCTAAAATTTTGTAGTTTTTTTCAAGAAAAACAACAAAATAAAAAAAAACGGTACGTTTTGAAGGTATGCCGTAGAATAATTTATTGCTTACAATTACGTTTTACGTCTGTTAAAATTAACTTGACAAAATTGCCATGGACCATTGCTGATAAAAACGTTTGGAGTACGTTCAATTTTCAGTGGCTGCCCGGACGGAACATGTGAACGCTTTTTCTTTCGTCATGCAAATTTTCCATGGCATAATACATTCCCACACGATTCCTATACGATTCATAAGGAAATGTGTTCACTTATCTCTGACGGGTGGTTCTCTGATGGGCAAACCCGTCACGAATAAGTGAACACATTCCCTTTAGAATCGTTTAGGAATCGTGTGGGAATGCCATGCAAAATGCAAATGAAAAAGCGTTTGCATATTCCGTCCGGGAATTGACAGTAGCAAAAAATGAACCATTTTAAAGAACATTAAAAACAAATCGCTCGCTCCGCTCACCATTTAAAAAACACACCGCATATTTGCTCTAGAGCTTCAAGTAACTAAATCTTGAAGTTGAGGTGCTCGGTAATAAGTGGAGGGCTTCATCAGTTCCTACTGATCAGTTCTGGATTTTTATTTGACATTTTGCCACAAAACCCCCTGCCCCACTCTACTCCGTGAGCAGATTTTTCCTCTACGGGACTGTTGCTAAGTCATGATAATAATCTGCAACAAAAAGTGCCTAACAGCATTTTCTTGTGCCATTACATTTTGTCGCCCGATGCACTTATCATACGTAACAAAATTTAAATTGCAATGTTTAGACCCGCATGAACAACAAAGTGTTTCGAAAAGCACTCTATTGCGTTCACCACGACGTTTGTAACCAGCCGGGAGTTGGTGGGGTTTTCGTTTCAGGGTCTTATATGCAAAAAAAATTGACTGACCATCGATTTATCAACACGATAACTCGAGTAAAACTTGACCGATTTTCAAAATCTTTTTTCCCTGAAAGATTAACGAAAAACTCACTACGAAGAGCCGGGTGGAGCCGTGCGCCGGTGTTTCGTCGACTGGGTCTTCTCTAGCCTTACAACTACACTTGTCCAATGTTCAGCAAAAATGTAGAGGATATGTATGTGAGAGCCGATTAGATACAACTCTCCTCTACATTCTTGCTGAACATTGGTCAAGTCTAGATGTAGTCCAAAGGCTAGATACTGTCTTGAAGAACCAGTCGACGAAACTCCGGCGCATGGCTCCAAATGTGGTCAATATCGGTCAAGAAACTTTGTACAGTGACCCAATCATAAGATTGTGCAACTTTTCAGTTTAACTCTTTTCGTCAAAAATCCGGTTTTATATGAGAAAAATACAGGCAAATACGTGAAAAGAGAGATAAAAGGTAGAAATAAAAGTTGCACAATCTTACGATCGGGTCGCTGTAGTGGTCGTAATTTCATAGACTTAAGAGTTAAGGCTTCGATAAGTTCGAGTATTTTTTCAACATTTATTATGTTTGCACATCTATTCTGATGCATATGTTTTCTTTCTTGCTTAGTAAATTCTTCCACCATCGAGGAATATTTTTAGCAGAAAAACGAATATCGTTTCAGAGAAGTTATACCTTCAGTTGTGTGGAAACGGTCTTTGCCACCGCAACCCAACACCTTTAATAATTTTTATGAAATTACCTTCGATTCTATTATCTCCCACTTAAAGTATGCTACACTTGCTACACATAAATTACAATATCGAAATAAATACTCAAATGAATGAAAATATCGGTTTTCGATTTCATTCAGCAAACGCCATATTTTCTCCAATCGGAAATTTTCTTTTTTTTTTATTTCCAAATTTTTCAACTCTTCGAATTTTTTTTTTTATATTTTCGCACATTTACGATATAAATTTTCTCTTTTTAACAATAAGAAAGGCTGGTGGCATAATGGTTCATGGTGTAGTGCCTGTGATTGATTGTCTTCCCTTCCGTGCTCTAATCTTATCACAACCTGTTTAACATTTTAAAGAATCAATTGGCGTGCCCGGAATATGTAAACAGTGTGAATATATTTCATGTACAAAGTACACCAAAGATTTTCCGAGTTGGATTCGTTTTTGGCATACAGACTTTCGTATATAAACCATACAACATGTGTAGTGTATACGTACAAAAGGAGATTGAATAATGAGGTTGTTTCAAGTCGTGATGCTTGGTAACAGCCAAGGGTATGTCGCTACAATAATTAGTTCATCGGAACGTTCATTATTGCCGAACAATTTAACATCGTTTCGTCAGTCGATTCGGTCATGGAGACACAAATTTGTCGATGTTGTCGAATCCTAACAATCAGAAAATTAAAAAATTTTGTCTATAAAATATCCATAAATTGGAAAGACACGAGGAAAAAGCGGCGTAGACAATACGCGAAATTTTTATAGCAAGTGACACGCCCACGGTAACAGCAGAAGCGAATGTGCTTAACGTTTGAATTTATATATATGTAGATGGTTCGGGTACCATTAAGACTATTTTTATTGTATCGAAATGGAATATTTGATTTAAAATAGGTGCTTTTAGAAACTCGAATTGGGCGAATACATGCGCTGAGTTTATTTATATTTTCAATTACTCAACATATAAATTTAGGTTTCTAAGATCGAAGTGAATGACAACACGCTCCGTAATTGAGTGACGCTTTGGTTTGAAAATAGATTGGAATGAACCAAAGAAACCAAATAATCTCGCGGAAGAGTTTCGAAATCACCCACAAAATATTGTTTTGCTATTTTGATTGATATCACTTTTATTGTCTACTATATTCCAGAATCATATCAAACAAAGTCATTTCAGAACAACGTCAATTACTCCGATATTTCTATAGCTCTACACCATTCCAACTACCCTATAGTCAAACAACACCAATTGGATGTTAATGGTCAGCACACCGAAATCAGCCCAGGTAGACAGAAACAACAGAAATGAGAGAGATAGGGAGAGAGAGAGAAAGAAAAAAAAGCGAAACGACCTCCGCCGGCCAAACCAGACAAAGATGAGAGCTGTGCTGTATTGTGAAAAGTTGTATGTGTAACTCTTTCACACAACACAACTCTCATCCGCGTTCAGTTCAGCCAACAGAGACCGCCCCAACGAACGGTAGCGGACCGCGGAACCGCCCACATGCTCTTTCGATACTAAAACTAACATTCAAATGAATGAATCTGTTTTATTGACCTTTTACTGATGTGGGTAAAGTTAGCACAACACAAGAAAGTGCTGTTGTGCTATCTCAACACAACACAACACTTTTCTTGTGATATCTCAACAAAACACAACAATTTTCTTGTGCTATCTCAACACAACACAATAGTTGTGGTGAATATAAAATTTCAAAATTGGTGAATATAGTCAGCCATTGGTGGTGAATATTGTACTGAAGTTGTGACAGCACAACACAACACAACACAAGAATGAACATCTCAATGAACAACACAACATAACATAACATAATCGCCATAGGCAGATAACTCACTGTTGAGATGCCCATTGTTGTGTTGTGTTGTGCTGTGCTGGTACAACAGCAGTACAACATTGAGTTCAATGAATATTCGCCATAGGCAGATAACTTACTGTTGAGATGCCCATTGTTGTGTTGTGTTGTGCCGTGCTGGCACAACAGCAGCACAACATTAAGTTCAATGAATAATCGTCATAGGCAGATAACTCACTGTTGAGATGGCCATTGTTGTGTTGTGTTGTGCTGTGCTCGCACAACAGCAGCACAACATTGAGTTCAATGAATAATCGCCATAGGCAGATAACTCACTGTTGAGATGGCCATTGTTGTGTTGTGCTGTGCTCGCACAACAACAGCACAACATTGAGTTCAATGAATAATCGCCATAGGCAGATAACTCACTGTTGAGATGCCCATTGTTGTGTTGTGTTGTGCTGTGCTGGCACAACAGCAGCACAACATTGAGTTCAATGAATAATCGTCATAGGCAGATAACTCACTGTTGAGATGGCCATTGTTGTGTTGTGTTGTGCTATGCTGGCACAACAGCAGCACAGCATTGAACTCAGTGTACTGAACTCACCACTTTCAAATTTTATACTCACCACTCTCGAATTTTCTTGTGCTATCTGAACACAACACTTTTCTTGTGCTATCTCAACACAACACAACACTTTTCTTGTGCTATCTCATCACAACACAACAATTTTCAATGCTGTGTTGAGCTAACTTTACCCACATCTTTTACTGATTGTAAATAGAAGGGCTACTCCGCCGTTCAAACAATCCCACATATGCCTTTCGAAACAATTCAATAGAGCGGGTCATTCTTATTTTCAATGGTATAATATTCCCATCAATTAAGCCGTGGACAAAAAGTGTTTTTTTACCCATTGACGTTTCAAATCGTGGTAAAGTCATTTGCATTGATCTAGAGGACTGACCAAGTGATAAAAAATTTTTAAGGTACGTAGGTTGCCCTGATCGATTAAGTTAAGAAACACATAGATCGGACCTTGAGGAGCTTGAGCTCCCAAGAAGGCGCTTTACGTATCCTTGAGTACTTTCGTACCGTCCAAGACCATAAGTGTAGCACACTATTGATTTCACAGAACGCTCCAACACGTCCCAAGACTCAAAATTCAATCCATAATAGAAAACAGGACTGTAATAGTCCAAATGCGGCAAAAGTAGCGACTTAGCCAAAATACAACGAGTCTTAAACGGGGTCGACATGGCCAATGGCCATAGACTCCTCAGCCCGATATAAATTTTTTTCGACACTTTGGTCACATGATCCCTCCACGTCAAGCTGTCATTCATCATCAAACCCAGATTTTTTACCACTATCGAATAAGGTAACTCCACACCAAGCATTTTGATAGGGGGTACAGCATTCCAACAATTTTTCCCAATTAACATGGCTTTCGACTTTTCAACGTTAAGTTCAAGGTTATTCCTAGCTGCCCAATCACACACTGCCAGAAGATCTGTGTTAATGTCAAGAATAGATACATTCACATCCTCAAAGGAAAATATCTTGTAGAGTTGAACATCATCTGCATATAAATGTATGAACATATATATGACATCATTGGGTAAGTCATTGATAAACATGCAGAACAAAATTGAACCTAAAATGGAACCTTGTGGAACTCCTCTCGTTAGCGGTAAAAAATCTGATTGAATGACATTTTTATCCACTGTCTGTTTACGATTTAGCAGATAACTATTAATCATCTCAACTGCAGTTTCATCAAAACAAAACTGAGTGCGTAACTTAGAGCATAACAAATGGTGATCGACTGAATCGAGTCCCTTTGAAAAATCTAAAAGCAGCAAAATTGTTACTAATTTCTTATCTAGGGCCATGTTCACATCATGTGCAATCTTCAGTAAGGCAGTTGTGGTGCTGTGGCCATGTCTGTAGCCTGATTGAGTATGCAGCATTTGTCGACGCTTAGCTAGAGATACAGCAATCTGGCCGGCAAGCAGGGCTTTATGCAATTTTGACATTACCGGAAGTATATGGAGGGGTCTGTAGTCTGAATTCCTGTGTTCTTCTTATTAGCTTGAATCACCATCAAAGGGTTGCACGTTTCTAAATTGAATCTTGCGACACATTGGAAACGGATTCCAAGCAATAAAGTTTAATCTAATGTAATGAGATTAAGAGTGCACACTGTTTACAAAAGGGCCATCTGTCGGAATCTTTTCAACTAATGAAAATTTGTATGGAAAAAGTAGCAATTCTCTGTTAGTTTTTCTCTTAAAGTCTTAAATAAAAATGAATGCTTATGTCGTCATTACATACTTAACCTATTCCCAAATAAAATTGCGGAAACACTTTTGGAGAAAACATTTACATTTGCTAGAAATGTGAATTCCAATATTTCACTGCAAAAGTCAGCTTTTCCACTTCAAAACGCATCATTTTTTCGACCAATGTGTTTGCTCACTTAATCTTTAACTGAATAATCAACTTAAATGACAGAAAACATTTTCTAAAAGTGAGAAATTGATACAAAAAATTCTGAGCTGATGATTGCAAATAAAAATGGCCGCCATCTTTCTTGGCTTTTGACGTTTACAAATATTTGCAAATGTATCAACTCAAAAAGTTTTTATACATTTCCGAAGGACACGCGCGGGGGTCTCCGTTGAGCCCATTGTGCTAGCTTCGTAGCCATTATTACCTGTCCGTTCTAGCGATATAGTTCAATATATCATTCGGTTAAAAGTGTTTTATAAGGTTGATTTAATAGAAATTTTTCTTGCTGCTATTAATGCAGTTTTTTGCCTATAGACAGCTAGTCAGGTTGTCCCAGTAGGTTTCTGTCTCGCTTTTTGTGTATTACATGATTAGCTAAAGAGCTCGGAACTCCTAAAAATGGCTCCGAACCGAATTTTGCTCATGACGCAATCCTCGCTAGTGTGTCAGCTCTCTTCTTGCCTTCAATCCAGTAGTTTCCTGGAACCCAGATAATGTTCATGGGGTTCAACTGGGATACGCTATTCAGAGTTTTCCATACTTCAAATTTAAGCGCAGAATCAATTTTGGATGAAGATTGAAGATAGAGCTGCGATTGCACCTTGGCTACCCGTCCCCACCGCGACGTCTTCTATCATTAAGAGTCGGTATCCTTCAATAATTGCCATAATCTCCGCTAAGAGAAACCAGTCGCGGCTCCTAGTGGGAACAGTGATACTATTATCTCCTTAGTGCGTTTCTCCAAGCGAGTTGCAGTCGACCATATTCACAGTACACTGTATACCACACTGTGGTATTGCCACAGCCGCTGGCTGACACTTGAGGTTTCCCTCAACCTCGAGGTACCGAATTTGCTCTTGGCAGAGGCTCTACAAAACTTTCATTTTTCTTTTAAAATGTAGAATGTGGCAGGTGACAGAAACTCTTCTTCCTTGAGGATAAGATGTCTATGAATTTTACAGGAAGCTTCTATTTTTCTTCGTAATCACTAGAATGAACAAATCAAATCCTAATATTTGGGCAATTTTTTTTTTGGGAGTTTTGGCAAAATGGAATGGTTACTCGAATATTTAGTCGGGGTAATGAGTGAATCTTCAGTTGGTATATTGATGTTCGCACTTCTGTAATGCAAAACTTTCCAGATTCAATTCGTCGCACGGGTCCGGAAAAATATCACTACCATAACGAATGACTTAATTAACTCATTATGTTGAGCAACATATAAGAGTGAAATTCAGCCAGTTACCCTCCACGAATCTGAATAAACATAAAAAATTCTAATTAACAAAATAGATGAGGGATACGCGAAATTAATTACAAACGAGCTTAATTATACAAAAAAGACGAAGCATTTCTCTTTAAATTTTCATTTTTAACTTCCTTTTCGTTTCTTATTCTTTTTTTGTGTGTTATTTACAGAAACCTTTTGGGTTGAAATATGTATAGCTCAGACTTTTGATATCCCATTGTTAGTTCTTGTACTTAAAAGCTGTACGTAAACACTTTTTTCCAGCTATCTAGGCTACGAAAAAGTCAATTTGAAATTTAGACCAGAATTTTTTTTCTCATTCTTCATGCAATCATTCGGTACTCAGTCATTATCCACAACATTGAATTTTTTTTACGAATTTTTGGAATCATTGACGTAATTAACATTAAAGACAGAGTTGTTCAATGTTCATTCAACCTTTCCAGACCAAAGCTAAAGTTTTGTTGTGAAAATGCAAGTGAAATGAACCGAATTTCAACTTTAAAATATTCCTACATTGGCCGTTTGAAGAGAACTACACACTTTTAAAGGTGTAGCTCAGAAAATCATTATTAGTGTTCTTCTTCGACTAATAATCGTTTTTTAAGCTACAGGCAAGAAAATGGTTGGGAAAAGTGTATTTGTGATACATGAAAGGAAATGGGATAAAATAGATCCAACAAAGAATTCTTAGCACAAGATATTGCTAGGAAAAGCTGAGAAGAGACTATGAGAGAAAAAATTAAAATATTAAGAAAATTGAAGTAAAAAGAAACAAATGGAAATAGGTGGAACAATATTTTAAATAAGTTAGGGGCCGGGTATAATTTCAGTTTAGGGGACCTATCTATTTGAGGTGGGAGAGTGGGAGGGAACGATAGGGGACCTCCCCCAGATCACAAATATGTAACCGGTAGGTGGCGCTTGTGCTCCGTTTTTTTATGTCCCGAAGCTTCATAAAATGACAAGAAAATAGTGTAAGGGTCTAATTAAAAGGTGGGGATGAATGAAAACCACAGTATCAACTTCAATATGTATACGGCAGGTGGCGCTAGCAACATAATAGAAGAGAATTCAGCGCTTTACCTGTGTAAACATTCATAATTTCAGTTTAGGGTACCCATCTATTTGAGGGGGAGAATAGGAGGGGATTGATTGATTGATTTATTTGAAAAATATTTTTCACAATTATTTAATTAAAAAAAATAGAAAGGTAAAGTGAAAAGTGACACTGAGGCCTTCCTTTTTGGGCCCATTGTGTCGCGCTCTTCGATTTATTTGGGATACTGTCGTCGTTGCTGGTGAGGTGGTGATGATATTTAAAAATGATGGTGACTTCTATTGTACAGTTGGTGGTGTTTTGTGGGCTGTGATCTGAATGATGCTGATGTCGCTCCAGTTATGGTGGCGCATTCGTGTGGCACGTCGTGTAGTTGTAATTTTATAAAATCCTCAAGAGTGATGTAAAAATCTCCTAGAAGCTTCGCCATAAGTCTATAAAGCGCTGGTCAGTGACATAGGAAATGCTTCGCCGTTTCCGGTACGTCTCCGCATATTCTACAGCTGGGGTCTTCGCTAAGTCCCATCTTATTTAAGTGGTATCTTAGACTATTATGACCCGTAGGCATTCCAATCATCATCCTGAGCCTCTTCCTGTCTAATCCAAACAGATATTTAGTAGTGCTCCACCTGCATCCTACCAAAAATTCTTTAGATTGCCGGTCCGGCATTTGTGAGGTTTTTGTTGTGATATCAGTCGTTTTGGAAGTTTTCAGTTCTTGAAAAAATTTCTATTTTTTGAAAAAAATTTCTCAGAAAAGAAAAGAAAATTTTCTTTGAAAAAAAATTTCTCCGAAAAATATTGTCTTCGAAAAAAATTGACTCCGAAAAAAAATTTTTTTTCTTCAAACAAATTTTTCTCCAAAAAAAATTTCTCCAAAAATTTCTCCAAAAAATTTTTTCCTTAAAAAAATTATTTAAAAAAATTTTCTCCGAAAAAAAATTTTTCCAAAAAAAAATTTCTCCGAAAAAAATTTTTCTCCAAAAAAAATTTTCTCCAAAAAAGTTTTTCTCCAGTGTTCCCACAAGTTCGCCTATACATCGTGTCTTGTCCCAAAGGCTTTTGTATGGAGTTTTTTGGGTTTGTGTACGTTTTTTTGGGGTTTGCGGACTGCGTCACGCTCTCCGCTACCGCTCCGAGCATGATATAATTTTGAACATCATTTTCCTACTGTGCGTCGGTCGTATGTGTGACGTGACTTTTGTGACGCAGTATTTGTAACGTCATTTTTGCGACTTCATTTTTGTTACGTCATTTTTGTGACGGTGCACAGACTGACGGACAGGAAGAGTGAAAACATAAAGTAGCTATTGCTATTTAATAAAGGCTTTTTGTTTGGCTTTTGCGTCACAATCCGGCACATCGATGGGTCCATGATATTTTAGTGTGAAATCCTTTACAAACGGCCACCCCCAAATCTAATTCCTCTGTAACAAAACATTTATATTGTACACTTTGTCGGTTTATATGTGTACTTCTCCCAACTATGCACGTGTAACGAGCGTCCCTTGAGGTTATTTCAAACGGTGATTAGATTGTGTGGCCCATTTTCTAAAGAAATATTCCTTTCTCCTTGATGTGTTTTTTATATACGCACTCAAAAATAACGTAACACCGATACATCTAACTCTAGTAACAAACCACAATCCGTGTTTTTTTTTTCTTTTTAAATTCAATTTGGAAAAGGTTGTGTCAGATACACAAAGCCTAAATTGTTTATCTAATGTTTTAGTCAATCCGTTTCATTGTATAGAAGGGAGCTATTATGGTGAAATAAGAAGTGAAAGTTGTATTCACGATGGGTTTTGAAAAGGTAATTTCCTTGGCTTAGTGAAATCGACGCACGTTTGCGATGTGGTCCTTTCAGTTCAGATAGTATTTGTAGGAAAGTGTTACACCTGTTTTTGACGAGGGAAACAAACTATTGAAAATTTCAGGTTAAATGTTTCGGTTATTCCATTTGTCGATAAATATTTTTCTCTCCTCGTTTGCTTACGTTTATTCATTGAAGGAATTTATTGAGGACATTTTCTTCTAACTGCTACAACATATGACCTGTACAACAGCGTTTATGGGTAAATTGTGTTGTGGAAGAGAGTAGACACGAATTAGGAAAACGAAAATTAGGAAAATCAATTATTTGCTAAAAATAAGGAAAAACAAAAATCAGGAATCAGGCAATCAGGAATATATTTTGTTTTGTAAGTTCAAATTTTAATCGCAGTGGAGCGTGCTCAAACAAAAATATTAACAGTTTATACGTTTGTTCTTGTTGCTCAAAAACTTTTCCATTTTAAGAATAAATAAATTACGGACAAGTAAATTAGGAATAAATAAATTAAAATAATCGAAAAAAGGTTATCGAACACTTCACGCCACACAGTGATAATGAAAAGAAATTTTGATACAAAGAGAAATGATAACGTTTTATGCTTTTGACTAGAGGTGAGCGGAATGCCCGAAATTCGAAAAAAAAGCCCGCCCGAACATGACCCAACCCGAACCCGAACTACTTTTCACGGGTTTGGGCTTCGGGCTTTTGGGTCTAGAAAATTCCGGTCGGTCGGGTTTCGGGTTTTAAAATTTCCGATCGGGCGGGTGTCGGGTGTACTTTTTATCGGGTTTACGATCCGGGTTCGATAATAATGCTACAAAAAATTTTTTGAAAATGATGCACCCTAGAATATTCAAATCACATCGACTACAAAACAATGATGTATTAGAGGTGAGCGGGTTGCCCGAAATTCGAAAAAAAAGCCCGCTCGAACCAGACCAGAACCCGAACTACTTTTCACGGGTTTGGGTTTCGGGCTTTCGGGTTTAGAAAATCCCGGTCGGTCGGGCTTCGGGTCGGGTCGGGCCGAGCCGCCAGCGTTTTCGGGCGGTCGGGGTTCGGGTTTTAATTTCGGATCGGGTTCGGTCCGGGCCGGGCTTCCAAAAAAGGTCGGATCGCACGCCTCTCCTTTTGACTTTTGACAATTGGTTGTGGCGGTGGTGGTGTGTACCATTGAGATAATAAGATGGACGGGTAATGCCACGGATCATGCTCGGAGCGGTAGGGGAGAGCGTGACGCAGTCCCCACACCCCAAAAAAAAACGTCTACAAACCCAAAAATCTCCATACAAAAACCTTTGGGACAAGACACGATGTACAGGCGAAGTTTTGAGTTTTTTCCCCTCGCCCCCCTTCCCCTCCAAATTATTTTTTAAAAAAAACTACGTCGCAGCAGCTTTCCAACAAGCCCTCACTCATCAAAATCGGTTGAAAATTAGCTGAGATATCGCCAATCAAAGATGACCAATTCCTATGGAAAAGTGGTCAAATTACCTTTATAATTAATAACAATTTTATTCCTGTGTGGTGTGTCAACGATCTATGTATCTATGTATCTATCTACTTTTTTTTCTCGAGAACCGCTCGAGCGATTTCCTTAAAATTTTCAGGGAACGTCAGTCTCGGCCCCAAATGAAAAATTTCATATGCCGCTTTTCCGGGAAAATTCTGGAAAAGCCGTGGAATGTGGAAAAGTGTTCAAAGTGGTAATGCACGGAGTTTTCGAATTTTAGCTCCGAAGTGATGATAGCTAGAGAGTTGGTTTCTTCGGGAAAGTTATAGAGTTTGGTCAGGAGAATTTTTTGGGATCTTAAGAAAATGGCTGCCAGCGGTCAAACTGGCGCCATCTTGAATTTTCCCAAGCAATAAATTAGGTTTTTTTTGGTTTTCGATTTTTAGCTCCGGAATGATAACACTTAGAGAGTTGGTTTCTTCTACAAAGTTATAGAGTTTCATCAGGAGAATTTTTTGATATCATTTGAAAATGGCTGCCAGCTGTCATAGCGACGCCATCTTGGATTTTCGTTTATGCTTCTACGGTTTTCGAATTTTAGCTCCGGAATGACGTTACTTAGAGAGACGGTTTCTTCTACAAAGTTATAGAGTTTTATCAGGAGAATTTTTTTTGATCATAAGAAAATGGCTGCCATCTGTTATAGGGGCGCCATCTTGGATTTTCGTTTATGCTTTTTCGGGTTTCGAATTTTAGCTCCACAATGACACTACGTAGAGAGATGGTTTCTTCTAGAAAGTTATAGAGATTCATCAGGAGAATTTTTTTGGTATCATTAGAAAATGGCTGCCAGCTGTCAAAGTGACGCCATCTTGAATTTTTTGCTATCTTCTGAATTAGAATAGCTAGACAGTTGGTTTCTTCGGGAAAGTTATAGAGATTGGTGAGGAGAATTTTTTTGATGAATAGAAAGTAGGTTTGCCGAGGCGCGCGGAAGTTGGCCAAAATCGAGGCGAAAGTTTTCGCCAAAAATTTTTTTTCGTCGGAATCGATAGATCGGAGAAAAATTTTTTTGGAGAAAACTTTTTTTGGAGAAAAATTTTTTTCAGAGAAAATTTTTTCGGAGAAAA